>JAUPFV010000003.1:119592226-120815407 GCA_036936605.1 Limnanthes douglasii subsp. nivea
TTATCGCAATGCAATGGATGTTCTGAATCACCCAGAAGAAAATGTAGTTGCACAATTGTTGACTGATGAAGAAATTATTGAAAGCGTTATTGGAATTAATAAATATGATATCGATGAAGAAGATGATGAAAGTTCTACAATTGAGCCCCCTTCGCGAAATGAAGCTATTAAAGCGGCAATCACATTGAACAATTTCTTGTTGAGCTATGAGAAAACAACACCAGAAGTTCTTACCATGCTAAGGAAAATTAGAGACGAGATTCAAGGGGAAATTGATTTCAACAAAAAACAAAAGACAATTGAGTCATTTTTCAAGAAACCTTCATAAATCATTCATGTAATATGTTATATATAAGGAATTATTAATTTATATTTTATACGGGGTCTAAAGAAATTATCAAAAATGTATTATCTTATAATTTTAGTGAAATATTAATTTAGCACCCTATCCCCGAGTCGGGACCGGCCAAAAATATTATCTTAGAGAGTTTATTAAATAATCGAGCATTAATTTATCGAGTTTCTACTGTATTTATTTTTTATTTTTTAGATTTAAGGCATTTACATCCAGTAGTAAGTATTGAGAGAATGAGATTTTTATGGATTTAAAAGCACACAATTCCCAAACGATGGTCCATGAATTTTCATAGTATCATTTTTTAAATTATGATCCACATACAACATGTTGATTAACATGGACATGAAAAAGACAACCAAGACGAGGAAAACGTCAATTTTTTCCATATTGGTTGCAATGATGGAGCTGCCAATGACATTATACATGACCTATTTTTGACACAGAAATGTCGTAAAGGTTGAAAGATTGACCTTTCAACTGAAAATGATGATAATGAATGCTAACAAGATGAAAGAAGCCCTTTATCTGAGGGAAATAAGCATCAAAAGAAGACGACGTTGTTAGGTCAACCAACATACCTTAAATATTGGTTCTAGAAGTTTTGACTTATTCTACAAAGTTTGACTGATGTTGGAGGGTTCACCCATGTTAACAACTCAAAGATCTTGCAAGAATAATCAGCCATTAACTGAGTCATGCATGGAATTTAGGACATTAAAAAAGGTAAAAAGTAGCAAGTATTGAAAAAATCCTAACACACTTATTTATTATGTAAGGATAAGTAGTGGATCATTATTATGTATAGAGACTGGTTGGCCAATGATCATAAGGATATCAGAAGGCTTGGAGCTGGAGAGACGTTCGCAAACCTATTAAGCCCCTAAAGAATTTGGTATGAGTTATGTAAAAACTCATGTTGTTTATGTATTATTTTGATGCAGACAAATATATATCAAATGATCCCATGTCATTAAGAGAAAATATATAGTGTAGTATTTGAATAAATCTTGTAGAAAGTTGTGAAATTGCATGTGACAATTATATCATCCAATTATAATTTCATATGATAATTATATTATCTACAAAATCTCATACTATTTGTATAAACATGTTATGTAAATACTCGATTTTGAAAAACATTGTTGATTTCTAGCTACCTTACATCACAACTTTTACCTGCAACAATTGTTACAATAATTATTATAGAAAGAGCCTTAATCACGAGGATGAAATTATCTGAAAATTCAATATCAAGGGTTGGATGAAATCCATTGGTAACAAGTCTGACTTTATAGCGCTGATTAGACTCATCATGGTTGTATTGCAGCTTATAGACTCATTTACAACAAAACAATATTCATACTAGGTGACCAATGAATAAAATTCTAGGTTCAATTTTCTTATAGAGCATCATATAAATCATGCATAGCTTTTGACCCACTTAGGATCACAAAACGCATTTGATAATTTAGTAGGTTTTGTAGATAGTCCTAAGGTAGTAGTTGTAATACCGTTGTAAATAAACGTAGGTTTTGAAATGCCATTTTTTTGTTCATGTTTGCATATGATGTTGAGTTTTTAGGACGAGTAGTTGATCATCCGTAAGGTATGTAATATAAGTATTTTATGTAGTTGAGACAGGATGTTCAGGCTTCTTATCATGTATAACATCATGTATATGATTTGGTGTCATAATTAACTGGTAAATATAAATTTTGTAATGTATTTTCAGAAATATATTGAGGCTCAAGAACATGTAAAGTATGTTGAACAGTAGATGAGTCTAAACCAGGTTTATCTAACTGTGAAAAACCATATATTTAAGTGTTATATCCATGAAAACATTCAGGATGGATATACACTTCAAGATCTTTACTATGTGAGAAAATTGAGTGAAAAACAAACACTAACTCACTAAAGGCTACATTTCTTGAGATATATATCATGCTACTTAGGATTCAGACATTTATACACTTTATGAATGTTACTATAACCTATAGAAATTCACTGAATTGAATTATACTGAAATTTATAAGACTGGTAGGGTCTTGGACAAGGAAAGCAAGCACATCCAAAAGTTTGGTCAGCCAGGTAATCATGTAAGTTGTTGTATATATTCTCATAGGATGTAAGGTTTTCTAAAATGATAATAGGTAGTATGTAAATTAGAAAAACAACTGTAAAAAAAACAGCATCCTAGCTTTGGGCTCTACTGGAAGTGTCAAAAGCTAAAAATCATCAATATTTGCTTCACGGATGACCTCATGCTCTTCTGTCGTGCCAACATCCCTTCTGTCTCATTAATAAAATATAGACTTGAGGAGTTTGAAAATATCTCAGCTCTCTGCCTCAACCATAACAAGAGTCAGGTTTATCTCTCTAGGTTCCAGAAAACATCCGGAGTGACATTATATATGCTTTCGGTTTCAGAGAGGGCACCCTGCTCGTCGAATACCCAACTATACTACAATGATTGTCGACTATTTTTTCACAAAGTAATCAATCGTATCAATTTCTAGACCTCTAGGCACCTCCCTTATGCTTGAACAATCTAATTTCTTAAATCAATCATTTTTTTTGAGTCAAGTCTACTGGTCATCGGTTTTTGTCCTCCCTGTTTGAGTCCTCCCACAGGTTTTTTGTAGATTCTTCTAGTCGGGACCTGCAATGAAACTTTTATGTGCCAAATTTTCTTGGGATAAGATCATCTTGCACTTGGATAAGGGCGACCTTGGTTTTTTAAACCTTAAGGTGTAAAACCAGGCGGCCGCCCTAAAGAACTTTTTGTCCATCTTGATGAACAACCCTTCCTTAAATTAGAACAAATTGATCATCATGGAAAAATTAAAGGAAAAAACATATGGAGCCTCAAGGTAGGATTCTCAATGAGTTTTTGATTGAGAACGATTCTTAAACTCAGTTCCCTCGCTACTAATCTCTATATAGTTTACATTGGCAGCAATATATCTCCCTCTATATGGTATGAACCCCGTTTTTCCCTACATCCCTTGTTGACCGTTATGGTCCTAGTTTATGAGGTATGCGCGCCTGCATAGCAAAAACATGGCTTGAGATATAATCAATAATGGCTCGTGGATCTAGCCCTCTCAGATTCGTTCACGTAGAAGGTCCCACAAATACTATCTACTTGATATGAGTGATGATATTAGCTTACTTCCCGCATCCTCTGCACTGGATGATATTTTTCTCTACCAGAACCGCAACATATTCACGATATGTAGTGCTTACAAGTTTACTCGGCCATCAGATCCAAAGGTTCCTTGGGCCACAATAATCTGGAATAAGTTTAGCATTCTCAGACATTCTTTTATTACTTGGTTAGCAATTCAGGGGAGGTAGTCCAGTATGGACAAGCGTATTGGTTGGGGTTATGGCACAACCCCTCACTGTGCTCTTTGCGGATACGATTAAAAAACCATCACCTACTCGAGGTTGATTTGGAAGGTTATCTCGAGAAAATTTAACACGTCCTCCCTAAATACTGTCTAACCATAGTGGCTTAATATAGTGAGCACCTGGAATCCTTCCCCAAATGACCACGAACACCTATGGGGTGCCTCGTTCTGTGTAGTAATATACTATATTTGGAAAGAATTGAATGCTAGTATTTTCAATGACGGCCAATCACTGAGCTCAGTCATTGCTTATATCTTGTTTAATCTCCGCTATAGATTTTATGGCACCCGGGTGCCTTGGCCTACATAATCAGAGTTACAGGATGATCACACCACACGATTGACTATATCCCTTATTTACTTGTTATACATGTTTCCAGTCTTATTTGTAACGTAGCAGAGCAAATCTCTACTAGTATAACTGTTTTAATTTGTGTTAGTCTGTCACCGGAGAATGCCTAAATGTACTTGTAATTTATTGATTATATTTTTTTTTATACCAAAAAATATTATTCAATAAAAAAAAAGTGAAATGTCACTAGAAGTACCCAAAGCCAAACCTTATTTTCATTTAGTACCTCAACTTTCATTATTGATCAGGTAATACCAATTTTGTGTAAATAAATCACATTCGATATCCAATTTTATAAATAATACCTCAAATATCCATGCTCCATGATCAGCCACGCAACTACTTCTCATTCTTGAACGAAAGCTTCTCAAATACCGACTTTATTTTTTTAAGACTAACAAAACTAGATTCATTGATGATAATTTTTGAATTTTTTTCGCTAATAACATGCGAGACCATACATAACTAAACATGCAATAACATGCATAAATAAACATGTGAGACTAGGTATAAAAAAACATGTGAGGCTAGATATTATAAATCATTGAAGACCAAACATAATAAACATGCAAGACCACACATATTAAATCATATGGGACCAAACATAATAAAATTGAGATGCGAGACGAGACTTAATATATTATGCGAGACAAGACATTGTTTTTGAAGACGAACAAAACTAGATCTATCTGTGATTTTTTTTTTCTTCAGACCCGGTAAACCTGGTCTCGCATCTTTGTCATTAAGTAGTGCATTTCTCGCATGTTTATTTATGTCTGGTGTCACATGTTATTTATGTCTGGTCTCGCATATTTGGTTATCTTTAGTCTCGCATGTTTATTTATGTATGCTCTCGCATGTTTGTTTATGTATGGTCTCACATGTTTGGTTATGCATAGTCTAGACTACTTACATAAAATTTCAAAAAATATTCATTGGCGAATACATTGTTGTTTGTCTTAAAAAAAATTAAAGTGACAATACTTTCGGATTTTTTCTTCCGGACTACGATTTAAAACATACTTACATATCAAAATAAAAATAAAAAAATAACAAAAGAAAAACTTGGTTAAAAAAATGCTTGTGATTCTTCATTCCAAAAATAATCCAAAAAATAGGTACTAAGTAGTGAAAAAAAGTATTAAATAGTAATAAAAATAGTCGATTATATATTTGCGGATACTTCATTGAAAAAACATATCAAATTTAGATAAACTATAATATTCCGCATCCTCTTCAAAAAAAGGAAAAATATAAATATAAATACAAATTAGGACCAGAATATTTTTGCCAAGCTATATTTAACAGAAGATGAACATCATATGATGACAAAAGTAAAAGGTGTTGGGAATTTTCTTTAGAGATTTCCGGATAAACTTTGAAGTCTTGTTTTAACAATTTCAGATTGAAATTATTTTGGTGGTTCTCCAAAATTTTCAACCGGATAAAATCAAAGTTTTTCTTTTGAACAACGAGAATGAATTTTTGTTATGTTTTTTTTCAACAGAACCATACTTATTTATTCAACCAAATTTCAAAAACTGTAAAACAGTTTTAAGTCCAATAACGGTTATAATTTTAAATGATAAAAACGGGAAAAAATATTCAAATTCAAATTTGAATTAATTTTCCAAATTCAAAATTTCCATGAATATTCACAATAGCCTTATCATTCAAAATAAATTTAACCACAGACAGGAGCCGCCCCTTGGACCCACTAATCATAATATATTCTAACAAGCGTGTACTCCACACTCTCCGACTTGGTCAATAATATATTACGACTGCATTGGTCGACTAGTCAATCCAATTACACTAAAATATCCAACAATCTCCCCTCATTTTAGTGCAATTCATGATTAACTAAAACAAACTCACAACAAATAACAAATTTATGCATAAATAAAATATCGTAACGATTGAATTTCATATTAGTATATTACACATTCCAAATATTCGAATATCAAGGTATCACTAAGGATTGAACCTTTACTATCCATAATGAATACTCGAAGATAATATACACATAAATTTACATTCTCAAATGTTCTTACTTGACACTATCTTTTACTAGCCTTGTGTCCTTATCCTTCTTAAGCATATCAAAGCCAAGTCCTAGCTTCTTAAAGCGGCTAAACTCCATGCTTAAATAGGTAGATCTTTTACTCTTGCACATGCATATGCAATTTTTCAAAAGATCTATTAAGAAGATAAACTTCAACCTCCACAACTTGCATGTCTGAACACATACTTTGGGATAATACTACGAATGTGTTCCAATCTCTAGATGTTAAGCTTTCCACATTGAATTCAGCACCTAACGTCATATTAGATGGGAATTTGGGTATCTCAACATGAGAGATTTTAAATGGACTTTAATCTCATCCCAATAGCCGATTTGTGCACAAGATCTCTACTTAACCCTTTGGTTAAATGATCGGCTAAATTATATTGAGTTCTCACAAACTCTACTGAAAATACCATCTTGCGTGATGCGCTCACGAATCTTACTTTTTCTAACAACTAAGTGTCTAGACCTGCCTTTATCAACTTGTCTATCGACATTGGCTAAGGTAGTCACTCAGCTTCTTTCCACAAGTTTGTTTCTTAGATGCCCAAGAGATAGTACATCCCCCAAGTAGAAATACCCATCCACTTGTGTAAGAGTGGTCTTTCATATTGGAAATATAACTCGCATCTGAACATCCTTCAAGTACGGAAGGAAATCCAATATAGATCAAACCACAATTCATGGTTCCTTTTAAAGCTTGCCAATGATGTGAACTAGGATTGTTAGTATACATATTAAGTTTTCCAACAACAAAGGCAATATCCGGCCTACTGCTAGTCATTGCATACATAAGGCTATGATCTATAGGTGATCTTACCGAAGAACAATCTTTAAAATTAAATTTATTCAATATATTCTCAATATAACAAGATTGAGAAATCGATATACAAGTTCTTTCGCTTAATTCTTATACAAAGAATCATTTCAACTTCCCCCAAATCCTTCATCTCAAAATTAGATTATAAGAATTTCTTCGCTTCATCAACCTGATTTTGGTTAGTACCAAAAACCAACACATCATCAACATATAGACAAATCATAACTCTTTTACCAGAATTATCAAATTTACTATATATACACTTTCTACTTCATTAAGAATAAAGCCATATAATAATATAGCATTATCAATTTTGTTATGCCAATCTTTTGATACTTGTTTTATATATTATATTTGAAGTAAACTAAATATAAAATTCAGTGCTATATAAACTGCACTACTATTATATTTAAACAACAAATAAAATTAATCCAGATTATATGCAAAACTTCGGAATGATGATTTTATACAACCTTCGAAAATAGTAGTTAAAACTAATTTAATTATAGCCTTTAAATATACATGCAATTAAAAACATAAAATCGACAAAATATATTGACACCTTTCTGGCGCATGCAAAAAGTAGTTTCAGTTTCATATAAATAGGGATGTAAGTAGGTATACAGTTTTTTTTTCTCTCAATATTTCTCTTAAACAATTTCATGCAATCCAGTATTTAACCTTTTGCAAATTTCAGCCTTTTGCATGCGAAATTTCAGAAGAAATATTTAAAACATTTCACATACTACTGCATGCTTGCTCGCAATTCAAATCATGCAAAATTATAGTGCCATATGTGATTAATCATCATATAAAATTAAAACAAATACACATTTATAAATCCATTTGCTTTTACCTATTTTTTAATTTAGTTTTAACTTTTGCATGCAAGTTAATTGTCAACGCAACTAAAATACATTAAAGAAAAACTACAACTGTTAAAACTCTTAGAAACACTATAGTGAATTCACACTATCATCCGTTGAAAAGTCATTACCGCTGTATTAAAGTAATTGCATGTATATCAAAAGACAAGCATTAATGCTCTCCACTTCCAACTACAAACGTACCAGTTTCCAAGTCAAATTCATTCCTTGTTATATAAGCTTTTCATACTCAAATATAACACAAGAACAGTACCAACTACTAGTATACATAGATCAAGGTTGCATAAAAATATATATTTAACGCTGCACAACAGTCCATAGGGCAGCAAACAACTCTGCAACTTTTTTTCGGCATTATCCGAACAACAATTTGTTGTCATCCAAAAGGTGTAAGTGGATACTTTCAAATTGTTTGGTGTATGTCTCTTACAGACTCTTCCAAAACCATCACAATGTGATCCGTGACACAGACAAAAGCATCCTCAAAAGTCACCAACATTCGGTAAGGATATATATCCCAAATGTGTACAAACTCAACAACAATGAGCCGTTTTGGGTTCTTAACCCTGTCCGAATGAGGTTGTGGGTTACGAAGAGGTGCATTGTCAACACTGTTGGCCATCTTGATATCAATTTCAGTTCGACTTCTGATTAAAACAGGCTTTACTCGCCATTTCACAATAACAGTGGAACCTGGATCGGTATTGGACAAATCAACCTCAAGAGAAACCAGTGCCAGCACATCCTTACTGGCAGACATGCTAACCACAGGCTTCAAACCATAAGGCAAAAAAAATGAAGCCTCTACCTGCAGTTATTTTTTTTTTCGATTCGTATTATATTTTCAATGTTGCAGTTAGAATCTTTATCAAATCTCCATGCCAAAATCACTTCTAAGTACAACATAAAAATTCAGTAAAAATGGTAGCAGTTACTTCTTTTCAGTAACTGATGCAAAACTTTTCAGTAACTGATGCAAAATTCATAAACAGATTTGAGAAGAACCATGAATCCAAAATTTACTCAGAATCAGAGCATTGTTATTCCTCGTCCCGCCGTGAAGAATTTCACGACCTCATCTTAGGTGGAACACGGCCACCATCTCTAATATAAAAGCATCTCCATATCCTCATGATCCCGAACAACCGAACCTCCACCACGACGGTCAATATCTAGCACCAACCGCGTAGCATGTTCATCAATTGGAAGTACACCTCCAGCTTTATAGGTCTTTCACATTGCTACCATCGTTTTCTATGGAAAACGAAATCCGGATATATCTTTCTTCCTCGTCTTCTTCTCCGGTGAAGCCAAAACAACACCAAATCCTTGTGCAACTACTAGGACCAAAATCTAACAAATCCGACTTCAAGTGAACCTTAGGGTTACGATCTTACAAAATTCTAAAATCTAACAAACTCGACTTCAATTGGTTGGCACAATCCGATGAAATATGTCGAGTTTCGAATAAAACCAGGTGCACTCAAAATATATCTGGCAAACTCTAATTGCAGGTCATGTATGTATGGAGGCTATATATATATATATTAAAGTAATATGTTTCCATGCTAATATATAACTGCAAAAGTCAGGCGTGTTCTGCAATTAATATAAGTTATAATAATTGAAGTTGAAGAAGACAAAGTCTCTGAAGAGGAGAAGGTGGCTGTGATAATCTAGGGTTTGATTGAATTTGGGAAGATGAAAGCTTGTGTTCTCGATTTAGGGTTTGGACAGACAAGAAGAGGCTGAATCTGTGTTCCTAAGTTTTTTATATGATGGGCTGTGTTCTGGACCGGGTCTTGTGTGTTGAGTTAGTCTATTATGCTGGACCCTAAGCTTGGCCTTGGGTGTTTGTTTTAAATGGGCCAAGTTTGTTATCAAGGTCCATTACGTTTAACAACTTTGTAACAATACCATAACTGATTCTGTTTCACATTTAAACAGTTACAAGTTCTTCATTCTTCATCTCTCTTTCTCTCAGTATTCTACTTGGTATCAGAGCAGGTCTCGTCTTCAATGGCAGGGACTGACTCACCATGCTTCAGCTCAGGTTCCGCTGATCAAGTTACGTCTTCAATGGATCACCTGTTGACAAACAAAAACAATGCAATGAATCAAATGAATGCATTCACTAGTCTCAGGTTAGACAGAAACAACTTCCTCTTATGGAAGACTATGGTGTTGCCTATAATTCGAGGCAACAAGCTAGGAGGTCTCATAAGTGGTGAGAAACCTTATCCTCCCAAGCTTATAGTTGGACCAGATGGTTCTCTAATTGATAATACTGAATATGACAACTGGATTGCCAAAGACCAGTTGCTGTTGGGTTGGTTGTACAGCACCATGAGTGCTGAAGTTGCATCTCAGGTGATGGAGGAGGAGTCCTCCAAAAGTCTATGGGATGCAGTGTTAAGACTGTCTGGCTCTCA
This sequence comes from Limnanthes douglasii subsp. nivea, assembly GCA_036936605.1. Classification (NCBI taxonomy): domain Eukaryota; kingdom Viridiplantae; phylum Streptophyta; class Magnoliopsida; order Brassicales; family Limnanthaceae; genus Limnanthes; species Limnanthes douglasii. The sequence continues at coordinate 119,602,560 of JAUPFV010000003.1, forward strand.
AACAAAGTCCAGAGTGACTTTCTTTAAAGCTGAGTTTCAAAGAACCAGGAAAGGAGCTAGTTCTATGGAGGAGTACCTAGCTAAAATGAAACATATTGCTGATAGTCTGGCTTTAGCTGGTTCACCTATCTCTCTAAGTGATTTGGTTTCACAGGTTTTGGCAGGTCTTGACAGTGAATACACTCCTATTGCAGTCCATCTAAGTGACAAAGATGTCCAAAATTGGCTTGATCTACAAGCTACTCTCCTTACCTACGAAAGCAGGCTTGAACAACTAGGTAAAATTCAGGTTTCTATGGCTAATCTTAGTCTCACTTCTGCTAACAAGTCAGAAACTAAGACTTCTGGCAATAACAACAACAATTATGGCTCCAATTCAAGGTATGGAAATAAAAATCAAGGTAGAGGCTCTAGAGGAAGGTCTTCTTCAAGCTACTCTAACAATTACAGGGGTAGAGGTCCTAACAGAGGCATAGGTGGTAGGTTCTATTATTCTAACAACAAACCTACCTGTCAAATATGCAACAAGTTTGGTCATGGGGCTGCCTATTGCTACTTTAGGGATGATCCTAATGTAATGGGGCAAATACCAGCAGATCAGCAAAGAAATGACCATGACCAAAATGTCATGACAGTTTCACAAGAACAAGGGAATGGTGATGAAAGCTGGTATGTTGACAGTGGTGCTAGCCACCATGTCACCAACTCAGCTAAGATGCTTAACCAGAAAACTCAGTACACAGGTAATAAAACAGTGATAGTGGGTAATGGTAGTAAACTGAACATCTCTAACTTAGGAAAGACTTGCCTATCCACTAAAACCAACCAACAGATCCTCCTAAACAGTGTCTTACATGTGCCCTATATCAACAAAAATCTAGTTTCAGTGTCTCAATTAACTCTTCATAATAATATTTTTATTGAGTTTCACTCTTCTGAATGTTTTGTGAAGGACAAGACAACCGGGATGATTCTACTTAAAGGCAGAGTTGAGAATGGGCTCTATAAGTTGGAGGACTCTTCTATTACTAGGACTACTAAGGCAACCTTTCCTAAGTCAAATTCCTTTGTTTCTCATGTGTCTGTTCATACTAGTTCTTCTGATTCCCTAAAGGTTTGGTGGCATAAAAAACTGGGCCATCCCTCTAAACGTGTTCTCTCTGTTGTGATGAAAAGTTGTAATCTACCTACTGTTGCTAGCAATGAAAAAATTTTCTGTGATGATTGTCAATTAGGCAAGTCTCATTCCTTACCCTTTTCTAATTCTGTCTCTCACTCTTCTAATGTCCTAGACTTAATTCATTCTGATCTGTGGGGACCTGCTCCTATCTTATCTACCTCTGGCTATAAATTCTACATATTATTTGTAGATGATTACAGCAGGTTCACATGGATATATCCTTTAAAGTCCAAAAGTGATGCTATAACTGTGTTTAAAGAGTTTAAGACTCTTGTTGAAAATCAGTTTGATAGAAAGATCAAAGTGTTTCAATCTGACTGGGGTGGTGAGTTCAGGTCCTTTTTGTCATTAGCTAAAGAATGAGGGATTCAGCTCAGGACATCCTGTCCTTACACTTCTGCTCAAAATGGGAGAGCAGAAAGGAAGCACAGACATGTCACTGAGACTGGTCTGACCCTTCTAGCTCAATCTGGTCTTCCTCACAAGTTCTGGCCAGAAGCCTTTTATACTGCTGTCTACTTGATTAACAGGTTACCTACACTCCTCTTAAAAGACAAATCTCCTTTTGAACAACTATTTGGCTCTAAACCAGACTACATGTTTCTTAAAATCTTTGGGTGCACTTGTTTTCCTTGTCTTAGACCCTATCAAACTAATAAGTTCCAGTTTCATTCTGTCAAATGTGTCTTTCTAGGGTATAGTGGGGTTCACAAAGGGTACAAGTGTCTCAGTCCTAGTGGGAGAGTTTATGTGTCAAGGGATGTCATTTTTAATGAGTGTGAGTTTCCATGTATGTCTGGGTTTCTAAACACTAAGTCCTCTGAGTCTGTCTCTAGAGTCTCCTGGTTGCCTAAGTTGCCTAATCTATACATACCAACTGAGACCTCTACTCTACAACACATTAACAGCCACCAAAACAGTCTCCAACATCCAAACACTAACCAACCTTCATGCTCAGAACAACTTAACAAAACAAACTCGTATGTACCTTGTAATGACTCATCTGATAGCCTTGTTATCTCTCCACAAACTCAACCTGTTTCCCAAGATCCCATAGCTCCTCAGAACTCCTTGCCCAGCATTTTACCTGAAATACAATCATCAAACCCTGGTGAACTATTCATTGAGCTGCCTTTTGATAGAACAAACAATCAAACTACCCTTCAAACTATATCTAACAAGCATCCTATGACCACTAGAGCTAAAGATGGTATTTCAAAACCTAAGCATATCTACTCAGGCAATACTGTTACATCTATTACCACTGTTAAAGAACCTACTAAGTTTTCAGAGGCTGTTTTATGTCCTAAATGGGTTCAGGCCATGAAGTGTGAATATGATGCTTTGGTTAACAATCATACTTGGTCTCTTGTTCCCCACAGTAGTAACATGAGTCTGGTGGGGTGCAGATGGGTGTACAAAGTTAAATATAACCCAGGAGGGTCTGTTCAACGCTACAAGGCCAGACTTGTAGCTAAAGGCTTTCATCAACAGCCTGGTGTTGACTTTAATGAGACCTTCTCACCAGTGATTAAAGCATCTACGATAAGGTTAGTACTCACTATTGCTGTATCTAGGGACTGGGTCATCAGGCAAATTGATATAAATAATGCCTTCTTAAATGAGCATCTCAAAGAACAGGTGTACATGGTACAACCTCAAGGATTCGTTGATCCTAAGTATCCTAACCACATATGCAAGCTCAATAAGGCTCTCTATGGATTAAAGCAAGCACCTCGAGCCTGGTATTCCAAGCTCAAGGATACCCTGATCTTATGGGGTTTTCAAAATTCAAAGGCTGACTACTCTATGTTCTTTCTACGGTCTAAAGGGGTTTTTGTCATTCTACTGGTCTATGTAGATGACATTATTGTCACTGGAAATTGTTCTTCTTATGTGTCCAAATTCATTCAGAAGCTTAATGCTGAATTTGCTCTAAAGGATATGGGGCCTTTAACTCTTTTTCTGGGTATTGAGGCTAAAAGAGATGGGTCTGGTCTGTTTTTTACTCAAACACAGTATATTGAAGACTTACTTGTTAAAGAAGGCTTGTCTAACGCCAATTCCTGCACGACTCCAATGAAGGTGACTCCACCTCTCTCCCAGACTGATGGTGAGCTGCTCCTGAACCCTACAAGGTACAGAAGTTTATTAGGGTCTTTACAGTACCTACTGCACACTAGACCTGACGTTGCGTTTGCTGTTAACAAACTCAGTCAGTTTCAACAAAATCCTACCAAAATTCATCTACAATGTGCTAGACGCGTTCTAAGATACTTATCTGGTACTAAGACGATGGGGCTCCACATCAAACCAAGCGACTCTCATCAACTCACTGGCTTTACTGATGCCGATTGGGCTGCCTCGTTGGATGACCGTCGATCTGTTGGTGGATATTGCGTGTTTCTGGGTGACTCCCTGGTTTCGTGGTCGTCTAAGAAACAAGGGATTGTCTCCAGATCGAGTACAGAGTCAGAATACAGATCCCTTGTAAATCTGGCCTCTGAACTCATCTGGATACAATCAGTTCTTCGTGAACTTCGCCTAGATCTTCACAGAGCTCCGGTTATCTGGTGTGATAACCTTGGAGCGAGTTCTCTTGCTTCCAATCCTGTTTTTCATGCTCGAACAAAACATATCGAGTTAGATTTACACTTCATACGAGATATGGTAACACAAAACTTACTAGATATACGGTACATACCTTCTCACGATCAGGTTGCAGATCTGCTCACAAAACCTCTGTCTCAAAATCGATTCTTGTTTCTTCGGGACAAACTGAGTCTTGGTGAACCCCCGTCTCGTTTGAGGGGGGAAGTTAGAATAATTGAAGTTGAAGAAGACAAAGTCTCTGAAGAGGAGAAGGTGGCTGTGATAATCTAGGGTTTGATTGAATTTGGGAAGATGAAAGCTTGTGTTCTCGATTTAGGGTTTGGACAGACAAGAAGAGGCTGAATCTGTGTTCCTAAGTTTTTTATATGATGGGCTGTGTTCTGGACCGGGTCTTGTGTGTTGAGTTAGTCTATTATGCTGGACCCTAAGCTTGGCCTTGGGTGTTTGTTTTAAATGGGCCAAGTTTGTTATCAAGGTCCATTACGTTTAACAACTTTGTAACAATACCATAACTGATTCTGTTTCACATTTAAACAGAATCTAAATGTCTATAAATAGTTCAAATGTAAATACAGAAAGTTAGAGAAAGTTTATAATAATAAAAGAGTCAGTTACAAGTTCTTCATTCTTCATCTCTCTTTCTCTCAGTATTCTACTATATATAACTGCAAAAGTGAGCGGGTTTTACTCTCTTTCTACGTTCTTTACACTAAAATGCATTTGCATGTTTCCATAGTCTAAACACAATATTAATTCACACTCTAATCTGTTTGCACGTTCTTTACTTTACACTCATGGATGTTTCCACTCACTAAAATGTATTTGCATGTTTCCGTAGTCTATACCTTTATTTTAATATTAATTCACACAAAAATAATAGTAATGACCACAAGTAGAACAGTAAATGTGGTTCATAGTCTAAACACAAATAATACCAGTATCTCATATGTTGTCTGATTCCTTTTTGAAATCTTATTTTCATGTAAAATTAAACGGTATTTACATGTATAACCAAATAACGGTAGAAGTAGTTATTAAACAAATAACTCCTTCATTTTCGAAATAGTTTCGAGCAATTATTAAACACAGATTATCATTATTTTCATAATCTCAAAAACTTGACATCCATGAGTAAACGTTAAGGGAGAAAAACTTACAAGATGATGATGCCATAGTTCCAATGCTTTGATACTTGATTATGGATTCACTTAAAGATGATAAAAAATCTCTTCATTTCAATCTTCGTACAAATCTTTGCATAGAACAACAAGATTTTCATTCAAATCTCTTAATAAAAGAAGAACATATAATTTCAATCTTTTGTTGGGAATTTTCTTTAGAGATTTCCGGATAATCTCTGAAGTCTTGTTTTAACAATTTCAGATTGAAATTATGTTGGTGGTTCTCCAAAATTTTCAACCGGATAAAATCAGAGTTTTTCTTTTGAACAACGAGAATGAATTTTTGTTATGTTTTTTTCAACAGAACCATACTTATTTATTCAACCAAATTTCAAAAACTGTAAAACAGTTTTAAGTCCAATAACGGTTATAATTTTAAATGATAAAAACGGACAAAAATATTCAAATTCAAATTTGAATTAATTTTCCAAATTCAAAATTTCCATGAATATTCACAATAGCCTTATCATTCAAAATAAATTTAACCACAGACAGGAGCCGCCCCTTGGACCCACTAATCATAATTTATTCTAACAAGCGTATACTCCACACTCTCTGACTTGCTCAATAATATATTACGACTGCATTGGTCGACTAGTCAATCCAATTACACTAAAATATCCAACAAAAGGGACAGTAGTAGCCGAGTTGGTTGAGTATGGCATTCTTATGACCAAAAGGTCACGAGTTCGAGTCCCTCTACATACGCTTTCTCGGCTGAGCCTGTCACCTTGTGTGGTTTACCTTCTGGCGTTGGTTTGCAGGCTATCGCGTCAGACTGAGGGTTTACCCTGTGCGCACTCATTGCACTCTGAGTAGCGGCTGCGGGTTCCCTCCGAAAAAAAAAAAAAAAAAAAAAAAAAAAAAAAGATAGTTGACAAAAATAGAACAACGAACCATTGATTAATCTATCTACGGTACAAATCTATGGTCCCCCTATGGATGCAGTTCAATAATCTTAAATAGTATCGGTGCTAGAGCTTGTGCAAAATCAACTGAGCTCCAAACTGAGGATGAAGAGTCGCAAATTGAAAAGGAGCATGTGCATACAAGGGAGATAGATCCAGCGAAAACTGTCCTAATATCATAGCCAGTGCCATTTTAGCTTCTGCCATTGCAAAGTTTTGGCCAACACAAATCCTAGGTCCGCATCCAAATGGAATGTAACAAACTTGGTTCTTGGTTGCTTTCGAAACTCCATCGGCAAATCTCTCTGGCTTGAATTCTGCTACGTCATCACCCCAAAGTTCCTTATCACGGTGAAGCATGATAAAGGGCACAGATACTTGCACCCCCGCTGGCAGTGTTAGACTTCCAAGTTTCATTTCTTTGTTAACAGCTCGAAAGAGTCCAATAACAGGTGGATATAACCTAAGTACCTCGTGCAAGATCATTGTAACCTGTTGCATTCAGAAAACAATTTCAATCTCTATATTTACAAACCAAATAGTCTATGAACAACAGAAAAAAGAAAGAAATGTATATAAGGCAGAATTGAATCTAACATTCTGTATTGAAGGAGTAAACGACTTACAACTTTAAGCTGATTCAACTGATTGAAATCAGGTTTGTTTTTTCCAAACACTCGCATGATTTCTTCTCTGGCACGAGCTTGCCAGTCGTGATGTTTAGCCAACAGAAGAAGCGTCCAAACAAGCAATACCGAAGTAGTTTCTTGGCCAGCAAAGTAGAACAATTTACACTCCTCAATCACATCACTAATACTCATACCGACATTTTTGTTATCTCCATGTTGTTGAATTTCTTTGTGGTTTGATTCCAAAAGGATGCCTAACAAATCATCCCTGCCGTTATTATCGCCTTCTCTCATACTCTTCTCTCTTTTGGCGATGATATCTTTTAGTAAATTTCGAGTTTGACTGTCCACTTGCTTCATCTTTTTGTTTATCTTAGTTCGTAAAAACCTAAATGCATTGGCACGTTCACATTCTTTGTTGATGTATGTAATGTAGGACTAGAGATGAAATCAAATAACGCAAGTTTAGAGCTGGTGTTACCTTTTTCCAGGAAAGTAAACTGTACTAAGAGTTTGCATAGTTAATTCGGTTTGTTGGTCAATGAGTTGGAAGATTCTTTGGCCTTCCTTGTAGCTGCTACCAAAGGCTGTCCGCGAGATCACATCAGCGGTTAAGTTTTTTAAAAACGGCCATACATCGATATCAGATGATCCTTCAGCAGATACAAGGTCGTCCCATTTGGTAATCATATCAAGACAACTTTGCTCCATTTCGGGTAACATGTTCTGCAAAACATACCAAATCCAAATGGATATGTTATAACATAGTCTTGGGGAATCAGTATCTGCAAACAAGAATATAATGCAATGTAATACGTACCTTGAGTTTCTCTACATGAAAGGCAGGGTTGATGATTTTTCTGCGCTGAGCCCATTGGTCTCCTTCGAGGTTTAAGATTCCGTCTACCAGTAACTTAAATAAAGGGTTTGAACGTGGCTTTTGAAAATCATTCGTACAAGTGAATATTACTTTTATCTGCTCAGGATTCAATATGGTGACAATCGGTATAGGACCAGCCCATGTAAAATTATTTTTCCCTGTCAGAAGATTAAAAAAAACAAACTTCGTTACTTCAAATTCGAGCGAATACGATAATATTCGGCTATATAAGCTCTGCTCTGCTAGGGGAATTCGGAATGAAGCTCGATAAGTTTTCAGAGTATTTCTGAATCAGAGCTAAAAACAGCGTGGATTCAAAATATAAGAGAATTTCGATAGAGCATTATATTATATATATGGTATTCTGATATGATGTCAAGAATAGGCATAAAATAAATTGTTATTTACTAATCTAGAACTGCTCCTAAAATACTCCAAAAAGATTGCCAAAATCTTAATACGATTCATACTAAAATGCAATCTAGGGCAATATGTGAATAGTAATAGAATGACAAAGGACATTAGATACCGTAATTTTGTACTGCCTGATGGAGAAAAGGAGAGACTCTTGGGACGATGTCGTTGCTGAATTCCATAGGTTTGGATGTAGCTTCCCTTATCATTTTCGAATTCGTTTTCAAGTCGCCCACGAGAAACCGATAAGGCGTCCCTGTAAGACCTTGCTGTGTGAGGAGCTTCTCAAGCTTCTTTGGTTTTAGCCATAGCCAGTTTAGTACCCTCCATGCCACCACAATTAGTAAAGCTGCTAAAGCAGCATATGCACCAATTTGGGCCACAGAGAATTGCATTTTTCAAGTGAAAGAACTAAAGGCTTAGTGAACTAGATAATGATAAAAATAGGCTGTCATGGCGAGACCATTTATAGTCATGGCGGTGCCTGGGTTTGTTTGTCTCATTGTCTGTCTTATTTTTCCAACAAAGTTAGAAAGGCGTGGTCATTCATGACGCGAGCATTTATTAGTCGGTAAATTGCAAAAGATTTAAAATATATTGGTACCCCTATATCATGGGTTTAGCTAAATTGGGGTAAAAAAATGTTAGCTATTTTTAAAGGGCATGCTAGAAATATTACACATTTTGATAGATTTCTTACTCTATTTTTTTTTTTTCAAACTCAAAGTTGAAATTCCAAAATTGCCTTTTTTCCCTTTAGATTTCTACATTTATTTCCATTTGCACTCCAAATCGGCTGAAACTCTGAAATCTATCCGTTATTACCCTAAATCTACAAGTTTTGTACTAAAATCTACTACTCTAAACCCATTAAACCGAAAAAATTTGGTTTTTTTACCCAAACCCATCAAACCCACTTTGAAGAGCGTCTCATGCGACCGCACTAGAGACATGTCTCGTGCGACGGCACTTAAGACATGACTCGTGCGACAACAGTGTTATATAAACTCATACTTTTCAATTGTATATTTTGCAGGAGGAACCTGTCCAGCCTCCATTTATGGATGCCGATTACAGTAAAATATTCAACACGGATAGATTATTTACTAAAGACGAATTGGATGCTTTCGTGGACATTGAATCAAAGAAGATCCAGTTTGTCACAATAAGAAAACTCTACGATAGCGGGAAATGGGGAAGGACTCCTAGGTTAGAGTACGTTTGCGAGCGATACGGTGTATACGTATCAAAGGCAAGACCGGAAACTTTGAAAAAGAGGAAGACATCCACGAAGAAATATAATTGTCCGTTTGCGCTAAAAGGTCATCCGATCGACGTACTAGCCATGAAATGGCGTTTGGAGGTGATAAACGGTACTCACAATCATGAACCATACGTTCGCCTAGACGGTCATTCCCGCGCTTGTAGGCTAAAACTGGATGAAGAAGAACTAGTTCGTAGTTTGTCTCACCTCGGTTCGCGCCCTAGGGAGATATATAGTGGTTTGAAGTACCAATATCCAGAGAATATTTCGAACATGCGTGCAATCTACAATTTCCGCCAAAAACATCAGGATGCTGAGCACGGGGGACAAACGCAAATGAAATATCTTTTGACGAAGTTGAAGGAGAATGGATACTCGACGTGGGAGCGTTTGAAAGATGATTCAAAGGTGATCACTGACTTTTTCTTCGCACATCCTACTAGCGTAGACTTATTACGTACATTACCGAATGTGTTATTCATGGATTGTACGTACAAGACGACTATGTATAAGATGCCGTTATTAGAGGTTGTCGGTTTAACGTCCACTTCCATTACATTTACCGTTGCGTACATATTTATGAGCGGAGAGAAGATCGGAAACTACGTATGGGCTATGGAAACTCTTCGTGGTTTGATGATGGATAGCGTGTGCGCATTTCCATCCATTATTGTTACTGATCGGGAGTTAGCTCTCATGCGTGCGGTCGATAAAAAAATTTCTGGAACGCACCACTTGTTATGCACGTGGCACATTAGTAAGAACATTCTTGGGGCGGTTCGGAAGATATTGCACGATGATGCGGTAACGAAAAAATTTGTTGAATTTTACGGCTACGTTGCGGAGGCGAACACGTTTGAGAGTTACCAAAAGAATATGGATACACTGAAGGAGATGTTTGCATCTAAACCGGAGTGTTTTGCGTATGTTATGGACTCGTGGATAACAAAATATGCTGACAAGTTCCTTGCGTACCGAACGAACACGATTAAGCATTATGGTCAAACAACTACAAATATGTTAGTCCGTTTATACTATTTTTTGTTGAGTTATTTTATCTAGTTTCAAATAAGTTGATAATTTATTACTTGTACTATGTAGGGCGGAGGGTGCTCACTCGTCCCTAAAAAAATATCTTGGGACGAATCAATACAACTTTGAGACTTTTTGGGACAACGTTCATAACTTGTTAACGAAGCAACATGCGGGTATCGTCGAATGATTCGAGCGAAGTAAGTTTAGAACAATTCCCGGCTTTGATGGTGTTTTGACGAAAAATCTTAAAGGTCATGTGTCACATGTGGGGCTAAAGATACTGATGGTTGCTATTGTACGTGCTCGGAATATAGGAGTAGATCGGGTAGCATGTGGATGTTGTTTCCTTAGGAAAACGCATGGTTTACCTTGTGCATGTGAAATTGCGTTTATAGCTAGAGATGGTAGGTGCATTCCTTTAGAAGATGTGGATATCTTTTTGAAAAGATTAGATATTGTGCATAGGGATCCTAGCTCTCGCGAAGAAGCTAGAGATGGTAGGTGCATTCCTTTAGAAGATGATTTTATCTTGTAGATTACTACTCCACCCGATGGACCGTTGCCTCCATTATACCCTTGTTGGGCCGCTTATGCAACCGAAGAAGCGAATCAATGGGCACATCCCTACTACCAGTGGTTGAACAAATTCACACAGATAATGCCCGCAAGGAAAATCAACTTGAACGAAAAACCACATGTAACAGATTTGACTAGAGACAACGTTTGAAATGTTCTTGTACAACATTTTAAGTTAGTTTGCCTAACATTTCATGTAACATAGTTATGTAATTTTGATGTAATTTTGATATAATGTAGTAGGAAAATCCCTACCAGCGTTTGATGTATTGTAGTTGCTGTTTTTTTAAAAGTGTTAGTTTCATAGTTCTAAATTAACACCTTTCGCATGCGACTCTCTTTGGGTCTGGTCGCATGCGAAGGTAGGCATAAATATTGGCCATGTTTTTTCAGACAGGGGGCTTACATCGCATGCCAAAAATGCGACTCTCTTTTCATCAAATCGCATGCGACGGTAGGCATAGGTTTTGGCCCTGTTTTTTCAGACAGGGGGCTTACATCGCATGCCGAAAATGCGAAGCTGTTTAGGCCTGGTCGCATGCGACGGTAGGCATAAGTTTTAGCCCTGTTTTTTCAGACAAGGGGCTTACATCGCATGCCAAAAATGCGAAGCTGTTTGGGCCTGGTCGCATGCGACCATCTTTGTATCAAATCGCATACGACGGTAGGCGTAAATATTGGCCCTGTTTTTCAGACAGAGGGCTTATATCGCAGGCCCAAAATGTGACTCCCTTTGGACCTGGTCGCATGCGACGCTGTGTATACATTTGTTTAAATAAAATACCATTAAAAAGAGGGAAAACAACAAGTTCACTTAAAGGAAGTACATAAACAGGAAAAGAACAAGTACACTTGAAGGAAATACATAAAGAGGAAAACAACAAGTTAACACTTTAACTTAACCAAACATAAGAAAATAATTAAACAACGAAATGCCAACAACAAAAATGCTCAATCATCGAAGTCATATCCCAAGTTGTCGTCAGAATCAACCCCTTCCTCCCTTTCCGTAATCCTATCTTGAAGATACGCTACCATATCCCTAGTGATGTAGTCTACCACCGTCATGTTGAAGACGGCGGCCGCTTCTTGCTTAATTTTATATGGCAAAAACAAAAAACACTGGAGCGGTTGGTAAAAAAGGTACCTCTGCTTGATTTTCTCACGGTTGCGCACGAGGAGACCTCCGATTTGTAAACGGCCGTAGCCGTAGTAAATCTTACAAAGAATCCGATCAAAAAAAGCATCACTAGTATCTTCCCCTATCTCTCGGCGGGCAATCTTCACCGCCTGAAGCAAATGGTAGTCTTCATGGGGAGTAAACTCCATTTGTTGAACTTTTTATGTTTGAGAAGATTATATGAATGTAAACGGTTTTGTAGTCCCTTTATATAGTGAAGTGAATTTAGGTGGGACTTTTTTTGTTTCTAGAATGAGCGGGATTTTTTGAATTATGAGAATGAGCGAGAGTTTTTGAATTTTGAGAATGAGAGGGAGTTTTGATTTTTTAGAATGAGCGGGATTTTTTGAATTTTCGAGAATGAGAGGAAGTTTTTGATTTTTGAGAATGAGCGGGAGTTTTTGAATTTTCGAGAATGAGAGGGAGTTTTTTATTTTTGAGAATGAGCGGGAGTTTTTGGTTTATGAGAATGAACGGGAGTTTTGGGTTTCTTACTTTACACGTGTTACGTTTTCATTCGAATGTTTTTTGTTACCGATCCTTTATAAATAGAAGCTTTATTCACATTAAATTGTAAATTAGTTGATAAATCAAGCTGAAAAATGTGTTCATGGACTGAGTTGGAAGATCAGTATTTGATGAGGGCATCAGTTGAAGTTGGTAATATGCACATTCCAGAGGGTGGTAAAAGGTACTGCGAGGCATTAGTGTGCCAGATGTACTTCCTGTACGGAAGGGGTGGTGCTCAACCGCCTAACATTGCAAGGCGTGTTGATGAAGTGCGAGCTAGGTGGTCAGTCTTGGTCACATCCCGTCGACATCTAGTTTCTGGCCTAACCGAATTGGAACGTCGTGTTGCGGGTAACAGGTTCAACTGTCAAGTGACGGATTATATAACAGAGGACCAGCTAGATACGTTCCGCTCTGACATTATTGACATCCCGTCTACAGGAAATCAATGACACAAAGATGCGAAAGAAGAAAGGAAGTTGATGAAATGAAACTGGCCTGATAGATAAGTATGAGTGTGTGCTTCCGCTTTAGTATGAGTCTGTGTTTCATTTTAAGTATGAGTGTGTATTTCTGTTTGAGTGTGAGTTTGTATTTCAGTTTAAGTATGAGTGTGTGTTTCAATTTACGTATGAGTGTTATTTCAGTTTTGTGTTTGAGTGTGAGTTTGTATTTGTGTTTTAGTGTGAGTTTGTATGAGTGTGTGTTTCAGTGGTAGAAGCTCTAACTCTAATTGAAATGGAATCGAACCCATAAACATGATAAATTCAAAGCAAGCATACAATAAATTAAAATACAAAAAATAAAAGCAGTCATAAAATAAACCGGTTACAAAATATAGTGTTGATGTCCAAAAGTCTAACAAAGGTATGCTGAGAGTAATAATCAGTGTCGTCGATACCTCTCAGCGATCCTGCACACATGAAGGCCGGTCTGTACAAGATCCTCGTGCTCCATTGTCGGTATCGATGGAGTAAACCTAGCAATCTGCTCGTATCCTGAAAAGTCAGCACCACCCTGCGGCTCCAACCGAGGACCTCTCTCTGGCGCAGAACTACTGACGATGTACCACAGCCTCTTCTTTACCCAAATGTTATACATCGGGTCAGCACTCTCTCCACTACCACGGTACACCGTGCCATCAGGAGTGTACACGTGGTTATCCCAATCCCTCCACAAGTGCCCGTCCCATGTTAAGCTACTGACCATCTTCTTCCCTGATTTTTTCGACTTAGGAGGGCGTATATCCTTAGGAATCAGCTGTACGTGCCCCATCTGTCGAGTGACACGGTCTAGGTAGTAGGACACAACCACATCAAACGACTTAAGCGTCAACTCAACCCAAGTCACCCGCTGGAACGGATAATGGTCCCATAAGTGAATGAAGGGAAGGAACATGACCTGTAAATAAAAAAATTAACAACTTAGCCATTTATATTAGTAAAAGTACTTATAATTAAAATGAACGAGTATGACTTACATCTGCCTCCGTGTACGTTGAAAGTGTGTGTCTCATCTGCCTGCGCACATCATGAGAGACACCAATCTTCTGCGGCGCATGTCGGCACATATGGGGCATGGATATGTCGTAATCACAAAACAGTGGAGCTCGAAGCTGAACAAAGTGTGCAAAAATCCACGACTCGAGCATCCCTGTAAACCCGCAAATGCCTCCCGTACCATGGAGAGATCCCTGACTAAGGGAGTGGTACAGCTGTGCTAAAACCAACTAACCCCAGTTGTACATATGCATACTCTGGTATTGGTTCACGAACTGGAGGTAATCTAAAGGAATGTTGTTGCCGGTTTTGTTCGCACATATAGTGGTACCTAACAAATACAGTATGTAGGCACGGGTGGCATGATCTAAACCCTCATCCGTGATATTCCTATCACTATACTTAGAACCACTAAAAGTACTACGCAGCCACCCAATGTTCACACTACTAGCATTCCTAAGGTTTTTACTCAACTCAGATGATCGCACACCTAGCATGCCAGCATAAGTACGAAGCCTCTCAACCTCAGAGTCAAAAGGTAGAGCATCAAAAGACCTACCTACAACCGGTAATCCAGTGATGACGTGGACATCGTCCAAGGTGACTGTCATCTCCCCGAACGAGAAATGGAATGAAGAAGTCTCCTCATGCCACCGCTCTAAGAATGCCTCTACCAAATGGAGGTTGGTATGCCAGCGGGTGAGTGCATCGACGAGCGGGCCAAATATAGTCTCCATCACCCTTGCCCGTACCCTGCTTTGCTGTGTAAGGTCCCATCTCCAGAGACTGTCGTACATAGCGAAGCATCGCAGGGTGACCATATCCTGCAATATGTATCAAAAACGTAAATTCGTAAAAAAACAATAATTATAAACATATGTATCGAACACGTAAGAAAATGATAAAACAATATAAAGGTATAACACTTACATCTCCGTGATAGACGCTGAAAGCCTCGTGTTGGGTGTAATCCGGAAAAAGAGCCGGGACATGCGGCAGCACCGACAAAAAATCCTGATCCTCACCCTCGGGTGCGTGGGATGCTGCCTCTGGTGCGTGAGGTGCGTCGTCCTCCATATAATCTGGTGCATCTGCATCGTCATCGTAACAGAAGTCAGGTGGCTGCGAAGTAGAACCTGCCCCTGTGTTACCATCAGCAGTAGGAATATAATTGCCATGACGACGGAGACGTCGTCTACTACGCGTACCAGGAGCATGTCCCTCGCTGGGACCTGCCTGTACATCCTCAGGCTCGGACAAAACTCTATCCTCTGTCGCCACTTCCGCTTCACGTCCCTTGGATTTTTAACTTTCGTCTTGAATCGTCCCATCCTGTAAAGACAACATAAAAAAATATGTATTAGTGAGAAAACACCAAATAAGCTAACATAAAATGCATTGATTCACATGAGACAGCTTAAGCTGTCTGTCGCATGAGACAACTTAAGCTGTCTATCGCATGAGACAACTTAAGCTGTCTGTCGCATGAGACAACTTAAGTTGTCTATCGCATGCGACAGCTTAAGCTGTCTGTCGCATGAGACGACAATGTACACACCGTCTCATGCGACGAAATGTTGTCTTGGTCGCACGATCGTGCGACCAGATCCAAACTGGTAGCACGATTATGCTACCAACAACAACAAAACCCAAAACTAGAAACAAACCAAAGCAGCCTCATTTCACACAAAATCAAACACAAAAACATAAATCCTAGCAAAACTAACAAGAATACAACACTAATCTAACAAAACAACACCTAAAATCATGCAAAAATCGAACTTTTGAAATCGAAACCTAAAAAACTAAAAAACCGAGATTCAACAGTTTAGACCCAACGAAATCTAAAAAAAATTACACCATGATGTTTGTATCGTTTACCTTTACGTTTTCTTGACTTTAGATTCTTCAAAAATCGTGCTTTTGAAATGGGTCCCACAGTGTGCTTGAGAGCTTTCTAGAGAGAGAGAGGAAAAAAATAGTGAGAGATTTATCAAACCTTTTTATAGCTAGATTTTCTGAAAAGGATAAAATGGTCCAAAATTAGGTGTGAGATCTATCAATTGGGTATAAGATCTAGCGGTTTAAGATCTATCAAAATGCGTCTTATTTCTAGCCTGGCCCATTTTCAAATTATAAGGAATTGTTTTTAATTAATAGTCAAAAACGGTTTTGTTTTTTATCTAAGAAATTTTTATTTTGTCTTGTAGTGAATTGTGGATATAGTTAACCAAATATCGAAAAACACAAAATTATTCCTCCCAACAACCCCTTTATACTCAACATTTAACAAAAAGTTCAAAAACTCAAAAAAATTCAAAAACTTAAATTTTTTATAAATAAACTCCCAAACCTCCAAAAACCAACAAATTTTTTTCTAAATCCAAATCATTTAAGGATGGATTCAGAGCGTGAGAAGCTTGCTGAGGAGCGTGGAACTTCAAACAAGGTAGTGTTTCTAACCAATCTTTTGAAAAAGTTTCCTTTTTGGTAGTTGTTCTAATTTTAGAAAGTTTGACCCGACCTCTCCTGCCGCTGGACCCGACCTCTCCTGCCGGTGGACACCACTTTAACCGGCGGGGATGAAGAACCTACATCGATGATATAGACTTGATCGGAAAACTCTGAGAATTGAGTTGGTGTGTGAAATATCTGGCGTTTACACAAAATTGGTAGATCCAAAACATCTAAAGAGGAAGTCTACCGGCACGAAAAAATGCGGATGCCCTTTTACCCTTAAAGGAAAGAAGATGGGTGATGATTTGTGGGATTAGAGGTCAAATGCGGCATTCACAATCACGATACTACATCCTACAAAGAAGGTCATTTGTACTTGGGACAATTGAGCAAAGAAGAGATGGATTTCGTAGTTAGTTCTATGAAAATTGGATCCCTTCCTCGGGACATTCTCGGTGGGATGAAGAAATTGAACCCTAAGAATTCTTCTTCAATGCGTACTGTGTGCAACGCTCAACTAAAACACCACAAGCTAAAGAAAGACGATCGGTCGAAATTCTAATACTTGTTGGGTGAACTAAAACGACTAAACTACTACGAATTCCATAGAATGTCCGAAGATGGAAGCGATATCATTAACGAGCTTTTCTTAGCGCACCCAGTTAATTTGGATTTGTTATGGACATTTTAGAACGTCGTTGAAATGGATAACACGTACAAGGTGATCAAAAACAGGATGCCGTTGTACGAGGTCGTCGAAGCCACTTGTACGGGGAAAACTTTCTACATTGGATTCGCGTTTATGTTGGAAGAAAAATTCCAGAGCTACAAATGGGTGTCAGAGTGCTTACATTCATTGATGGTAACTCATTCCATCGAATTACCATCCATTGTTTTGACGGATAGAGACTTTGCGATTGTGAAGGCGGTGGAGGAAGTGTTCCCCAATGCAACACACATGTTGTGTCGATGGCACATCAATATGAACGTGGAGAACCAACAAGTGGATGCATTATGGAAACCAAACCACAAACCGCGTGGAGAGCGCTCATTCGAATCTCAAGTGTTTCATCGGTACAAGCAAAGGTAACTTCGAATCTTTTTTGTTGAAGTTGCATACTTTGATAGAATTGCAACACGAGGACATCAAGGTTTCATTCGAAAAGAGCCGCTTGTTGGACCTACACAAATTCGCGAACATTGTCTACGGTAAACTAAAAAGCAATGTCTCTCACTATGCTTTGGAAATTTTATTCGGAGAAGTAGATTGTTCCTGCAACATGACAATCGTGGCGTGCATGCCCTGTAGTTGTGCAATACAAACTACGCATGGTATCCCTTGTGCGTACGAAATCTACAAGTTTGTTGCCAAAGGCGTAGAGGTGCCTCTAGAGTTATTTAATGAACATTCTAGTTTGTACCAACCTCGCGACGATCGAGCAACTAAAAGGCAAACTTGAAAAACTAGTATGTGATGTCATAGAATCTAATGACGAAGCACGCTTAGAGCACGTTTATAAAAACTGGTTTGTCATCGTCCATCCTGAAACAACTACCATTTTGGAGTCATTGGTGAAGTAAAAAGTGCGCGGTCGTCCACCTAACAAACGTAAGTTGTCTATTGCCGTTGATGATACATCCACTAAACGTGACAAAAGTGCATACGAGTAGGTGCTTATATCGGAAAATGCTAGTTCTCCATCATTTTTTGCAGAGTTCAAAGCTCCGACCGCAACCTCAAATAAAGTGGGAAAATGTCAGGGTCGAAACGTGGTTCAGAAAGCTCCCTCTCTTATAAAAAAATATAGCGTGATTCCAATACAAGCAAGTGGGATGATGCTTTGTAGTGGAACAGTGGGTTCTAGGTCAAGCTCTACGATTCCGACCAATGCAAGTTTTGTAGACCCCAAAAGATACTTAAAACAATTTCCCATCTACTTTAGATCTTTCGTAGAGTCTATTAGCGATTTTAAATCTGATGACCATTGCGAGTACCGCTCGATATCATTTGTCTTGAATGGGCAACAAGATGGGTGGAGGTTGATAAGGGATGCCTTTTACAACGAGCTGATGGATTATGCATCCGTCTATGTTAAGATATTTACAAGCATGGAGGATTTGGTTGATATTGCGGAGCGTGTCAAAATGCTCTAATGATATGGATACTAAAGACCATTAGATGTCCATGCCCAGGATGGAAGTGGCAATTGTATATGCGTTTAAGTGCATACTCCATTTTGTTGGACAATACCGAAATATGGATTTTGGCTTCACTTTTCTTCCGCTAAGAGGTGCACCGCCTCAGATGCCAAACAGGTTGGAAATCGGATTTGGTTGGGTCAACTCTAACAATTTCGTGAGCGTAAGTATCTATTTACCTTCACGGTTAGTTTAAATATTAAGACATTCATTTTATCGTCTTTTCATTTTGTATCTTAGGATTGGGCGGAGGCCCCATGCGCGAGGATACATCCTTGTTGCTTAAAGTTGCGTTCGCCGAAAGCAGAAGGTTGGTCATTTTCGATTGTCTCTCTTTCAAGAGATACGAAGAGCTTAAAAATGGTTGCCCCGATATAACCGATTTATCCGTTTTTGCTTGATGACTAGATGATTGTAAGGAATGTACAATTTGGATGATTTTTTTGTGGATGTTTATCTTAAAAAATTAACACTATAACTTCTTAATTTGTGGATTGCATTAAAACATTACACTTTAATCAAAAGCATTGCATAATTACAAATACATAAGCAAATTACTTAAATTGAAAGATAGATTATAGCCCTGAGTTAGCATAGCATACTCAGGTTCATGGGGACGGATAGTTCCATCCATGCTCATAGTGTTTCTCGAAAGGATATTATTCTTCCTCGATACTTTCTTCAGGAGTTGGGTTAGTATCAACGACGCTGACTATTGCGTCCACTCTCTCTTTCATTTGTTGCATCGCATGTAACACCATCTCCTGCGTAATGGTACTTTGAAATCCCAAGTTGAATACATTATGGGTTTCACTTCGGACTTTGTAAGGAAGTGACTCAATTGGTAAAGTCATTGTTTTCAAATAAGCTAATCTATCAGCCACTTCTTCGCATCCTCGTGGTGGGGGCATTAGACATCCTGGACACGATGCTTCCCTACCATGGTTGAAGAACATTCTGCATAAAACTGCATCGACGAAACCAGGAGTCTCCTCTTGCATTGTGTCTTTGACGAAGTCAAATGCATTAATGAGGTTTGCATCTTTGTGCACGTTCGAGCCGGAATCATCTATTGTTATAACTTCAATGTTTTATTTCATAGCCAAGTTCTAGTATTTATAGATTGGAAGTTAGTGGTATACGACCCAAATAATAAGAGGAAATAGAAGTTTGGTTTCCCGGTAAAATGTATTTTGGCGGTAAGGCTTAAATAATTGTCAACCGGGGGGGGGGGGTGTGTAATGTCTCCAACGATTATGAATTTTCAAACCGTCGGGGAGTAAAGACCACTACCAAAGCTTAATGGAGTTTTATTTTTTGTTCCTCAACCGCCGGGGTACATATTGTCAACCGCCGGTTGAGATAGTACCCCAGCGGTGTTACAATATCCCCGGCGGTCTAGAATTTTCAAACTGTCGGGCGTAGAGGCCACTTCCAAAGTAGAGTGGACTTTTAATTTTGGTTTCTCCCCCGTCGGGGTACCTATTTTCAACGGACGGTTGAGATAGTACCCCAGCAAGGGTAAAACATCACCAGCGGTGTTAAATTTTCAAACCTCTTGGAGGTAGAGCAACTTCCCCATCATGGTTGTAGTTTAATTTATTCTAGGTTCCCGCATGGATAACAATTCTCACCCGGCGGGTGACAATGACCCCTGTGGTTGATCAATTTTCAATCGTCGGGGTGTTTATTCTTACCTTAGGGTAAGTTTCACTCGCCTTCATCCGGTGGGTGAACAATTGTCAACCGTCGGGGATGTTGTTAGCCGACGGTTGAAAATTATTCACCCGCCGGGGTGAGGGTGTTCGAAGAAGAATTTTATGAACATGTTAACGTACATGTTCAAGTTTATATTTTTAGTCTTCCATGATTACGGATTGAATGATAAAACTTGTAATCAATGAAACATACAAAGTAGAGCAAACACCAAACACTGGGAAATAAAAGAAACTTATATTAAACGATTCATTAGCGTGAAAATCAAAATCCAAAATATAAAAACTGTGAACAATCCATAAGCCAAAATTCATAGTTTGGAAACTAAAACAACATACATAGGATGAAGGCGACTAGCATAATCT
The DNA here is from genome assembly GCA_036936605.1 of Limnanthes douglasii subsp. nivea. Taxonomy (NCBI): domain Eukaryota; kingdom Viridiplantae; phylum Streptophyta; class Magnoliopsida; order Brassicales; family Limnanthaceae; genus Limnanthes; species Limnanthes douglasii. The sequence continues at coordinate 119,623,166 of JAUPFV010000003.1, forward strand.
TAAGCCAAGGACCAGTGATTTCGAGCAGCTTCCTTGCAAAGGAAACGAGCTCGTCAGGGGAATCCTGTAACGGCCGAACACAATTTATCGTGTTCACCACATCAACCGCGGAGCTCTCGATAGGAATACGAGGCGTGGTGTTATACCAACCGTAACTCTTCATGTATTCCTTGTACTGGGGGATGATGCCTAACTACTCCCTTCCAAAGGCCTCAAGTACTTATCAAGGTGATGGAGAAATTCATAGTTCTTCTGGCTCGTGTTGGTGAAGATGTTACAACCTAGAAAGAACATGATGTATGACCTAGCAGCTGCCTTCTTCATCTCCATAGTTAGGGCGACATTGGAATCCAAATACTCCTCTGCGAATAACGTCGTCCTTAGCCATCAGAGGTCGAATTGACTCCCGTCACGCGCCTCCATATCCTCCCGCACAACATCCACCGAAACTCCCAACAAAAATGCATAGCGTGCATATGTTGCATCTATCGACTCCAACCTAAAGACGTCGATAATTCTCCCCTCGATCGGGAGGCCAATAATCATATACACGTCATCCAGCATCATGGTCATCTCCCCGTACCAAAACTAGAAGGTGTTAGTCTCTTGGTACCACCTCTAATAAACACCTCGGCCAACTGTACGTGCGTGTTGAACTTCGGTAGATGGCGCATAAGTGGCTAGAACAAAGTCTCTTCCAATAAAGCCTTCACCCCTAATTGTTTGTTAAGGTCCCATTAACCGAGTAGACCATACTTAGCATGGACTATGATACCAGATCGCGACTGAAACAAAAAATCAAACATAGATATAATGTCAAAAAAATAGTTTAAGTAATTAAACAGATAATTAAGTCCGAAATTCTAAAACTTACGCCGTCCATAAATGTGAAGTACGCCTAATGCTGCACGTAGTCTGGGAACAAAATGGTATTGTTTTGGGATAAAAATAGGTTTTTCCATCCCTCCGGATCAGTTGGACGTCCTTCTGCACGGACTTTTCTTCGAGGTGATGGCATGGGGACCTTTGTTTCCTCCTCCGTCTCCTCCTCGTCGATAAGCACACGCCGCTGACTAAGGACCTCTCATGGAGAAAAGGGTTGTACTCCGTGCTCCCTTGTGGAATTATATTTATTATGCCGCAAGGAGCATTCCGTATGGACCATGCGCACCCCGCGTTCGGTTTGATCCCCATGTTTGGTCCGATCACCCTCTCACGCCAAATGAATTAAAAGATTCATGTTTAGTTCGGAAAGGGATCATATAAGTTTTTGAAATGAATGTAAAGATAATCTACTTTCATTAAATGATTTATTAGATAATCGAAAAAATAAGATCTTGAATATTATTCGAAATTCAATAGATCTACGCCATGGGGCTATTAAACAGTTGGAAAAAGCTCGGGGTCGTTTACACAAAGTTAAAATGGAGGCGGATCAGTTTCAAGTGAATGGATATTCTGAAATAGAACGAGAAAAATTGAATTTGATTAATTCAACTTATAAAACTTTGGAACAATTAGAGAATTACAAAAATGAAATCATTTATTTTGAATAACAAAGAGCAATTAATCAAGTCCGTCAACGGGTTTTTCAACAAGCTTTATAATGAGCTATAGGAATTTTGGAATCATTGTTTGAATAAGGAGTTACATTTACGTACGATTAATGTGAATACTGGTCTATTTGGGGCGATCAAAGAAATACTTGATTAGTAATTTCCTATCCTATAGGTATTTTTTTTGCTTCCAAAAAACAATTAGGAAAAAACTCATGGTAACCCTTAAAGCCGATGAAATTAGTAATATTATCCGTGAACGTATTGAGCAATATAATATAGAAGTAAAGATAGTAAATACGGGTACCGTACTTCAAGTGGGCGATGACATCGCTCATATTTATGGTCTTGATGAAGTAATGGCAGGTGAATTAATAGAATTCGAAGAGGGTACAATAGGCATTGCCCTAAATTTAGAATCAAATAATGTTGGTGTTGTATTAATGGGTGATGGTTTGATGATACAAGAAGGCAGTTTTGTTAAAGCGACAGGAAAACTTGCTCAGATACCAGTGAGTGAGGTTTATTTGGGTCGTGTTATAAATGCCCTAGCTAAACGTATTGATGGTCGAGGTGAAATTGCAGCTTCTGAATCTCGGTTAATTGAATCCCCCGCTCCTGGTATTATTTCGAGACGTTCTGTATATGAGCCTCTTCAAACAGGACTTATTGCTATTGATTCGATGATCCCTATAGGACGTGAGCAGCGAGAATTAATTATTGGGGATAGACAGACTGGTAAAAAAGCAGTAGCTACAGATACCATTATGAATCAACAAGGACAAAATGTAATATGTGTTTATGTAGCTATTGGTCAAAAGGCATCTATTGTGGCTCAGGTAGTGATTAGTTTACAAGAAAGATGGGGGATGGAATACGCTATTGTGGTAGCCGAAATGGCTGATTCCCCAGCTATATTACAATAGCTCGCGCCTTATACAGGAGCGGCTTTAGCTGAATATTTTATGTACCGTGAACAACACACTTAAATCATTTCTGATGATCCTTCCAAACAAGCACAAGCTTATCGTCAGATGTCTCTTCTCTTATGAAGACCACCCGGTCGTGAAGCTTATCGAGGAGATGTTTTTTTATTTTCATTCACGTCTTTTAGAAAGACCCGCTAAATCAAGTTCTCAATTAGGTGAAGGAAGCATGACCGCATTACCAATAGTTAAGACCCAGTCGGGAGACGTTTCGGCTTATATTCATACTAATGTAATTTCCATTACAGATGGACAAATATTTTTATCCGCCGATTTATTTAATGTTGGAATCAGACCTGCTATTAATATAGTTATTTCTGTATCCAGAGTAGGATCCGCGACACAAATTAAAGCTATGAAACAAGTAGCTGGAAAATTAAAATTGGAATTGGCTCAATTCGCTGAATTAGAAGCCTTTGCACAATTTTCTTCTGATCTTGATAAAGCTACTCAGAATCAATTGGCAAGAGGTTAGAGATTACATGAGTTACTCAAACAATCCCAATCAGCCCCTCTTACGGTGGACGAATAGATAATGACCATTTATACCGGAACGAATTGTTATCTTGATTCATTATAAATTAGACATGTAAGGAAATTTATTATTGAGTTACGTACTTACTTAAAAACGAATAAACCTCAGCTCTAAAAAATAATATCCTCTACCAAAATATTCACCCAAGCCCAAACCATTTTGAAAGAAGCTATTCAGGAACAAATGGAATGCTTTTTACTTCAGCAACAATAACAATTCGAAATAAATAGAAATATAAAGATGGAAATATTATACGTAGTATGGCATCTAAAAAAAATTGCGTCCAATAGGATTTGAACCTATACCAAAGGTTTAGAAGACCTTTGTCATATCCATTAGACAATGGACGCATTTCGTCGTTTTATTTGTATTTTTGCATATTGTTCTTTTCATAAAAAAAAAATTGAGAGAATTTTAGCAATCGTCTAGTAATTCACTTCAATAATGCATTAAATATTTGCATCATTAAAGTGAATTAAGAAAATTCAAATAGATAGAGTTCTTTCTAAGGGGAATCTAGAGCGGGTAGCGGGAATCGAACCCGCATCGTTAGCTTGGAAGGCTAGGGGTTATAGTCGACGTCGATTAATTATTTTTAACATCTCTAATTCAAAACCGAACATGAAACTTTGGTTTCATTCGGCTCCTTTATGGAAGCTATATAAATTATTATACCTACTAAAACGGGAGCGAAATACAAATTCGACCCATAATATCTATGTTAACTTTTCTGTCTGAATGTATTTAGAGGAATTGGCTTTCTAGATGATCCTTCTAGAAGAGGGAGTTACAACAATATTTCTAGTTTCTCCGTTCTCTATTTTTATTTCATTTCTATTTAAGAAAATCCTTAGAAAAAAATATTTTGTTTCCACCGAGCTAAAACAATATGTCGCTTCCTCTAGTAAACCAAAGGTTATCCTTTAATAGCTATTTTGCTTCAATTTATTCTAATTATCTAATCTATATATATTTATTCTATAATAAAAAGAAAAGACTGAATTGAAGATTTAGTTACGATTAAAAAGATCCTTTTTTATCTTTATCCATGGATCCTTTTTGCATACTTATTCAATTGGAAATAGTTATCCAATTTTCAAATTATGTTTCGTGATTTGAAAATCAAAATTTTCAATTTTGAATTGCTTCTTTTCTTTGAAACTCTTTGATACAAATTATGATAATGTATATTCTTCCTTGAATCTTTGCTTGAAAAGGGAAAGGGTTAAATCCTTTTTATTTTTAAAAATAAAGTTTTTGATCGGAAGATTAATTAAACCGAAGAACCCCTTAACTATTAAGGGAATTAATAGAACGAATCACACTCTACCACTAAACTATACCCGCTACAATATAATTATTGTGTCTAAATGGACCTTTTGTCGAGCAAGGTAATCGAGTGGAATCAAAGTAGGATCATAAAAAATCATGCAAATTCAAATGAAAGTGTTAACACGTTTTGTCAAAAAATTAATGAAATGAGTCCTCTTTACATTTTAATAACTAAATAACAAGGTCTTTTTTTTATTTTAATAATTTTGACACATAAGATCTTGAGAAAAGAATTTGAGTTATACAAATTAGATTAATTTATTTGAATTAAAATGATAAATTAAAATAATAAATATTTTTTTAATGAAAAATATATCTATTTTTTAATATCTATTTTTCATTTTATTATAGTATATTAATTGTATTAATTATACTATTAAATATATTAAATAATAGAAATTCTAACTTGAAACATTAGTATTAAATAATTATTCTATTTTAGAATATTAAAATGATTCTAATTTATAATATCGAATAAAAACTTATAGAAAGTACTATTCGTTATTATAGAAATTCTATCTTTATATTTATTAGATAAATTATAGAAAAGGAAATAGTTATTCGTATGCTAAATGAAGATAAAATGTTTCTTGTATGCACACTATCTACAATGCACGACAGAAAAAAAGAGTTTTGAAGAAGGCTTGGTCACAATTGCAGTTCTTGTTGGGAGAGCTTAAGGCACATTGTTATTATGAATAGCATAAATCTGGTGAAGGCGATGGACAAGTCATTACAGATTTATTTTTTGCGCATCCAGTTAGTGTTGACCGGCTAAAAAACATGTTAGTCCCTCATGTTTACCACTTGTATCAACTTGGTCCCCTTCCTTCAACCATGCATAGAACTCATCCACATCTTTTTTTTAATTTGTATTTTTAGTCCCCCCGCACATATGAAGCCTGAGAGATTGACACGTGGCATCAAGTGTTGTTGCAAGAATGGTCCCCCAATTGTTTTGCCAAAAATGCCCCTTAGCATTTCAAGTAAACTGCCATGTCAGCTGCCATGTCACATTTACCTTTTACCTTCAAATTTTACCATTTACCTTAAAACCTTACCATTTACCCACTAATTTAATAAACGGACCGGGTCGAACCCTAATTTAATTAACCCAACCCGAAACCTAATATAACCCAGCCCAGCCCACTACAATATAACCCAACCCGACCCGTTTACACTTACCCAAATCAGGCCCAATTTACCCCAATTTGCACTAACCCTAATTTCTCCCTCCAAATCTAGAAACTCAGAAATCTCAAAGAAATCCCTAACCAGAGAGACCAAAATGCGACAACCTCGATTGTTCTCCCTACTTTACCACTTTCCCTTCCTCTTTGTCTCTACTGAAGCCATGGCCATCAATACGATTGATACGAATGGTCTGTATCGAGTGGTACAAACCCAGCGCACCGATGGGGGTGCCTGGTCCACCCCACCGGTGACGCTTCCGACATTTTCAACTGGAAATCGGGATAGAAAATGGTCTCACAATCCTACCCTATTTTCTAATTTGAAACCTAAATCTATTAAAACTCTACCATAATTCTTAACAAAACTCAAAATCGTAACTAAATTCACAAAATGCAATCCTAAATATAATAACCTAGAAATAAAAAATATGGAAACTTACTTTGTTGGTGGTGGATTTTTGTTCTTCACCATGACGGAGGAGGATAAGGAGAGGAAGAGGTGGAGGTGTGGTGGTTCGCCGGAAAAGTTAGAGAGAGGTGGGAGGTTCGAGAGAAGTGAGGTTTAGGGTTTTAGAGAGAAGTGAGAGGTGTGAGGGAAGTGAGAGAGTGTTGTAGGAAAAAAATGATGGATAGAGGTTAGTACAAACAAGGCTTATATACTCTTAAAAGGGTATTTTTGTCAAAAATTGGGTAAACTTATACAACCTTTGGGTAAACTCAAAATTGGGTATACTTAAACCACATTTTGGTATATATAGCTTGAACCACCGCCAAAAATGTTTAAGTTAGAATATAGTTAGACTATCGCGTTTTCTTTCATTTAGTCCACCGCAAAAAATAAAAACGGTAGGGTCTCTTTAAACTTTAAAATTTTAGTCTCGTGTATTTTTTTCTTCGGTTCAGTTTCGTGTCCTCATAGTTCAATGGTACGAGTCTCACAAATAGTCCATCGACTTTTAATTATATTTTAATCTTTTAAGTTTAATATTTTTTAATTTTTTTAATTTTTAATTTTTATTTGTTTACTTTTCTAAAAACAGAGTATCGCAAAAAAAATAAAAAAAATAAAAAATATGTTAAAAATATTTATTTTGCAATATTCAGTTCATAGAAGAATAAAAAAATAAACAAAAAATAAAAATAAAAAAACATTAAAAGGGAAGAATGTAATTAAAAATCGATGGACTATTTGTGAGACTCGTACCATTTAACTACGAGGACACATGGCTGAACTAGAGAAAAAACCATGCGCGATGACTAAATTTATAGATTTTGAATAGTGTAGCCATGACCAGTGATTTTTTCGTCGATGGATTAAATGAAAAAAAAACGTATGATTTAAGTCTTTTATCACGCAACAACTTTTCATTTTTTACCCCAAAAATTAGGTTTTTATTTTTATTTTATTTTATTTGTTAGAAGGTCCGAATCTTTCAAATCAGAGCTTAAGAAAAAGAAAATCTTAAAGTACCATCGATTTTGTTTTTCTAAAACGAACAAAATTAGATTCATTGATAATATATGTGATTTTTTCTAGAAAACAAAATTTTCAGCCGAGACTACGCATAATCAAACATCCGAGACCAGACATAAATAAACATATGACACCATATATTAAAAAACTTGCGATGCTATGTATTAAAAACATTGTAAGACTAGACATGATAAATAAACAAAAGTATAATAAACATGCGATACTAGACATCATAAATCATGTGAGATCAAGCATACAAAAAATTGAGAGATGAAACATTATTAGATCATGCTATACGAGGCATAATAAATTATGTGATACGAGATATTGTTTTTTTAAGACGAACAAAACTAGATCCATTCATATATATTTTTTCCATCAAACACAATAATCCTAGTCTCGCATTTTTAGCATCAAGTAATACATGTCTCGCATCTTTATTTATATATGGCATCACATGTTTATTTATACATAGTTTCACATCTTTATTTATATATGGCATCACATGTTTATTTATACATAGTTTCACATTTTTTTTTCCGAACTACGTTCTTACAATAAAAAAAAAGAATAAAAATTTGGTTTATAAATAAAAGAGGAATTCATTACGGTTTTTAAAGATATTTATTGGATGAATATTTTAAAATATTAGATGTTAATGAAAAAGTTAAGTCAATATTTATAATATATTTGTAAAAAATATATTTACATATATATTATTATAAAATAAATTGAAATAAAATTAGAATTTATAATTGTAACGTTGCTTCCATATGAAAATGCTCTTCTGTTTTTGTTTCCCAAAGAAAACCACATTTTAGAAGATTCAATTTAGACCGCCATGGCTAGAAATTCTCCGACGAGTAACAGTATCTCCTAATAGAAAAATGTCGATGGTTCTGTCTCAAATCTGATCAACGAACATACTGGATTTAAAAAGGAATGTATTGGAACACACAAAATAGACATTGAATTGTTTTGTATGAAACTGTAAGACCGTTTTTAATTTTAGTTTTCTTGGGACCGGTCCTGAAGACGATTTATTATCTTAGAGATTCTTAATATAAATAATTCAATCCAAATAATTTTACTACCTTTTAATTATTCATCTTATTTTTTTTTTTCTAAACTTAATTTACTTTTATTAACTTTATAATAAATAATATAACCTATATTATTAATTAATAATTAACATTAATATATTTATATATTTTTTACAATATTATTTATTTTAAATTTATGTTATAAATTTATTTTTTAAATTCTTATTTACGATAAATTTAATATATATATATAAAATTGTTCGTGGATAATAAACATTCCGTAAATGTAAGTAAATCAATAATATTGTTTATTTAAAATAAATTAAATTTGTAATGAATTTATAATTTTTATTTGTGTTTTCTTGTATTTTTATTTATTTTGAAAATGTGTTTTTAAATTTCCATTGCTATTTTTTCAAAAATTTATTTTGGAAAAAAATAATACCTATGTATTTGCTTTCCGCAATTTATGAATTAAATTTTCATTATAAATAAACACAATTAACATTATCTATAAATAAATAAATTATATTATAAATTAAATTAATTTTAATTTTTTATTAAAAATAAAATTTTATTTTATAACGTTACAATTAAATTATTAATTACACATAACATTCACTTTAAATTATTTCCATCATTTTCCCTTCTTTCCTCTCTCCTTTTTATTTTCCCCTTTCTGTTGTTTTCTCCCTCCTCTTGTATTGAGAGAACTTTTCCCACCTAGTTTCTCTTTTTTCTGGTTTCTGAGACCTAATTCGCAAAAATTCGAGATCGAACCCGAATAGTAATTCGGTCTCCCATTTTGGAAACCCACTGCTAGAAACTGTTTTCAACCCTCTGTCTAGACCGATACTGAGGATTAGAGATGGTCTAAATTACTCTCTATGTGTATTTATTTATTTTTATAAAAAAATTAATATTTTTTTAATACCGATAAAAAAATTTAAACCACACCTATTATAAAACGGAGATACATTTAAAATAAATTATAATTACATAATATTTTCAAATTAAATTAAAAAAAGGGTTATGCTAGCGAGCATTTAATATGAACTTTTTCTCTAATAATCAGTGTTCTTTTATATCATCTTAATAATGAAAGAGATTAAATTTCTTTTAAGACAACCATACCTTTCTATTCTATGTTTAGCTTTTTAATGTTAATAACACGACTAGGGTAATAAAAATAAAAATAAAAATATTATATTACTATTTTTGGTTAAAGTAATTTATACTTATTAAATAATATTTATAGATTCTATATTGTAAAAATTATTTATTTTAAAATTTTAAATAAAAATTTAAAAATTTAAAATATCAGCTTTAAAATAACTGTTTTCTTTTGTTTTTAAATTAAAATTGTTAAGTTAGTGGATTTTGTTTGTAAAATAAGTAAGGTTAATAGTTTTTTTTTTAAAATTATATTTAGAAAATAAATTTAATATTTTTTTTAACCAAACAAAACCTACATGTTTAAAAAAGTTAATTTCAAATTAAAAGGTAATTATTAAACCTTCAATCTTTTAAATAAAAAGAAAGGTTTAAACAAATTAATTTCTTACAAGAAAATTCAATTGAATTTTTATAATATTTAATTTAAAAATGTAGTTGATTTACCAAAAATATTGTTAAAAGTAAAAAATAATACTTATTTCAAAACTGATATTTTAAAAACTTGTTTTTTATTATAATAAAACTAAACTGATATTTAGTGCTAAATTATTTTGATTATAAATAATAGTACAATATTAATAATTTTATTTTTATTATGATAAGACTAACTAATTAATATATTATTTTATGAATTATTAATATCATATATTTAACATTAAAACTTGAATATAGAACAAAAGAGAAAAGGATAAAGGTGTCTCAAACAAAATTAAGTCTCTTTCATTATTACGATTTGTCTAAAATAACACTGATTATTGACAAAAAAGATTCCAATTAAATGTTTGCTAACCGGTGCCCACCGGTTAGCCAAACCCTTAAAAAAAATGGCTTTTCAACGCAAGTCATGAACATTTTTTAACATTACTTTTACAATTAAGGCATTTAAACTTTTTAATGTGAAAAAAATGAAATCTTGCCAAAATGATTGAACACTAGAACGTGAGAAACATAAATCATACAATACTAATTATAGTTTTAGCCATTAAAAAAACAAACAAATAAACTACTGAAATTGAAATATTAACGAACTAGAACAAAATAAAGTACTGAAATCAAAATATTTAAACTATTCAATCGTTATCTACTACTTGAGAGTTTTGACTTTTATCACAAAGATATTTCAAATTAGTTGAAGAATTACTTCTTTTACTTTTTCTTATCCATTATCATTCGAGTTTAATATCAGTGATTTAAGTTTCTGTAATTTACCAAAAAAACTAGGAGTAGTATCATTCTTTGATGAAACTCGTAGACAAGTCCCTTTGTTCTATATGCAGCAATGAGGATAATGGTACAATGGATACCGCTAAATTTTTGGAGTTGGTCAAGCCTTAGCCATTAAGGTCTTCTGGAATGATAGTGTGGTGTCCATCATCCTATCTCCAACTATGACAAAATTGGAGTCCACCAAAAATGGATGAAGGTGTGATTCTTGATTTTTTTAAGACAATTTATTTTCTTTAAAGATTAATAATAAATAAATAAATAAAAATAAACTAAATTAAACACACCAGGTATATTTAATACGAATCTCAATAAATCTTACATTTTTTAAGACACAAAATACTCTTTTTTTTTTATCACATAAGGAGTTTAGAAATACTCTTTTAAAAAAAATTGTTACGAAAATAACACGATTCAAATAAGTTTTTATTTAATATTTATCTATCATTTTGCTATTTTTTTTAAAATTATTTTTTTGACTTACAAAATATGTTGTTTATACAAATATTTCGTCCAATTTTTACAATATGTATCTTCTTTTATTTAAAAATTTACGAAGAATTCTTTGTTAGAAATTTCACATTAAATTTCATTAGTCAACGACGATAATGAAATCATAATTCATTAGTATACTAGAATCTCATAGATAAGAAATTTTAATTAACAAACATGTAATTCAATTAATATAGAAAGATCAAATATGAGATTTGATTAAATAGGAAACCTAGAATTAAAAAGAATCCGTTTCGATCCAGTTCTAATATTTCACTCCATTATGTTTCATTCTAGTTCTCTTCAGATCAGAATGCTTCATACCAACTCGCCTCGGGTCAGTCTGTTTTAAACCAACCGATTTTGGATTAGCCTATATCTCTTTCGACTCAAAATTTAACAGTCTCAACAACTTGTAAAAGGTATTAGGATCCAACAGGCGTCTCTGCATCTAATCAATGACTTAAGCTTCACCCTAGGGGTTTCAACAGTTCTTGCCTATATATGTAATCGACATATCCAACTACACCTATGTAGTCCATCTGTAGTACCTCCATGGACGAGTTACTTCTAGCATACATCTAACAATTCTCTGTCTAGGCTTATAGTAACTCCAACATCCATTACATTTAATGTTTTACTCTTTCGAGACTAGCTCACCTGTATCCCAGACATGCATTAGTCGCACACAATTCGTGAGTTTTGAAAATCGGTAATACCTTAGTATGCGCACCTGAATGATTCTCCTCACTAACAATCTTACTTACATTCACTTATTATTCTCCACCACGTCTTGAATTAAATGAAACTTAATATCTACATGTTTAACTCGCTAATGGAACTTAAAATTTTTCATCAAATGAAATGCAATATTGTTATTACAAAATAAAACCACATATTTCTCAATACCGGTAAGCTCGCACAACAAACCCTTCAGCCAAATAAATTCTTTTATAACTTCCATAGAAGTCACATACTCCACTTCGTATACGGCATCACAACGACCATATGTACACAAGGCTTCCAGCTAATAACTCCCCTAACAAAGTAAACAGATAACCAGAAGTAGACTTATATTAGAGTATAATTAAAGTATACATTACCTTTCAACACTATATCACTCGTATCCTTATGATTGTAACACAACCCCACAGATTCCGAGCCCTTCAAGTATCTCAAAAGCCACTTGGGTGCATCTTATTGTAGCTTTCCTCGATTTGACATGATACTGCTAAAAAACATTACGTCGTAGGGGATATCATGTGTCATACAAATCAATACATACATATTGCTACTAATAACATTAGCACAAGGTATCTTCAATATACACTTCTTATTTATCGTTTTGGTTGGCGCTTGAGTGGCACTTAGTTTGAAATGGGAGCCAATAGAAATCCCAACCATTTTTCTTACGAACATAGAGAACTTTCTTAGGTACTTATGTATATATTATTGTTGAGAAAATAATAAATACCCTTTCAGTGTGTTCCTCCTGATATCAACACCAAGTATCCTCTTAGCCTCTCTCATATCATTCATCTCAAACTCTCATTTTAGATTTTATCACTTCAATATTTCTTCTATATCTTCCAACTATTAATATGTCATCCATAAAACAACAATACAACTTATAATTTTGTGTGTGTTTTCTCATTCCAATAGACACAACTATCGTTGCAGTTACAAACATATTTAATGGATATCATAAAAATATTAAATATTATATAGTGTCTCAATGATTCTTTCAACTCATAGAGGGGTCTTTTCAACAAACACACACAACCTTCATTCCCTTAATATAATTTAGAATATATATTTTACAAATACAATTCATTTTTTTGTCAATTACTCCTCCTAATTCTCATTTCATATAAATTTTTATATCATTTCATGAGAATGTTACTTAGTGGAAATTATATATATATAATTTTATCTTTTCTTATATTATAGTATAATTATAACTTTACACAACAATACACATAGTTAATTACATATGTTACTTAAGTTCATACTTATCAGTTTCGAAAAAACACCTTTAAGTATTTTCGCGGATCAATTAATTACCTTAATTTTAAATATGTGGACTCTAAAATAATCCATCTACAATACATATAATCTATTTTTCTATAGGAAAACTTCGTTGTGCATATAGCACTATACATTTCAAAGTGTGGTATACAAATGCACAAACCACACGATACTCTAATCTCAATCCAATTTTCCACCAAAACGGAGCTTAGTCTGGATATTTTAGTAAACCAATTACATTGTATTGATTTAAAATATGTAGAATATCAAATAATTCTAACCACGACGTACATCATACAGTTTTCTCAAAAGACAATTTCTAAGATACATATATCAACAGACACTTTTACATTATGATATATTAGTATAATAACCACATGGTATTAGGATCATGAACCCCTCAATTTTGAAATTGATTTCAGCCCGCTAAACTTTACGATAGATATTAATCTAATATTTCAAACTTATTTCATTCTAGTTATGTTGGTAGGATATACAATTATTATCTTTAAATTAATATCACAATACATTTTACAATAATCATGTTTCAAGGTTTAATAAAAGATATAGCGACTGCCTAATTCAAATCATGTTAACAAAATAACATGTTTATTTTTATTTTTATTTTTATTGTATATTGATTTTTTTAAATACTAAATTCTTAACATGTATTACCAATAATAGTTTCATATTTATATTAGTATTAATTTATATTTGGTATATATAAATTTATTTTTAAGGATTTTGGTGTACAAGTTGAAAAGTCATAAATAAAACAAAATATGGTAAGTTCCATAACTTTACGTTTTGTTGTCTAAACTATGTTTTTTTATTTTTTTTATTTTTTTAGATCTATGCGTTGGTATATAAGTTGTGAAACATGTTATAATTTATATAAAAAATATGGTAGTTAAGCTCTACGGTGTACATAAGTTGCAAACTATTGTATAATTAAGTTAGAAAATATGATATAGCTAGATTGTTAAAATTACGTATTTAAGTTAAGAAATATGGTAACTTGTGAAATTTTCAATAGTGAAACATGTCATGTTACATTTTGGTGTTTTGAAAAACACGAGTAGTATGTGCTATTGAGAGATCATAACTTTATGTTTAGTTGTATGAATGATGTTTTTTATTCCATCCAGTTTTTAAAGATTTATGATATGTTATTATACGAGTTATAATAACATTTTATAATGAACTTGTAAATTATTGTATAATTAAATTATGAAATATTATATAATTAAGTTGTAAAACATGACATATTTAATAAAGGAAGAACTCGTAAGACTATGAAAAATTTCATTACGTGCTTCACTAATGTCTAGCGAATTTATGATTTTTGTTGGAATGTTGGCAAAGAACATGAGCAAAAGCTAGTTAAATTTGGACCAACCACATCCAATTTAATGGTTAAAATTGCTTGTAGATGCGGTCTAAACTTATTTTCGACATCAAACATCAATTATTTACCTTAAACATACCGAAGAACAAACTCAAATTTGAATTATGTTTATTTTTATGTTTTAAAAAAAGTAAAAAATAAAGATTTCATGCATAAATTATATTAGAATCTAGTGTACGAGGTGTATTTGTTGAATTGGAAATGTTTAAATTTTTATCTTATAATTAAATTGTATGTCATGCGTCATCACCACTCACATAACAACTTCTCTTTCTTTGAACCATAACTTATTTTTCTTACTTTTTTTCTTGTTATTTTATTTTCTAAAAAACCTACCTTTTAAACGGGATCTAAAAAAAATCTAGAAGTACATATGCTTTTTAAAGACGAATAAAACTAGATCCATTGTTAATTTATATAATTGTTTTCTAGAACTGATAACCTTAGTCTCGAATTAATTTTCTCTAGTCTCACATTAAGTTTGCATGGTCTCGCATCTTGCACTTTATTTTTTCTTAGTTTTACATGATGAAGTGAAGAGATGCGAGACCATGCGTCATGAACTGGATATATGCGAGACCCAACATGATGAAGTGGAAAAATGCAAGACCTAACATGATAAAGTTGAGAGACCATGTATAATTAATTCATGCGCAACCAAACATGATGTAAGTTGATAGATGCGATTTCAGACATAATAAAATGGAAAGATGTGAGATAGATACCGCATGATAATGAAACTATGAGACCAGGTTTAATGAGCCTCACAAAAAAAATTCAAAGAAATCATATATTTGAATAAATTTGACTTGTTCGGATTTTTAGTGTGGTGGTTTAGTCCAAATATCCCTTCAGATTTAATCATGGAACAATGACTTAAATATCCGAACTCATCACCATCGATTTTGTTTTTTTAAGCCGAACAAAACTAGATCCATTGCTGATATTTTTTGATTTTTTATAAAAACAATTTACCAATAGCATGCGATACAATAGGTTGATTACGCCATAGAGTGGCGCATCAACCCTTGCCTACGCCACATGTGTTGCATTTAGTAGGTTGGTTACGCCACCCGATGGCGTGGGCAAGGTTTTATACGCCATACCTGCGGTGAAATGGGTTAAACTACTATGGACTCCCGATTTAATTGATTTTTCTCATTCTTACATATTGTAGGAGGTCACCCAATGCGAAATTTCGCTTGTTTCAGACTACGATCACCATTTCACCACTCACGACGAGTATAACTTATACTAGATGACCGAGTGGGTAAAAAATAGGAAATTCATTAGGTTTCTCAATTAACGTATCATCTAAGGAGCGAGGGAAAAGAGGGAGAACAACTATAGTAGATTATTGGTGCGAGCGATCCGGTATTTTTAAGTTGGTCGTTAAAGAGTGAGACCGTAAGCCTAAATCTAACTGTAGCAAAAAAATAAATTGCCCTTTTCATTTGGTAGGAAATTCGATAAAGGGCGACGATAAGTGACTCTAACTGTACTTTCTGGCAAGCATAACCATGAACTGATTAAGTATGCCCCTGGATATTTGTATGCCTACAGATATTTGAAGAAGGTCGATCCAAAGAATGCTTCAAATATCCGTCATGTTTACAATCACCGTCAAAGAACAAAGATGGTTAAAAATGGTGGTCGATCACATCTGCAATGCTTTCTAGCTAAATTATAATTTTACAAGTAAAATTTTTGGGAATGGAAGACCAACGATGGCTCTAACATTATAACTGATTTGTTTTTCGCACATCCACTTAGTATTGATTTACTACGGACCTTCCCACCCTTGCTAATCATGGACAACATATACAAAGTTATTCGTTACGAGATGACTTTATTCAAAGTAGTTGGGGTAACATCGATAGACAAAACTTTTTGGATTGGTTTCACGTTTATGGTGAATGAAAAACAAGACAACTACGAATGGTCATTGGGATGCTTGAAAATGGTAATGAAAGGAGAGTGATTGTGAATCTCTTTGTATTATAATTACAGACCGCGAACTTGCCTTGATGAATAGTATCGATAAAATATTTCCTAGCACTAGACACCTGCTATGTTAGTGGGAAAAAAAATGTTTAAAAACGGGAAGGTGATTAAGATTTTTTTGGCTATTTGGAACGACATCATTTCATCCACTACCGTTGACGTGATGAACGAGAGGTTGGTTAAGATACAGTCGGTGTTTAAAAGTAAGATAAGGCAGTCGACTATGTAGTGGACTCGTGGATTACTATTTATAAAGAGAGGTTCGTTCATGCATATACAAACAAAATAATGGATTTCAATAATCACACCACTAATAGGGCGGAAAGCTCGCATGCTACGTTGAAAAAAGATACCGAGTCAAGCAAATTGAGTTTCGATGGATTTTGAGATAAAGTACATGGTTTGTTGGTGATGCAACATTCGACCATAAAATAATCGATGGAGCTTAGTAAGTGTCGTCTAATTCTCAAATTTCAAGATTTCAAATATTTCAAATTTTTACGATGGTATGTATCACCTATTGCATTGGTGATAGTATATGATAACTTTGTTGATAAAACCGGCGGTGATAAATCTTCATGTTTTTGCACCGATCGTACGATCCAAGACTACAAAATCCCATGCTGAAACATTCCACAGAATGTGAGCAACTCATAGTGGACTTAACCAAAAACTTCTAATTGTATTTGTGTTGTATTTTTAGATTCAAATCGGATTAAGTATTTTTGTTTTGTTTTTGTGTTGTAAACTATTTAAATTTGGTGAGGTTTATTTTCGTCTGAGGGTAAGTTTGTAATTTTTGTTTAGAGTTTTGTGGAAGTTTGTAAGTATTTAATGTTTGAGTAGTGAGTAGAGGGAGAATTAAGCAGCCTGGTTGTATTTAATTTTCATTACCCTCATTTAATGTTGGTGGTTGGGTATTTATACCCTTACATCTGGGTCTTATGGGCTTTCGGGTCATGTTTAATGGACCCGGGTCAAGTTCAAGGACCCATGAGCTCTTAGTAGGAGAGCAGGCAGCTTAGTCAAGAAGTGTTTAGGTTTTAAGTACATTAGTTCTTGTTCGAACAGTCCAATGGGTGAGGTGCTCGAACTGCCCTGTCCGGTTAGGTAGTCTTTGTCCGAACTGTCCCTGTCCGTAGTGGTAACAGAATCCGGACTCATCAGTAGCCCCTTTTTTAGGTGTTTGTTCAAAAACTTTTGTCAAAACCTGAAAAACAGTCCGTTGTCAGTGATAGTTTCATCCGGACAGGTCTTTCGAATTGTGTTATGGTTTTATCCGGATTGAAAAAAGCTCTTTGAATCTAAACGTTTTTTTGCCAAAGTTCATGGGACACGTGTCTCTCTTTGGTTCGTTACTTTAGCCGTTTTTTCACCTTAAATTTCACACCCACCTTCTCTGAAAAGCAACCTCTTCATTAATGAAGGTGACATCAACGCCGTCTCTTAATCATTGCAAATCCTTTCGAATTCTCCTAGGAATCAAAACTTCTTTTTGGGGTTTACTATAAATTAAAACACTTTTCCACTGTTTTACTCTCACTTTCATTTTCACCTTGCTAATTTTCAGAGATTTCTCTCTCAAACACAAGTTCTTTACTTTGGTTGTTTATGTTCACGGCTAGGAACGCTTTAATCAGAGGCGGGTGGCTCAATCTATCTGAACTAGAAAAAGCACAAAAAGTTGAAAGGGAAAAGCGCATCGCAGCAGGCTTACCTACTTCTCCCATCGACAAACCAACAACCTCAACCACATCGCCTGACCAGGGTTCATTCTCTACAAAAAGTGTCAGACTGAAGAGATTGTTTCAAACCAGCCTTTCCCCTATTGTCTCAGGTTCATCGATTCAAGAGTCAGAACCCACTGTTGAACCAGGCTTAACAGTTACTAGTTTTAAAAAACCTTCCCCATTCTTAGCCATGGGGTCTGATGCTGATACTTCTCCCAACAAACTGGTTGATCTAAGAAAAGGCTGGTTGGTCAAAGGGCAGGCTTCCAAAGGCACCCCTTCGAAATCAGGCGCCAAGGATAGCAGTACAGGGTCAGAGGCACCCATAAAAGTACCCAAGGACCGGCTGTCCGGACCGGAGGCCACTGGCTCAAGCCCCCGAAGAGAAACCATCTTATCAGAGAAATTGGAGGCCAGAGTGCAGGAGAGCGCTGAAGCTCATTAGTCCGATGGTCAGACTGAACCAACTCCAAACTCCCCCCTCACCAAGACACCGAAAACCCTTCCTCAATAATGGAGGAAATAATGGAGGACTCTATCGAAGAGGCTCCATTCGAGTCTGAACCTTCCGGACAGACTAGTGGTGCTGTTGCTGCCCAGAAGGACAAAGGGAATGAGAAATTATGCCTAAGGCATCCAGATCTGCCGGAGTGCCTTGAAGGAAAAGTGGGACCTTGTTTCCATAAGGTCAATGTTAAATATCTTCTTGCCTTACAAAAGATCAATTATGCTTTCATCCATACAGCTGAGTTGGGCCGGATGCGTACGAAGTGGGGGATTCCGGAGAACGTAAAAATTAGAATCCCCATAGACCCTGAAACCCCAATGGACTGTAAACTCAGTGAAATAGTCATCTTCACCGAGCTTTTTAACTGGGGTCTAAGGTTCCCTTTAGATCCGGAGATAGTTAGGTATTTCCACCTCATCAAGCTCTGCCCTAGTCAACTGAGCCCCAACACCTGGTACACACTTATGGCCTGCATTATGGCCTCCAGGCTCTCCGGGATTCCTCTACCAATGGAGGAGTTTGCAGCTGTGGCCAGTCTCTGCAGAAACCACCACATTCCCTTTTATCACTTCAACATGGGTGATAATTATAAAGCAGTGGATGATCTGCTTGAGTCGGAGAGAAATTGGAGGACCCAATTCCTGTTCGTAAGTGGCGCTTGTGAGAATGAGAGGAAAATCAAAGCCGGAGTCAATCCAAGTCTCCTCACCAGCAGATGGAGGAGTGATCGTAAGGCTCATACTTTATATTCTTATTTCTACTTTTATCGAATTTGCTTAAACTGACTGGTCTTGTCTTTTTTCTTAGCACAACTGCCCAAAGACTTTAGTGACTACTTAAAGGCCGGGCAGACCACTTGTACCAAGATCAACACTTGGGCTGCTGAAAAGTGGGGAAACCGGTTTCACGATGCTTTCACAGGAGGAAACTTTGCAAGGTCTCAACTATGGAACGTACTGGCCGGAGGGACTTGACCTGGGAAGAACTCACCACTCCACCCCTCCGGATGTAGTCCTCAAGAGAACACACGAACCGGATGGGTCACTTTACTTGCCAGGCCGGGCCAATGCCCCGAGTAAAATGAAAGGCAAGAAAAAGAAGGGCAAGAAAGTTGTAGGTGAGGCTAACCCTGCCGAGGTGGAGGAGGCTGCTCCAACAAATCCAGAGGGGCCAACCCCAAGCCAGATCGATGCTGCTCTCTTAGAAGTGGCGGAGCAGGAGAGTGTTAGGGAAGAGGTAGGATCTCCCAAACCTCCAAAGGTTCGCAAGAGAGACCGAAAACGTGGAGCAGAGAATAAGGAGAGGGAGGCCAAAAAGAAAAAAGACCTTTAGGGGTGACGAACTCTCTCTCCGGCCTCCAGAGCCTCTTCCCCCTGTAGACCCTACTGATCCGACAAGAGCAAAGGAGATCCCTGGTGACTTCCACACTGACGAGGTTGGAGGAGGAGACATTAGCATTGATGGTGTTGACATCACAGGGCTCGATGGACTTGGTGACTATTTTGCAAACCTTGCCAGAGATGATTTTGCTGGGCCTTACCTCCCTCCAAGCACTTTGAACACCGTTACTTTTAATGGTAAGACTTTTACTGTATTAAGTGAAAGGGATATTATAGCTCACTCCATATTAAGTAATGTTCAGCAGTGCTTGTTTTGGAGAAACAAGTTCGAGGTCAGGCAGATATTATCAAAGATCTCAAATCTGACAAAGAGAAACTGTCCGATGATCTTCTTACTGCCACTCAACATGCTGACATTCTGAAGGGAGAAAACGAGGAGCTAAAGAAGAACCAAGAGGGGTGGAACACAAAGGTTGCCACTCTAGAAGACACTATCAAAGAGCTCCGGGAGAAGTTGTCCGGATTAGAGAAAGATCTCACCTCTTCAAAAGAGGAGGCAAAGGCCAAGGATCAAGTTATCCACAACTTGACAAATGACAAGATTGCGCTCGAGAACACAGTGCCCAAGGCTGCAGAGGAGAAAGTAGATCTGCTAAGGGAGCAGGAGGCCAAAATTCAGGCCAAGATCGATGCTTATGCCAACAATGTAATAGATACTCAAGAGCAAATGTATGCCAAGGTGAGGTCGGACATGGTCCTACTTTTTCATGAGAAGTTCCCGAAGAGGAACCTGGGAGATTTGTGGCTTCATGTGGAGTACAAAGACCTTCCCTTCCACACCATGGCTGATGGAACCTTGCATGATTATTCCAGTGCTTCCTCCTCTGACGAAGAAGAAAACACCGGGGAGGACCCACACGAAGAGAAAAACGATCCAAAGAAGAAAGAAACAGATGAGGCTGAGCCATCTTCAAAGGCTCAGTCTTAGATTACGAATTACCTTATCACCTTTTACTTTGTTTGAACTAAAGTCCTTGGAAGGCCAAGGCATTTTTGTAATTGTGTCCGGCATTTGACCGGATAGATTTTTTGTTTTGTCTAACAATTTAAAAGTCCTTGGAAAGCCAATGCACTTAGGTTATTTTAATGAATATCTTTGTTTTGCACAACTCTTGCATTCTTCCATAGTTTGTTTCAATTTTGGTGGCTAGTGTTTAAATAGCCCTTAGTTATTCCATAAATATTCTAAAGCGAGAGTGTTTAAACTTCTCCGATGACAAATGTTTAAGTAGTCATCTTCAACTCAATCCGGATGGTGTGACAAAAAACAAAGTAAGAACACTTCAAATTTTTTTAAGAAGGCATCAAGTTTTATAAAAAGCCCGGACACCTCATTAAAACCTCCCCGCGCCACCAGGGTAGGAAAGAGTATGCCCCCAAATATTTACATGGATTTTTAAACAAGTAAATATTTACATTGTTCCTACTCTAAGTACATCCGGAGATGTCCAACATTCCAAGGGTGATTCAAAACCCTTCCATCTTTGTCTTCTAGCCAGTATGTTCCAGGTCTGAGCCTTTCAATGACCATATAAGGTCCTTCCCAAGTTGGAGCTAGTTTACCGAACAACTTTTCTTTAGTATGTAAGAAGACCTTCCTTAACACCTTGTCCCCCGGCTGAAAATCTCTTCTCTTAACTCTAGAAGCAAACCTTCTTCTCATCAAACCCTGATAGTGTGCAGCTCTAAGGTGAGCCTTAACTCGTCTATCCTCTATTAGGTCAAGCTGACCCCTGACTGCCACTTCGTTAGCATGTTCGGAAAAATTGTGAACTCGAAAAGAAGGGAAAGTTGCCTCTATGGGAGCTATGGCATCCATCCCATAGACCAATGCAAAAGGTGATTCTTGTGTTGCAGCCCCAAGAGTAGTTCGGTAGGCCCACAAAACCTCTTGTAAATAGCTAGGCCATTTCCCAGCAGCCCCTTCCAAATTTTTCTTTAAACCGGACAGTATAGTTCTGTTAGCCACTTCAACCTGACCATTTGCTTGTGGGTGGAAAAGGTGAAGAGAAACAATGTTATATAACCCTTGAGGCACAGAAACTCTCCATTTCCCTGTTTTCGAACTGTGGCCCATTGTCTGTCGTTATCTTTTGTGGAACACCAAATCTGCAATAGATGTTGGATAAAATGAATTTTATGACAGCTTTTGATGTTGTTCATGCCAGCGGGGCTGCTTCAATCCACTTTGAAAAATAATCTATAGCAACAATTATAGTTCTGCGTCCTCCGGACGCCATAGGAAGAGGTCCCACCAAATCTAACCCCCATCGAGCAAAATGTATAGGCTCAGAAATTGACTCTAAAGGGATGGCTGGGACATGAATTTCATTGCTATATCTCTGGCATGGATCACACCTTCTCACCAGCTCCTAAGCATCTTGCATTATAGAGGGCCAATAATAGCCAGCCAGTAAAACTCTCCTTGTTAGAGCCCTGAATCAACAGTGAGCTGATCCCTCACTATCATGCAATTCAGAGAGGACCACTTGAGACTCATCATCTCCCAAACATCGCAAAAGAGGTTTACTGTAAGACTTTTTATACAGAACGTTCCTTAGTATGATAAAACCACGAGCTTTGTGCTTCATTTTTCTTGCTAGTGATTTATCCGGAGGCAAGATGCCATCAGAGAGATACTACAGGAGAGGGAATCTCCAATCTTGAGGCTGTTTCATCTGTACATCGAAAATTTCTTCCTCTTTGCTCATATTGAGTTGAATGGAAGGGCACTCCAGCACATGGATCCAAGGACATGACTCAGTGTATGCTATGTTTGCCAAGGAATCTGCTAGTTCATTCTCTGTCCGGGGTATATGCTCATAAACAATGCTTTTGAACTTAAGTGCCTCATTTTTACGAAGAAGTAAGTACTTCACTAGTTGCTCCTTTTTGGCCTCAGATTGACCTTGCGCATGGTGGATAAGAAGCTGGGAATCACTCATCAGCTTGACCCTTTTGGCCCCACAAATATAAGCTAACTTTAAACCAGCTATAGATGCTTCGTATTCAGACTCATTGTTGGAAGCCCTAAAAGCAAAACATATAGCCTGGTACATTTTGTCACCATATGGAGAAGTCAAGCACACCCCTGCACCACATCCCATAGTACTAGATCCACCATCTGTCCAGACGACCCAGACC
The DNA here is from genome assembly GCA_036936605.1 of Limnanthes douglasii subsp. nivea. Classification (NCBI taxonomy): domain Eukaryota; kingdom Viridiplantae; phylum Streptophyta; class Magnoliopsida; order Brassicales; family Limnanthaceae; genus Limnanthes; species Limnanthes douglasii. The sequence continues at coordinate 119,646,399 of JAUPFV010000003.1, forward strand.
TTTTTGTCTTTCATTTCAGTAGTATGCTCCGTATCCCTATCAGAGTGGAATTCAACTAAACAATCAGTCACAGCTTGGGCTTTGATTGCTGTTCGAGGAGAAAAATCAATATCGAAGTCCCCCAATTCCACTGACCACTTAGTCATTCTACTTGAAATGTATGCCTTTTGAAGAACATTCTTCAAGGGAAAAGATGTCCGGACGATAATAGGATGAGCCTGAAAATAAAGCCTCATCTTCCTTGCAGCAATTACCAAGGCTAATGCTATTTTTTCGAGCTTTAAATAGTGTTTTTCTGCATCTATCAAGCTCTTGCTGATGTAGTACACCGGATGGGGGTAATTATCTACCTCTCTTACCAATACAACACTGATGGCACAACTTGAAACTGCCAAGTATACGAAGAGTGTCTCTCCATCAACAGGTTTAAATAAAGTTTTGGGGGAGGACAGATGTCTCTTAATCTCATTGAAGGCCTCATTACACTGTGAAGTCCAGTGAAACCCCTTCGCTCCCTTCAAAGTTTGAAAAAACGGGGCACATCTGTCCGAAGACCTCGAGATGAATCGATTTAAAGCAGCCAACCTCCCAGTCAATCGTTGTACTTCTTTAACATTCCGAGGAGGCTCCATTTGGAACAAAGCATTAAGCTGGTCCGGATCTGGCTGTATCTCTTGCTCACTTATTATATAACCTAGGAATTTCCCGGACTGCACTCCGAACACACATTTTTGTGGATTTAGCTTTAAATTCACTTTTACTAAGTTAGCAAAAGTTTCTTGGAGGTCTGCCAAGTGTAGTTGTTCATCCACACTTTTCACCATCATGTCATCAATGTATACTTCCAGATTTCTTCCAATTTGATCAGCAAAAGCTTTGTTCACCAATCTCTGATAAGTACGCCCAGCATTTTTCAATCCAAATGGCATCACCTTGTAGCAATGAAGACCCCTGTCAGTGACAAACGTGGTATGTTCCTGATCCTTCGTATCTACTTGAATCTGATTGTATCCGGAGAAAGCATCCATAAAGGATAGTAGCTTATTTCCAGAAGTGGAATCTACCAGCTGATCAATCTGGGGGACTGGATATAAATATTTTGGGCAAGCCCTATTGAGATATGTGAAGTCAATGCACACACGCCACTTGCCATTTTTCTTTTTCACCAAGACCGGATTGGCAGTCCACAAAGGATATTGAGACTCCTTTATATGCCCCATTTTTGTGAGCCCGTCAACTTCTTGAACAATAACATCAGCCTTTTCCTTGGAAAAAGCCCTTCTCTTTTGTACCACAGGTGCTATGTCTCTCCGAATGGATAGGTGATGTGATATAATATCTGCTGGAACCCCTGTAACATCAGCATTGCACCAAGCAAAAACATGCTGATGGTCTTTCAGAAACTTCAACATCTTAATCTTCAGTTCGGATGGCATTTTGGACCCTATCTTAATACTTTTTCCTTCTTCCAAAGAATGTGTTTCAACTTCTTCAACCGGTATCAACAATCCAGGGGTCTCTCTGGGGTCATCAATTTCACCCTCACCCCCAGAAAGCCCCTCAAACTGCTATTCTTTGTTGATACGAACTGCCCCCAACGTCCGTGGAGCCAATGCTGTAGCATAACACTCTCTTGCAATCTTTTGACTGCTTCGGACAACTCCCACTTGTCCTTGAACAACATATTTCAAACATTGGTGGACTGTCGAGGCCACTGCATGCATCTTAGAGAGCCAAGACCTCCCTAAAATAGCATTATAGCAAGTGGGACAATCCACCACAATAAAAAGTATCCTGACCATCTTCTTAAAAGGGCCCTTGCCCAACAAAACTTCCTCTTCGAATTCTCCGATCACATCTGCTGAGCTTCCAGTGAAACCCACAATTGATCTGTCCGAACGCTGAATTACGGCTGGATTTTTCATCTTTTTGTAAGTGGTTAAGAAGAGGATATTGGCTGAACTTCCAGTATCCACCAAGATTCGTCTTATGTCATTGCCCCCAATTGACGCTCCTATGACAACAACATCTTCATGAGGGCCAGCTATATCCTTTAAGTCATCTTCATCGAAAACAATGAAAGGAAATGGAATTTGTGATTGATAAGAGGTCATGCCTCCCTCTAGCTGGGTGGCTAAAGTATGAACGTGCCTCTTCCTTGAAGAAGTAGTAGGAGCTGTCATAGTATCCCCTCCGAAAATTGTAAGTGACTCAAAAAACTTAATAAGCCCGGAGACCGTTTTACAACGTTCCTCAATGACACTCACTCTATTTCGAGTTGGATCGGGATCCAAGTATTCTGATTCTACATCAAATCTTTCGATTATAACCATAGCTCCTTCCGGAGTAGCATTGCTCGGACCAACCCGATGAGTATTATCAAGCCTATTTCCTCCTCTTCTTTTGACATATACCCCCAACTTTCCTCTTTCAATCAAGTTCTAAACTTCTTGTTTCAAGGCTATACAATTTTCAGTGCTATGGCCAGTATCATTATGGTACTGGCAGAAAGAGTTGTTACAATGTTCCCTAGGAGATTGCAGTGCGACCGACCTTCTATAGTGCACTTCTTCCTTTGTTTTATCGTAAATGGTGACCATACTTTCTTTTAATTCTGAAAACCACTCCGGTTGAACCCAAGGCCCTCTCTTATTCTTAGATTGTTGACTCTGGGCAGGTGCAGCTGGCTGAGATTGAGCTTTAGCCCTGTTATGCCCCTATCCGGTCTCCCTTGCCTTATTCCCAGACTGATTTTGGTTGGGGTTTGGTGCAACCGGGGCAGACCTCACCTGCATGTGCACCCTAATTTTCTTTGTTTCATCAATATTTATTTGCTTTCCGACTTGATTCAACAAACCTCCCCAAGTCATGGCTTTCTTTCTGGTCATTGAATCAGCCAAATTTCCAGGGTTTAAGCCCTGCCTCAAGGATGCTATTGCTACTTGCTCGAAGCAATCAGCCAACCCATTCTTGGTGTTTACAAAACGACTTATGTATTCTTTCAATGAATCGTTTGGTTCTTGGGCACAATGGATTATTGTGTCCCCATTTCCCTTCAACTCTTTCCTCCCAACAAACTGCCTTCGAAAGGCCACCCAAAAGGTATCAAAATTCCTGATGCAGCCTTGAGGTAGACTGTTATACCACTTTAGAGCACTCCCCGTAAAAGATTGGGAGAATGCTCTACAGAGTAACTTGTCGTCATCATCAAAATTCATCATGAAGTTTTTAAATTTCTCCAAGTGGTTGTCCGGATCAGTACTGCCATCGTATTTCTCCATTTTAGTGCTATCGAACCTCTTAGGGAGGTTTCCAGACAGAATCTTGGAAGACAATGGAGATTGTCTCTAATTCCGACCACGACTGAACACAGTATCCTCATTGGGAGTTGCAAAGATACCTGGTTCATCGTGGAAGGCAAAAGGATCCATCAACATCCGGTCTACATGCCTCCGGCTGTGAGATGATCCTTTGCCTATATTCTTCTTCAATTTCCCATGTCTATCCCTTTTTCTTGAATACTTTTTAATCAACTTTTGCTTCTTTTTGGATCGGCCCTCATCACTGCTGGAGGACGAGGACTCTTCAACTCCATCCTGGTCCGATGAGCTACCAGAAGACTCTGAGTCTGAGTCAGAACTCTCCACTGGCTTAGACCGGTGAGACTTTTTGGAGCTAGCATGAGTCTTCTAGGTACTCACATGGGTCTTCGAAGGCTCATGCTCTCTAGGGTTGTCGGTATGATGAGCGACTGATGCTTTTAACTTCTCTTTCATGCCCATCTTAGCCTTCTCTACCCTCAGAGCTTCTATCTCGCCCTTTAATCTATCACGCTCCTCGATGGTATATTCATCATTTTCACCCACCACTTCAAGCAAAGTTGGTGGTACTTCCGGGGCGTCCAGATTCATTCGGACTAATTTTTCCTGTTGGTTTCGAATGCTTGATTCAGGAACCGTCGTGCTCCCACTGTGGTCGCCAATTTGGTGAGGTTTATTTTCGTCTGAGGGTAAGTTTGTAATTTTTGTTTAGAGTTTTGTGGAAGTTTGTAAGTATTCAATGTTTGAGTAGTGAGTAGAGGGAGAATTAAGCAGACTGGTTGTATTCAATTTTCATTACCCTCATTTAATGTTGGTGGTTGGGTATTTATACCCTTACATCTGGGCCTTATGGGATTTCGGGTCATGTTTAATGGACCCGGGTCAAGTTCAAGGACCCATGAGCTCTTAGTAGGAGAGCAGGTAGCTTAGTCAAGAAGTGTTTAGGTTTTAAGTACTTTAGTTCTTGTTCGAACAGTCCAATGGGTGAGGTGTTCGAACTGCCCTGTCTGGTTAGGTAGTCTTTGTCTGAACTTTCCCTGTCCGTAGTGGTAACAAAATCCGGACTCATCAAAATTATGTATTAAATAACCATTAGACTTGCTAGAGCTCTCATTCATGCATTATTATCGTGTTGTTAACTTTTTATTTTTTTTATACCAAAAGAACTTGAGCCAATCCCTCATGTAAATGGCGTATGCGTCCCACACCACATAAACCGTTGGCGTGAGATTTCATAACCACGCTAATGGTAGGCGTGCCCATGGCCACCCACACCACCGTATGGCGTGAGATGGTGTCACCATGTGGTGGTGTGGAGTCAATCGGTAATAGAAAAAAGAGGCTGAATTAAAAGCGTAGCTTGTTGCCACACTACGGTGGAATGGAGACCCCTCCCGTCGTAAGGTGGCAGAAACAGGTAAGACTTTAAAAATAATATTAATTACTATTATTACTTTAGTAAAATAGATATTGTTAAGATTATAAATATTACTTTTATTTTGGGGATAAACTACTATTGTTATAAATAATGTTCAACTCGAAGGGCATATCTGTCAATAAAGGTCAGTTCCAAAAAATGGTTAAGGGACATCCTAAAGTAAAACAACAACGGTTAACGGAAAACGTAAACTAAAAAACAATTTAAGGAAATCGTAAACTAAAACAACAACTCAAGCATTTACAATAACTCCAAATGAACGAAGTTTAATTATCCGACCAGTTTCATATCATCAACTTCCTTTCTTCTTTTTCAATCTGATACTCTACCGCAACAACACGTATTTCCTTTTCCTTGATGGTAACAATATCGGAATGGACATGATCCAGTTGATCCTTCGTTAAATTATCTAGTGATTTAGAAGTTGAACATCTTAAACGCAACATGACGTTTCAAGTCGTTGAGGTTGGAAACTAGGTGTACACGAACTTTCATTGAAACAGACCACCTACTTTTTACCTCATCCAAACGCCTTGAGATCTTAGGCGGCTGGACGTAATCTTTTCCACATAGGAAATACATTTGGTATAGCATTGCCTCCCAAGAGTGTTTTTCCCCATTCATTCTTGTAGGTCTTACCTACTTTGATGAATACTTTCATCAAATATTCATCTTCCAATTCACTCTATAGAGACATTTGTAGAGTGTCAATTTTGAGTATTTCATATTGTGTTGTTACAGGAGAAGAGCATCTATTTATTAACCATTTAGTCTTCAGATGACGTAATCCAAGTAGACCAATCTCTGCTTGGCACGTGTATGATGTGGATAACTTAATCCCATAATCCAATCATTTCGTGACATCTAATGGATAAAAAAACACATATCCCTGTGTGCGTTAGAAGCGACCATATGTGTTTGATCTAGGTGTCAATACAACTTCGTGGAGTGGTTATGGCTTTTTTTCTAGCAATTCTCAGTAGAGAGTGAAATAAACAATACTCATGAAAAAAACCCTCGAAAAAACTATAAGGTAAAAATTTAACAACTACATATAGCATAAAAACTCAAATAACGACTTAAGAAATCAGATAACAGGGAAAACATAAAACCTTAAGAAAGCATAAATACTCAAACAACAATTGGGAAATCATAAAAACTAAAACAAAAAGTCAGAAATCGTAAATACTCCAACAACAACAAGGAAAGTATAAATACTCAGACAACAATATTATCTGATATTGTTCGACGGACAAACTTCACCGACTGAAGCAACTGATAGTCTTCATCAACAGTAAACTCTATTCCTAAATGTCCTTTGTTTTTATGTTTGCAAGTGTTATGTGGATAAATTACATGCCAATGTTTAAAGTCCCTTTTATAGGACATTCCAATTTGGCGGGTAATCAACATTCGACGGGAACAGATATTTGGCGGAAGTCATTGGTGGACGGTAGAAATTGTTTGGAGGGAAATAATGTTTTGCGGGAGTTATTATTTCGAGTGAATCATATTTTGGATTAAATCACTTTTTATTACAGTATAAAGTGATTTGCTAAAAAAAACAACCAGAACAACTCGGTGAAGTTGTATTTCAATTTTTAATATATTTATAAAATTTCTTTTCATTAAAACAAGCTTCTAGACATTTTATTATATATTTACAAAATACGTAATTTAATATAACTAATTTAAATATGATAAATTTTAAAAATATAGATAAATAACACTACAAAATACAAATAAGACATAAAAATATCTTGCAATAAGAGTAAATATATATAATTCGTTTTTACTAAAAAGATACAAAAATAACTTATAATGTATCATCAAAATATAGTAAAGTATCATACAAATCGAAAATAAAACGTAAAGTCTAAGCAAGTCTTCTGGCGATAACAAAACTTCTGAATACACTTCCCTAAAAGCACCAACATTCTCGCGAAACTCATCAACTCCGAGAAACAAAGACATCCTACGCATACTGACGCGTGAATATCATATGATAGATCCATCCCGATCCTCGTACTGGTAGTCATCGAGCGAGTGTATCACACTGTTGATGAGGTTGAACTAGCTAACCTTTCGATGGAGTAGAAGATAATCAAGAGTACAAAAAGACTCCATCTCGTCTCTCACCATCTCTCCCTTGAAAACCTCATCTAAACTATATAATCGTCGGTCCTGCCAACTATCCTCATCGAATACATATGCTATCGTCTTCGATTTTCTTTTCTCTTTCGAGTACATCTTCATCAACCGATGCGGGATAAGCCTCTGGACACGGCCAAACTGCCTCAACACCCGCTCCGATAGTATACCTGCGAGTTCTTTACACCGACGATGACATCTCGAAACTGTGTTATATCCTCGAACAGGAAATCACGTATCACACAATAAGGATAAAACAATCTTTGGAATACAAACCAATACGTACACTAACACATATTGATAGTGTAGCGGAAGATTAAAAGAAAAACCAACGATAAAACTTTAACCCTAGGTTGGAGAAATAAGGATGCTCAGATAAATAATTCCCCAAATTTAATTAATTAAAGTCTGAAAAAAATAGTGTATAAGATGTTATATATATCACTACCCAAAACCCTAATTCGAAATAAAGAAAATTAAATAAATGTCTAAAATTAAACAAATAATTAAAAATAATGTCTAAATAGAAAAACAAATTTTTGAAGGTTTTAAAGATCGAATTTGGGTATCAAATTTTGTGACATGTCACAGTTTAAAAACCTGACAGTCTCGTCGAAATCTTCAATTTTAGTACTTGTTTGCAAATAGAGTACAACAAAGAAGCTAGAACCTAGCCTGGCTGCAATTGCATTGAGAGCAACAATTTCCAAACCGATTGATTTCGCATTAATCACCAAGTCATTGCATATCCAAGAAGAGAATGAGCCCGTTAGTGGAAACATATGACTAATATTAGCTCATGTCAACTGCTAAACAAGTTCTGCACTTAGCTTTTGGCCAACTTGCAACAAGTACAACTTTGGGTTTTCAACTGCCAGAACATAATCCAACGCTAGAGTATACCAACAGAAATAGCACTTTCAAACGGAATTCATCAAAATATAGTCAGTTCTGTCGGTAAGCACTGCACTACTGAAAACACTAAACCCAGATTATGTTAGAGCAATATTAGAAGCATCAAAGCCAAAGTCAGCAGGAACACCAACAACATTAATTTCGGTAGCCACTATGAGCACCATCTGATTCAAGTCTGCAAATGAATGATGGTAATAAGAACTTAGCTTCCTGAATTTGCATCCACACATGGTGCACATGAGTGCAAAGCAAAGGCCATGACAACGTGTAATTTTTCTCTCTTTATGCAGGGCAGAACTAACAGAATCTAAATTCCCAACAAAACATCTTTGAGAACTTATTATAACGAGCAAAACAGCAATATGCCTCATGTCAAGATTTTGCACCCATTATTATACATAGAACAACCAAGCGACTAAATATCAGACTTGACACCATAACGAATGTCTGCCAATTTTGAAACAACTGCAACCAAGTTCAACAAACTTTATTTAACATATAACGACAAAAAACTCACAATGAACCAGAATTTTACCATAGTTGTTTATCAAAGACTATTTCCTAAGAAATCATATCCTTTTCAGGCATTCAACGAATACCTTAACTACATACTTGACCTTACCATAATCGAATAACTTTACCAGAGGATCAGACTTCTCTAGTGTTTGAATGTTTTCCTTGATCTTATAAATGCGAGTATCACCCTTAGTGGAATCCTGATAGGTAAGAGCAGGCCTTGAAAGGTATTTTCTGGAAAATATATAACCAGTACTTATCTGATGCAGGTGAGATTTCGTAAGAACCTCCATCAGCACAACAGCTCACAGGCTAAATGTTCACCGGATGGAGTGAATCGAAGAATGTATACAATATAGCTATGGTAAATAAGGCCAATTTGATAGGTTGCACTTGGAAGATTGTTCTCTGGTTTCCCCACATTGATTAACCAAAGCTTGATGTCAAAATCGGCACCGCCGGTGGTGAGTAAACCGTAAATGGCATGGAAACCAAGGGACAATACCGATTCATATCGTCCCAATTGATCTGTACTGTGCCCCCTTTCATTGTTATTGTCTTCTTCTTTCTGTCGTTGACATCCGTGTTCAGCTCTCTCTTGCTTTTCATTTCTCTTTTTATAGTTGGTTCTGTAGTTTGTGTTTTTTACGATCGGTAGTAACACTTTCGCTCGATAGAGCTTCAAGAGGTTTGGGTGGCGGCAAAGACAGTAACGAAGGATCTCCAAATATATCACTATGTTCACCGTAGGTATATTTAATATTAGTTTGCGTCTGTGACTTTAAATTATACCGGCCATGTTGAATAATAGTGTTTATACTCACTATTTTAATTAAAGGAGATGAATTCGATAATGAAAATTTTGATTTTGATTTATTTTTTCTTGATGAAAAAAATGGTTTCTCAAGTTCAAATTTTTCTAAGAATTATACCGGCCAATAAGGGTTTTCTAAAAAAATTATTATTTTTACTTTTTTGATCTGTACTGTGTCCCCACGAATGCAAGAATTTTGTAGATCGGGTTTTCAAACACGAACTCAGACACAGTCTTACACAGTTAAGATCGGTAGTTGGTGTAGTATGAGCATGGAACTCCTTAACTGGTGGTGGTTTTGAAGACACTACTCAAGATGGAACCAATATAAACTTGCAACCATCTTTCACAAAACTGTATCGATTCATTCTACTATCATAAGTAGAATTTCTCTTAAACTGCCATGAATGTCCTAAAAGTAAATGGCAAACGTCCATAGGAACTACGTCACACCATGTTGTATCTTTGTAATTACCAACATAAAATACAATTTGACAGCGTTTAGAGACTGTTACCTCAGTGTAATCAATCAATCCTGACAGTATGTACGGGTATGGAAGAGCTTTAGTCTTCAACGCCAGTTTCTGAACATCTTTTTTCTGAAAATAGATTCTCATAGCTATCTGAATCAGTTACAAACTTGCAAATTCTTCCTTCAATTGTGCAGGTAGACTCGTAGATGTTGTTCTTTATTCTACTCCTCAAATTAAGAGGTACCCGGAACATGATTCCTGAATCTACGAAGCAGGAATTGCTCGATTCTGATACCAACTAATAGCGTGCTCGAAATATTACAAAAAAACAACAACTATAAAACCCTAACCCTAGATTAGAGAAATAAGGAGACTCGGAGAAATAATTCTCAAAATTTAATTAATCAAAGTTTGACGGCAAAATAGGGTATAATATGTTTTATATAGCACTACTCAAAACCATAATTCGAAATAAAGAAAATTACATAAATGTCTAAAATAAAACAAATAATTAAAAATAATATGTAAACATAAAAACGAGTCCCAGTTTTAAAATTTAGGTATCAATAATTACATAAAGGCTTTAAGGATCAAATTTAGGTATCAAACTTTGTGACTAGTCCCAGTTTTAAAATATGACGGTCTCGTCCAAATATTCGATTCGAGTACCTGTTTGATCCAATTCTGATAACTGAGCAAAACACCAGTCTGTTTGCAGTTTTCGCTACATCATATATAAATGTCACTAAACCTAACCAACACATGACCATTATAAAACTATCAAACACTTATATCTTATTCTACTATCGCAATTCTTATGGGAAAACCTAATAACCAATAAGCCAAGATAGTAAATATTATTGATTTGGGAAGATCTTGAACATATTCCTCTTTCATTGCTTTTTTACCCCTATTTATACTACTTGTACCGTTACTATATCTATTTATTACATGTGATTATGATATATAGACTTGGAAATTAACGTTTCCTGAATACCCATAATAGATGGTCTTTAATGCGCTTGTTAAGTTGACCCACATAATGTACTGGTCTAAGATAGTGACCATCCGTTTTCTGTCTTCCCGGGCAGATCAGTTGTCATCTTATACATTTACCTGTTATGGTCGTGCTCGGCTTTGGGCTCGCTAAGTATTGGATGAATCCGGCTCGGCTCAATATATATTATCTTTATTAGAACTCTTACCCTAGCATACCATATTTCATGATCGTGCTTAACTTCGTGCTCGCTCAGACATAATCATGCTCCTGGCTCGAAACCTTGTCGGCTGTTTCTTATTATTTTCGGTTGCCTCGGCTTCGTGCTTGCTCAGCTCTCCTCTGGTTGACTTGTACTTCTTGTTCTATTTGGTTTTGACAAACGCTTCTCCTTCACGTTGGCTGTGGATACCTACTACCTTATCAGGATTCCCCCTAGACCAGTGGGCCTTCATTCACGTTTAGAGGGGCGATGAGGTAGAAGCCCAAAGTAAAGAGGCAGTATTACCTGTCGTTGCCGAGGGTGTGGAAGATGTGGAGAAGTCTACCAGGCCACGGGAAGAGGAGACGAAGGTTGCAGAGAGTCCGCTAAAGAATAAAAATAAAAGGGCGATCAGTGCGGTGCCTTTCTCCCAATGAAACCTGACGTTAGTTGATGAGGAGGATGTGGACGAAGCGATGGGCTGACACGTGAAATATGCGCCACAACTACTAGAGCAGGAGAAGCCCTCTAGTAGCCACCTAGAGGTGGTTGTGATTGAAGATAAGGTGGGAGACCCGGAAGGTGAGGGAAAGGGGAAGGTCATCCCACAGCCAGTAGTGCTAAGGATGAAAATTTCGTGCATGGACTTAGGTCTGGCGCATCATTAGTGAACGTTGTGGTGCCAGAAGAGCTAAACTCAGAGAGGTCACATCAAGCTGGAGATAGGGTTCAACGAAACGAGCCCATTCCATCAATGAAACTAATGTTGCATGTTGCCTCATAGATGATGATAGACCAGCTGCGCCACGGATCTGATTTGTCTTTTTATAATATAATGCCTATAAATGAGATCCTGCAACGTCAGCTGGAGTCGGTGATAGAGGTAAGTGACTTATACTTATATGGTCTTGCCATTGTGCTATATGTGCTTTTAGCATACAATGGGGATTATATTTGAATTGGTGGTTTGTTGTGTTGCTATAGATTCAATACAATTCGCACGCTCTTGCTTACCGACGCATGTCTTTGGCCGATATCAGATTGATAGAGAAGTGAAAGCCCGAGCCTCTGTTTTTTGGCTCGGTTCCAGGTCTAACGACCGAACTGGCCCGGTTTAAAATTACCTATGGCGTGGCGAAAAATCAAGCCGACAAAGCACTGAAGGATAACGAGGAGTTTGAATGGCAGTTGCAGAAAGCCTGTGCGGAGAAGGACGCAGTAAACAAGCACAGCTTAAAGGCAGTAAGCAACACCACCTTGCTATTTGCGTAGAAATGTCGGGTTGATCGTTTATTGCTTGGAGAAGACATAATCATAGGGGATTGGTATCGTATCCTGTCTCGGATGCGGTCGTAAATGGTAGAAATCGATTCCGTGAGTTGAGTGAATTGTCGCGCAGGATTTTTGTAGGTCGCGGGGCGTTGGCTGGTGGTAATCCTTGTAGATTCTCTACGGGATCTATCATTGCTTCTAAAAGATGCCCCTCGATACCCAACGACGTTTCTCAATGATTCTCTACGGGATCCCTCTTCGTTCCTTCTGCTATCACATGTAAACAGTTTGATATCCAATATACTTTCCTTTAACAGTGAAGGGACTTTAGTAGCGTCGTCTAATTTAATGAATTGGTCCGCTCGTGCGAGAAAGTCGCTTATTTTGTCCCATGGAAACATTACCAAATCAACGTATAACTTACCTTGCCTGTCCAATCCTCGCTTTAAGGAAGCAACTGCTATATTTTCTGTAAGATCGGGGAGTTTGTGCATAGCATGTACAAATCTTCTAATATACCCTTTGAGAGGTTCGCCCCTCTTCTGGTAAAGGTCCATAATGGAGTCAGGATCCTGGTGTAGCTCCATGTTACGTATAACTCTGTTCCTGAATGCACTCTAAAGTCCCGCAAAACTGCTTATTGTACCCTTAGGCAGGCTACTGAACCACTCCATCGCATTACCTTTGAGGGTCATTGAAAAGGCCCTGCACATCATCGCATCGTCCGGGTTAAAAGCTAGCATCATGTTTCTGAATTGTTCCAAATGTCTTTTCGGGTCTTACGATCCATCATACGCTTCCAAGCGAAAGGGATCAAACTTCCTTGGCAGCTATGCGGCAAGGATTTTCTATACAAAGGGTGACTATTTAAGAACGTACGTTGCCATTGTCAGGCGTACGTGATCATATTGTTCAACCATCACTTCTTTGTCATTTTTTGGGATGCCTGCTTCTGGCGTTTTTGCCCACTTTTCCCTTGTTTATTCATTGTGCTTGTCCCTTTTGGAGGATCCTTCTAGTATCACCAATCGACTTGCCTCGACGGCGGACTTGGGAAGGAGTTAACGCTCATCCATTTGCGGCTTCGCGGTCAAGATGTTGATTGCTTTTTGTAGCTCTGCCATGGTTGTCTTACTTTCTTGATCTCTGAATTCTTAGTCTCGATCAGCCTTATCTTGTGCCACTTGCATTGTCAGGATTTGCTGCTACAGATGCCTAATCTCAGTTACATCCTCCGACAAGCTGGGCTGGAGAGGTCGATCTGCAATGTTGGTGACAACTTCAGCGATGACCGATGCAACTGGTGGGTCCATTGCAACCGAGGAGTTCCTCTGCAAGGTCTATTCCAAGTTGTCTGGGCCGGTTGGAAATAGAGAGTTGGTCCCACGTTTGATTCCATTACTGGATTAGGGTTAGCTACAAGAATGCGTCTTTCCGTAGGTTTGATATCAATCTCGGATCTAGTTACTACCATTGCTGACTAAATTCAAAAGGGGATGATCTTTAGGGTTCCCACAGACGGCACTAAAATTGTTATGGGAAAACCTAAACACCAATAAGCCAAGACAATAAATATTATTGATTCAGGAAGATCTTGAACATAATTCTCTTACATTGCTTCTTACCCCCTATTTATACTACTTGTAGCTGTTACTACGTCTCTTTATTAAATTTGACTATGATATATAGACTTGGACTGTAACGTTTCTTGATTACCATAATAGGTGATCTTTAATGCGCTCTTTAAGTTGACCCACATAATGTACTGGTCTAATATATTGACCATCCATTTTCTGTCTTCACGGGAAAATCAGTTATAATCTTACACATTTACCTGTTATGATCATGCTCAGCTTTGGGCTCGCTAGGTATTGGATGAATCTGGATCGGCTCAGTTGGCTAACGCTCCGTGTAAGTGGAACGAGCAACAAGCTAAAGCATAAACAAATTATCCCATATCCACGTGTCCAGCAGACCGATACATCCGGCCATAGTCATCGTCTCGTGAAGTGATGCCTCACCCTGATGGTGATACAAGTAAGCAAGCACGACGTCTCCTGTGTGTAACATCCGATACCCTCCACCGCCAAATCGCAGTAGAAACAAATACTTGAAATTAACGTAAATTTTACTCTTGTGGGGGAATAGAATGGTGCCAAACATATGTAATATATAGGCACCCGCAGGTGCATGTACCATACGGTCAATGAGATCAGGGTTATCGTCGCAGAACTCTGGCCGACTAAACCTAATCTGCAACCATTTGTAACCTAAATTGATGCCCATGCATTTACCCACCTCCTTCACAAACAAAACCTCGCTCATCGAAAGAAGATCAACGCCCTCATGCATGGCCAACGACTTGTCAGATATAACTGGTGAAACAGAAGGCTCACCCTGTACTGCGAGTCCCAAAATGGTGTGCATGTCATGGAGCGTGATCGTCATCTGACCGAATGAAAAATGGTAACTGGTTGTTTCCATGTGCCACCGTTGCAGATATACCTCCATCATGTTGGAGTGCGTGTGCATGCATGAGAACGGCTCGATGAGTCTACCAAAAGGTGTGCCATCAAGTACGGTGCGAACCCTGCTATGGGAGGCCAAAATCCAACCTCTATGGTTGGGATAATGGGCATATAGCCGCATCTCGCGCTCCTGAAAATATTTATTCTCAATGTTAGCGATAGTAGTCTGGAGGGGGAAGGAGCTCTAGGTTTCCCTCTAGATGGGGAGGCTGACATCACCGCAGGAAGCGGAAGCGGAACTGGATCCGGAATAGGAAACTCCTCCATCAGAAATGCTGAATTGGCTACTACATCGTGCTGTCTACCTGCCCGTACCTTTGCCTGCTTTCACTCTCTTTATCCGAGAGGCATCAACGGACCCGGAAGCATCAATGATATCCTTAAACTGAATAAAAAATACAAAATGTCAAGGTTGGTTTGAAAAATCAAATATCACCACGAAATTTTTTATTAAAGTAAATAATAGTATAAACGCGTAATATACATACTAACCAACAAGAATAAACCAGTCCCCAGATTACTCCGGTAACCGAAGCAAATTACAAACGTGGTGCTCGGTGACCACGACGTAGTCCCCATATTACTCCGATAACCGAAGCAAATTACAAACATGGTGGTCACCTACGTATGTCGTGGGGATGGGTATCCACGCCATTAGTATGGCATGTGTATCATTGTTTCCGCCATGATTTGGCGGAAATAGTGCGTTCTACGCTAATAGAGGACGAAGCGTTGTTGTATAACACTCTTTGGCCACCTTTTGATCACTTTAGACCAACCCAGCTCGCTCTCCGATAACATACTTCAAACATTGATGAATTGTGGATACAACTACATACATCCTCGAAAACCAAGATCTCCAAAAAATAGTGTTATAAGTGGTCGGATAATCCACCACCATGAATAAAACTTGAACCATCTTCTTAAAATTCGTTTTCCTAAAAACACTTCACCCTCGAATTCTCCAATGACCTAAGTTGTTACAAATGTATACGTAATTATAGTACGTTTTGTCTGACAAATTCGAGGTGGATTACGCATCCTATCATATGTTGACTTAAGAAGAATATTCACAGAGCTTCATGTATCTATCAAAACACGCTGGATTTCAATTCCAGCTATTTTTGCTCCAATAACCACTACATCTTCATGAGGACCTGCATTGCCCCTCAAATCATCTTCATCGATAAGAATAAAACAAACATATTGTTTACCATAGAAATGACTAGACATCCTTCTACTTGAGTAGTTAAACTTACCATATACCTTTTCCTGGAGCTATTAGTGTTACCAGTCATTTAATCTCCCCCGAAAAGTGCCAAGGACTCAAAATGTTCACATAAACTTCAAAATCGTCCTTGTTTTACTGGCTCATCCGCATCTAAATACTTTGAAGCTATGTCAAATTCATCGATCTTAGGATATAGAACCATCATATTTTCTTCTTTTGAATTCAAATTTTCTATTTGGGAAGTTTATGTACTTGAAGGCTTTGAACCACTGCTCTGCTCTTTAACAAAACCGACTAATTTTCCATTTTCAATTAAAATATGTAACTTTTTTTTTTCAAAGCTATACAATTTGCAGTATCCCGTCCAATGTCATTATGATACTTACAGATTCTGTTGTTGCGTTCTTCTCTTGGTCTATTTATCGGAGCTGGTTTTTTAAAGCTCACATATCCTTTTGCCTTTTTATAAATCATAACAACATTCTTAGTTAAATCATTATAATAGTCTAGCATTATCCACTGATTTGGCCTCAGTCTTTGAAATTGATACCATGTAGCTTGAATTGGGTACCCTCCAGTTCGAGGAAGAAAATTAATATTATTCCTTGGACGAGATGGTTGGGTCAAATTTGAATAATGTCCTTGATTATTTGACATCTGGCTTGAATTCGATTGACTAGGTCCAAGCATTCCTTGAACTGTAGTTGATTCATCCATTTTAATTTGATCCTCGAGTGGAGCCATCACTTCTCCAAAATCCAAAGCCCTCCTCTGTGTTTATTCATTCGCTAAATCACGTCGTAATAAACCGTGTCGAAATTCAGCAATAGCTACCAACTCTTCAGAATTGTTTGATACTACTTTTGTTAACACAAAACACTTCGTATAATCCTTCAGTTTCTCTCCCACAACCTGCTTACACTGTATGATGGTGTCAACATTTTCTAGCATTTTTTACTTCCCATAAATTATTTTCGAAAAGCTGTATAAAAATATCTAAAATTGGAAATAGATCCCCTAAAATTCCTATTATACCATTTCAAAGCAGTGCCTTTAAATGTGTGAAATAAGGCTCTGCATACCAACCTATCATCATCTTCGAATTTCATCATATAGTTCTTGAACTGTTCGATGTGATCATCGAGATCTTGCATCCCATCAAATTTCTCCACCTTAGAAATATCAAACCGCTTTAGAAGAATAATATACCATATCTCAATCGCTAAAGGAGAATTCTTCGAGTCAACTCCTTCAAACGTAGTGGTTATCTCATTCTGTTCCCATGGAAGAATACAAATTCTGATCCTGCATACCCGTGTATTGATTCGAAGTATTTCCTTTGTGTCATTTTCCTCCTCAAATAACATGGTATATTGTCTTTTTTTAGCTATAGTCCTTACATGATTTTCGAGGCCGTCCGTTTCTTGTTTTGAAAATCCCCTAAATCTCTTTTGTTCAGATCTCGAACTATCAAATTCATCAACACCGGATGTAACATAATTTTGTTTGTCTTTATTCTCCTTTCATGAAGTGCGATGCTCTTTATTATATTTAAAATATCCTTTCTTTTTCTTACTTCAAATCTGGCCCGCTCTGCAAGATCGATCAGATTGACTATGCATATCATATATCTCCTCTACTTGTCGCACTTCAGATTTTAACCTACTTGTTTGATGGCCCAAGATGTGAAATGACCAACGCCTAGCTTAGTCATATTTCACTATATTTGTCCTGTTCGATTTCTCATGGTAGTGGTTTGGTCCAAACTGCCCTTCAAATAAAAGTAAGTTGGAGTGTCAAAAATATCCATCCTTATCAGTAGCATTTTAGGTCTTGCAAAGAATATTTGAAAGAGCTAACTTTTAAGAATAAAAATAAACTCCTTCCGATCTGTTTTTGTATCCGAACAGAAGATATCATCTTTTTAAATTAAGAATTTCAAGAGTCAGCCTGATCCGACTTTGGTGGGACTAAATTTACCATTAAGAATTTCAAGAGTCAATTTTCGACGCGGGACATGTGTCAGGTTCTGGTTCGACCTCTCCGCCGTTTTTTCTCCTAGATTCTCGTACGTACTAGGCTAGAGCGTTACTTAGGGTGTAATCCCTATACTTTATAGCCCTTAATCATGGCTATCGATCGGTCTGTCTCCCCCTAGGTAACCTCGTATATTTCCACACTTATATAAACTAATTTTATTGTTCTATTTTCTTAAAAAACGTAAATACTTCTAGAGAGAAAGCTTACTAATATTTTCAAACTGTTCCTGGGTAATTTATGTTCACAACCGGAAACGCACTGGTAAAAGGAGGTTTGCTGAATTTGTCTGAGTTGGAGAGAGCGAGAAAGGTTGCAAGAGACGAGAGAATTGCAGCGGGTCTTCATGTCTTTCCTGGTGAAGAAATCAATCAATCAAAAGCAAACACAGACCAAGGTTCATCGTCATCAAAGACATCTAAGGTCAGAAAATTATCCTTTGTCCCAACTCTTTCTCCTCTTCAATCATGATCATCTGTTCAAGAATCTCAAAACCCTCTCCCTAAAGAAAAGGAAGTTTCCAGCGTTAGGAGACCTTCTCCCTTCATTGACATGGGTTCAGATGCTGACAAGTCTAATGAGAAGACCATCACTTGTCGAATAACTTGCCAATCGAAAGCTAAATATACCCGTAGCTCTTTGAAACCTGCCAGTTCGGAGACAATAAAGCCCCTGGTAGAAAATAAACCATCCGAATAGCAGTCTAGTGTTATGGAAGAAATGATGGAGGATAGTATTGAAGATACTCCTTTTGAGGCGTCTGGACAGACGGCGGACACCACAGTAGATCGGAAGGGCAAGGTTAAAATGGGTCTATCCAATCCTGATTCACTTCCGGAGTGTCTGGAAGGGAAAGTGGGGCCAAATTTCTAGAAAGTTAGTGTGAAGTACGTGATATCCCTCTACAATATTTCTTATGTATACACCCATACCGCTGAATTAGGTCGTATTCAGACGAAGTGGGGCTTCCCTGATTTATCAAGGTGAGAATCCCGATCACCCAGAAACTCTGATGGATTGCAAGTCTAATAAGTTAGTGGTATACACCGAGGTACTGAATTGGGGACTCCGTTTTCCTTTGGGTCCATAGATAGTCAGGTACTTTCACCTGATAAAGTTATGTCCGAGTCTGTTGAGTCCGAATACGTGGTATACTCTGATGGTTGGCATAATGGCTTCGAGACTGTCCAAGATCTCACTACCAATGGAGCAATTCGTTGTTGTGGCGAATTTGTGCAAAAACCACCACATTCCCTTTTACCGCTACAATATAGGGAATGATTACAAAATAGTGAATGACCTACTGGAGTCCGAAAAACCATGAAGGACACAATTCCTGTTCATCAATGGAGCATGGGAGAATGGGAAAAAGATTCAAGTTGACTCTAATCCAAGCCAACGGACAAGTCGCTGGAATTATATAAGTAAGTTTTATTTATGTTTCCCTTAGTCTTTAAAATACTATATGGTTATTCTGCACTGACTTGTATCTCTTTTCAGTTTTTCCGAAGAAGTTCTCAGAGAATGTTGAGGCAGGTCAAAGCACTTGCACCAAGCTAAATGTCTGGTCCTTAGAGAAATAGGGGAATGGTTTCCACAACTGCTTCACCTCAGGGAACTTTGTGAGGTCTCATATGTGGAATACTACAGGGAAAAGAGATCTCACCTAGGAAGAACTTACCACCCCTCCTCCTCCAGACGTTATCCTGAGGAGAACTGAGGCTAAGGATGCCAAACTCTACTTGCCTTCCGGGGTCAAAGCCCCTAGTCATCTGGACAAGATGAAGAATAAAAGAAAGAAGAAAACCACAAAGACTTACCTCAGCCAACTACCGAAAGGACCTATTCGGAGAATCAAGAAGGGATCAATGTTGTTCTGTTGGAAGCAGACGAAGTTACCGTTAAAGAGGCTGGTGGATCAGACAACCCACCAAATATTATAAAGAAGGATAAAAAGCGCAAGGCAAGTAGTGATGAAAAAACTACAAAGAAGAAAATCACTATAGGATCAGAAATAATTCTACGTCATTCTCAACTTCCTCCTCCGGCTCCCACTGATCCCACTCTCCAAGAAGAAATTCCACCAAACCTTTACTCCAAACAGACCATTACCGATGGAGAGGTAAATCTTGATGCATTTCAGAACATTAGTATGCATTTCAATGATGTGGAAAATGATAACTTTGCGTGGCCTTATCGTCCTGCCAATTTGTCACATGTTGTGACCCATAATGGTGAGAATTATATGATATCAAACGAGCAAGACATCCTGAGTCATGCCCTCTTAGGTTACATCCGCCCAGTAGTTGACATGGAAAGACAAGTGAGGGAACAAACAAATACTATCACTTCCCTGACCACAATAAACCAAGGCTTGACGAATAGTCTCTCTACCGCTCAGCAAAGCATCAAATCTTTGAAGAAGAAAAATGAAGATTTGGCTACCAAACTGCTTAATTCAGAAGAGGCTCAAAAATATCTCCAGACCAAGTATTCTGAACTGGAAACTTCTTCTTTCGATGAGATCAAAGCTTTGAAGGAGCAATTAAGAGCTAAAGACAAAACCATCAAGACTCTATCCGAGGACAAGGTCAACTTGGAGGATCTTGCTAAGAAGAAAACAAAGGAGAATACATCTCTAGTACATAAGTAAGCCGAAAAGATAGCTGCTGGAATAGAGGAGTATGCCTCTGGAGTGGTAGACTCTTTAGAGAAAAGAGATGATGAAATTAAATCCAATATGGTCTTGCTATTTCATGAGACTTTTCATAAGAGTACTCTTGGTTCTTTGTGGAGATTTGTGGAATATGATGACATTCCTTTTCGTACAATGGCTGATGGTGACAAGAACAACTACTCAAGTGGGGAAGATTCTGAGGACAACGAAGGAGTTGGTGAGAGTTCAAGTGCTAAACTCAAAAATCTGACAAATATGATGGTGATGAAAATTCCAAAAGGAACAAGCCCTAAGGCTGTATTGTTATGTTGTGTGTTTTTTGTTTGAAAAAACTAAATTCCTTGGATGACGAAGGAATCTTATTGCATTGTTTGTTTAATTTTTGTTCTTAAAACTTAAAGTTCTTGAATGGTCAATGCATCTGTGAATCATGAATCGTTTTTATTCCGATCAGACTTTAATATCATATTTCCCTTTGCGTAATTGTTTTTAACTCTTTACTGCTAATGTTTAATTAGCCTTTAACATTTCAGATTTGTTGACCAAGTGTGTTAAATAACTCCGACCACATATGTTTGACAAATGTGATCAAGTGTTTAACGAATCCGAACACCCCAAACATGTTTGAGAGCCGGGATGTTTAATAAGTATTTAATATCCGACCACCTCACACTATGATTAAATCAAAAATGTTGCACCGGACTTTTGAAGAAGGCATAAGATATTATTGAAAAACTCGGACACCTCATTAAAACCTCCCCGCGCCACCACGGTAGGAAAGAGTATGCCCCCCTACTATTTACATTGACATTCAAAAGGTAAATATTTACAATACAGTTCTATTCTAAGTATAACCTGAGGTGTTCAATGTTCCATAGGTGTTTTAGTGTTCTCCCTTCCTTGTCTTAGAGCCTTTATGTTCGTGGTTTAACTTTCCCACATACCATATAAGGACCTTCCCAATTCGGAGCCAACTTACCGAATTTTTTTTCCTTAGTGTGTAAAGATACTTTTCTTAAGACTTTGTCCCCCAATTGAAAATCTCTACTTTTAACTTTGGAGGCAAATCTGCTCATTATCAAACTCTGGTAATGCGTCGTTCTCAAATGTACTTTAGCTCTTCTTTTTTCAATCAAATCCAACTGATTCTTAACTGCTATATCATTGGCATGCTTGGAATAGTTTTGGACTCTATGAGATGGTAAAGTAGCTTCTATGGGAGTGATTGAATCCATCCTATATACAAGGGCAAAATGATATTCTTGTGTAGCAACCCGATGTGTAGTTCTGTAAGCCCACAATACTTCTTATAGATAACTTGGCCACTTTTCTGCAGCTCCCTCCATATTTTTCTTTAGCCCGGACAAGATTGTTCGATTAGCAACTTCAACTTGACCATTTTCTTGAGGGTGGAAAACCACGAGCCTTATATTTAATTTTCTTGGCCATGGATTTATCCGGAGGTAAAATCCCATCGGAAATAAACTGGAGAATATCATACCTCAAGTCATTAGGTTGAATAAAGATTATGTTCATACTTTATTCATTTTCTCCACTTTTTTCCTAGCCCGTCTGTATTGATGGACATTCTTGCATAAGAATCCATGGGTAGGATTCGGAATAGGCTATGGTTGCCAAAGAGTGTACCACAGTATTTTTCGATCTAGGGATATGTTCATAGTAGATACTTTTGAAGCTTGCAACAACTTCAATCAATATTAGCAAGTATTTAATCAATTGTTCTTTTTTTGCTTCAGATTTCCCTTGAGCATGGTGAATCAGTAACTGAGAGTCACTAATTAATCGGACTCTTTTGGTGCCGCATATGAGGGCTAGCTTAAGACCAGCTATAGCTGCTTCATATTCAGATTCATTGTTAGAAGCTCTGAAACCAAAACATATAGCCTGGTACATGGTATCACCATAGGGAGAAGTTAAACAAATTCCAGCCCCATATCCTATAATACTAGATCCACCATGAGTTCGGACTACCTATTATTTCTTAGACTGGCTTTCTGGTATCTGTCCGAAGGATCTATTAACATAATTCTACCAAGAAATTGGACACTAACGGGGCTTTAATCGCCATTCGAGGAGCAAAATAAATATCATAATCACCCAGGTTAACTGATCATTTGGTCATTCTACTCGACACATCAACTTTTTGAAGAACACTTTAAAGGAAAATATATTCGAACGACAATAAAATGAGCTTGGAAGTATGGTCTCATTTTTCTTGACGCAATCACCAAGGCCAATGCTAGTTTTCTAACTTCAAATATCTTCTTTGAGCATCTAACAGACTTTTGCTAATTTAATACACCGGACGAGGGTAATTATCCACCTCTCTTACCAGCACACCACTTATTTCATACTCTGATACTGCTAAATATATGTATAGTTCCCCCCCCCCCCCCCCCCGAACAGGTTTGAAGAGAGTCTTAAGGGAAAAAATGCTTTTTGATTTCAAGAAATGCTTGATCACACTATGGAGACAAAATAAAGTCTTTGAACTTATTTGGTGTTCTGAAGAGGGTCCATAGCTAATAGGGAATTGAGTTGATCCGGATCGGGTTGAATTCCTTTTTCACTTATTATGTAACCCAAGAATTCAGATGGGACCCTAAAAATACACTTTTGAGGGTTTAGCTTGAAGTTCACAGCCTCCAAGTTAGAAAGTGTTTCTTGAAGGTCAAATATATGTGCATCTTCCTCCAAGATTTTTATCATCATGTCATCTATATAAACTTCTATATTTCTGCCAATCTGATTAACAAAAGCTTTATTTACTAACCTTTGATAGGTGGCCGCAACATTTTTCAATCTCAACGGCATGACCTTATAACAATGAAGACCTCTGTCTGTAATATAAATGGTGTGGTCTTGATCCCTCGTATCTAGTTGTATATGGTTATACCCTAAAAATTCATCCATGAATGACAACAATTTATTCATAGAAGTCGAATCCACCAACTGATCTATCCAAGAAATAGGATAACGATATTTGGGAATGTGGCCCATCTTGGTCAAACGATCAACTTCTTGAACAATCACATCTGTTTTTTCCTTAGAGAAAACCTCATTCTTGGTACAACCCACGCAATACCAGTTCGTATGGACAACTTATGAAAAATAATATCAGTTGGCACTCCAGTAACATCATCATTGCACCATCTAAAGACATGTTGATTACTCATTAAAAAGGACAACAACATGTGTTTCAAACTTGGTGCTAACTTGGTACCAATTTTAATAGTTTTTCCCTCAACAAGGGAGTGGATTTCAACCACCTCTATGGGTAATATGACACTGGGAGCCTCCCAGGGATCATAAATTTCATTCTCATCGGCGAAAGAGTCCCATAGCTGTTAATCTCTATTAATCTTGAATGCCCCTACAGACTTAGAGGCAAGGGTTGTTGCATAACATTTCCTGGCTACCTTCTGGCTGCTCCGGACAACACCTACTTGTCCCTGGACAGAGTATTTCAAACATTGATGGACTGTAGAGGCCACAACATGCATTATGGAGAGCCAAGACCTCCCAAATATTACATTATAAGATGTTGGACAATCTACCACAACAAACAAATATGTCACCATTTTCTTAAAAGGTCGTTTTTCCTAGTAAGACTTCTTCTTCAAATTCCCCAATCACATCGTCAGAACTCCCCGTGAAGCCCACGATGGTTCTGTTCGAATGTTGTATTACCAAAGGGTTTCTCATCTGCTTTTAAGAGCTTAAAATAAGATATTTTCAGAACTACCTGTGTCAAACAGAATCCTGCGTATACCATTTCCCCCTATCGATGCCCCTATTACCACATTATCTTCATGAGGCCCTACAATGTCTCTAAGGTCATCCTCATCGAAAACTGTAAAATGAGATGGGGTTTAATACGGTTGTGAGGACATTCTTCCATCCAACTGGGTGGTCAAACTGTGGAAATACCTCTTAATTGATGAACTAAAAGGTGCAGTCATAGTATCCTCTCCAAAGATGGTTAAATATTTAAAAAAATTAATCAAACGAGAGATAGTTTTAGTCTTGTATGTTATTACCCCTACCTGATTCCGACTCGAATCTGGATCAAGGTACTCAGAATCTATATAAAACCTTTCAGTAATTACCATAACATCTTCTTGTGTAGATGTTCGAGGATTGCTAGAAGGAGTAGTCCAGGGAGCGTTGGCATTGGCTTGTGTATTATTCGGTCTGCTCCCCCTTTGTTTTTTGACATAGACACCCAAATTTCCTCTTTCAATGAGGTTCTGGACCTCTTGTTTTAAATCTATACAATCATGGGTATCATGCCCTATGTCATTATGGTATTTGCAGAAACGGGTACTCCAGTTTTCTCTGGGGACTGCAATGTTGTTGGCTTTCTACAGTGTACTTCATTTTAAGTCTTGTTATAGATTATGGCCACACTTCCCCCTAGTTCAGCAAACCACTCAGGTTGAACCCATGGTCCCCTCTTGTTTCTGATTGGTTGGTTCTGATTTTGGTTAGACTGATTCTGCCTTGATCGGTTAGATCCCTGTCTAGTCTCCTTTAACCTGTAACCGGACTGATTAGCAACCTAAGGCGCTGATGTTGTAGTAGTGGATCTTATCTGGTGAGGTACCCTAGTCTTTTTAGTTTCTTCAACGTTGATTGTTTTTCCTACCTTATTCAACAGACCCCCAAAACTCATGGCCTTCTTTCGGGTTACTGAATCGGCCAAGTTGCCCGGTTTCAAACCCTGCCTTAGTGAAGAAATTGCAATTTTTTCAAAGAAATTTGTTAAGCCATTCTTTGTATTAAAAAATCGACTGATCTACTCCATCAGAGACTCATTCGGTTTCCTGAGCACAATGGATGATGGTATCCCCATTACCTTTAAGTTCCTTACTTCCTATAAACTGTGTGGTTAAGTGTCTGCCTTGTTGTTTCACTTCCTTCCTGTTTCACTTCCTTGCTGTTGTCCTTGGCTCTGTCCTCGTTTAACGACCCTTGACTACTTCGCTAAACCATTAACTCTTCTTGTTAGGCCTCGCGAGATGACATCTTTCATTGCCCTTATGCTAAGCCTTAGACTATTTCTTTATTTGCAATATAGATGATTATATTCGGTATTGTTTGCATCTTTCTATTATTTCTATATGCTCGAGTATTACTTGATCTATTAGTCGATGAAAGCCTCCTCATCAGGGCACCCCCTTAGTTCATGGACTACATGTTGATAATCATAAAAGTGATAAAGTAAGTAATTACACGAAGCCGAGTATATTGTAGGACCGGTACACCAGTTCAATGATGTGAGTCTGATGACGTATCGCATGCAATAATGGATTTGTTAAAATTTTAATGGTAGCATGCCATAAGTATTTTATTGGCTAGTGCGTAGCTAACAGCGACTCTGACACCGAAACCGTTAAAATGGAAATGGCGCTTGGCATCTGTGAAAAATGTGTGAATGTGTATTTATTGGTGACAAATGTTGTCACATCACGCGTGTATTGGAGATTTATTTGCAATTTTGATAACCTTGTAATACTAGTGAAGTGCTACGATCGTGAGTTATCCCCATGATTTACTTGCTCTTATACGTCCAATTGGGTCATTGCAATCATTCTAGTAGTCGTGATGGCTCCAAAACCATGCGTTAAGAAGAAATGAAAATTAATGAAGGTAGTAGAGTAAGAATATAAAGATCCACCTTTCAGCGAAAGCTATTTTTCTTGATTGACCCCGAATTACGGGTATCTCGATGAGAGCGGTTTGCTAAGTTTTTGGACTGGGTATGGGATACCTAGTGATCTAATAGTAAGGGTTCCAACGGTTGGGGAGCACCCTTATCAGGCCAAGGAAGGCGAAACCTTTCTATATACCACCATATTGGACTGAAGATTTCTATTACCGTCTTTAATACGAGACTTATTCAGTGTTATAGACATACGTCCCACGGAATAGGTTGAAAATGGATGAAGGGTGTTGCTCAGTATAATACTGAGTTCCCACCTGTTAGGCATCCCGGTCTGCCTTGTAGATTTACTCGCTGCAATCGATGTAGCTAAACTAGCCCAATCCTCATCCTTTTATACTAATATGAGCGGAGTGAGAATAAAAGTTGAACTTCCTACTTCTCAAAATAAATGAAAGCACTCGTTCGTATTCGTGTCGGGGAACTTGTGAGCATAAGAATGCTATCATAAATCTTCAGCTAGAACGGCAATGGAAAGAGAAGTGCAATGAAGAGTTTGTATGACTTGTAGTTGTTAAGAAACCAAATGCTAATATTAATGCCAATATTTGATTATGGAAGTAAAGGGAAGCACCACGAGTGGTGTAAAGAAGGTTTGTCAAATGAGTACGTAAATCTACTGATCCAAGTATCAAATTTGGCCAGTTCCACGTGGCTGCGGACCCATCATGGTTGTTCACTCAAGTCAACTACTTGAATGGGTTGTGGCCAATTCCCGAATTAGTGATTGTGATAAACAGTAAAGTGACAATAATGAACAATAGTGAAGTGGCTACCATATAACGAGTACTGGCGTTGATGGAGCAAAAGTATCGCGATCGTAATAGCGCGGGGGTATGGCTGGCAGTGCAATAGAGTCGGAAAACAAAGGAGGCATATGGGTCTTCGTCCTTGCAAGGTCAACAGGAAAAAAAAAGAGTTGATGACCATTCAGGATGTTAGGCAGGTAAACCAGTTGGAGGTGAATGTTTCCCACAGGAGGATAAAGTAGATGAAGAACATACTTGGCATGCTTGATAAGAGGATGAAGATTATGTCCATCTACATAAAACTTCATGTGTGATTGTGGATTCAGTACCCCTCAGGACAAAGAAAGTGCAGTTAGTGGATGGGGATACTGATGACGGGGTATCGGTACCGGAGAAACAGGGTTCTGAGGTATCAGGCGCTGAAGCAGAACAGAATCGAAGGAATGCCCTCTAAGGTGATGGTATTAGATGAGGATCGAGTGGATGGTCGACCGAGCCCAGTAGGAAAAATTAATGAGGGAGAAAAGAAAAAAACAAATTCATGAGGAGATAACGCGAAAAATAACAAATTTTGTGAAGACCTCAAGCGTCCGGACTTCCGTTCCCTTGGTGCAAAGGCTGGGCATAAGCTCCTCATTTGTCAATATAGTGACACCAGATCAGTTTCCTACTACGAACAAAGAAGCCAAGATAAGTTGATCTAGTAATCCAACCAATGAGCTCCCACCCTGAAATATTGTGATACCACGTCCCTTGATGTTGATATTTGAGCAGATCAAAAGGTTCCCGAAAATATCATTTTATGATAGCATGTCCATGAGCGAGATATTATAGAGGCAGCGAATCTTGCAATTGAGGTATTATACACGATAACCTATATTTTTATAAATAAATGAATATAGCGAACCTGACCTTAATCTTGACACAAATGTACCACAATTTTGTCGTGCTATCCTACCGACGCATGTCGCAAGATGATTTCCAGGTCATGGAGAAGTGGAAACCTGAAGAGATGTTCTTCGGGTCGGTGAAGGGCTTGACTACCGAGTGCGCACAGTACAAAAGCCCCTATGGGTTATCCAAGGCATAGAAAGACAAGACAACTCTGGAAAAGGAGTGGCTTCAAAACGAAATGGCTAGTCTTAAAGGTGCTCGAGATGCGTACCCGAAAAAAAGAAGGGAGCTGCACACTGGAAATACACCCCTAATAGCGCAAAATGATATGCTTATTAAGAGAAACAATGATTTTATATCCTAGAGTGCTAGTTTGCTCACTCAGAATGCGACTCAAGCATAAATGATGGAGGAGTAAGCAGAGCGCATTGCTGGCCTGGTGGTGGAAAATGAGAAGTTGACGTTTGTCGTAGATGAACTGAAGGTGCAATTTGAGCAAAAACATATACAGTTCTTGAGAAATGCAAAGGCTGACTTGTAGGAGAAGGAAAGGTAATTGATGGAAGTGGTCATGGAGATGGTGGACAAGAATCAAAAGGAAACTGTCACTGAACTAATCAAACTAAACTATGGAATGAAGCTAGGCTCATTGGAAAATTTTGCACCTAAGATTGGTCCTTCGAAAGTGAGAGGTGCATCGACTGTTGAGCCCATGCCTGTAGAATAAGAGTCAGGTAAGGCGCCCATCTTAACAACCAAAGATGATGGTGCGCAATGGAGAAAATTAGAACCCGCAAAGGTGGAAGCCAATGATCCTCCAATGATGTTTGATGCTTGAGAAATTTTTTAGCTTTATGTTAAAGACTTATATTTTTTTTTGGTTGTATAACTTTTAAGTTATGAACAATGTTGTATACTCATCGTCGACTTCATATTATTTAATGGATGGATTTATCTTCTGTATCTCTTGATGTTTGATGGCACGCTTATGATTAAAAAATATAAGTTTTTAAGTTACTATTTTGCTCTTAAGATGTCCTTACAAGGTTGAGCTCATTATGGCTCATTGCGTAGTATTGAAGGAGACTTACTCCATAGCTTTATTCATTACGAGGTCGATCTGACCCATTCCATGGCCCCATAAGGGCTTGATATTTGATCAGTTCGCTTTAGTATACCATGTACAAGGTATCAGGCTCAGTATGGCCTTTACATAGCCCGTAGGCGTGGCTAGTTAGCCCGTTTGTATTCATTGACTCGTTTGTCTAGGCTCAGTATGGACGCTTGCGTATCCTGTAGGCATGGTCATAAACCCGTTCGTGATTGTAAGGACGGAGAGAACTTAACAAACAAACACACATATTGGTCAAAATATTAAAATTTCATTAACATAATAAGCAAGAGTCTGATGCCTCATTAAAAACCCTCCTGCGCCATTAGGAGGAAAAAGAGAACATCCTATAAATTACAAAGCCTGGTGATACAAATTTAGGTGATTTATGTTCCAAGGGTGCCTCACGGCGCAACCCTTTGCATCGGTGAGGTGATACGCTCCGCTGTGTCCCTTTTATATAACGGTGTATGGCCTTTCCCAATTTAATCCTAACTTGCCGGCTGCTTTGTCGCCTGACCCTTGAAAAACGTTTTTCATAACCATATGCCTTACTTGGAAGTTACGAGGCTTAAGGCGTGCATTAAAGCATCATGCATTAGGCTCGTATAGTATTTTGCTTGACCACGCGCTTGGTAACTCCGTTCTTCGATGAGGTCCACGGCCATAGACGAGGGCGAATAAGTGTCTCCAGTCGTAGTCGAATGGGTAGTTCGATATGCCCATGGTCCAGTTGGTGACTTCGACCTGGCCATTATCCTGAGGGTAGTATGGTGTTGAGAAGTGCAATATGATCTCATAACGTTTGCAGAATGTCGTGACCATGATGTTTTCGATTTGAGAACCGTTGTCTGTCATTAGGATCCGAGGTATTTTAAACCTAGCCAAAATTTAATGGTCAACGAAGTCGTGTATTTTTTGTGCTCGAGTGCAAAAGAGAGTTTTAGCTTCGACATATTTGGAGAAGAATCCACTGCAACTTTTAAAAACTGGCGCTTGTCAATCTTCTTAGGTAGTGGCCCCACTAGATCGATGTCACACTTATCGAAATGGTAAGGGACCGCCATGGGAAGCATCGACTCGCTTGGAAAGAGACCATTATTGGAGAATTGTTGATATTGATGTCATTGTTGGACAAGTCGCTCAGTGTCGGTGGCCACTTCGGGCTAGTAATACCCAGTTAACAGAAACCGTCAAAGAAGGCTACGGTATCCATAATGTGCCCCAGCTTCTCCATCGTGTAGATTATGTAGAGCTGAGGTATCTTCTGCTCGAACACGGTATCAGAGCAGGGGTCGTGTTGCATTATTTCGGTGTATGACATTGTCTAGAACATAATACGTGGTGGCCTTCAGCTGAAGTGTTTGAGCTACTACCTTATCAGGCGGAAAGTACTAGAACTGAGGTATAAAAAAGTAAGATTGTCTCCAATCACTTGTAGTATCGACCGTGTGGATGGTGTCGGTCTGACTAAATAGATTTGGGGTTGGTAGTTGTTGCGTGAGGATTAGAGGTTCTCCCTTAACGTTGCAGCCATGGCCAGCGGATCGGTGGCAGAGTTTTCGTTGCGGGGAACCGGATCATATATCATCGTTGCAAATTTTGACTCATATTCCTTGAGTACTGCTAAGTAGCCTTGGATTCCCTCTTTCTTAGCATCATAAGTACATCTGGCTTGATTTATAACCAAATGTGAATTAGAATAGATATGGAAATGCGAAATCAACATATCAGTGTTAACTTCATTCCGCAAATCACCGCCTCATACTCCGCAATATTATTGGTTTCTGGAAAGTGAAAACGGATAGCTTGTCGGACCTCCTCTTCTGTTGGTAGTCTAAGGATGATCCTTGCGCCACCACCTGATGTGCTTGAAGCACCATAAGTTTCAATGATCCATTCAATATGCTTGGTCACCAGCGGTGCGTTGAGGTGATGTTTCACGAGGCAAGAAATATGTTGTGACAAAATCAGCAATGGCCTGCCCCTTAATTACAGCACGCGGTTAAAATTAATGCCGTACTCTCCAAGCTCGACGCTCTACTTAGTCAAACGACAAGATGCATCGAGCTTTTGTAACATATCCATTAGGCGGAATGACGTTCTGGCAGTAATTGTGTGTCCTTGAAAGTAGGGGTGCATCTTCTGAGCGACTACTACCAGACCCAACTTGAGTTTCTCTAAGTTAAGGTAGTGTTTCTACGCATCAACCAAGGTCTTACTTGTGTAGTAAAGAGGGCTAAACATCGGTCGGTTTCCTAACCAAGACTGCACTAAGAAAGAAAAGTGAGACAGATAAATACAAGAACAATGGCTTACCCACCACTAGCGCAGACAGTATTTATGACATGTGAGATAGCTTTTCAGATCCTCGAACTCCCTGTTGCACTCTTCTATCCATGTGAATTTTTTATCCCCTTGAAGAACTTCGAAGAAAAGATGAATTTTATATGAAGCTATATAAATAAAGCAGGACATGGCTGTTAGGCATCCCGTTAGACATTGTACCTCTTTGATGTTCCTTGGTGGTGCCATTTCTATGACCACCTGAAACTGGATGAGGTCAGCTTCTATACCCCTTTTACCGACTATATACCCCAATAATTTTCCACTTCTAACACCAAAAGAGAATTTTCAACGGGTTTAGCTTTAAATTAAACTATCACAGTAGGACGAAGACTGTTTGAAGGACCTCGAACTGCTTATTAGTTGTGTGTGTTTTGACGATCATGTCATCAATATGCCTCCATAAGTTTCACAAGTTCTCGCTGAAAATATTGTTCACCAATAGCTGGTTAAGTCACGGTGCAATAGTACAAACCTTGATCGTTTTTTCAAACCGAACGGCATCACGGTGCAATAGCATAAACCTTACGTGGATTAGACTAACGTGTGTTCCTCATCTGATGGGTTAAGTTGAATCTGATTATAACCGAAGTATACATCCATAAACGATGGGTATTCTCAACCTGCGGCTGAATCCACCAGCTGATTGATGTGAGGTAGGGGAAATACATCATTGGGGCATGCTTGGTTCAGATCGGTCTTGGTTTTACTAATAATGGGTTTGCCACCCAAACTGGATACTCTGCCGATCAAATATGACCAAGCTGAGATAACTTGGTCACCTCAACGCTGATAGCCTCCTTCTTCTCTGTATAGAATAACTGTTGTTGTTGTCGTACCCTCTTGGATTATGACTCGATTTCTAATTCATGTCGGATAACGTAAGGTTCGACCTCTATCACGTCGCTAGCGTCCCATGAAACAATATCTAAATTATTTTCCAATAGGTTAAGTAGCAGTCTCTTAAAAAGAGAATCCAAGTTATTACCTAGTTGTAAAGTGCGGCCTTCTACCACTAACTCCTCAACCAAGTTATGAGGATCTTCCTCGGGTTGATCCATCTCTCGTGGATCATGAATGGGATGGGCGCAGGAGGTGCTCTAACTGTTCTATCGTGCACCCCTTTGCCAACTAATTGCTATCAGATAGGTTTGGTTGGATCAACTGTGACTGCGTAACACATCTTTGGAGTCCGTTGACCATTCTTGATGATGACAACCGTATTTTCCACTGGTATTTTATAAATTATCTGAAAGTACGTGGTGTGGCCTCAATCCTATGTAACCAAGTTCGCCCAATAAGTATATGGTATGAACTGGGAGCATCTGAAATGATGAATAGGGTCTTGCATGCTTTCTTTGTGGCCCCATAAACAACTATGACCATCAACTCGACCTCTCCTATGCACTGAGACGCCTTGTCTTCATATCTGACTAAAGTATGTTGGGTAGGTTTGAAGGGCGGGACTTTGCACATGTGATTTTTGCTAGATTTAAATATGATATTTGTCGAGCTTCCTCCATCTACCAATAATTGAGTTACCATTACTCCTCCAATGTCCAGATTCACTGTCAATGCATCCTCATGTGGCGTGCTAACCCCTTCATGTCCTCGTCGTAGAAAGAAAGGTTCGCTAAAGGATCTTAGTAATTGTGATACGACGAAGCTTCAACAGCCTACAATTCGTGGTCGATCTTTGTTCTCTTGTTTGACTTCGAGTCATATGCTATCTCGGAGTTGTCTTCTACAATACTGAAGAGGAATGGCGAGCTTCCACGGATGTGGGCGACTGCAAATGGGTAAATCGTCACTTTCCAAGTTGTTGGTTATCTTATAATGTCCCCCGTAATGGTGAAGAACCACTGTTGCTTTCCTACATCTGCTAGTTCATCTTCACGAGGTTTATCCTCGTTAACCGGACGTGCTTCATCCCTTGACACGGACTAGTGACAAAGATCTTGCTGCTTAATGAACAAGTCGAGTTCACCACTGTCTATTAGTCTCTGTATTTCCTCTCGAAGGTTTCAACATTCGTTAGTCGTGTGGGTATGGTCATTATGATACGAGCATAAATACCAGTTGATCGCTTAAACCTGGTAGAGCTCATTACTCGCAAGGTCTAATACTTTGTTCTTCCCTTGGTTATGTCGTAAATGACCAAGATGGTCTGAGTTAACGGGTTGAATCGTCTAAAGAGGTTCTCATAGTACGGAATTCGACAGGTGCTATCTCGATGAGGCCCATCGTCAGTCTTCTTGCGGTCGAATGACCCTCCCTTAGGATCAGAAACCTGCCTATCCGGTGAGTCCCCTTTCCGGGCATCGTCCACTTGGATGAACATGTCTGCTCAGGCTGCTAGATCTTTCATATTTTCCGTCGGGAATCTGATAAGGTCAGCTTACAGTTCTCCTCGCCGATTGAGGCCTCTCTCGACGGAAGCAACGAAGATATTTTCCTCTAGATCTGGCAAAACATTCATAAAGTGGAAAACCGTATAACATAACTTTTCAAAGACTCACCTCGCATTTGATACAAGTCCATAATCGAATCTCATTTTCGTTCCACTTCTTTGTTACTCACGAATCTCTCTCTGAAAGCTCTTCACAAGCCGACGAAATCATAGATAGATCTCTTGGTAGACTTCTGAACGAGTCAATGACATTACCCTTAAGATTCATAGACAGAGCTCGGCAGAGCATAACATCATTAGGATTAAAATCCATCATCATATTGCAAAATTATTCAAGATGCCTATTTGGGTCCTCCCCCCCCCCCCTGTTTCGTCATAGTCTACCATTCTCAAAGGTTCTTATTTCCTTGGTAGCTGGGCTTCGAGGATTCTTTCCACGTATGGAGACTCCTTGAAGATATAGACGGATATCTTTGGCCATACCTGATTATAATGTATGCCCTCGTCCTCCCTTGAGATTTTTTATGCGTTGGGTCGTGTCTCCTAGCGTGGTCCTTTCTCTTTGGAGTACTTCTTGCCCCCACTTCGCCTTATCCTTCTACCTTGTCCTCACGTTTTAAAAATCAATCCCCCGATTAGCCCGACTATAATCAGGTCCATATTGGTGGTTCACCTTGCTAGTTTCCTGTATTTTCGTCCTTAGTGCATGCAGATCGTCCCACTCACATACTACCCTAATTTGTTCATGTTGTAAGTTCAGGAGTTGTTACAGGAAAATATACCAAAGATAATACCAAGTAGAAATTTCTATTAATCAGAGAAGAGAAGTTACATTGTTTTTTGTTTATCTTCTTCTTTATATCTTTATTAGCAGTTTACAAATCGTTACTTAGTACATAAATCCACTAAGTTTACACGTAGACTAAAATTTATGACGTGGGGCCTAAAGTTATGGCCACTACATTAATTGTTATGCGCTTAGTGAGTTGACTAGATATTTGATGTCGTTTCCAATTGTTTCCTTAGTCCTCGAGTTCGATAACTGACCCCGGTTAGTCTTTCCCGAGTCCTCTGTTGATTCTGCTCGGTTATCCCCCCCCTTTTGATCAAATTTATTTTTGCTTGTCAATGGATTTGACGATTATCTTTAGTTCGACTCCCATTTTCTCTGCTCGGTGATATCAACTATTGCTTGTCACATACTTGTTTTACTTCCTTCTTGTTGTCTTTGGCGCTGTCCTTGTTTAGGCCTCGACGAGATGACATATTTCACTATTCTCGGTTAGGCCTCAACGAGATGACATCTTACACCGTCATTGTGCTTAGCCTTAGAATATTTTTTTATATGCAATATAGAATATTCTGTTTGGTATTGTTTGCATCTTTCTGCTATTTTCATCTGCTCAAGTATTATCTAATTTATTAGTCGATGTAAGCCTCCTTAATATAATGTTTTATGGGTGTTGTAGAAGTCTCCCTTCTTTATCTTGAAGGTGGTACACACCTGGTTTAATTTGTTATATTAATTAATAAGGACCTTCCCAATTCATAGCCATTTTTCCTAGCCTCTTATCCTTTGTGCGTAATAATATCTTCCTTAATAACTTGTCTCCCATTTTAAAATCTCTTTTTCTAACCCTCGAATTATAACAAATTATTCTCAAAGTTTGATTGTGAGTTAAATTCAAATGCGCTCTAACCATTTTCTTTCTTCAATTAAATTGAGATGTGCTATTCTTGCTTCTGCATCTGTATCCTCAGAATAATGAAGTATTATGTAAGATGGTAAAGTTGATTTTGAAGGGCTCACAACATCCATTTCATAAACCAAGGCAAAAGAAGTTTCATGAGTAGCTTCTCTAAGGGTTGTTCTATAAGCCCACAACACCTCTTGTAAATAGCTATGCCATTTCCTAACAAGTTTTTTACCCGTTCTAAAATAGACCTATTTGGTGAGGTTAATTATCGTTTGAGGGTAAATTTGTAATTTTTCTGGAGGTTTGTGGAAGTGTATAGGTGTTTTATATTTAAAGTAGAAAGTAGAGGGAGAATTAAGAAGCCTGGTTGTATTTAATTTTCATTACCCTTATTTTATGCAGGTGGTTGGGTATTTATACCCTTACATTTGGGCCTTATGGGTTTTCGGGTCGTGTTTAATGGACCCGGATCATGTTTAAAGACCCATGAGCTCTAAGTAGGAGAGCAAGTAGCTTAGTCAAGAAGTGTTTAGGTTTTTTAGTACTTTTGTCATAGTTCGAACAGCTTAATGGGTTGAGTGTTCGAAGTGTCTTGTCTGGTCCGGTGAGTTTGGTCTGATTTGTTCTTGTCCGGAGAGGAGGCAGAATTCGGACTCATCAGGAGCCCCTTTTTTAGGTGTTTGTTCAAATACCTTTGTCAAAAACCTGAAAAACAGTCCGATGTCAAGGGTAGTTTCAATCCGGACAGGCTCGCGTATCTTGCAGTTTTATCCGGACTGATAAAGCTTTTGTGAATCCAAACAGTTTTTTGCCAGAGTTTATGGGACACTTGTCGCTTTCTGGTTGGTTGTTCTAGCCGTTTTTTCACCTTGAATTTCGAACCCAGCTTCTTCGAAAAGCAACCTCTTAATTAAAGGTGGTGACATCAGCGCCGTCTTTAATCATTACCAATCTTTTTGAATTCTCCTAGGAATCAAACTCCTTTTTCAGATTTACTATAAATTAAAACACTTTCTACTGTTTCACCATCACTCTCATATTTACTCTGCAACTTCTTAAAGCTTTTCCTCTTCAAAGAAAAAATTTACCCAGATAGTTTATGTTTACAGCGAGGAACGCTCTGATCAAAGGTGGGTGGCTCAACCTCTCTGAATTAGAAAAGGTGCAAAAGGTCGAAAGGGATAGACGGATTGCAGCAGGACTACCCGTTTCGCCCATCAACAAGCCACTGACTTCAGCCACAAAATCAGATCAAGGTTCTTTTTCCTCAACAGGCATCAAGCCGAGAAAGCTATTTCAAAGTAATCTTTCCCCCATTATCTATGGTTCTTCGGTTCAAGAATCGGAACCTGTTGTTGAGCCAGGGGTAACAGTTACCAGCTTCAAAAATCCCTCCCCCTTCTTAGCTATGGGGTCAGACACTGAAAACTCCCCTCAAAAGTTAGTCGACCGGAGAAGAGACCGGCTGGTCAAGGGTCATGCCTCTAAAAGCACTCCTTCAAAGTCGGGTGCCAAAGACAGCAGCACTGGGTCAGAAGTGCCTATCAGAGCTCCCAAGGACAGACTGTCTGGTCCGGAGGGTAGTAGCCCAGGTCTTCGAAGAGAAACCTCTGCATCAGAGCCCCAGTCGGAGGCCAGAAGCCAAGGGAACACTGAAGCCCAGCAGTCCGGAGACCAGGCTGAGCCAGATCTGAACCCTCCTGCTGCTACTGCTACTGAAAACCCTTCATCAATTATGGAGGCTCCATTTGAGTCTCAGCCCTTCGGTCAGACCAGTAGTGCTGTTGTTGCCAAAAAAAACAAAGGCAAAGAGAAGTTGTGCTTGAGGCATCCGGATCTGCCGGAGAGTCTCGAAGGCAGGGTGGGGCCTTGTTTTCACAAGGTTAATGTCAGGTACCTCATTACTTTGCAAAAAATCAATTACGCATTCATCCACACAGCTGAACTGGGCCGGATGCGTACGAAGTGGGGAATATCGGAGAATGTGAAGATCAGGATCCCCATACACCCAGAGACTCCCATGGACTGCAAATTAAGCGAAATTGTCATCTTCACGGAGCTATTCAATTGGGGGCTCAAATTTCCCTTGGACCCAGAAATTGTCAGATACTTCCATCTGATAAAGCTCTGTCCGAGCCAACTGAGCCCCAATGCCTGGTACACCCTCATGGCCAGCATTATGGCTTCAAGGCTCTACGGGATTCCTCTACCAATGGAGGAGTTTGCTGTTGTGGCCAATCTCTGCAGAAACCACCATATCCCCTTCTACCATTTCAGCATGGGGGATAACTTCAAAGCTGTGGATGACTTGCTAGAGTCGGAGAGGAATTGGAAAACCCAGTTCCTATTTGTTAGTGGCGCTTGGGAGAATGGGAAGAAGATCAAGTCTGGAGTAAACCCAAGCCTTCTCACAAGCAGATGGAGGAGTGATCGTAAGTATTCTACTTTACATTCTTATCTCTTTTTTTATAAGTTAGTTTAATACTAATTGGTCTCACTTTTGCCTTAGCAGAACTGCCCAAGGACTTTAGTGATCACTTGAAAAACGGGCAGATCACTTGCACCAAGATCAATGCTTGGACCGCTGAGAAGTGGGGGAACCGATTCCATGCTGACTTCACAGGGGGCAACCAAGCAAGGTCTCACCTTTGGAACACCACAGGTCGGAGAGACCTAACCTGGGAAGAGCTCACCACCCAGCCTCCTCCGGACGTAGTGCTCAAAAGAACGCATGACCCAGATGGGACACTCTACTTGCCAGGCCGGGTCAAGGCCCCGAGCAAGATGAAAGGTAAAAAGAAAGGCAAGAAGGCGGTGGGTGGAGCTGGCCTTGCTGAGGTGGAGGAGGATGCTTCAATACATCCAGAGGGGCCAGTCCCAAGCCAAATTGATGTTGCTCTCTTGGAAGTGGTGGAGGAGGAGACTGGAAGGCAAGAAGTGCACTCCCCAAAACCTCAAAGGGGTTCCAAAAGAAATCGTAACCGGGGAGGTGAAAGTAAAGACAGGGAGGCCGAGAAGAAAAAGACCTCTAAGGGTGACGAGCTTTCTCTCCGGGCTCCGGAGCCTCCTTCCCAAGCTGATCCTACTGACCCAACACAGGCGGAGGAGATACCTGGTGACTTCCAAACCGATGAGGTCGAAGGGGGAGATCTTAACATTGATGGGGTAGACATCACTGGTCTTGGTGGGCTTGGTGAGTACTTCATCAATCTTCCCAAAGACGATTTTGCTGGGCCTTACCTCCCTCCGAGCACCTCAAACACAGTCACTTTCAATGGTAAGACCTTTATTGTTTCAAGTGAAAGGGATGTCATAGCCCACTCTTTATTAAGCAATGTTCAGCCTGTGCTTGTGTTGGAAAAACAAGTTCGAAATCAGGCAGACATTATCAAAGACCTTAAGTCTGACAAAGAGAGGCTGTCCGACGACCTCCTTACTGCCACTTCGAATGCTGCCACTCTAAAGGAAGAAAACGAAGAGTTGAAGAGGAACCAAGAAGCGAGTACCACAAAAGCCACCACACCAGAGAACACTATCACAGAGCTCCGGGAGAAGCTGTCCGGTCTGGAGAAAGATCTTGCCACCTCAAAAGGGGAGACCAAGGCCAAAGACCAAATCATTACCAACTTAACCAATGACAAAATTGCACTTGAGAATACAGTGTCCAAAGCTGCCGAGGAGAAAGCCAGTTTGCTAAGGGAGCAGGAGGCCAAAATCCAGGCCAAGATCGATGCCTATGCCAACAACGTGATCGACACTCAAGAGCAAATGTATGCCAAGGTAAGACCAGACATGGTCTTGCTCTTTCACGAGAAATTTCCGAAGAGGAACCTAGGGGATTTATGGCTTCATGTAGAGGTTGAAGACCTCCCATATGATACAATGGCCGAAGGCGACCAGATTGGCTTCTCTAGTGCATCTTCATCCGATGACGAAGAAAACACCGGGGAGAGCCCAAACGAAGAAAAAGATGATGCTAAGGGGAAGAAGAAGGTAGATGAAGTTGAGCCATCTTCAAAGGCTCAGTCTTAATTTACGAATTACTTTTTACTTTTCATGTTATTTGAACCAAAGTCCTTGGAAGGCCAATGCACTTAAGTTATTTTAATGAATATCTTTGTTTTGCACAACTCTCACCTTTTCTCATAGTCTGTTCTAATTTTAATGGCTAGTGTTTAAATAGCCCTTAGTTATTTCATAGTGAGAGTGTTTAAATTCTCCGATGACGAATGTTTAAGTGGTCATCACTTTTTTATTTCAGTCCGGATAGTGTGACAAAAGACAAAGTAAGAACGCTTCGAATTTTTTTTTAAGAAGGCATCAAATTTTTATTAAAATCCCGGACACCTCATTAAAACCTCCCCGCGCCACCAGGGTAGGAAAGAGTATGCCCCCAAATATTTACATGGTTGTTTAAACAAGTAAATATTTACACAAATGTTACTCAAAGTACATCCGGAGATGTTCGATATTCCAAGGGTGGGTCAGGACCCTTCCATCCTTGTCTTCCAGCCAATATGTTCCAGGTTTGAGTATTTCAACAACCACATAAGGTCCTTCCCAAGTTGGGGCCAATTTTCCGAGCAGCTTTTCTTTGGTGTGTAAGAAGACTTTCCTCAATACTTTGTCCCCCGGCTGGAAATATCTTCTTTTAACTTTAGAAGCAAATCTGCTCTTCATCAAACCCTGATAGTGTGCAACTCTAAGGTGAGCTTTAACTCGTCTTTCTTCCACTAGATCGAGCTGACCTCTGACAGCCACTTCATTAGCACATTCGGAGAAGTGATCAACACGAAATGATGGAAGAGTTGCCTCTATGGGAGCTACTGCATTCATCCCATAGACCAAAGTAAAGGGTGTCTCCTGAGTTGCAGCCCCAGGTGTCGTTCGGTAGGCCCACAAGACCTCTTGTAAATAACTAGGCCACTTTCCAGCAGCCCTTTCCAAATTCTTCTTTAAACCGGACATAATAGTTTTGTTGGCTACTTCAACCTGGCCATTTGCTTGTGGGTGGAAAGGTGAAGAGAAACAATGTTGTATACCCCTTGAGGCACAGAAACTCTCCATTTCTCTATTGTCGAACTATGGCCCATTGTCTGTTGTTATCTTTCGTGGGACACCAAATCTACAACAGATGTTGGATAAAATGAATTTTATGACAGCTTTTGACGTTGTTCCTACTAGAGGGGCTGCTTTAATCCACTTCGAAAAATAGTCTATAACAACGATTATGGTTCTGCGCCCTCCGGATGCCATAGGGAGAGGTCCCACTAAATCCAACCCCTATCGAGCAAAATGTATAGGCTCAGAAATTGACTCTAAAGGAATGGCTGGGACATGAATTTCATTGCTGTACCTTTGGCATGGGTCACATCTTCTTACCAGCTCCTTAGCATCTTTCATGATAGATGGCCAATAGTAGCCGGCTAGTAAAACTCTCCTCGTTAAAGCTCTGAATCCACAATGAGCTGACCCCTCACCATCATGCAATTCGGAGAGGACTACCTGAGACTCATCATCCCCCAAACAGCGCAGAAGAGGTTTACTGTAAGACTTTTTATATAGAATGTCTCTCAGAATGATAAAACCACGAGCCTTGTGTTTCAATTTTCTTGCTAGTGATTTATCCGGAGGCATGACGCCGTCAGAGAGGTATTGTAGGAGAGGAAATCTCCAATCCTGAGGTTTTTTCATTTGTACTTCAAAAATTTCTTCTTCTTTACCCATACCAAGTTGAATGGAGGGGCTCTCCAGCACATGGATCCATGGATACGACTCTGTATATGTTATGGTTGCCAATGAATCTGCTAACTTATTTTCTGTCCGGGGTATATGTTCATAAATAACGCTTTTAAACTTGAGTGCTTCATTTTTAAGGAGAAGTAAATACTTCACTAATTGTTCTTTTTTAGCCTCAGATTGACCCTGAGCATGGTGGATAAGAAGCTGGGAGTCACTTAGTAGTTTGACCCTCTTAGCCCCACAAATATAGGCTAACTTTAAACCAACTATAGCTGCTTCGTACTCAGACTTATTATTAGAAGCCCTGAAAGCAAAACATATAGCTTGGTACATTTTGTCACCATACGGAGAAGTCAAACACACCCATGCTCCACATCCCATAGTGCTGGATCCACCATCCGTTCGGACGACCCAGACCTTTTTGTCTTTCAACTCAGTAGCCTGCTCCGAATCTCTGTCGGAATGAAATTCAACCAAAAAATCAGCCACAGCTTGGGCTTTGACTGCTGTTCGAGGAGCAAAATATATATCGAAATCCCCCAATTCTACTGACCACTTTGTCATCCTGCTTGAAACATCTGCCTTTTGGAGGACATTCTTCAAAGGAAAAGATGTCCGGACGATAATAGGATGAGCCTGGAAATAAGGCCTCATCTTCCTAGCAGCTATCACCAGGGCCAATGCTAATTTCTCAATTTTTAAATATCGCTTTTCTGCATCTATAAAGCTTTTGCTGATGTAGTACACTGGATGGGGGTAACTATCTACTTTTCTCACCAACACAGCACTGATGGCACAACTTGAAACTGCCAAGTATATGAAGAGTGTCTCCCCATCAACTGGTTTAAACAAGGTTTTGCGGGAGGACAGATGCTTCTTGATCTCATTAAAAGCCTCATCACACTGTGAGGTCCAATCGAATCCCTTTGCACCCTTCAAGGTTTGAAAAAACGGGGTGCACCTGTCCGAAGACCTTGAGATAAATCTGTTTAAAGCATCTAACCTCCCCGTTAGCCGTTGTACTTCTTTAATATTTCAAGGAGGCTCCATGTGGAACAGAGCATTAAGCTTGTCCGAATCGGGCTGTATCCCATGCTCACTTATAATATAGCCCAGAAACTTCCCGGATTGCACTCCGAACACACATTTCTCAGGATTGAACTTCAAATTCACTTTCACCAAGTTGGTAAACGTTTCTTGGAGGTCAACCAAGTGGAATTTCTTATCCACACTCTTCACCATCATATCATCGATGTATACTTCCATATTCCTTCCAATCTGATCAGCAAAGGCTTTGTTTACCAATCTCTGATAAGTAGCCCCAGCATTTTTCAACCCAAATGGCATTACCTTATAGCAATGAAGACCCCTGTCAGTGACAAATGTGGTATGCTCTTGATCATTTGGATCTACTTGGATTTGATTGTATCCGGAGAAAGTATCCATAAAGGATAGTAGCTTGTTCCCAGAGGTGGAATCTACTAGTTGGTCAATCCGGGGAACTGGATAAAAATATTTTGGGCAAGCTCTATTGAGATCTGTGAAGTCAATGCACATGCGCCACTTGCCATTTTTCTTTTTTACCAGAACCGGATTGGCAGTCCACAAAGGATATTGGGACTCCTTGATATGCCCCATCTT
Source organism: Limnanthes douglasii subsp. nivea (assembly GCA_036936605.1). Taxonomy (NCBI): domain Eukaryota; kingdom Viridiplantae; phylum Streptophyta; class Magnoliopsida; order Brassicales; family Limnanthaceae; genus Limnanthes; species Limnanthes douglasii. Next base: position 119,689,306 of record JAUPFV010000003.1, read on the forward strand.
TGTGAGCCTGTCAACCTCTTGTACAATAACATCAGCCTTTTCTTTGGAGAAAGCCCTTCTCTTTTGAACCACTGGTGCTATGTCTTTCCGGACGGATAAGTGATGTGATATCACATCTGCTGGAACCCCAGTAACATCAGCATTGCACCAAGCAAAAACGTGCTGATGGCTTTTCAAAAACTTTAGCATTTCACTTTTCAGACCAGGTGGCATTTTAGACCCTATCTTGACGTTTTTTCCTTCTTCTAAACAATGTGTCTCTACCTCTTCAATCGGTATTAACACTCCAGGGGTCTCTCTGGGGTCATCAATTTCACCCTCACCCCAGAAAGCCCCTCAAATTGCTATTGCTCATTGATTCGAACTGCCCCCATCGTTCGGGGAGCCAGGGCTGTAGCATAACATTCTCTTGCAACCTTTTGACTGCTCCAAACAACTCCCACTTGTCCCTGAACAGCATATTTCAAACATTGGTGGACTGTTGAAGCCACTGCATGCATCCTAGAGAGCCAAGACCTCCCTAAAATGGCATTATAGCAAGTGGGACAATCCACCACAATAAAAAGTATCCTGACCATATTCTTGAATGGGCCCTTGCCCAATAGAACTTCCTCTTCGAACTCCCCGATCACATCTGCTGAGCTGCCAGTAAAGCCCATAATTGACTGTCCGAACTCTGAATTACAGCTGGATTTTTCATTCTCTTGTATGTGGTTAAGAAAAGGATATTGGCTGAACTTCCAGTATCCACCAAAATTCGTCTTATATCATTGCCCCCAATGGATGCTCCTATAACAACAGCATCTTCATGAGGGCCAGCTATATCTCTCAAATCATCTTCATAAAAAACAATGAAGGGGAAATGAATTTGCGACTGATAGGAAGTCATGCCTCCCTCTAGCTGGGTGGCCAAAGTATGAACGTCTCTTCCTCGAAGAAGCAGTAGGAGCTGTCATAGTATCCCCTCCGAAAATTGTAAGGGACTCAAAAAACTTAATGAGGCCAGAGAATGTCCTAGAACACTCCTCAATTGCACCCACTCTATTTCAAGTTGGATCAGGATCCAAGTATTCAGATTCCACATCAAATCTCTCAATTATAACCATGGCTCCCTCCGGAGCAGCATTACTTGGACCAACCCGGTGAGTATTGTCAGGCCTATTACCTCCTCTTCTTTTAACGTAAGCCCCCAGCTTTCCCTTCTCAATCAAGTTCTGAACCTCTTGTTTTAAAGCTATACAATCATCAGTGGTATGGCCGGTGTCATTGTGATACTGGCAGAAAGAGTTATTACGGTGTTCTCTATGGGATTGTAGCGTGGCCGGTCTTCTATAGTGCACCTCTTCCTTTGTTTTATCATAAATGGTGGTCACACTTTCCTTTAATTCTGCGAACCAATCCGGTTGAACCCAAGGCCCTCTCTTGTTTCTGGATTGCTGACTCTGAGCAGGAGCAGCTGGCTGAGACTAAGCTTTAGCCCTACCATGCCCCTGTCCGGTCTCCTTTGCCTTGTTCCCGGACTGATTCTGATTGGGATTTGGTGCCACCGGGGCAGATCTCACCTGCCTGTGCACCCTTGTTTTCTTTGTTTCATCAACGTTAATCTGTTTTCCAACCTGATTCAATAACCCTCCCCAAGTCATTGCCTTCTTTCTGGTCACCGAATCAGCCAAATTGCCAGGGTTCAAGCCCTGCCTTAGAGATGCTATCGCAACCTGCTCGAAGCAGTCAGCCAACCCATTCTTGGTGTTCACAAATCGACTTATATATTCTTTTAAGGATTCATTCGGCTCCTGGGCACAATGGAATATGGTGTCCCCGTTGCCCTTTAGCTCTTTACTCCCAACGAACTACCTTCGAAAGGCCACCCAAAAAGTATCGAAATTCTTGATGCAGCCTTGTGGTAGACTGTTATACCATTTTAGAGCACTCCCCGTAAACGATTGGGAGAATGCTCTACAAAGTAGTTTATCATCGTCATCAAAGTTCATCATGAAGTTTTTAAATTGTTCCAAATGGTTGTCCGGATCAGTACTGCCATCGTACGTTTCCATTTTGGTGCTATCAAACCTCTTAGGGAGGTTTCCGGATAGAATTTTAGAAGACAATGGAGATTGCCTACAATTCCGACCACGACTGAACACAGTATCCTCATTGGGAGTTGCAAAGATACCTGGTTCATCGTGGAAGGCAAAAGGATCCATCAGCATCCGGTCTATATGCCTCCGGCTGTGTGATGTCCCTTTGCCAATATTCCTCTTCATCCTTCCATGTCTATCCCTCTTTCTCGAATATTTTTTGATCTTCTTTTGCTTATTTTTAGTTCGACCCTCATCACTGCTAGAGGATAAGGATTCTTCAACTCCCTCATCATCCGAAGAGCTATCAGAAGACTCTGAGCCTGAGTCAGAACTCTCCACTGGCTTAGACCGGTGAGACTTTTTGGAGCTGGCATGAGTCTTTTTGGTACTCACATGAGTCTTTGAAGGCTCATGCTCTCTGGGGTTATCGGTGTGATGAGCACCTGATGCTTTTGACTTTTCTTTCATGCCCATCTTAGCCTTTTCTGCCCTCAGAGCTTCTATTTCACCATTTAACCTATCGCGCTCTTCGATAGTGTATTCATCGTTTTCCCCTACCACTTCGAGCAAAGATGGTGGCACTTCCGGGGCGTCCGGATTCATTCAGACTGACTTTTCTTGCTGGTTTTGAATGCTAGATTCAGGCACCTTCTTTTCCCACTATGGTCGCCAATTTGGTGAGGTTAATTACCGTTTGAGGGTAAATTTGTAATTTGTCTGGAGGTTTGTGGAAGTGTATAGGTGTTTTATATTTAAAGTAGAAAGTAGAGGGAGAATTAAGCAGCCTGGTTGTATTTAATTTTCATTACCCTTATTTAATGTAGGTGGTTGGGTATTTATACCCTTACATTTGGGCCTTATGGGTTTTCGGGTCGTGTTTAATGAACCCGGATCATGTTTAAAGATCCATGAGCTCTAAGTAGGAGAGCAAGTAGCTTAGTCAAGAAGTGTTTAGGTTTTTTAGTACTTTTGTCATAGTTCGAACAGCTTAATGGGTTGAGTGTTCGAAGTGTCATGTCCGGTCCGGTGAGTTTGGTCTGATTTGTTCTTGTCCGGAGAGGAGGCAGAATTCGGACTCATCACTATTAGTTACTTTCACATGCCCATTTGCTTGAGGATGAAAAGATGTTGAAAAACACTGTACAATTCCCCTCGAATTACAAAAGGAAATCTTTTCTATGTTGTTGAACTGAGAACTGTTATCTGTAGTAATATTTTTTGAGGAACTCCAAAACGAAATCAAATATTATTAACAATAAACTTGATAACATCTTTAGCTATTGTTCCTGACAATGGTTTAGCTTCAGCCCATTTTGATAACACCTCCTCAGAATACTTACACCATTTTGATTTTCATAGAATCAGAAGACTTTCTTGTAATAATATTCATGGATACTTTTTTCTATATGTAATGGTTGCTAAAGAATGCAACTTATCCTCCCAACTGATATGCTCAACAACCACTTCATAGAACAAAAATGTTAACCTTTGAAGTTCATGATGATATAAAACTAATTGATTTTTTCTTCACCTCAGATATATCTACCATATGATTTGCCACCAACTACAAATATTTCTCTAACCGAACTGTATTGCCCCACAAATATTTCCAAGCCTTAAACCAGCCAAAGGAACCTCGTATTCAGACTCGTTATTTGATGCATATAATCTAAATAGAATGGTTTGATACATGGTTTCTCCAGAAGGACCAATAAATTGTACCCCTGCACTTGATCCCAATATGTTAGAGCCACCATATGTTCGAACCACCCATGTTGATAATTCTTTAAATGTTCCCCTACTTGACCTACTTGAGTAAAACTCAACCAAAAACTATGCTAAAGCTTGAGCCTTGATAATTATTCGAGGAGCAAAATTTATATCAAAATCCCCCAACATAACGGACCATTTAGTCATTCTGCAAGAAATATTAGGTAGTTGCAGTTCATTTTTTAATGGAAAAGAGGTTCAAACCACAATTCTATGAGACTGAAAATAAGGTTACATTTTTCTAGCAGCCAGTACCAAGGCCAAAGCCAACTTCTAAAGCCATACGTATATTTTCTCTGATGCCAATAAACTTTTGCTCACATAATAAATCGGTTTAGAAGCTCCACTTTCTTCCCAAATCAATACAACACTAACAACAAAATCTGGCACTACTATATGCAAGAATAACTCTTCTCATATTCGAGGCTTGGATATAACTTATGGTGACAACAAGTGCTCTTTAGTCTTCAAAAATGCTACCTCGCATTCTAGTTTCCACATGAATTCCTTTGGTTGACGCAAGACTTTGAAAAAAGAGAGCACACTTATCTGAAAATCGAGAAATAAATCAATTAACAACAACCAACCTCCCTCTCAAAATTTGCAATTCTTTGATTGTACGAGGTGATGTCATTGATACCAAAGCTTTTAATCAATCATGATTTGCTTCTATTCCCTTTTCACTTATGATATTTCAAAAAAAACTTACCTGACCTTACACAAAAATGCATTTCTCTCAATATAATTTTAATCGAATGCTTGTTAGATTCACAAACGTTTCCTCCAAATATTTTAAACGTTCACCATCTGTTGGAATTTCGACTAGGATATCATCAATATAAACTTCCATATTCCTCCCAATCCGAGAAGAAAAACCCTTATTTACCAATCTTTGATACGTTTCCCCAGCATTTTTAAGACGAAATGGTATAACTTGATAATAATAATAATAATAATACAACCCTCGATCAGTAATAAACATGGTATTTTCTTGATCCCTTTGATTCATTTTGATGTGCTTATAACCCGCGAATGTATCCATAAAAGAAAGGATTTTATTTTCAAACGTTGAATCAACAAGAAATGAATCTTTAGCACAGACACTATTTAAATCTGTAAAGTCAACACACATTCTCCATTTTCCGTTCCTCTTTTTAACTAACATTGGATTAACAGTCCATAATGGATATTGCGCCTCCCATATATGTCTGACCCTGAATCCACGATCCACCTCTGCCTCAATTGACTCAGAATTTTCTACCAAGAAATCTTTCACTTTGTGAATAATAGGTTTGACCTTTGGATTTAAAGTCAAGATATGACATATCACCTCAGATGGGAGCCCTACTAGTACGGTTGTCATTTTTTTACACGACTCGTAAACCCCAACACGAACCTGACCCGAAATTTTAGGGTTAGAGACCCGATATTTACGACCCGATGAAATTATGACACGACACGAACCCGGCCCCAAAAAAATGGGTTGGATTCGTGTCACTCAAAACTCACCTGTAAAACCCGAAAAAGACATGCAAACCCGAAACTAACCTGTAAAACCCGAAAAGATCTGCAAACCCGAAACTGATTTGTATTAATTTTGTTAAATAATTTATATTAGTTTCTTGTAATTTGTTTAAATAATTTATATTGGTTTCCTATGGTTTGTATTAATAACTTTTAACTAATTTATATTAGTTTCTTGTAATTTATATTAATTGTTTTAAAATGTTTATATTAGTTACAAATTTTTTATTTTAGTTTCCTATAATTTGTTTAAATAATTTATATTTTTTTTAATTTGTTTAAATAATTTATATTTGTTCAAATAATTTATATTAATTTCTCATAATTTATTTAAATAATTTATATATGTTTTATTTTAGTATCTATAACTTTTTAAGTGTTTATCTAATTTATCTCGTGCATTCTTTCCATCATTAGGTAATATAGATTCTTTTACGAATGAAAATATCAGTACGGACCACACAGATGACGTAATTCAGGTTTGAGCTTTTGAAACAGATCATGTCGACAACAAAAAAGTAATAAAAGCTTGTACAAGTATAGATAAAAACGAAAAACAAAAGGTTAGAAAATTAAAATTCGACGTTTAGATATATTTTAATATGCTCCCCTTTGTCGACAATATGGAAGAAATATGTGTTTGCAAAAAATGTGGTGTTATTATATTGTGTAAGAGTACTTATGGCACGGTAATTTACGTCATCATATACACAAGTGTGAAAAAATTCAGTAATCGTGATATAGGACAAATGCTTATTTCGCAATCAAGTGATTGTATGTCTCCTGCTAGTCGTTCTTATGACCCAGAAAAATTTAGAGAATTATTTGTCGCATGAATTGTTTTTCATGAGATACTTTTTCAATTTGTTAAGTATGAAGGGTTGCGGCAACTATTTCGGTATTTACGAAATGATGTTCAATTATTTGGTAGAAATACTTGCAATAGTGACATAATAAAAATTTATGATAGTGAAAAAAAGAAAGTTAAAAAAATATTGGAGTTAACTTTGGGCTAAATTATTTTGACATTTGATCTAGGGACCTTTATCACGACTGGTGGCTATATTTTTTTAATCGCGTATTTTATTGATAAAGAATGGGTTTAAAAAATGTGTTCTAAATTTTACTTACATGCTGCCTCCTCACAATGGTGTGTGTCTGTCTGAGAAACTGCATACTATGCTTGATGATTAGAACATTGAACATAAGTTATTTACTTTTACGTTAGATAATGCAAGCTCTAAAATCGTTTCAGATGATAAGTTGATAGTTCAACTGAATTTATAAGATGCACTTGTTTTTTTATTGAGAATTCTTTCATGTTCGTTGTTGTGTCCATTTTAAAATTTAGTAGTGCAAGATGGATTAAAAAAATTAATATAGTTGTTGATAAAATTCGTGAATGTGCAAAGTATGTTAGGGGATCACAAGAAAGGAAGCATAAGTTTTTTGAATGTGTTAAGCGTATGTCTTTAGATTCCACTAAGGGGTTAAGGCAAGATGTACCTACAAGATGGAACTCAACTTTTCTTATGCTTACCAATTCTATGTTTTATCGTCGTGCATTTTCTCATCTAGAGTTGAGATTCAAATTTTAAATCTTGTCCAACCCGTGAGGAGTGGGATATAATATAGAAGGTTATAAATTTTTTGAAGGTGTTCTATAAGATTACTTGTGCTTTTTTGGAAGAAAGTATCATATATCAAATTTGTATTTTCCTTTGGTTTCTATGGCACATTTGACTTTCAAATAAGAGTTAAAAAGTGAAGACGAGTACATACAAAAGATCGTTCATGAAATGTAGGAAAATTTTAAGAAATATTTGTCTGATTTTAGTTTAATTATGGCTATTGACATCATATTAGATCCTTGTTATAAATTTCAGTTTATGGAGTTCTTTTATCGTAACATATATGGGGATAATGGTTATGAATATAAGTTTGAGAAGGTTAAAAATAATTTATATTCTCTTTTGACGAGTATACGGACAAGACTTCTATTGAAGAGACTTCTTCTTCGAATAATATTAGAAGTACTCGATTACCATCGATGGGTGGACTAGAAGATGACTTCATGAAGGTACATAATATGTTATTGTCATTAAATTAAAACTATATGTGAAGAACATTAATCAATTGTATAATATTAATTTCATTTGGTTAAATCAATATATGATTGTATTTGTACATGAGTTTGATGATTTCAAAAGTGATGCATGTAGTGGTTTATCAAGAACTACAAAAGCCGAACTATATTTCGATGTATCGAAGGTGAAGGGAAATAAAAGTTTTAAGATCCTAACATATTGGAAAATAAACCAATATAAATATCCGAAACTTGCTAGCATGGCTCATGATGTGTTGTCAATCCTATATCTACAATCGCGTCAGAGTCAACATTCAGCGGTGGGGTCGAGTTCTTGACCAATTTCGTAGTTCACTTAAATTGGATACGGCTGATGCATTAATTTTCACAAGGATTGGTTATTTTGAGAAAAATGTAAGTTTTATAATTTCTAAAACATAAATGTTTAAAATTTTATATCTATTTTATATGATTTAATATCTTTTGTTTCAAAATATATTGTAGCTTTGCATGAAGATAAAATGAACAAACTCACAAAGGATTGTTTGAGTTTGGATTTGGATTTGGATCTTAACACGGATGATGGTTCCGTTAGTTGATTTCATTTAAGGTAAATTTTTGGTATAATTGTATACATATGTCATCAAATATAATATATATTTGTGATCTAATTTTTATTTTATTTTATTTTTGTATGAGCTTCAAGATAGAATTTGTTTTTTATTGGTGAAATCAACTTCGAAGTTCATGTTTTTTTAATTTAATCATTTTTTGTTCAAGATAAAATTTATGTAATTTTTTTAATATTATATATGATTGGAATTTAATACTATATAAATTTCATGTTTTCCATGATTTTCAGCGTTAGTAGGCGCTTGCCCCGAATTTCTTTGATTGGAACAAGATCCACCTTGAACCCTTATTAATTTTCCACCTTAATCTGTTCTTCAAATTGAGCCATCAAAGCTCCAAACGTTAACACCTTTCTTCTCGTAGTATTATTTGCTAAGTCCTCTGGAAGAAATCATTGTCTAAAAGCTGCCACATCAATAAGCTCTTCTTAATCTTCCAATTCTATCTCTGTTGACACAAACCGTTGTGTATAATCTTTCCAATTTGTCACATATTGCATGTTTACATTGTATTATTGTATCAACTTTGACTCACATTTCTTTCCTTCCTGAAAAATATCTTGGGAAAGTAGTATAAAAAATCCTAAAGTTGGTTATAGAGCCACTCATAATTCTATTCTACCACTTTAGAGCAGTGCATATAAAAGTTTATGAGAATATTATACATACCAATCTATCATCCTCCTCAAAATTCATCATATAAATTTTGAACGGGTCCATATGATCATCATGATCTTGTGATCCATCAGATGTTTCCACCTTCGAAATATCAAAATGCCTAAGAAGAGGAATTGACCTTATTTCAGCAGATAAAAGGGAATTCCTCCAATCCACTCCTTGTATATATTGATCGACTCTAGTTGTTCTCATAGCAACATATAAGTTTTTGTCTGTAGTATTAATGTACTAGTTAGATGTGTTACCCTTGTACCTTGAGTTTCCCTTCGCATTCCAAGGCCCAACATCCTTCTTTCATCTATATTCTTTGTGCGATTTTCAACGCCAACTTCCCTCTTCAATCGAAGATTGTTGGTATCTCATTTCTTTAAACGAATCACCCTCATAATTTGAGCTACAAAATTCACTATCACTAGATGATATATATTTATGCTTATTATTATTTACCCTTCACAAAGAATGACCCTCTTTCTCTTACTGAAAGTGTGCTTTTTTTACGGTCACTTCAAATTCGAGGAACTATGTAAGATTCACTAAAATGATTTTCCAATTTTTCATTTTTTCAACTTGTCGTACCTCAGATTTGAGTCTACCTCATTGAATTTCTTTCCTCTTCGAATATACTCATCATTCAAAACTGTTATTTTTTCTAATAATTGATTCATCAATTTTTTATACCAGATTGATCACATCGTACCAGATTTTGACTATCACCTCGAATTTCTTCTCTACGCAAATCTGATCTAAGTGCTTCAATTTCCTCATGCACAGTAGGTCTAGCCCTAATTTATGGTTCCATTTCGATCTCGATCAATAATACTATCTGCAAATTCTGTAGTTTTTTGTTTTAAATTTGTAATCTAAATACCTTATAGTTTCTTCCACTGCGGTCGCCAATGTTAAATGTTAGACTTTTAGTATGAAAATCAAATAATAAGAATGATTCTCGAAAGAGAAAATGATTTGTTTAGTTTTAGAGAGAGATGCAATTAACCACAGAGAATTCAAGAATAGAATATCAACCCCCTTTATTTCCTCTCTCCTATTTATAGGACGGTAGGGTAAAAAAAGGTAAACTATACTTTAGCCCTTATTATCTATATTCCATATCAAAATCATCCTTTTAATTTTACAAAACTTCTATAATAACCATTATCTCTAATTATTTTAGTTCACCAATAATTTATATCCTTATCCGATGGATATTGATTTCAGTTTTCATTTTGGACTATCTATTGTTAGTTTCCCTATGGAAATGTGCTTTTTGCCTATTTTATTTCTCTTTAATGCTCCAAGATACAAGATAGTGGGGCACCCCGGTGGTGTTGACAATTAAAATAAAAAGAGGAAGAAAACATAGTGTAAGAAATTTGTGATACTATATTTTTAGAATAATAATAATAATAGTAATAATAATAAAATATTTTAAAAATATAAAATTTAAAAGGTAAAAATATAATCAAAGTAAAAAATTTATGAAATGTTTTCCAAATTGATTTTCGTGATATGCGGTTGCCTCGACATAAACTAAATTTATAAATTTTGCAGAATACCACTTATTTTGAAGTCAATGGAATAGTCGAAGTCGATCGACTATTCTCTTATTTAAACCCTAAATTTCTAGATTCGACATGCATCGATTAATCTTAACAACTTATTAATTTCTTTTACATACAACATGCATTAAATTCTTGACACCTCAGATTTGCTACATTTTAAACGTTTAAACATTATAAATTCTGACAATTAAAATTGTTTGATTTTTTAAAATTCTAATCATTTCCTTTAATAAAATAGATTTATTATTTATTATTATTTTAACTAACGATCCTGTTTTTAATTCAACTATTCAGATTCTCTGCAACATACCCCTATTTATGCCAAGAACTCCTCTATTTATACCAAGAACTTTACCTCATTTATTAGGGAATCGCTAAAAAAAAGGGCCAAAACTACTCCGTGAAGTCGCTTGTTTCTATTTTTCAATATTTACAAATTTGCCACTAGGCAAAAAACCCAAAAAACCCTTTGAAGTCTAATTAATTACAACCCACGCCATTGAGCACTTCTAACTACTCCATGAAGTTGCAAACACAATTTCAAACATCCACCATAATCATCTTCTCCAAACTACCTAAAACCTCCAAAATCAACAACCTATTAACCCATTTTTTTAAAAACCTCCAAACCTTCAAAACATGGCCGGAGGAGAGTCGGAACCACTTCCCATCCGGAGCACTATGGACGCCGAGGAGTTACATTGCTTAATCCCCTCTTATTTCTGCGAAAATTAGATATTTTGGAGAAAACTCGTTTTTTCTGTTCGTCGCCACGCATTGGCGACGTTAGTGGGTCGTACGCCATGCGTGTGGCGCCCTTTGGAATCCCTACGCCAACTGATGGCGTGGGCACCCTGTATTTCGCTACACATGTGGCGAACTCATGTTGTCCGGCGCCACACTAATGGCGAAATCCAGTTAACTATTCCAGAATGCCAGTTCAATTGGTTTAACTACTTCTTATGTGTTGCAGGATGTTACACAATGTGAAATTTCACTTGTTTCGGACTACGCTAATCATTTCATCATTTCACCACTTAAACTTTGTAATGAATGTAAACTTTAGATGTTTTTTGTTTGGATGTTTATCTTAAAAACAATCACACTTAAACTTCTTAATATGTCGATTGCATTAAAACATTACACTCTAATCAAAGCATTACATAATTAGAAATACATAAGAAAATAACTTAAAACAAATGATAGATAAGCTAACCGTGAGTTAGAATTTCACACTTAATTTTATGGAGTCGGGTAGTTCATTCCAAAAACGTCTTCATCAGTACTTCCTTCGGGAGTTGAATACGTTTCAACGGCGCTGGCAATTGCGTCGGCCATTTCTTGCTCCCTTTGCTGCGTCGCATGTGACACCATCTCCTGCGTAATTGTACCTTGAGATCCCATGTTGAATACTTTTTGGACATGTAAACGGGTCTCGTAAGCCAGTGACTCAATCTGTATAGTCATTGGCTTCAGATAAGCTAGCCTCTCGAACACTTCTTCGCGTCCACGTGGTTGGGGCATTAAGCATCCTGGACACGATGCCTCCCTACCGTGGTTGAAGAACATTCTGCACAATACTGCATCGATGAAACCAAGAATCTCCTCTTGCATCGTACCTTTGACGAAGTCAAATGCGCTTAGGAGGCTTGCATCTTCGTACACGTTCCAGCCTGAATCACCCATTGTTATAACTTAAATGTTTAGTTTCATAGTCAGATTCTAGTATTTATAGACTCGAAGTCTATGGTTCAATTCTAAAATAATTAGCGGGAAATGGTGTTTTTGTTCCCGCCTAAAACTTATTGAGGCGGGAAACCATCATTCTATATGTTTGAGGCGGGAAATACTTTTTTTATAATATCAAACATAAAGGAAAAAGTATCATACATGGACCAAAACATCAACGAGAGCACCAAAATATAGAAAACAGTATCATACAACCCGAAAGTATCATACAATCCGAAACCCAAAATGATACGTTTGATACAAAATATAAATAAAACGATCTCACAGCAAGGTGAGATTAACAACATTACATAGTGAAAATATAATTTCTTACTCGAAACCGTACATTCTGTTCTCTGGAATATGTCTGAAGTTCGCAATGTCATCGTCTATCTCATCAACCTTACTTTCGATATGATCTAACATATGTCTGGTAACGTAATCTGTCCTAAACAGGTTCCAATCAACAAGTGCTACTTGTTGAACTTTGTAAGGCAAGTTGGACAAAAGCTGAAGTGGTTCAGCTTTCGCATGATTGTACCTGCTTTTGACTTCTTCACGACTACGTGGCGGCGGATTAGGATACTCCAAGCGTCCATAATCATAAAACATCCTACAAACCACTCGATCGAAAAAAGCATCGGTTGTATCATCGGACATTGTTTCTTAACAAACTTCACGGCCTGAAGCAACCGATGGTCTTCGTTCTCACAAAAGTCCATACCTAACTCCATAACCTGTAAATAGAAACGCAAATGTGAAGGCGTGCTTGAAAATACTAAAACTCACTTGGATATCTGTATTTGTTACAAAAATAGCCTAAACACATATGATCGACACCAACAAACAATATGAAACCGGTCCCGGGCCATTCCGGTGATTGTAGCATCACAGCGCCATCACTGTGGCGCAGAACCTGATACGAACGCCATACTGATGGCGTGTGACAGGGTCCCTACGCCACCCGATGGCGTAGGGATCCTGTTCTTCGTCCCCGTGTGGCGAAGAACAGTTTCGCCATGGCAGAAGCTTTAAGCTTCTGCCATGGCGTACGGACAGCCCAAAAACCCACATTTTCTACAGATCTAGCCTAACTAAACCTAACTAAACCTATCTAACAACAATGAAATGAACTTACAATAATTTTTCGATTCCGAAATCTCGCCCGTCTCCTTTCTGTTACGCCGACTAGAATTTCCGGTCACGATTTCGGTTTGGATGGGTGTCGGTGGGTGTGGAAGAGTGGCCGAGAGAGGGGTGGGTTTCGGTTTAGGGGAGGGTTTCGGTTTAGGGGAGGGTTTCAGTTTTGGTGTGGGTAGAGAGGGTGGGTAGAGAGAGAATCGGGTAGATTAGTATAGGTATACTTTAGTTTAGTTTTAATTTATTTTAGTTTTAGTTTTTAGATTAGGTTAATTTAATTTAATTTAAGTTAGGTTAGACTTAAATTTTAGGTTTAGGTTTTTTTTAATTTAATTTAGCTTAGGTTAGTTTTAATTTTTAGTTATAATTATAGTTATAATTTTTATAATTTTTTTAGAGAGAAGGTAGAGCAAAGTTAGAGAATTTGAGTTTTTTTTTGAAATTATGATAAATTCGCGGAGTAAATTTGACTATTTATACGATTTCGTAAAGGTAAAATCATCAAACAAAATAACTTCACGGAATAGTTTTTAAAAAAAATTATAAACGACTTCACGGAGTAATTTTGACCGTTTTTTAGCAATTCCCCATTTATTATTCTTATCCTCCTAAAGTTATCTGTCTTTTGCCCTTCTTCTATTTGAATTTAAAGGTTCTAAATGCTCTCTTTCGTCATCAAATCTTTTTAACATGTGTTTTCTCTACTTAGTTCATATACTCACTGATTATTAGTCAAATATAATAGGGTAGCACAGGTGTAACAATTTTTCAAATAAAATTCATAATTTTATAGAAAATATATTTTAAAATATTGAATCTATTAATTCTTTTGAGAAGATCATCCAAAAATCTATCATCAACCTAGATTTTATATTTTCAATATTCACTAAGAAAACAAAAAAAAGAACAAAATTAACTAACGTAAAATCCATATTGATATTTATTCTTTTACCCCAAAAAATGATTCCCAAAAAAATATATTTTACCAAAAACCGAGATTTAATTCACTTCTGAAGATCTTTTAGAAACAACAAAGTCATGAGATGAATACTTTAACCAAAATAACCTAAAAACACATATCCAAAGAAGAACATGTTTAATATATGAATGAATATCGTCTCCTTGTTAATGTAGTTACTCTCTTTTCTAAATCCGGCAAATTACCCCATTCCATTGGGACATATCAAACATGCTTCTTTATTGCCATAATCCATTAGAGTTTTCGATATTCTCTTTCCACATGTATTCAATTATTTTAAATACATCCACATATGTCCTACTGAAATAACTGATAACGTGTGATGTATAATGCTCAATGTATTTTTTAGATCATAAATTTTAAAAAGACGAGTTTATCTTTCATGTTTCCTTATAAATATCGATATTTTAAAGTTTTAAAACATGCCTATTTATTATACATCTATCAAATACGGGAAGTTTTTTGTTTCGAAACGCTGACCAAGAATATGGTAAACTCGAACGAAGATGAATGAGCACACCTAAGATATGATCTATTTATTTTTTTTTTTTAAATCCACTTGCTTGACTAACAATGTCCTCATGTATTTTAATCTATTACAGATTATGGTCAATATAAATAACTATTCGGAACGTTTGTAATGATGTCAACATAGATCATTTCCCTAGTTTAGATGCTACACCTTATTCACTTTAGTTTTATTCTCTTTATACAGTTGGAAAATATTTTACTAGTTGATCAAAGGTACATTGAAGAGTTTACCATAAAAATTGATGGAAACTTTACTCTGACCGCAACCGGAGAAGATGCTACTGCTAGGATTATTGACAATATACTTCTTGAATGATTTCATAGAAAAACAAGTTTGGTATTGGTTTAAATTTTTCTAAGAAAGAATTGTCAAAAGATACCCATAATGCTTCTCCTAACAAACATATTTACCCGAAAAGCCAGTTTGATCTTGGTGCACGATTCCTCTCACCAACATGATGGTGTTGGCAATCCCCATGATAATATTGTTATTCAAAAGAAGTAGAATACATTAATATTGTAAATATTTCTCAACATAATAATGATTCTATCATTTCGCCAGATGATATACACCACCAGAAGAGGCTCCCACGAAATAAATGATGAACAGTTGTAAGACATGATGGGGTTTTTATTAAGCAAAAACTTCTAACCATCTATGATACGAACCCTGTTAAGAAAAAAATATCTAATCATCTCTGACACGAACCCTGTTACTTTTCAAAAAAATACCTCCAAACCTACATAAGTCTTTTTAAATAACTAGTCTACTTCGAGTCTGACCCCTACAAAAACACCAAGATAAAATTTCATGTCTATAATTATGTGCTTCTTTACAACAAAATAAATTATCACATTTCTGGTCAAAATCTTGCTACTAAAAAGAATCCTACCATTCTTGATCATGTTCGTGTTACCACTGAAATACTACATACCACTTCCTCTAATCAACAAACGGGCAAAGAAAACACTAACAAATCCAATAAACTTGCAAGATTATCTTCTCACCAAATAAAAAGAAAAAATGCAGTTTTTTGTCTAGATCATTCAACTTAAAATGCAGCTTCCTCAGATCCTTCAACTCAAAATTCTGATCGGTACAACACCCTTATTGCTACCTCTCCAACTATCCAGCCAACACTTCCTGCTAATACCAGCCAAAAACCTACTTCTATAAGCCTTCCACGCCCAGCTTTAATGATGACTCGTCAACTCAAATATTCCTCCAATATGTCTCATTACAACAATATTATTATGGATAGCATCTTACAAAGGAAATTTGAACTTCAAATACATGTTCATTTTTACCACTATATTATTTTTATCTAGTTCGACGAAACGTTTGTTCATCTTTTTTAAAGATATCATAATTCAGTGATACTTCCATATGAGAAGATGACCTCGTCAAACATCAAGGTGATAAAAAATATCAAGATATAACCTATGTTTTTTTATCTACTAAATAACTCATCGATAATTTGGAAAATATAAAAAATAGTATTCAGTTCTGAACAAAATTTTAAAAAACTGTCAAAAGACAAACATAATAGTGACAACTTGGTTACTAGTGTAAATTCTAAGATTTTAAAATGTAGAGTTGATTTCACAAAAAAGTTCCTTAGTCTGTCCAAGTACTAAGGAATCACTTTAAATAATAATTTGATTTCCTAAAATGTTGAACTAGTTAAGAACATTGAAGGTCTGTTGGGTCAAATTAACACAATATCTAACAAAATTAATACACTGATCAATGAAAGTTTTGGTTTGAAATCTGAATATATTTCTTTAAAATTTGATGTTAAATTTTGTGAAGAGAAGCTTGATAGGTTTAAAACAAAAAAGGCTTGAGAAATCAAGAGAGTTGTAGAAAATATTGTGAAAGATGATGAGAATAAAATTTTAGAAGAAACTACAAATAATATTAAAGAGAGAAAAAATTAGGGTATTTAACGTTTCTGCAAGTATGCTTGAGAGAGGTAAAAAAAATATTCACATCTGGTGTGGATTATTTATGATTGAAGGGTATTTTAGAAAAGAGTTTAAGGAATTTAATGTTTAGTGTACTAGCAGTAAATTTTTATCACCCTCATAAATGTAAGTAGTTGGGGTATTTATACTTCTTTAATGAATTATGGGCCTTTCGGGTCGGATCATGGGCTTGGGTCAAGTTTAAAAAACCCATAAGCCCAAAATAGGAAACGATTAGCAACCAACTGAGTGACGATCCACTTGGTTGTACTGTTCGGTGGGGCATGGTACGGGATATGTCCGAACTGTCCTTTTGAAGATGCAGTAAATCAGTGTCAAAGAAATCCGACCTCATTAGTAGCTCATTTAAGTCTTGCAAATATACTTTGGAAGCGTTAATTCGAAGAGAAAAATAAAATTGGTATATATCCAAAGTGAATTCTGATTTTGGTTTGTCCTCGAACTAAATCTTGATCGGATACGAAGAGCTTAACTTACAATTAGGAATTCCAAAAGTCAGTTTTTTGAAGCAGGACACATGTCGTATTTTAGCTCAACCTTTCATCCGTTTTTTCTCCTAGGTTCTCACACCTAATGGCTAAACTGTAACTTAGGGTATAACCCCCATGCTTCCTAGCCCCTAATCATTATTTTGATTGATTCATCCCCCTAGGTAAAACTCCCACTTCTTTTATCTCTATATAAACGAGTTTTACTGTTTTATCTCTCTGAGAATACAAATATTTCTAGAGATAAAGCTTGATAATCTTTTAAAATTGTGTCTGGGTAGATTATATATTTACAGTCAGAAATGCATTGGTGAAAGGAGGTTGGCTAAACTTATCCAATTTGGAAAGAGTAAAAAAAGAGGCAAGAATCGCAGCTGGACTCCCTGCCTCTCCTGGTGGAGAAATCAGTCAAACAAATCCAAATATAGACAAGAGCTCATCTTCATCAAAAATATCAAGAGAAAACCATCTTTTATCCCAACTCTATCTCCTTTAGAGTCAGATTCTTCAGTTCAGGACTCTAAAAAACCAACTCCAGTGTTAGGAAACCTTCATCTTTTCTGACAATGGGTTCAGATGCTATGAAATCCACCCCTTGAAGGGTTACTTGCCTTTCAAAATCGAAAAGCACTCAACCTGCTAGTTTGGAGACAATAAATCCCCCATCAGATTTAAACCGTCAGAACAACAGTCAAATATGATGGAGGAGACCATTAAGGACAATATGGGAGATACCCCATTTTGAAACATCCAGATAAACAGAAGACAATGCAACAGATCAGACAAACAAAGAGAAAATGGGTCTGCCAAACACTGAGTCACATTCGGGGTGCCTCGAAGGGAAAGTGTGGCCAAACTTTTACAAGGTTAGTGTGAAGTATTTAATAGCTCTTCAGAGTACTTCTTATGTATACACTCACACTGCTGAACTGGATCGGATCTGAACCAAATGGGGCTTTCTTCACTTCGTTAAGGTGAGAATTCAAATCACTCCGGAAACCTCCATGGACTATAAATCCCACGAGTTAGTGGTGTATACCGAAGTGCTCAATTGGGGCCTTCGGTTTCCTTTGGATCCAGATATATTCATGTATTTACATCTGATAAGGTTATGTCCAATTCAACTGAGCCCAAATGCATGGTATACTTTGCTGACTGGTATAATGGCATCTACACTATCAAAAATCCCCTTACCCATTGATCAATTTGCTGATGTGGCAAATCTATGCAAAAACCACCATATCTCTTTTTACCATTATAATATAGGCAATGACTACAAGGTGATGAATGATCTATTGGAGTCCGAGAAGCCATAAAGAATCAATTCTTTTTTATTAGTGGAGCATGGGAGAATGGAAGAAAGATAAACCCCACTAGCAATCCAAGTCAGCTAACCAGTTGTTAGATTAGTTCAAGTAATATATGTTCGTATTTTATTAGTTTCCAAATGCTATGTTGATATTCCAAACTGACTGTTTTGTTTTCTTGTAGTATTTTCAAAAATGTTTCTAGAGAATCTCGAGGCAGGTCAAGCTACCTATACCAGGTTAAACGAATGGGCCTCGAGAAATAGAGATTGGGTTTCTATAACTTCTTTACTTCTGGAAACTTTGTGAGGTCTCACCTATGGAATACTACGGGGAGTAGAGACCTTACTTGGGAGCATCTGACCACTCATTCTCCAACAGATATTATTCTAAAGAGAACTGAGGATAAGGATGGCAAACTTCACTTGCCTTCCCGGAATAATGCCCCTAGTCACCTTGAAAGATCAAGAACAACAAGAAGAAGAAAAATAAAGTCGACCCATCTTATCAAGTCTCCGAAGGGGTTGGTTCAGATAATCAAGGAGGAATCAACGCTGTTTGTTAGAGACAGTTAAAATCACAGTGAAGAAAGCTGGTGGATCGGATCATCCACCCTGGATTAAAAAGTAAGATCACAAGAGGCGTAAGGATGGCAGTGACCAAAGAGTTGCCAAGAAGAAGAAAGGTAACATAGGGTTAGAGATAGTACTTTGTCCTACCGAACTTCCTCCTTCCAATCGTGTTGATCTTCCTCTTTCCAATCCTGTTGATCTTCCTTCACAAGAAGAAATTCCACATAACCCTCATTCTCAAACATTCCTACCGGTCGAACAGCCAACTGATGAGGGAGATGTTAATATGGATGAGTTTCAAAACATGTACTTCAGTGACCTGGATAAAGACGACTACTTAGAGACTTTTCCTCATGCCACTGTGGCCAATGTTGTAACCTATATTGGTGAAACATACGAGGTAGTAAGTGAAAAGGATACTCTGATTCATGCCTTCTTGGGTTACATCTGTCCGATAGTTGATCTAGAGAGCCAAGTCAGGGAATAATAAACTAACATAACTTCCCTAACCATAGAAAACCAGGGCTTGAAGAACAAACTCTTCACTGCTCAGCAACAGATAGAAACTTTAAAGAAAGAGAAAGATGATTGGGCTAACGAACTGCGCCAGTCCAAGAGCGACCAAGAGAAGCTCCATACCAAATATTCCGGACTAGTCTTCTACCTCTAGAGAGATCAAATCCTTGAAGGAACGACAAACCACCGATGCTAGAACTATCAATACTTTGTCCGGAGACAAAACTAAATTAGAGAAGCTTCACAAGGAGAAAGAAGATGAGAATGCTTCTTTAATATACAAAACGAATGATGCAGAGCTTAAAGAGTCAGTCTCATCTAGTAGTGATAAAGGACAGTTATAGAAGAAAATAAGGCTGACCAAGAAACATTCAAGAAAAAAGGATAGACATGGCAGGCTCAAAAAGTATCAAGGGAAAATGAAGGGTTCAGCTCATCAACATATTGACCATTTGCTGATTGATCTCTGTCATTTCCAATCTGAACCATGTATTTTTGCTACTCCGAATGAGGATACCATGTTTAGTCATAGCCAAAATTGGAGACAATCACCTTTATTCTTCAAAGTACTATCCGGACATCTTCCTAAAAGATTTGATAGTTCCAAGATGGAAAAGTACGATGGGAGTAATGATCTGGATAACCATCTTGAGCAATTTAAGAGCTTTATGATGAGCGTTAACGATGACGGACAGACTTTTGTTTAGGACTTTCTCTCAAAAATTTAAGGGAAGTGCCTTCAAATGGTATAATAGTCTCCCTCGGGGGTCTATAAAAAAATTGACATATTTTGGGTTTATTTCTGGACGAAATTCATTGGAAGCAATGGGCTAAAAGGTAATGGTGATACGATCATCCATGGCGCCCAGGAATTGAACGAGTCATTAAAATAATTTATTAGCAAGTTTGTAAATACAAAGAATGGGTTGGCAGATTGCTTTGAACAAGTTGTAATTGCCTCTCTCAGGCATGGCTTGAAATCGTGCAACTTGGCTGATTACATGACCCATAAAAAAACTATGACCTTTTGGAGGATTATTAAATCAAGTGGGGAAACAAATTAATATTTAATAGACTAAGAAATCCAAGAGTTCCTCGCCAGATCAGATCCACAACTACAACATCAACACCTCAAACAACTACCCAGTTCAGTTTTAGATCGAAGGAAACTGGACAAGGATCTTATCGGCCCAGGCGGAATCAATCTAACTATAACCAGAACCAGAACCAGCAAGTTAGAAATAAAAGAGGACCTTGGGTTCAACCTGAATGGTTTGATGAGTTGGGTAAAGTGTGGCTACGATATATGACAAAACTAAAAATAAAGTATACTTTAGAAAGTCGGTCGCATTACAATCTTATAGAGAAAACCAAAGTACCCATTTCTATAAATACCATAATGACATTGGGCATGACACTCATGATTGCATAGCATTGAGGCAACAAGTGCAAAATCCCATCGAAAGGGGAAAATTGGAGGATTATGTTAAAAAACAAGAGGAGAACATGCCAGATAATGCGCAATCCAATGCCAGTACTCCCCGAACTACTCCTTCGGTAGCCCATAGAACGTCTATACAAGAATATGCTATGATGATTATTGAAAGTTTTGATGTGGATTCTGAGTAATTTGGTCCGGATCCGATTCAGAATCAAGTAGGACTGATAGTGGATAAGACTTCAACCGTTTCCGATCTGGTTAAATTTTTTGAGTCTTGAACCATATTTGGAGGGGATACTATTACTGCACCTTCAAATTGTTCAAGAAAAAGGCATGTCAACAATTTGGCTACTCATGTAGATAGGAAAATATCCACGCATCTATACTAAACTCCAGCTCCTTTCATAGTATTTGATGAGGATAACCCAAGGGATATTGTTGGGCCTCATGAAGACGTCGTGGTGATAGGGGACTCAAAAGGGGGAAATGATGTACGCCAAATCCTGATTGATACTGATGGTAGCCCTGCTGCTTTTGTTACAGAGTCAGATCGAGGCTCGTCCTCCTCCAAAGGTACTAAGCCCAAAAAACTCTTTCAATCCACCCTTTCGCCCATAGTCTCTGGTTCCTCGGTCCAGGAATCAATACCTGTTGTTGAGCCAGGAGTTACTGCTACAAGCGTTAGGAAACCTTCACCGTTTATTGCAATGGGGTCTGACACAGAGCACTCTCCAGGGAAGCTGGTGGTTAAAAGAAAAAGCCGGTTAGTCAAAGGGCTAGCCACCAAAAATACTCCCACCAAATCGGGGACGAAAAACAGTGGCTCTGGGTCTGGAGTGCCCATCAGAGCTCCCCGGGAAAGATCATCTGGTCCGGAGGCCAGCAGCCCGGTACCCCCAAGAGAGACTTCTGCCTCTGAGCCCCATCCTAAGACAAGAAGTCAAAGAAACACAGAGGGCCAGCAGTCCGGTAGCCAAGCTGAGCCAAGCTTTAACCCGCCCCGGAACTCTACCACAGACATTCCCCCAACAGTTATGGAGGAGAGGATGGAGGACTCTGCTGAAGAGGTCCCTTTCGAGTCTGAGTCTTCTAGCCAGACTGAAAATGCTGCTATTGCCAAAAAAGGCAAGGAAAATATGTACTTGAGGCATCCGGAGCTGCCGGAGTGCCTTGAGGAGAAGGTGGGGCCATGTTTCCACAGAGTTGAGCTCAAATATATCTTGGCTTTACAGAAGACCAAGTATGCATTCATCCATACTCTTGACTTGGGGCGAATGCGCACAAAATGGGGGATCCCGGAAAACGTAAAGATAAGGATCCCCATCGATCTGGAGACCCCCATGGATTGCAAGAGGAACGAAATAGTCTTTTTTACAGAATTATTTAACTGGGGACTCAGGTTCCCACTGGATCCGGAGATCGTTCGATACTTCCACCTGGTGAAGCTCTGCCCGAGCCAGCTGAGCCCCAATGGCTGGTTCACTTTGATGTCATGTATCATGGCATCCAGGCTGTCCGGGATCCCTCTTCGTATGGAAGAGTTCGCAGCGGTGGCCAACCTTTGCAAGCATCACCAATTCCCTTTTTATCACTTCAATATGGGGAACGATCTCAAGGCTGTTGATGATCTCTTGGAGTCAGAGAGCAAATGGAGGAGCCAATTTCTGTTTGTCAGTGGCGCTTGGGAAAATGGCAAAAAGATCAAGGTCGATGAGAACCCAAGCCTCCTCAGGAGTAGGTGGAGGAGTGACCGTAAGTTCCTTACTTTAAATCTCTGTCCGTTTTTTTTAAAGTTAATTTAAATTGACCAGTTTCTCTTTTGTTCTAGCAGAGCTGCTAAAGAAGTTCAGGGATTATCTGAAGGCCGGACAGACTTCCTGTGGCAAAATCAATGCTTGGGCCGCAGAGAACTGGGAGAATCGATTCCACAAAGCCTTCAACGCTGGAAATCTTGCAAGGTCTCACCTGTGGAACACCACAGGTCGGAGAGACCTAACTTGGGAGGAGCTCACCACCCCGCCTCCAGAAGACATTGTGCTGAGAAGGTCCCATGAGTTAGATGGGACACTCTACCTGCCTACCCGGGCTAAAGCCCTAAGCAAAATGAAGGGCAAGAAGAGAGGCAAAAAGGGGGCAAGCGATGCTGAGAAGGATGCTCCAACAGACCCGGAGGGGCCGGCCCAGGTTCAAATCGATGCAGCCCTCTTGCAAGTGGTGGAGCAAGAGACTGAGAGGCAGGAAGTAGACCTTCCAAAACCTCCAAGGGCTCCCAAGAGGACTCGCAAGCAAGTAGGTGAAAGTGCTGGCCGGGAAGTCAAGAAGAAAAAGACTTCACAAGGAGATGAGCTTGCTCTCCGGGATCTGGAGCCCTCTTTTCCTACTGACCCCTCTGACCCAACGTTGGCTGAAGAGATCCCAAGAGAGTTTCATACTGATGAAGTTGAGGGGGGAGAGCTCAACTTGGATGAAGTGGACATCACCGGTCTGGGTGGGCTTGGTGAATATTTCCTTGGCCTCCCCAGAGACGAGTTCGCAGGGCCTTACATCCCTCCGAGCAGCTCCAATACGGTCAATTTCAATGGTAAGACTTTCATGGTTTCTAGTGAAAAGGACATTATAGCCCATTCATTGCTTAGTAATGTGCAGCCAGTTCTCACATTGGAGAGGCAAGTCCGGAGTCAAGCAGACACCATCAAAGACCTCAAGTCTGAGAAGGAAAAGCTGTCCGAAGACCGCCGCACTGCCACCACCAATGTTGACTTGCTTAAGGAAGCAAATGAGGAGCTGAAGAGGAAGCAAGATGAAAGCAACACAAAAGTTGCCACCCTAGAAGAAACCATAAAAGATCTTCAGGAGAAGCTGTCCGGTATGGAGAAGGACCTTACGACCTCAAGGGGAGAAACTACTGCAAAGGAGAAGATCATTACTAACCTGAATACTGACAAGATCGCTCTAAAAAATGCAGTGACCCAGGCTGCTGAAGAGAAAAATGCTCTGTTAAAGGACCAAGAGGCCACAATCAATGCCAAGATCAACGCCTATGCCAGGGAAATGATTAAAAGCGAAGAGTTAATGGTTCAAAGGGTAAAGTCTGATATAGTTCTCCTTTTTCATGAAAAATTTCCGAAGAGGACCCTGGGGGACTTATGGCTCTATGTGGATGATGATGAACTTCCATATTATACAATGGTGGACGAGGATGGAATTCCCAGTGAGTCTTCATCTGGTGATAAAGAGAAGACCGGAGAGAGCCCTGGTGAAGAGGAGAATGATCCCAAGGGCAAGAAAATAGTCGAAGGGGGAGTGACTCTAAGGGTAAGAAAGCAGATGAAGGGGAGCCATCTTCAAAGGCTCAATCTTAATTTATGATTTACTTGGTTTATCTTTTGTTCAAACTAAAGTCCTTGGAAGGCCAAGGCACTCTTTTTGTTGTGGTGTCCGGTATTTGTTCGGACAGGTTTTTGTGCTATATCCTGACTTACTCGAAAAGTCCTTGGAAGGCCAAGGCAATTTTAAGCTGTTTAATGAATATTTCTGTTTTGCACAACCATCATCTTCTTTCATTGTTTGTTTTAATTTAGATAACTAGAGTTTAAGTAGCTTTTAGTTATTGCATTGTGAAAGTGTTTAAATTCTCCGGCTAGAGTTTAAATAGCCCTTAGATCTTTCAGTCCGGGTAGTATAACAAGAGATAGAACTTTTGAAAAAACTTAGAAAATTTTGAAGAAGGCATCGAATTTTATTCAACCATCCGGACACCTCACTAAAACCTCCCCGTGCCACCAGGGAGGAAAGAGTATGCCCCTAAATATTTACATGGAAGTTCAAACAAGTAAATATTTACACAAGTATTATTCCAGATACATCCGAAGATGCTCAATATTCCAAGGATGAGTTAGAACCCTGCCATCTTTGTCTTCCAACCAATAAGTTCGAGGCTTGATTCTTTCAATCACTATGTACGGACCCTCACGAGTAGGGGCCAGCTTTCCGAAGAGTTTTTCTTTAGTGTGTAAGAAGACCTTCCTTAATACTTTGTCCCCTGGTTGGAAATCTCTTCTTTTAACTTTAGAAGCAAACCTGCTTCTCATCAAGCCCTGATAGTGTGCAACTCTAAGGAGAGCTTTAACCCGTCTTTCTTCTATCAAATAAAGTTGATTTCTGATGGCCATCTCATTAGCGTGTCCGGAGAAGTTGTGAAAACGAAAGGAAGGGAGTGTCTTCTCTATGGGGACTACCGCATCCATTCCATAGACCAAGGCGAAGGGTGATTCTTGTGTTGCAGCCCCAGGTGTTGTCCGGTAGGCCCACAAGACTTCCTGTAAATAACTAGGCCACTTCCCAGCAGCCCCTTCCAAATTCTTCCTTAAACCGGACAGTATAGTTCTATTAGCCACTTCAACTTGCCCATTAGCTTGTGGGTGGAAAGGTGAAGAAAAACAATGCTGTATACCCCTTGAGGCACAGAAGATTTCCATTTCTCTATTGTCGAACTGTGGCCCATTGTCTGTTGTTATTTTCTGTGGGACACCAAATCTACAACATATGTTGGACATAATGAATTTTATGACAGCTTTTGATGTTGTCCCTGCCAGGGGAGCTGCTTCTATCCACTTTGAAAAGTAGTCAATGGCCACAATTATAGTTCTACGCCCTCCGGACGCCACAGGGAGAGGCCCTACTAAGTCCAACCCACATCGAGCAAAAGGGATGGGCTCTGAAATTGACTCCAAAGGAATGGCTGGTACATGAATTCCATTGTTGTACCTCTGGCATGGGTCACACCTCTTCACCAATTCCTTAGCATCTTTCATAATCGATGGCCAATAATATCCGGAGAGTAATACTCTTCTTGTTAAAGCTCTAAACCCACAATGGGCTGATCCCTCACCATTATGCAATTCGGAGAGGACCACTTGTGACTCATCATCCCCTAAACAACGTAGGAGAGGTTTACTATAGGATTTTTTGTACAACACTTCTCTTAACATAATGAAACCATGAGCCTTGTGTTTCAATGTTCTAGCTTGTGATTTATCTGAAGGTACAATACCATCGGACAGATATTGCATGAGAGGAGATCTCCAATCGTGAGGCTGCTTCACTTGTATTTCAAAAACTTCCTCTTCTTCACCCTTATTAAGTTGAATAGAAGGGCTTTCAAGCACATGGATCCATGGGTAAGACTCTGTATATGCTATTGTTGCCAATGAGTCTACTAGCTCATTTTCTGCCCGGGGAATGTGTTCGTAGACAACAACTTTAAATTTTAGTGCTTCATTCTTGAGGAGGAGTAAATACTTCACAAGTTGCTCCTTTCTAGCCTCAGATTGGCCTACAGCATGGTGAATAAGCAATTGGGAGTCACTTAGCAGTTTAACCCTCTTAGCCCCACAGATGTAGGCTAACTTTAACCCAGCTATAGCTGCTTCGTATTCGGACTCGTTATTAGATGCCCTGAAAGCAAAACAAATAGCATGGTACATACTATCTCCATAAGGGGAAGTTAAACATATTCCTGCACCACACCCCATAGTGCTAGATCCACCATCTGTTCGGACGATCCAGACTTTCTTGTCTTTTATATCAGTAGCTTGCTCCGAATCCCTATCGGAGTGGAACTCAACCAAGAAATCAGCCACAGCTTGGGCTTTTACTGCTGTCCGGGGAGCAAAGTCTATGTCGAAGTCCCCCAATTCTACTGACCACTTAGTCATTCTGCTCGAAATGTCAGCTTTTTGAAGGACATTCTTTAAAGGAAAAGATGTCCGGACAATGATAGGATGAGCATGGAAATAAGGCCTCATCTTCCTTGCAGCTATTACCAGAGCTAGTGCCAACTTTTCAAGTTTCAAGTAACGTCTCTCAGCATCTATCAAGCTCTTGCTGATGTAGTACACTGGGTGGGGATACCTATCGACCTCTCTTACCAGCACAGCACTGATGGCACAACTTGAAATTGCCAAATATACAAAGAGAGTCTCCCCATCGACTGGTTTGCACAAAGTTTTGAGGGAGGACAGGTGTTTCTTGATTTCATTGAAAGCTTCATCACACTGTGGGGTCCATTCGAAACCCTTTGCACCCTTCAAAGTTTGGAAGAAAGGAGCACACCTGTCCGAAGACCTGGAGATAAACCTGTTTAAAGCTGCTAATCTCCCTGTTAACCATTGTACTTCTTTGACATTTCGTGGAGGTTCCATCTGGAAAAGAGCATGGCTGTATTCCATGCTCACTTATGATATAGCCTAAAAACTTCCCGGACTGCACTCCGAAGACACATTTCTCAGGGTTTAACTTCAAATTTACTTTTACCAAGTTGGAAAAAGTTTCTTGGAGATCGGACAAGTGTAACTGCTCATCCACACTTTTCACCATCATATCATCAATGTAAACCTCTATATTTCTTCCAATTTGATCAGCAAATGCCTTGTTGACTAGCCTTTGATAAGTAGCCCCAGCATTTTTCAAACCAAAGGGCATCACCTTGTAGCAATGCAGACCCCTGTCAGTGATAAACGTGGTATGCTCTTGATCTTTTGGGTCTACTTGAATCTGATTGTACCCGGAGAAGGCATCCATAAAGGAAAGCAGCTTGTTCCCAGAAGTAGAGTCTACTAACTGATCTATCCAGGGGACCAGATACAATTCTTTTGGGCAAGCTCTATTGAGATCTGTGAAGTCAATGCACATGCGCCATTTGCCATTTTTCTTTTTTACCAGGACAGGATTGGCAGTCCACAAAGGATATTGAGGTTCTTTAATGTGCCCCATATTTGTGAGTCTGTCAACTTCTTGTACTATGACATCAGCCTTTTCTTTTGAGAAAGCTCTTCTCTTTTGAACCACTGGTGCTACATCTCTTCGGACAGATAGGTGATGGGATATCACTTCTGATGGAACTCCAGTAACATCAGCATTGCACCAAGCAAAAACATGCTGATGGTCTTTCAAAAATTTCAACATCTCTTCTTTCAACATTGGTGGCATCTTGGACCCTATCTTGACACTCTTGCCTTCTTCCAAACAGTGCGTTTCAACCTCTTCAATTGGGATCAACACTCCAGGGGTCTCTCTGGGGTCATCAATTTCACCCTCACCCCCAGAAAGGCCCTCAAACTACTAATGATCATTTATTCGGACTGCCCCCAAAGTTCGAGGAGCCATGGCAGTGGCATAGCATTCTCTTGCAATTTTTTGGGTGCTCCGGACAACCCCAACCTGTCCCTGAACAGCATACTTTAAGCACTGGTGGACTGTTGAAGCCACTGCATGCATCCTAGAGAGCCAAGACCTTCCTAGAATAGCATTATAGCAAGTGGGACAATCCACCACAATGAAGAGTATTCTAACCATTTTCTTGAAAGGGCCCCTGCCCAGTAACACCTCTTCTTCGAATTCTCCGATCACATCGGCTGAGCTGCCCGTGAAGCCCACGATTGACCTGTCCGACTTTTGAATCCCAGCTGGATTTTTCATTTTCTTATAAGTGGTTAGGAAAAGGATATTGGCTGAGCTTCCAGTATCCACCAAAATTCGCCTTATTGCATTGCTCCCAATAGAGGATCCTATGACAAAAGCATCCTCTTGAGGGCCAGCAATGTCTCTCAAATCATCCTCATCAAAGACAATGAAGGGGAATGAGTTCGGTGACTGATAAGATGTCATGCCTCCTTCTAGCTGGGAGGCTAAATTATGAACATGCCTCTTTCTCGATGAAGCAGTAGGAGCTGTCATAGTGTCCCCTCCGAAAATTGTAAGTGACTCGAAGAATTTAACGAGCACCCACCCTGTTTCGAGTTGGATCAGGATCCAAGTATTCGGATTCCACATCAAACCTTTCAACTATAACCATGGCCCCCTCCGGGGCAGCATTACTTGGACCAACCCGGTGAGTGTTGTCAGGCCTGTTGCCTCCTCTTCTCTTAACATATGCTCCCAACTTTCCCCTTTCAATCAGATTTTGAACTTCTTGTTTCAATGCTATGCAATCATCAGTGGTATGGCCAATATCATTGTGATATTGGCAAAAGGAGCTGTTATGATGCTCTCTGGGAGACTGCAAGGTTGCAGGTCTCCGGTAATGCACCTCATCTTTTGTCTTATCGAAAATGGTGGCCACACCTTCTTTGAGCTCTGCAAACCACTCCGGTTGGACCCATGGCCCTCTTTTGTTTCTGGATTGTTGACTTTGAGCGGGAGCAGCTGGCTGAGACTGAGCTTTTGTCGTACCATGCCCCTGTCCGGTTTCTCTTGCTTTATTCCCGGACTGGTTTTGATTTGGGGTTGGTGCCACTGGGGTGGACCTCACCTGTCTGTGCACCCTGGTCTTCTTTGTTTCATCAACGTTTATTTGTTTGCCAACTTGATTTAGCAATCCTCCCCAGGTCATGTCCTTCTTTCTAGTCACCGAATCAGCCAGATTGCCTGGGTTCAAACTTGCCTTAGGGATGTTATTGCCACCTGTTCGAAGAAATCAGCCAACCCATTCTTTGTGTTCACAAAACGACTTATGTACTCTTTCAAGGACTCATTTGGCTCATGGGCACAATGGATTATTGTGTCTCCATTGCCCTTCAACTCCTTACTCCCTACAAACTGCCTTCAAAAGGCCACCCAAAACGTATCAAAATCTTTAATACAACCCTGAGGCAGGCTGTTGTACCATTTCAGAGCACTCCCCGTAAAAGATTGGGAGAATGCCCTACAAAGTAGTTTATCATCGTCATCAAAGTTCATCATGAAGTTCTTGAATTGCTCCAGATGATTGTTCGGATCAGTACTGCCATCGTACTTCTCCATTTTAGTACTGTCAAACCTTTTGGGGAGGTTTCCGGACAGGATTTTAGAAGACAGTGGAGACTGCCTCCAATTCCTTCCACGACTGAACACAGTATCCTCATTGGGAGTTGCAAAGATACCTGGCTCATCGTAGAAAGCAAAGGGATCCATCAGCATCTTGTCCGTATACCTCCGGTGGTGAGATGACCCCTTTCCAATATGCCTTTTCATTCTTCCATGGTGGTCTCTTTTTCTTGAATATTTCTTAACCTGCTTTTGCTTTTTCTTGGTTAGACCCTCATCGCTGCTAGAGGACAAAGATTTTTCATTTCCCTCACTTTCCGAAGAGCTACCCGAAGATTCTGAGCTCGAGTCAGAACTCTCCACAGGCTTGGACCGGTGAGACTTTTTAGAACTAGCGTGAGTCTTTTTGGTGCTCACATGAGTTTTGGAAGCCTCATGCTCTCTCGGGTTATCGGTGTGATGAACAACCGATGCCTTGGATTTTTCTTTCACGCCCATCTTGGCCTTTTCAGCCCTCAGAGCTTCTATTTCAAGCTTTAACCTGTCGCGCTCTTGGACAGTGTACTCATCGTTTTCTTCCACCACTTCGAGCAAAGCTGGTGGAAGCTCTGGATTGTCCGGATTCATACAGACAGAATTTCTTGGCAGGTTTTGAATGATTGATTCAGGCACCTCTCTCCTCCCACTGTGGTCGCCAATTTGGTGTGGATAATAATTGCCTGAGGGTAGGCTGGTAATTTCGAGTAGAGTTTTAAGGTGGTGTATGGGTGTTTAAGAATGGTATGTGGGTGTTTAACGGTGGTATGTGGGTATTTAACGGTTAGAGTAGAGAGTAGAGAGATGATTAAGCAGCTTGGTAGCAGTTAATTCTCATTACCCCTAGTTAATGCGGGTGGTTAGGTATTTATAGTATAATGTTTGGGCCCTTATGGGCTTTCGGGTCATGTTTAATGGACCCGGGTCATGTTTAAAGACCCATGAGCTCTAAGTAGGAGAGCAAGTAGCTTAGTCAAGAAGTGTTTAGGTTTTTTAGTACTTTTGTCATAGTTCGAACAGCCTTAAGTTCACAGAAATCTGTCCGGTCCAAATAACCTGTTCGATCCATGTCCAAGTAACCTGTCCGGTATTTGGAGAGACTAGACCGATTTGCCCTGTCCGGGGAGCATGCTGAATTCGGACTCATCAGATACGGGCAGTTTGGCAAACATATTGTTTTTGAACACCTATAAACAAATGAAAAATCCATCAGTTATTCATCGGTCTAACAAAACTATTGTGGGGTTCACTGGGAGTTCGGCAAACGCCATTAGAGAATTTGAGGAGGACGTATTACTGAGCATAAGGCCTTTCAACTTAATAGTACAAGTATTGTTTGTTTTGGTTGAGTGCCAAACATCTTATATGTGGGAGATATTGGCTCTTAACGATGCATGTTATAGCCTCTACTGTCCATCAGTGTATAAAATATGTTGTGGGGGCACAAGTGGGTGTTGTCTGAAGCAATCAGAAGGTGGCTAGAGAATGCTATGTAACATCTCTTGCTCAAAGTCTTTGGAGGTGGTTAAAGTTAACAAAGAATAGCAAATATTAGAGCCTTCCATTGATAAGAATGAAATTGATGAACCAAGGGAGGTTCTTTGGTACTAAGTTGGCACCAAATTTGAAACAAAGACTACTGTCTTTCTTATCGGATAATCAACATACGTTTGCATGGTGCAATGATGATGTAACCGGAGTGCCTGCTGAAGTTATTTGTCATAATTTGTCAGTGTGAAGTGATGTTGGATCGGTTATACAAAGAAGAAGGTCCTTATCTAAAGAAAAAGTAGATTTGATTGTTCAAGAAGTTGACAGGTTGACCAAAATGGGCCACATAAAGAATCTCAGTACCCATTATGAACTAACAACCCTATTTTGGTCAAGAAAAAGAATGGCAAGTGGCGTATGTGTATTGACTTCACTGATCATAATAAAGTGTGCCCCAAAGATCCTTATCTTGTTCCTTGGATAAATCAGTTTGTAGAGTCCACCTCCGGGAACAAGCTATTGTCCTTCATGGATTAATTTTCAGGGTACAATCAAATACAAGTAGATTCGAATGATCAAGACCACATAACTTTTATTACAAATATAGGACTTCATTGTTACAAAGTGATGTCATTCGGATTAAAAAATGCTAGCGCTACTTATCAAAGGTTAGTAAATAAAGCCTTATCTAGTCAAATTAGTAGGAATATGGAAGTATATATCGATGATATTATGGTAAAGAGCCTCGAGAAATATATGCACATATCCGATCTTCAAGAAATATTTTCTAACTTAAAAGCATTTAATTTAAAATTAAACCCTGAGAAATGCATTTTTGGGTCCGATCTCGAACGTTTTTGGGTTTTGTCATAAGTGAAAAGGGGATTCAACCGGATCCAAATCATTTGAATGCTCTATTAGTTATGAACCCTCCTCAGAGCATTATTAAAGTTTGAAGGTTAACCGGACGATTGGCTGCACTAAATAGGTTTATTTCAAAAACACCAAACAAATGTGCTCATTTCTTTCAAGTATTGAGGAATGCCAAAGATTTCAATTGGTCTCCACAGTGTGATTAGGCTTTTCTTGAGATGAAAAAGAATTTATCTTCCCCTAAGACGTGGTTCAAACCTATTCAGGGGGGGGAAAGCTTTTTATATACTTAGTTGTATGGGAGTATGCAGTAAGTGTTGTGCTAGTAAGAGAGGTGGATAATTACCCTCGTCCAGTTTATTATATTAGCAAAATTATGTTGAATGCTGAAAGAAGATATTTGAAGTTAGAAAAGTTAGCATTGGCATTTGTAATAGCAGCTAGAAAAATGAGACCATACTTCCAAGCTCATTCAATTTTCGTCGGGAAATATTTTCCTTTGAAGAATGTTCTACAAAAGGCCGATATATCAAGCAAGATGACCAAGCGGTCAGTTGAGCTGGGTGATTATGATAATGAATTTGAGCCCCGAACTGCATTCAAGGCTCAATTAGTGGCTAATTTCTTAGTTGGATTTCATGTTGATATACCCCTTAGGAAAATACAAGTAAACCATTCTAAAAACGTATGGGTAGTCCAAACCGATGGGGGATCTAGTATTATGTGATGTGGGGCTGGAATTTGTTTAACTTCTCCTTATGGTGATACAATGTACCAAGCTATTTGTTTTGGTATCAAGGATTCCAACAATGAATCTGAATATGAAGCAACTATAGCCGGTCTCAGACTAGCCCTTATATGTGGGGCAAAAAACGTCTGATTGATGAGTGACTCCCAACTACTTATTCACCATGCTCAAGGGCAGTCTGAGGCAAAGAAGAAACAATTGATAAAATATTTTTCTCATATTGAGAGCTAGATCGGAGAATACTGCGGCTGACTATTTAGCAACCATAGCCTATTCTAAATCTTACCCATGGATTCTGATGCTAGAGTGTCCATCAATAGATTCAAGCCAAGAAAATGGTAAAAAGAATGAATAAAGTATGAGTATATTTGTCATTCAACCCAAAGAATAGAGGTATGATATTGTTCAGTTTTTTTCCGATGGAATTCTACCTATGGATAAATCCCTAGCTAAGAAAAATAAATATAAAGCTCGTGGTTTCCTGATATTAAAAGAAGTTCTGTATAAGAAAGCATTTAGCAGACCCCTCTTGCGTTTCTTAGGATTTCAAGAATCCCAAAATATTTTATCCGAACTGCACGATGGAGAAGGATCTGCATATTGTGGCTATAAGGCCTTAACCAGAAGAGTCTTATTAGCAGGTTACTACTGGCCAACAATAATGGAAAATGCCAATGATATGGTCAAGAGGTGTGATCAATTCCAAAAATATGGGAATGAAATCCATCTGCCAGTAGTTCCTGTGGAGTCCATATCTAAACCAATACCTTTTGATAGATAAGGGTTAGATTTGGTTAGGCATCTTCCCATGGCATCCGGTGGATATCGAACAATAATAGTGGCAATTGACTATTTTTCTAAATGGATAGAGGCAACTCCCTTAGTTGGAACCACTTCTACGGCAGTTATAAAATTCATTATATCCAACATATGTTGCAGATTTGGAGTTCCCTGGAAGATCACAACAAATAATGGGCCATAATTTGATAATAAAGACATGGAGATGTTTTGCACTTCCAAAGGAATCCAAAACTGTTTTTCTTCTCCATTCTACCCTTAAGATAATGGGAAAGTTGAAGTTGTTAATCGAACAATCTTGTTCGGGTTGAAAAAGAATATGGAAGGAGCTGCAGGGAAGTGGCCAAGTTATTTGCAAGAAGTACTGTAGGCTTACCGAACTACTCCCCGGATCGCTACACAAGAATCCCCTTTTGCTATCATTTATGGGATGGATGCAATCACACCCATAGAAGCTACTTTAGCATCTTTCAGAATCCAAAACTATTCCGAACAGACAAATGATATGGCAGTTAGGTTTAATTTGGATTTGATTGAAGAGAGGAGAGTTAAAGCATATTTAAGAACATCACACCATCAGGGTTTAATGAGAAGTAGATTTGCATCTATGCTTAAATTAAGAGATTTCCAATTGGGAGACAAAGTCTTGAAAAAAGTCTTTTTGCACACCAAGGAAAAAGAGTTTGGAAAGTTGGCTCCAAACTGGGAAGGTCTCTATGTGGTGTGTGAAAAAGATAAGCCAAGGACGTATAGACTTCAAAACAAAGAGAGGAGAGTATTGAAGCACCCATGAAACATTGAACATCTTAGGTTATATTTAAAAAAAAATCTCTTGTAAATATTTACCTTTTCATATCTCGATGTAAATATTAGGGGGGCACACTATTTCCTACCCTGGTGGCGCGGGGAGGTTTTAATGAGGTGTCCGGGTTTTTTAATAATATCTTATACCTTCTTCAAAATTCTTGTGGAAAATTCTTGATCATAGTATGAGCAGATCAGATAAATTAAATACTCATTAAACATCCCGACTCTCGAATGAAGTACCTTTGAGCTAACCGGATTTATTAAACACTTGATCACATTTATTAAACACTCGTAATTAGAGTCATTTAAGGCTTATTAAACATTTATTAAACAGATCGAGAATATTGAAAATTACTTAGAACGTTAATTATAAGAAGACAATGGAGTTTGTACAAAATAAAAATGTGATAGTTAAGTTGATCTAAACAAATCCAACCCGCAATTCACAAAATGCCTAGACCATTTAAGGAATTTGGTTCATAAGACAGGAATTCAAGCAACATAAAAAAATGCCTTCGGCGTCCAAGGACTTTAGTTTTAAAAATACAACATAACATGACAACCTTAGGGCTTGTTCCCTCCAGTTTCTTCATCACCTTCACCTTTCTTAGGACTTATGAGTTCAGCGCTTGAACTCTCACCATTTCCTTCGTCGGAATCTTCTCCACTTGATTAACCATGCTTGTCACCATCCACCATAGTATGGAAAAGGATCTCCTCGTATGGTACATACTTCCATAAAGGACCAATGATCCTCTTCGGAAACAGTTCTGGAATAGAAAAACCATGTCCGATTAACCCCCTCATCTCTTTTCTCCAAAGAATCTACCACTTCGATGGCATACATCTCTACCTCTTTAGCTATCTCTTGGGATTGTTTTCTTATGAAAGAAGCATTCTCATCTTCCTTCTCCTTGAGAAGCTTCTCCAATTTAGCTTTATCTTTGGACAAAGTATTGATAGTGCTAGCATTGGTGGTTTGTTGTTCCTTCAAGGATTTGAAATCTATGGAGGTAGAAGTTTCTAGTCCGGAATATTTAGTTTGGAGCTCATCTTGGGCGCTCTTGGACTGGCACAGTTCGATAACCACATCCTCTTTCTCTTTCTTTAAAATTTCTATCTGTTGCTGAGCAGTGGAGAGTTTGTTCTCCAAGCCCTGGTTTTCTATGGTTATGGAAGTTATGTTCATTTCTTGTTCCCTGACTTGCCTCTCTAGATCAACTATCGGACGGATGTAACCCAAGAGGGCATGACTCAGAGTATCTTATTGACTTACTACCTCGTATGTCTAACCAATATAGGTTACAACATTGGCTACGATGGCATGAGGAAAAGTCTGTTAGTATTTATCTTTATCCAGGTCACTAAAGTACATGTTTTGAAACTCATCCATATTAACATCTCCCTTAGCAGTTAGCTGTTCGACCGGTAGGAATGTTTAAGAATGAGGGTTATGTGGAATTTCTTCTTGTGGAGGAAGATCAACATGATTGGAAAAATAAAGATCAACACGATTGGAAGGAGGAAGTTCCGTAGGACAAAGTACTATATCTAACTATATGCTACCTTCCTTCTTCTTGGAAGCTCTTTGGTCATTGCCATCCTTATGCCTCTTATGATCTTACTTTGTAATCTAGGGCGGATGATGTGATCCACCAACTTCCTTCACTGTGACTTCAACTGACTCTAACAAAACGACGTTAATTCGTCCTTAATTCTCCGAACCAATCCCTTCGGAGACTTGATGAGATGGGTCGAATTTTTTTTCTTTAATCGTCCATCATCACTGCTATATGATACTGACTCTTCAAGCTCTGCATCATTAGAGGAACTGCTAGAAGGTTCCAACATGGAACTCTCCATCTTTTTGGATCGATGCGTTTTCTTAGAGCTGAGATGATTCTTTAGGAAATCCTCATTTTCACCAAGATTATTAGTATGGTGAAGCGCTCACGCACCGGATTTTTCTTTAACTCCTTTTTCTGCTTGTTTTAATGCCCTCAACGCCTCAATTTCAGCACTTAATTGATCTTGTTCCTCAATATTGTACTCATTATTTTCTTTTTTTCCTTTCACATCTGGAAGTGGAGTGCTCTGTACATTCAGATCCATCCAAACTGGTTTTCTATTATTGGTTTTGAATTTGTAATTCAGGCACCGTCTCCTCCCACTGTGGTCGCCAATTTGGTGTGGATTATGTCTGATCAAAGGGTATTTTTGGAAAGTGTTTTATATTTAGTGTTTAGTGTATAATACAGAGAGATAAAAGAGGTGTGTACTAGCAGTAAATTTTTATTACCCTCATAAATGAAATTAGTTGGGGTATTTATACTTGTTTAATGAATTTTAGGCCTTTCGGGTCAGATCATGGGCTTGGGTTAAATTTAAAAAACACATAATCCAAAATAGGAAACGACTAGCAACCAACTGAGTCACGATCCACTTGGTTTTACTGTCCTGTGGGGCATGGTACTGGATATGTCGGAATTGAACTTTGGAAGATGTAGTAAATCAGTGTCAAACAAATCCGACCTCATCAAAATCAATTTGGAAAAAAATATCTTAACATTATTCTGCGTGACCTTAAGTTTGTTGTACCTAAAAATGAGCATTCTTTGTCATTTATTGAAGAAGAAATTGAGGATGACCAAGTTAATGGTGAAATCACTATTATTCATAGAGATCATGCTAAGGCATTGGCAATACATCAGATGTTGTTCAAAATGATGACGATGATACTTTCAATATGGATCCTTTTTCATATTAATCAAGCTGACGAGGTTGCAAATGAAATAAATTCTCCCCCTCGTATTGGTTGATATTGCTTTTGTTAATCTTTAAACTTCTTTATCATTATTTTGTTGTATTTTGTCTATGGAATTTCCATGTTTTTTACTTGACTTTCATCTCTGATAATTTTATGTTTAATTTTTAAATATCTTTATTTTAGCAACATATTTTTATTTCTATTTTTGTTGTGGGGGTTGATATGTATATTTGACTCTTGAGTCGAGGTGCAATATGATCACTTGCGTACCCTATAGTTTTTTTAAATCTTAGAATTGATTTATTAACCATTTTTGCTACTATAACATTTAAAGTCAGGGTATAGCATAACCAACTGCATTTCTAATAGTGTTTCAACCTTAGGTTTGGCTTATTAACCATGTTCACCTTATTATCATTACACATG
Source organism: Limnanthes douglasii subsp. nivea (assembly GCA_036936605.1). NCBI lineage: Eukaryota > Viridiplantae > Streptophyta > Magnoliopsida > Brassicales > Limnanthaceae > Limnanthes > Limnanthes douglasii. The sequence goes on from JAUPFV010000003.1 coordinate 119,727,078, forward strand.
ACCCCCGCCCCCTTATCTCTCGTATAACTTTCTTACTTGCCTTAAGTTAAAGAATATAACCTTTGTTCATTTATGTTTCTTCTCTAATATCTGTCGAACTCGAATATTTAAATTTATCTTCATGTTCTTTTCTTTATAATATAAATAAAAATTTCTTCTTTTAAAGACAAACTTATTTATCTTTTGTATTGTCCATCCTAATTTGGACCTAGTTTTCCTACATTCTTATCTTTTAATCCTTGAAATAGTTTCTTCATGGACAAATATGCCTTTTTAAGACCTCTGGATTTTAATTTTGAGCAGAATATTTCTTCACTATGATTGTATAATGTTCCCAACCTGAGCTTGATCTCATCGTTCCTCAATCAAATCGATAAAACTTATCTTCCTTCACGATTATATTTTTTCATAATAATATATCAATTATATTATTACGATTGATATTTCCTGATGCAACTAATGCTTCCATCCCATGTACCAAAGAAAATGGGGTTTCACTCATACCATCTGTGGGTCATTTTATACACTAGTAACACCTTTGCTAACTTATCATGCCATTTCCCTCACCTTCGTGAATTGTTTTCTTTATTTCATCAATAAACGTTTTATTAATCACTTCCACTTGTCTATAAATTTTGTTTTATTCCATACCTTCTACAAACTATTATCATCCTATCATTATGAAATTGAGGTCCATTATTTGTCATTAAAATTCTCGGAACCCCATATCTAGACAAAATCTAACTTCCTAGGAAATAAAAAATTTCATGAGCCCTCATTTTGTATAAAGATTTTGCTTTGACCCATTTTGTAAAGTAATTAACAACTAACACTAAATATTGTACCTTTATTGTAGCCATTGGTATAGGTCATACTAAATCAATTCCCTATTTATCAAATAGACAACACACATGGACTATGCTCATCTTCTCGCTAGGTAAGTGGCTAGTATTACCACATTTCAGACATGCATAATAACTTTACACAATAACTTCGGTATTTGTTGTTACCTTTTTCTAATAAAACCCGTGAGAAGAAAACTCCTGATCAAGATTTGGTATCTAAAATATCATCCTAGAAACACAATTATTCAAATTCCTAAGGACAAAATAACCTCGTATTTATTCAAGCATCGTAGCATTGATCTTGTAGCACTTTTCAATATAAAACATTTTCGAGAATCATATATTTTACAACTCATATCCTCAAACACAAACCTCTGCATTTACCTTTGGTGGAAACTGATATCTCAAATATGTCACATATTCTTCTTTCTAATCTTCGACTATCTATATTTCTAAATTTTTAACTTCATGTTTTTTGTCATCTCGAGAAGATATCTTTTGGACGATAACGAATAGATTATCTCATAAACATGTTAGTTTTGCTACAGAGTTTGCAAAAGAGTTATTTATACGAAGAACTTGTTCATACTCAATTTTTTCAAATTTCTTTTGTCATTCTTTTAACGCCTCCAAGTATCTCATCGTATTTTCTTGTTTTACCTCACACACTAATTTTCTTGACTGATCATCAGTTGGAACCCGATCTTATCCGAAAAATATTTTATCCACAAATAAAACCCAATTATAAATCACCCAGAATAGCCTCGTGTTATACTATATTATTTATCACATCAATGTTGAATTTTTTCGAGTGCCTAATTTTCTCACCAAATGATGTTTTCAGAATTATCCCAACACATCTTCTATTAAGACCTCTCCATCAAATTCCATTATCTATTCGAAATATTTTCCTATATATAATTGTGCACCCTCGTCATCAACAGTTCTTTCTTCAGTGACTTCATTAATAAATTCAGCCACGATTTGAGCTTTATTCGTTGTATGTGGTTCATATAAGATCACATACTCTCCCAACTCCACTGACCATCATATAAGCCTTTGTGAAATATCTAAAATTTATAGCACACTTCTTAAAGGAAAAGAAGTTCGTAAGGCGATGGTATGACTCTGAAAATATGGTCTCATCTTTCTGGTAGTTATTACTAATGCTAATCCCAATTTTTCTATATTCAAATATCTATTTTTTGCATCAATCAGGCTTTTACTCAAATCATAAATTGGTCTATGCACTCTTCCATCTTCTCTTGCCGTGAAAATACATGCATCAAAATTAAAATTAGATAAATATAAGGATAGTGATTCACCTCGTAATAAAGCTGAAAATATATATGTTGAAGTCAAATACTATTTTAATGCACGGAAATCCATATCGCATTCATCATTCCAGTTGTACTTCTTTGCTCATTCAAGTACTTCGCAGAAGAAATGAATTTTATCATAAACTTTAAAAAATAAACCTTGATAGTGCTCTTAGACGACCCTTTAATCTTTGAACTTATTTGATCGGTCTTGATGGATTCATATTCAATAACACTTTCAACTATTCTGGATCAACTTCGATTATAATCTTATTAAAAATATACCCGATAAATTTTTCGCTTCAAACTCCAAACAAACACTTGAAAGGGTTCAATTTAAGGTTGAATTTCCTCAAATTTTCAAATATTTTAGATAACACTTCAATTTGATCCTCATTGTTGCTTTTTAATATCATATCCTATATGTAAGCTTCCATGTTTTTTCCCAACTGATTTTCAAATATTTGGTTGACTAACCTCTACTATGTTGACTTTACAATTTCAAACTGGAAGGCATAACTTTATAACAAGACAAACCTCACTCAGTTTGAAAAGTAGTATATTCTTCATCATTTAAATGCATTCAAATTTGGTTGTGTCGTGTGTATACATCAATAAATGAAAATAATTCATGACTTAATGCAATGTTTACCAACTGATCAATCTAAGGCAAAGGAAATGCATCATTTGGGCATGTTTTGTTGAAATCAATGAAATCCACACACATTATATATTTCATATTTTTCTTCTTAACCAACACTTGATTGGCCACTCAAAATAGATATCTTGACTTCTTGATCTTTTCGAGTTTCAGTAATTTTTCCAGTTTTTTTACAATAGAATTTTCCTTTGAGGGAGAAAAATCCAATTTTATGAAAAACATGCATCATTCTCTTATCAATTGATAATTATTAGCAAGTAATAGACGAGCTAAATCCAGACACATCACCAACACCCCTAGCTCAAACATCTGAATTCTTTTTCAACAACATTATCAATTTAATCTTGAAGTTTTGATTTAATTAATTCTCAATATTTACCATATGTCTCCTTCCAATCACTTCTTAAATTATCCCACCTAAAGGCTCACTACGCTGAATATCATCCCAAGGGTCATTAAATTATTTGTCAAACTTATCACTTCCATCCAGTTGACGATCATCTTCCGTATTCTTTAATTGCTTTTATGCCGATTTCTCAATATCTAACGAGATTTCATAGCAACCGATGGTTGTTATTTGAATGCCTCTAACTATCCTAACTAGATTACCAACAATATATTTACGACGTTGACAAAATGAACATGAAGTTTCTTTGATTTTATGCAGCCATGATCCCCCCATAATTGCATTGTACAAACTGTGCGCATCAAACAACATAAAACGAGTTGCTACTGAAGAGTTTTAAGAATGCTCAGTGGTGATTTTGTGATACGAATCCTTTATTTAGGAGTCTTTTTAGAGAGAGAAAAAGAGAATTAGGTTAAGTAGAGAGAGAAAGTAATATTCTATTCATTCCGGGATCTGTAAAGCGTGTGTGGTCCTTTTATAGTACAATTGCGGGTCCCACACGCTTTAATTCTCATTTATTACACTTTTGGTCCCTATATCTTTTCATCTTCTCATAATGGCTACTTCTTTAGTAGTCTATACAATTTTCCCCTAATACAATTTCTTCTTTACGATTCTCTCCTATCATACTTCTTCTTTACAATTCTCTCCTATTATATTTCTTCCTTACAATTTTCTCCTATTATATTTGTTCCTTACAATTTTACCATGTCTTTTATTCTCCCTCATCAGCTACAATTTTTTATATAGTACCGTAACCCACAAGTACTGAAAACTCAATCTCACCGACAAGATTTACCTTTATAATTTCCTAATTATCTATCGGTAGGTGTATATGAAGGTACTCATTTCATCCGTTCATAGTTACTTTTGATAATTATATTAGCCAAACTACCATTGTCAATTAGCAGACGCGAGACTATAGCTCTTAAAATTTCCATATCAACCATTAATGCATCCTTATATGGAGTAACAACTTCTTGCAAATAATCTTTTTTAATTATAGGTACGCAACTTGCTTCCTGTAATGATGGTACAAAGATTCGACCAAATGAACCTCTACATATTTTATGTTCATTTTCTTTGAAATCGCATACGTTCTAGACGTTGTGTCTCTACCAAAACTAGTGTACATATTCTGTTGTTTTCCTTTGGCAGACAATTAAAACAGTCAAACATTTTTTTTCTTTTAAATGTCATAGATAGAGCTCTACAAAGTAAAACATCATCCGGTTTTAAACCCATCATCATATATCTAAACTGCTTTAGATGATTTTCTTGACCCCCTAAACCATTATAAATTTCCATCCGGTAATAATCAAATTTTCGTTGAAGCTTTCTCTTAAGAATTTTCTCAACAAACTGATATTTTTGAAGCATGTAGGCTATCATTTTTTGCCTCTCTTCATTATATTCAACTTTTTTTCCTTTATATTTTCTTAATACTAAATTATTCGACTGATCCTCACACTTTGAATTTTTCCATTTCTTTTTTTTTTGTTTTTTCTTATTACTTTCATCTATTTGTATAATATTATCCCATTTTCACACATAAAAGTCACCTCATTCTCTTTCATTTTCTTTATATAACTAATCTTATTATCTTCTTTGTTAAAGTTTTTTTCCTTCTCTTTTCGATAAAACCTTTTATGATAGAAATTGTAATGCTTTAGTCATATTTTCCGTTATATCTTTAACTTCTCTGTCCCTCTCAATTTTCAATTTATTTGGCATAATTTATGCACACAAGATGTCCCACTTACTGGTTTGTTATGAGCTTGGTTAATCCCGTCTTGCATACCGGATGTCGCTCCAATTGATTGATTGTAGTATCCTATTTTTATTGACAGAGTCCTCTAATATTGGAGGATTGCATTGCACGCACCATATTTCATGCCTCACTATTTACCTTGCCCTACATTACTTCCACTAGTTGGAAAGTTAGTTGTAATCCTCGAAACAGTGTCCGGAGTCCTCAAATTAGACGGATTCTTAGAGTTTTCCTTTCGATTTCGGGTCTAGTCATAACCATGGCTCTATTATGCCAATCTATTTATCATTAACCTTGCTAAGCATATCATATATCCTCATTTATTGAGAAGTTGGTTTTGATCTGTCAAAAATGATGTTCATATCAGAATAATCATCTCTGTATTAGTTAGCTGAACAATATGGAAATTCAGAAACAATGCCAAGTTCAAGGGTATCATATAATATTAACTATATCCATCAAATGATCATCAACCTTGATCAAGATATGTTTCTAAAAAATTATCATTGGATAAATAATGATTATGTTGCTATAGATTTAGGTTGCTTCAACCATTTAACTAGTTCTAAGAAAATCACTTTTCTTAACCGGTCTCCTCCAATTCAAAACAGATATAAGCTTAACTTATATGGCTCGTGTTCGTCTAATGAGGACGCTAGTGAGAGTGGTCTATTGATAGACAATCATGGTAACATTATCAAAGGCTATTGCAGACTTTATGGCAAAACTACCCCTATCGTGGCTAAGGCTAGAACACTTTTGGATGGCCTATTGATCTTTAAAAATCTTAATATAGACAAATGGAACATTGAATCAGATTCCAAAATTCTAGTAAATATTCTTACTACTGGTAAACTCTCTTGGACTCTTGATCCCTACTTGGCGTGTTACAGAAGCCTGATATCCTCTAACATGATTCCATCTCAGATTTATAAAGACCAAAAGAAAACAGCCGGCTGACTTGCTAAATGGACTCTTAAATTGAAAATAAGACATTATTTCAATCATAATCAAGTCCTTAATACGTTAAGTGTCATTATCTTCCTCAAACATTTGGGTATGAGCTATATAAGATCTAATGACTAAAACTATTATTAATATACTAATAATGGAAATATATTAGCTTAAACTGCATATAGTCACTAACAAGTTTATCTGATTATTCATGACTAACGTTTGTTCCGACTTTAAGTATTTCATATGCCATTATAAAGATTTTAAGATTTCGTAAAGAAGGAAAATAATGGAAATCTAGCAGTATCCCAGGAAGATATAGATATCCACATCAATGTGAAATCCTCAATAACCTTAAGAATAACATACATTTTCATTGATTTGTTCTTGTTTGAGCTATTGTCGTCAACTCAGAATAAATTTCTTCAGAATTCATCCACAGAATGGAAGAGTCTCAGCTTAACATTCTTCAAGCTTCGTTTTGATTCCAAGAGCATGATTGTGTTGATAAATTGAAAAAGATTTATCCGTTTACTGAAATCTTCCATTTTCAATAGCAACCCCAAAAATTTAATTAAAATTTAAAATTTTAAGTTAGATATCCAAACTTCAATTCTTCAATAATTTAATTAATCCAATATCAAATCAGAACAAAATCTCAAAGATGAATATAAAAACCTTCACTGAAACTCATTATCTTGAACAACTTCAATGATTTTACTCCCTTTGGAATAAAAATGGATAGTCGATCTCATTTTTTTAATTTTGGCGCCAAAAATTTCTTTTCTGTAATCAATTTTTTGGTTTAAGTAACAGTTGTATCTTCATTTCTTAAATTAATATAAAGGTTTTATCGTACTTCAAAAAATTAAATGTAAGTAATCATTAATTTTTTTATAATTCTGAAAATTACTTATAGGTTCATTTATAATTTTTAACCTTTGTCCAACCTAAGAATAACCGGATCAAGAACCGGACTGAATTTTAATGGTCCGGTTCACGGTTTCATCTTAAAAACCAAAACCGATAAAAAATCAGAATAACAAAATTGGTTCAGAACCGAACCGATAAAATCGATAAATCGGTAGAACCGAACCGATAAAACCAGTAAACCGATAGAATCGATAAAAAATCGAGTCGATAAAATTGATAAATCAGTAAAACTGATACGGAGTGGAACCAGTAAAAATGTTAAATCCGAATAATTTATTATTATTATTATTAATTTTTTATACATTATATTTTCAAAATTAATAGTTTATTATCTATTTCTAATAAAAAAAATCAAAAACTAAATTTTAAATTTTGAATTTTATGTTATTTATTTAATTAAAAAAGATTGAAAATTTAATTTTTATTTAATTTAACTTTTTTAAATGTACCGGACCAAATCGATAAAAAATCTAACAGAAATTTAATCTAACCGAAAAAGATCAAAACGAATAGGACCGGATAGAACCGAATCATACCAAAAATTTAACTGTCCGATCCGATCCGACTCGATAAACTTAGCGGTCCGGTTCCGGTTCCGACGAGATCCGAACCAAACCGTACAATAAACACCCTATTTGTTGGTAACAAAAGTTCCACATGTTTTCAATCTTACCGCTCACAAAACCTTTGTCATTAGTATTACTCCCTCCGTCTCATAATATTAGTCGTTTAAGGTTTCTTCACCAATATTAAGAAAAGTAATAATAACTTTGAAAGAATAAAAGAAAATAAATGTGATTGATGGAGTTAATAACTTATGCAGAAAATTAACTATTTTATTGGTTGAAAGTTGAATATATGTAATAATGTTGCATTGGAAAACGAGAACGACATATATTATGAGACAAAAAATCTCTTAAAGAAAGACACATATTATGAGACAGAGGGAGTAATTAATAATGGATGACATCATCAATGACTATACCCTCCTGACCCATAAGTCTTTTGGTTATATTATCATTAATGACTATACTATACCCTTCTGATCCCATACCTATTTTGGTTATTTTATTACAGGTCTTGTACTAACCGCCTATTTGTAATTGTATCATTTAGTTCACAAAAGTTTTACTTCTGTCTCTCGAAAATGCAGTTCTCTATGCCTCAAAGTGCATATGTTACTTTAGCAGCTTTACTGATTGTGCTGGGATGGAGGGTACTAAACTGGTTATGGCTGAAACCAAAGCAGCTGGAGAAGCTCCTCAGACAGCAAGGTCTTACAGGGACGCCTTATCAGTTTCTCGTCGGCGACATGAAAACAAATTCGAGTATGGCGGCTGAAGCAAGATCTAAACCTATGGAATTCAACCACGACATCGTCCCAAGAGTCCTTCCTTTTCTCCATCAGGCAGTACAGAATTACGGTATCTATTGTCTCTTATGATTCTGTTTCGTATTTCAGAATTATTTTTGCAAGCTTCCTTAAATATTTTAGGTGCAGTTCTAGATTAGCTTAACAATTTATTTTATGCTCCCAGAAAATTGTAGAAAGTTATTAGAATTTTCAAAGTGATACTATATATGATGGCGAAATTGAGATCAGAGTACCATAATTATGTTAATTTATTTAGCTAATCACTAGTAGTACTATCTGATAGGGAAAAGTTGTTTCACATGGGCTGGTCCGACACCAAAGGTGACCATATTGAATCCTGAGCAGATTAAAATAATATTCAATAGGATGTATGATTTCCCAAAGCCATGTTCAACACCTATGTTAAAGTTACTGGTAGATGGAATCTTAAACCTTGAAGGAGACGAATGGGCTCAGCGCAGGAAGCTCATCAACCCTGCATTTCATGTAGAGAAACTCAAGGTATTACCTTTCTGCTGCTCTATTTTTTTGTCAATATAGTTCCGTCTATACTTAGTTTTTCATTATAAAAAGCCAAATACTAAAGGTGTATTTCGTTTATGAACTGTTTGGTCGATGATAACATCTTCTAAGATATTCATGTTCTGAGACTGATTCTGACTTCTGAGACAGTGTTATAGCATATCGTTATCTATTTGGTACGTTTTGTAGAACATGTTACCCGAAATGGAGCAAAGTTGTCTTGACATGATTACTAAATGGGACGAGCTTGTATCTGCTGAAGGATCATGCGATGTTGATGTATGGCCTTTTCTCAAAAGTTTAACTGCTGATGTGATCTCTCGAACAGCCTTCGGCAGCAGCTACAAGGAAGGAAAAAGAATATTCGAACTCATTCACCAACAAACGGAATTGACTACGCAAACTTTCAATACAGTCTACTTTCCTGGAAAAATGTAATACCCTCTTTAAGCTTGCACTATCTGAATTTACTTCGAAATATATTAATAAAGAACGTGTGGCAACCTTTAGGTTATTACCAACTAAGATGAACAAAAAGATGAAGCAAGTAGACAGTCAGACTCGAAATTTGCTAAAAGATATCATCGGCAAAAGAGAGAAGAGTAAGAGAGCAGGCGATGATTCAGGCAGGGATGATTTGTTAGGCATCCTTTTGGAATCAAACCACAAAGAAATTCAACAACATGGAAATAACAAAAAGGCCGGTATGAGTATTAATGATGTAATCGAGGAGTGTAAACTGTTTTACTTTGCTGGGCATGAAACTACTTCGGTATTGCTTGCTTGGACGCTTCTTTTGTTGGCTAAACATCAAGACTGGCAATCTCGTGCCAGAGAGGAAATCATGCGAGTATTTGGAAAAAACAAACCTGATTTTGATGGGTTGAATCACCTTAAAGTTGTAAGTCTTTCGATCCTTTAATATAAGATACTATATTCTCCCTATAACATGTTTATTGTTTTAAGGAAATACTATAAGCCAGTTATGTACATTATTATGCTTGCATCTTTTGTTTCGCTGTTCAACTATTCAAACGTGCATAAGTATTGTTGGATTATACTTGAAATAAATATAGCCAAATATGTAAATTGAAAATTTTCTTTTGAATATAGGTAACAATGATCTTGCATGAGGTACTTAGGTTATATCCATCTGCAATTGCACTCATCCGAACTGTTACCAAAGAAATGAAACTTGGAAGTTTAACACTGCCAGCAGGGGTGCATGTATCTGTGCCTATTATAATGGTTCACCATGATAAGGAACTATGGGGTGACGATGCAGCAGAATTTAAACCAGAGAGATTTGCCGATGGAGTTTCTAAAGCGACTAAGAACCAAGTTTGCTACATTCCATTTGGATGGGGTCCTAGGATTTGCGTCGGTCAAAACTTTGCAATGGCGGAAGCTAAGATGGCGCTCGCTATGATATTAGGACAGTTTTCGATGGATCTATCTCCCCTGTATGCGCATGCTCCGTTTCAATTTGCTACTCTTCATCCTCAGTTTGGAGCTCAATTGATTCTGCGCAAGCTCTAGTACCGATACCATTTAAGATTATTGAACTGCTTTTCGTTGACATTTACAGACAGAAAAAAGGAACCATAGATTAGTACTATGAATAGGTTGACGAGTGGTTCTTAATTCCATCTTTGTCAACTATCTTGTGTGAACTTTTGCTTTTGTCCATTATCATATAATTCTCATATTCTCACAGTTTTCAATGATAAGAGTCAAAATTGACAAAGATTATATCTCTCACTACGGATGTATCTCACACCATTGTTGTTATTTTTTATGTTTAGATCGTAGTTTTAAAAGGCGTCGTTTGTAAGGTGATATGACAGCGTCGTTTGTAAGGTGATATGACAGCGTATTTTACCGCAGCGAGACCGTCGTATGGCGCCTTAGTCGTCTGAAGAGATGGTTGGGATGAGACATTGTTAATTTGATAGTTTTTTATTTCAAATCCTTTTTTATCTTAAATATTCAGTTTTTGAAAATGTCAGGTCCTAGCTAAAAGTAACTGAAAACATATGTCATATCAAAAGATATAAGAGGCTAGAGATTGGCAATTGAGGTTTTATAAAACATAAACTGTTTGGAGATTATAAGAGGCTAGAGACTGGCAATTGAGGTTTTATAAAACATAAACTGTTTTGAATCTCCATGATGGCAGGAGTTGGGCGGAATATGCTTATGACTTCTTAATATATTTATTTGCTTCTCAAAACTAAAACAGTGATGGATTAAGATGAGTCGTGGATTAAAGAGCCGTTAACATATACGTTTTTTAATTATAGTACGATCATATGAGGAGGCACCATTATCTGTCATACGGATGTCACGATGCCGTTTGTCATTTGTGCTTCTTTACTTGGCCAAATAAGGGGATGGACCACTAGGAGCATATGTGAGAATGAAGAACATTACTAAAGAGAATAAATGGAAAGCTTTGGGAATGGATTCGTAGAAGATAATTATTTGGAGATATTTTGAGATCTATAATTCTTTTTATAAGTTGTGAGTTTTTTTAACAATATATGAGTGATTGCGAAAGTCTTCTTATAACCTCATATACACAATAAGTGTTTCATGTGGATTTAGGATTTCTTCACAATCCAAACCACGTTATATTTATCTTGTATGTGTTTGTTTAACATTTTTGTTCATACTCTTTGTGTTTTGGGTTTATAGCTGAAATTTTGGGTACAAGCGAATTATTGTGGCAAAAAGATAATAATAAATGTGCGGTACGTACCCGAAAGATTTGTCATACAAGAGTAATAATAAATGTGAGGTACATACCCGAAGTTAAATGAAATCTTATTTCAATTGGAATGTTAAATGATGAAGGTACTATTATACATGGGGATAGACAAAACTTAGGTTCTTGCAAGACCCACTTATTGTTGTGAAATATTATATGACTAATAGTCTGTACTGGTAGGACCGGTGTTTAGTGCAGACAATAATTCAACCACGTTATGGCATATGAGGATTGGGTATGTAAATGAGAAGAACCTTATTGAGGTTAGCAAGTAAAGGTTTTTGGATGGTAGTAGAGTCAAAATCTGAGCTATTGTAAAATCTGTATGTGTTAGCGAAAATTAAGAGAGCCAAATTTATGCTTAATGACCATATAACGAGTGTCGTGCTTGAGTATTTTCGTCTAGATCTTTGGGGTCCGACACAACAACCCATTATGGCTGGTGCAAGGTACTTCTTGTCATTGATTGATGACTATTTTAGAAAAATATGACTTATACTTTTCAAGACCAAGGATGAAGGATTTGATGATATTAGAAAGTGAAAGAGGTTAGTTGAGAATCAAAGTAGAAAGGTTTATAAGAAGTTACAAACAAACAATAGTTTGAAATATGTGAATGAGGTATTCACTAGTTATTTTTAAAAATTTACTTTGTTGCACATAAATATCTCAAGAAGATGGTTACATTAATTCATGTAAAACATTTGAAAGGTCAGAAGCTTGTTGGGAGTAAATAGATATTTAAAAAAGTAAGGTATTCTTGTAGTTGACTTATCCGAATACAAATAAATGTTGGTTGCTAACGGCTTCGCACAAAAAGAGGATGTTCATTTTAGTAATATATTTTCATCAACTGTGAAATGAATCTCAATAATATTTTTTTGTCAATTTTTACTAGATTTGATCTTGAGTTAGATTAAATGGATTTTACTATCTCCTTCCTACATGGAAAATTAGGAGAGGTAATTTACATGTGTCACTGAAGAGGATTGGAAGAAGGGAATGAAAGAGATATGTGTTTGTTGAAGAACCCCGTATGTGTTTTTCAACAGTCACCAAATGTAGTGGAATAATATATTTGATTCTTTTATGAAGTTCATCAAGTATATTTGAAGTTGCTATGATATCTATGTCTATTATAATGGAGAAAAAAACATAGATAGACATATCATGTTGCTATTGTATGTTAATGATATCCTAATAGCTGAAAATGACATGAAAAATATTGAAATGGTAATAATTCAGCTGAATAGAGAGTTTGAGATTAATGATATGAGAGAAGATATGAGGATACTTGAGATCAAGAGTAACATGACGGATGAGTACTTATTTTTATCTCAACAAGCATACATATATAAGGTCTTTAGGAATTTTAGAATATCTGAAGCAAAAAAGGTTGGACCTCCCACTGGTTCCCAATTCAAACTTAATGTCACTCAAGGACTAACCGAAGCAACAAATAATAAGTTCATGCAAAGGATACCTTATCCAAATATCGTTGGAAGCATAATGTATGTTTTTATTAGCACAAGACTTGATCCTGCCTACTCTATTAGTATTTTCAGCAGATTTATGTCAAATCCGGAGAAACCTCACTAGCAAGCCCTTAATTGGCTCATGAGTTACTTGAAGAGTTCGATTGAAGTTTGGTTATGTTAGGGTAAAAAACACCACAGGTCCTCCATGTTTGTCACTTGTAACACATCCGTCCCTATTCTCTGTCTCTGTAATAAACCGGTCCCCTATGTTTTAAAAATGTAACAAACAGATCCCTTTTTGTAATAAATAAGTCCTTCATGTCTGTAATAAACAGGTCCCTCATGTTTTCAATTTGTAATAAACAAGTCCCTCAAATTTTCATATAAGGATCTGTTTGTTACGTTTTTAAAACATAGGGGACCCGTTTATTACAGAGACAAAGAATAGGGACTGATGTGTTACAAGTGACAAATATAGAGGACCTGTGGTGTTTTTAACCCGTTACGTTATAATCAGAATGATAGGATTCATGAAATGTTAAGAGTGTATGTTAACTCTGATTTTGTTGTGTGTCTTGGAAAAATGAAGTTAACTTTAAGTTATATATTTACTATGCTTGGAGGAATGGTTAGCTGAAATTCTTGTATACAAAAGGTTGTTTCCTTGTCATCTACAAAGTCAAATATACAACTGTTATAGAAGAAATTAAAGAAGCCGTATCTTTTAAATGATTTTTGAGTGAGATCATTAATATAGAGCGATATATTATTTTGTTCTGCAATAATACTATTACTCATAATTTAATAAATAATATGAAGTTCCATGAGAGAACTAAGCATTTAGATATAAAGTTACACTTCATCCAAGACATGGTCGAAAGAGAAACTGAATGTCGTAAATATTATTAGTGAGTAAAACCATTCAGATGATTTGACCAAGGTATTACCGGTTTCAAATTTCACGAACTACATGAGATTTGTGCAAGTTTTGAATGCATGTGAATTGGTTTTTAAATAATATTTGAATATTGGACACAACAAATTATGTGAGCTACTATAAGCCTAAGAGAAGAGTAGTTAAGTGTAGGCTAAAAGTAACTCATAATAGATGTACGTCAAAATATTATAAGTGGCTGGAGATGGACAACCGAATACTTGTAGAGCATGAGCTGTCTAAATTTTTCTGATAAGAAAAGTTGTGCAAGAACTTAGATACAAATATATTTCGTAGAACCTAAAGGTAAATAATGCTGAAGGCATGAAGAATTCTTCAGTTGAAGCCGAAGATGCATGTTGATCACTTACGAAGCCGAATATGCATAAAATATTTTTCGAACGACTCCTCAAGATACATTTGTCTAGAAGAAATTAAGTAACTAATATATTTGAATAAATGTGTTAATCTCATTTGTTGACCGAATAGTCGTTGATCGGCTAAGAACCTTGGTTAGTCACTATAATTTGTCATGTGTATCAAAAATACCACTTATGTGTTTTTGTATCAAAATGGTCACTTTTGTTGGTTTTTTTGCATTTGTAGTCACTCACGGGTGACCACAGAAGCAATTTAATACAAACAAAAGTGACCACATATGCAAAACTAAACCAACAAAAATGATTATTTTGATGCAAAACAAACATCAGTGGCATTTTTGATACACATGACGAATTCCAGTGACTAACCAGAGTTCTTAGCCGTTATTGATCTATGAGTGTTTATTTTTTGGTATTGTATTACAAAGATGTACCACTACTGGTTGTAGAAATGCCAGCGCTGCCTCTTCTCTTTTGTACTTGTTTGCTTGACCAATTAAGGAAAGATGACGTCAGGCGCGAATTGAGCATGAAGAATATTATACACATTTTTATCCCTATATAAATAGTGAGAAAAGGGTTTGAAGTCATTTTTGGAATAGGAATTCTAAGCTACAAATTGCTAAAGAGAGAGAAAGTATAAAAGTTTAGATAGATCAAAGACAAACACTTGTATATACTCTTTGATCCATAGTTCCTTTTGTAAGATATGAGTGTTTGTAATAAAATATGAGTGGTTAGGTTTTTTTGTTTGAGAGTATTTTTGTAACTCTTATATATAAAATTTCTGTATGTTGTCCATGAATGTAAGATTTATTCACAATCTGAATAGCGTTAAATTTGTATTATGTGTGTTTAGTTTTACATTACTGTTCATATTCCTTGTTTTATTGTTTTGCATTCATAGCTAAACCATTAAATACTAACCAAAGTAATGTGGTTCTCTTATTTCTTGTTGCAAGATATACTCTACAAACAAACAGATTTCGGTTGACTATCGCTTGAGCTTCGGCTCACGCGGTATTTTATTCGGTTGTTGTTAGAACTTGATATTGTTGATTATTTCCAAAATGGGTTCCTCCAAGAGGGGCTTGAAAACCTTGACATTAAAACTATGAGCATATCTAAAAATAACTTAATTACTCTTAAAAAAACACACTTCTTAACTTTTCACAAAAAACTAACATCTCTTCATTTAAAACCTATTGTTTATTCCCAATCTTCTTTTTAATTTCAAAAATATAGAGGTTAGTCTTCCCAATCTTCTTCTCCATTTTAGAACTTTAAATGTTAGTTTTTTCAATCTTCTTCTTTATTTCAAAAATTAGGTTAGAACAAATAAATTAGATGAAACTAATGAAAATAAGTAGTGGATATTTTTTGTGTTGTAGTGAATTAGAACCTCATAGATAATTTTAGTGGGTACTTTTGAATTTTAATTACATTTATATTTTTTAAATAATTTTTAAAATTAGATATTATATAATATTTTTATTAACTCTTTCTATTTTATTAAAAAATTATTTTTAGTTTTATTAATTATTATATAATATTTTTAATAATAAAAACACAAGCACCAACACTCTTACATTTTCCGTCGTGCACCGCCGCAAATCTCTTTTTACAACTATGATTTTTTATTAGTAAAAAAGTTATTATTCTTTTATTTTATTCGCAGAAATATGTAAGTTTTTCATTTTTAACAAAGAAATATTATATATATATATATATATATATATCGCTGATTCCGAGCGCGATCCGATGCTACCCGGTCAGGTTTTGTCCCGCCCGAACATAGAACAGGTCGAGTGCGGATTTAGAAATTAGAACCCGCAACCGGATCAGGCCGAGTTCGGGATTTTAATTTGTTCGATCTGTTCGGATCCATAAATTATAAAATATATATAAAAAGTAATATATTATATAAAAAATAATATTATATATTTAAAATAAAAATATATAAAAATATTAAAATTGATGTCTGCAAGTCGTGCCGGACTGACCGGCGGACATAAACGAACGGATTGGGGTTTGAAAATATTAGGTCAGTAAAAAATCGGATCGGGTTCGAGCTCAAATGTAAAAAAAAAGGTTCGAACGGGCTGGTCTGAATCCGGCTCTTAACCGACACATTGTTTGCGTTAACAATTTTCTACCCATTTAGAAAACCAATTTTAACTTTAATTTCCAAAAATATGTACAAACTATCCTATAAACCCGGAAGAATAATTTTTAAAATTTAACGAGACATTCTAAAACCTAAAAGTAAACTACAATACAAGCACAAACAAATTCAACTTCATAAAATCAAACACAATTATGTCGAATGTATATGCCATTTATGACATACAAATGAAGATAACTATATATTTTAATCTAACTAGACATTTTCACAAACTATATAGAAATATCTATGTATTTCACATGAACCATTCAAAATAGATAACAAAATAACATTAGTTTGTGCAAACTATTTATGCATTTTTTTAAACATGTACCAAATTTTTGTATAAATGGCACAAACATTCATCAAATTCGCATGAATTGGTGCGGACATACATACTAAATTGATAAAACTCATACGAATTTGGTATGAAAATATTATTCTTCTAAGCACATAGTATGTGAAAAAATGTCATCTCCGAGTTCCGTTCATAAACGTAATTCTTTGTGCGATTTATCTTAGAAGCAATCAACTTATTTCCACCATCATTATCTAGAGATGAGAAGAACACCAAGAAGTGATGCTCATGGTGGTTTCATGAGAATAGTAATGAAATCATATATATTTTATGATGAAGTCTTACATCACGCCCCTCGTTTATAATATATATACAAAGAACAAACGACTTATAATTTGTCGGACGGGATGTACGTTTATCTAAATCATATGTTTTAATTAATGCATAAAACTGACGATTTTATTAAGTATTGTTAAATAAGTTTACTTCTTTATATAAATTGATTTGATAATACATATTAATAAATAGAAGAATCGATCGGTTTAATTTAATTGTTTGATTACCTGTTATGTTGTCGTGTTAACCGTAGCTAAAAGTAACTCGAAATAAAATTTTCTATTTAAATCGGTCTACTAATTTTTTGTCTTTCTGTATTTATTAGATTTCCTATTAATTGGATCTTCTATATTAATTAGGTCTAGTTTTTTTAGTTTTCATGTATTAGTTAGTTTTCCTATTAATAATTAGGTTTTATTATGAGATTTCTTAATTAATGGATTAAGAGTTATCACAACTAGCTAATAAATAGAAGAAAAAATTGATATACAATGTTTAAAAACAGTTGTGCACATTACTCTAGCTTTATGAGATAAATGAGGCGAATGATAAATACTAAAGAAAGGATTTTCTAAATTACTTCTCTTTTCTTACAAATGGTGATTGAGTCTTTCGTAATTTAAGAGTCTTTTTGTAACCTAATTATTAATAAAAAAACTGTATGTTACCCATAGATGTATAATTAATTCAAAAATCCTAACCACGTTAAATCCGTCTTGTGTGCTTTGTTTTTTTTACGATATTTTTTTATTTGTTGGTCATCTTGAACAAGGGTAATTGTTTTCTCTGAAGGTTCGTTAATCGAGACATAGATTCTTTCCTCGACCAAACGATGGTTTTTCTCAACAAGTGGTGTAGTGAGCATGAATCAATAATAGAATGAGTAAATAAATTTTTGATCTAAAGGTTCAAGAAATAGATCTTGTTTAGATACCTAAATTCCACAAAGATGAGTTCCATGATGCTTAGCCTAAAAATATATGATGAATCTAATGATTTCAACATATGGAGAATTAAGGTTAAGGCTTACAAAGTATAATGGATTAATTGTTTCTTTTAACAATAAATCTACATAGGTTAATGTCGTGGTATTGTCTAAAGCTTATAGTGCG
Organism: Limnanthes douglasii subsp. nivea; assembly: GCA_036936605.1. Taxonomy (NCBI): domain Eukaryota; kingdom Viridiplantae; phylum Streptophyta; class Magnoliopsida; order Brassicales; family Limnanthaceae; genus Limnanthes; species Limnanthes douglasii. The sequence continues at coordinate 119,745,339 of JAUPFV010000003.1, forward strand.
CTCAAATTGAGTTTGGGAGATGGAGTGTTGCGATAGGTATATAAAGATTCTACAGTGTTGGGGATATGAAATTGGATGTAATTTAATTGAAGAAGTCTTTGGCAAACAGATTGTATTTGAAGAAATAGTCTTACACATTGCATATGGATAGTAGCATAGATGTCCAAAGGCACATAGATGATTAATTCGAATCATACTCGGCTTGAATACATTTGGTGTGAAGGTGAATGGGGATGACCAAACAATCACCCTTATAAGTTCTCCTCCGAAGGAGTATGAACACTTTGTGGATAGGATGTTCTATGGGAAATACTCCCTTACAATGGCTAAAATTCTAGAGCGCATTGAATTCCAAATATCTTCAAAATAATACTGTTTTGAAGTGAAACTCCAAAGGGCACATACTGAGTGTGATGGGTCAATTAGGTAAGATAAATACAAGTGAAATGAGAGGAAAATCTTGATCAAATTCCAGAATGGATGTATGGGTTCAAAATTAATATGTTGGACATGCAAGAAGAAATGACACATCGATCAGAATTTCCTAGACCATGAAAAATGAAATAACTATTAGAAAACTGAAGTCGAAGATGCTACAACAGTGTTTGATGATTTTGAGTATACTTATGGTTTAACGACTTCTTATTATTGTATTTATAACGATAAATGAGTGTCGGATTCAGGTACGTTGTTTCACATGACTTCCAACAAGTATTGTTTGAAGACCTATGAGTGGTTGATGATGAAAGGGTTATCATCAGGAATGACGAATCATGAAATGTCAAAGGAAGTGGAGCGGTTTGAATCAAGTTATCTACAGAACTTGAGACAATTAAAAAAAAATGTAAGGTATGTACCCAAAGTTAAATGTAGCATGCTTTCTATTGGGATGTTAGATGAGAAAATTTAACCTATAAAAGTAGAGATGATAGAAAGATGGTCTTAGGAGGTGTGTCTAGCTTGATGAAGGATTCTACCAGGTTTTAGCACCATCAACTGTAATATTTAAGTAAGAAGGGACACAGTGAACTAAGTAAACATGGGTTGTTAGATGGTACCACAAGTCAGAAGTTGATATTTTTTTAAAGGTGTGTATTAAAGCGCTTGGCATAGGTTGTTCGTAGCAACCATAAATCGAATAAATTACTTGATTTTGTTCATTCAGACCTTTTGGGTCCAGCAGGAGAACCTACCATAGGTTGTGCAAGGTACCAATTGGTGACTATTCTATGAAAGTATGGGTTCTACTTTCAAGACCAAGGATAAACCACTTGTTGCCTTTGTGAACTGGAAGACTTTGGTAGAGAATCAAACCGATAAAATGTTGAAGAACCTTCAAACTAATAATAGCTTGGAATATTTGAAGAAGGAGTTTACCAGATATTACACAATGTTTAGCATTACTAGGACTGAACCTTAAGTGGAACTCCTCAACAGAAAGGACTCCTCAACTGCATGGCTTGATGTATGATTCATACAACTGGAATGGGTCGAAGATTCTACAGAGAAGCCGTGATAACGAATGCATATATAAGAAATATGAGTCCACCTACTACAATTAAGTTTATTTGTCTTCCAGAGGCCTCGACGAGAAATAAACATAAGTTTGAACATTAATATGCGTCTTAGGTACATGTGAATCAGGATAAGCTTAGGTCAAAAGCACTAATATGTTTGTTCCTTGACTATCCGGAAAAAGTAAAAAGGTATGGATTTTTTATGTGGTTTTCAATGAAGAGGACATGCCATTGAAGAAGGCGGAAGAGACTTAACCTAGTATTGTCTGGAACATATATAAAGTTGATGATGCATTTGATATACAAAGTGAAGCTAGAGATGCTTCTTTCAAAGTTTGGCCGAGGGTTTGGTATTCCATGCCCTTCAGATGATCAGATAGGAGAGCAATATGATCTTGACATTTATCAGCTGGTGATAAATCATGGAAACCAAGAAACATGAGTTCATCTACAATGCTTAAATTTATTTATCCTTGAGTGGGTAGACTAGAGAGAAACCTTAGCTAGGACATTTGATATTGTTAAGATATGTTGCCTAAGCACATGTGAAACAAGATAAGCTACATCAGAGAGCACTGAAATATTTGTTCCCCAGCTATCCAGTAAGAGTAAAACGATATAGGTTATGGTGCCTTAAATTTGGATGTCAGAAGGTGATGATAAACATAGACGTAGATTTTAATGAGGAGGATGTCATTGAATAAAATGGTAGAGACTAAACCTAGTTTCCAAGAAGAGATATGCAATTAATGATGAGTCTGATCTAGAACATGAGGCTGAAGACATGTATATCGAATAGGATTTTGGAACTAGTTCAGTTTTGGTTTTTATAAAAGAAGTTCAACTGCTGCATGAGTCCAAAAATTGTTGACGGCCTGGTGTTCAAGAGCCTTTGATGATCAGACAAGAGAGCAACATGATGTTGTAAATTATTAATCAGTAAGGTATAAAGCACGAAGACCAAGTAAACAACCACATAGGTATGGTTTTGTCGATGTAATTGGTTATGATTTATCCATTAAAGTATAATAAGATCTTCTTGAACCCTAAATGTATCACGATGCTATAAATAGTAGTGAACAAGAAAAGTAAGTCTCATATATGAAAGAAAGAACTGAAATCTCTCAATAAGATGACCATCTGGATTTTTGTGTAGCAGTCGAAGGATCAGAAGCTGGTTCTGATTAAATAGATATTTTAGAGAATGTCAAATATTCATGGTATTGATTTATCGTGATATAAGGCTAGGCTCATGGCTAAAGATCTTACACAAAAGGAGAGTATTACTTTTAATGATATATTTTCACCCGTTATAAATAAACCTCGAAGAGGATTTTATTATCAATTGCTTCTAGATTTGGTCTTGAGAGAGATAAAATGGATGTTAATAATTTCTTCCTATATGATAAATTAAAAGAGATAATTTACGTGTATCATACCAAAGGGGTTTGAAGAAGAGAATGGGGGTTATATTCGTTTGTTGAAGAGACCTTTCTATGGGTTGAAAGAGTCGACAATGAAGTGAAATTGAATATATGATTCTTTTGTGAGATCCATTATAGCTTCTACGAAAACCTTGTCTATTGGAATTGGGAGATATATATAAAAAGATAAGTAATTTTATTGTTGTGTGTTTCTGAACTACTAATAGTTGAAAAAGATAGAAAAATATTAAAGCGACTATGACTGGGTTTAAATGAGACTTTGAGATGAACGATATGAGAGAGACTAAAATGATATTTGGTGTTGAGATCAATAGGAATAGGTCGACGATGTATTTATTCTTATCTCAACAATAATATATACATAAATTAATAAATAAATTCTCTATATCTGAAGTAAAAGTGGTTGGAATTCTATTTGGTTCCCAATTGAAACTCAGCACCACTCAAGCACCAACCGAAGCATTAGATAATAAGCTGTATATTAAAAATACCTCATGACAATGTTATTGGTAGCATTATATATGCTATGATTTGCACTAAATCATATATTGCATATGTCGTAAGTGTTTTGAGCAAATTTATGTCAAATATGGGAAAACCGCATTGGCATGAGATACTTGAAGGTTCGGTTGTTGTAGGTTTAAGTTACAATCAAAAGAATACGAGTGATATATTTATGAAAGAGTATGTGGGTTCTAATTATACACGCTTCCTCGACACAAGGAAGTTTACTTCGGGTTATCTGTTTATTGTGCTTGGAGGAATGGTTAGTTGGAATTCTTGTATACATAAGGTTGTTACACTGTTGTCAGTGGAAGCTGAGTATATGCCAACCATACAGAAGCTATGAAGGAAGCTATTTGGTTGAAAGGATTATCGATATCTGAAGTAAAAGAATTTGAAGTCCCTTTGGTTCCCAATTGAAACTCAGTGCCACTCACCACCAACTAAATCATTAGATAATAAGGTATATATATTGAGGATACTTTATGACATTGTTATTGGTAGCATTATATATGCTATGAATTTCACCAAACCATATCTTGCCTACATCGTAAGTTTTTTTAGCAGATTTATGTCAAATATTGCAAAGTCGTATTGGCATGAGATACTTGAAGGTTCGATTATTGTAGGTTTAAGTTACAATCAAAAGAATACGAGCGATATGTTGCTGAAAGAGTATGAGGATTCCAATTATACACGCTTCCTCGACAAAAGGAAGTTTAATTCGGGTAATCTATTTATTGTGCTTGGATAAATGGTTAGTTAGAATTCTTGTATGCAAAAGGTCGTTACATTGTCGTCAATGGAAGGTGAATATATGCCAACCATAACGAAGGTATGGAGGAAGCTATTTGGCTGAAGGGATTATTGAGTGAATCACTGATGTATAACAATATGTGCTTTTGTTTTGTGATAAAACTAATGATCTTTATTTGATGAAAAATAAGATGTTCCATGAGAAAACTAAACATGTAAACATTACACTTCACTTCATCTGAGACATGGTGGAAAAACGGAAAGTGAAGGTTGTTAAGATTGTTATCGAAGAAAATCCTTTAGATGCTATGACCAAGATATTGTCGATTTTAAATCTCACAAACTGCATGAGATTGGTGCAAGTCTGAGATGTGGATGAGTTGTTCTCTAAAGAGTAGAACATTAGATGCAATGGATACCGCAGTTAGTATAAGCCTAGGTTAAAAGTGATTAAGTGTATGATATAAGTAACTCAAAGTGGAATCTTCTATTTAAAGCGATCTACTAATTTTTTCGTTTTCCTACATTAATTAAATTTCCTATATATTATGTATTATATATTAATTGGATTTCAAATTAATTGGATCTTTTATATTAATTAAGTCTACTATTTTTTAGTCTTCATATATGAATTACTTTTCCTATTAATTGAGTCTTCTATATTAATTAGGTTTCTCTATGAGGTTTCTTAATTAACGTACAATGACCTATCACAAAATCCTATAAATAGAAGAATAAATTAATATGCAATGTGTGAGGAAATTTGTGAACATTATATTTCCTAAATGAGAGAAATGGTTCTAGTTTTTTTAGATAAGTGAGGTGAGAGATAAGCACTGAAGATAGGGTTTGTGAATTATGCCATCTTTTGTTACGAAGAGTGATTGATTCTTTTATGTATGAGAGTATTTTTGTAACCTACTTACTAATAAAAAGAGTGTATAATGCCCATTGATATAGGATTATTTCAAAAATCTGAACCACGTTAAATCTATCGTGTGTGTTTGGTTTTATTTATTTTTTCTTTTATTTGTTGATCGTCTTGAAAAATTTTAATTGTTTTCTCCAAATGTTCGTTAATCAATACATCGATTCTTGCCTCTGGAAAACGATGGTTTAACAAACATGCCCAACTGTTCAATCGCATTTGTAAAATAATGAAAATATATTTTTTTGTATGAATTCACCCACAAGAAAAGAACATAATTGTGATAGTATGGTAAACGAAAAATAATTATTTTGTATCTCCTAAACTTTTATTTAACTTCCTTGGTTTTTAATTAGACCATATTATTTTAAAACCTTAAAAACCCGTTAGAATTATGGGGTTTGGAATAGCAATTCATCCATCGACTATCATCATTGCATATATGTAGTCCATTAACTCCAAAAATTCCGGTGTTAGTCCCTGAACTTTCAACTATCAATAAAGTTAGCCTATGAATTTATGGATTTCATTGGAATTAGTCATCATACTTGCATATTTTATAAGATTAGACCATGATTTCCCATGGATCAGGGATTAACTTTATTGAATTGTGCAAGTGCAGAAACTTTCACCAGACGTTTTGAAGTCAATGGAGCGTTACTAATAACCACACGGGTAAAATTCAAATTTTCGATAGCCACTTGAGTTTTGAAGTTTAAAACTTTCAAAAATATCATTGAACACAAAACACGTAAAATTTCAATAATTAGTTAGTTTTCTCAATTATTTTTCCAAAGACTCATATATTTCTATTTTTTAAACACAAACAAAAGAAAATCCATGCGTGATATTTTTGGATTTTTTTTTCTGATGTTCGCAACAAATTAGATGTAGTTACGCAGCTAGAGCACAATTTCTTTTGCGTAACCGAATACATATAATTACGCCACTGAAATAAATTTCTTTTTCCAAACTTATTTCACAACCAAAGTACTTTTTATGAAACGATTTTTTTATGCAACTTATTTTTACAAAATTCTTAACGGGTACACAATTTCTTTTTCGCAACTGGAACACGGTTCCCTGCCTGATTAATCGTCACCGGGCTTAGCCCGATGCTAGTTCTCTCTGGTTCTCATCTGCTAATAAGTGGTCAAGAAAAATATATTGGCCGAACTACCGATGTCTATCAAAATTCTTTGAATTTCAGTCCCCGTTTTGGAACCTGAAATTACCACCATATCTTCATATGGTCCTGCCACTTCTCTCATATCATCATCATAAAAAATAAGCAATGATGGATTTTTGTGAATGTGAGTCAAAGCACCTGATTCTAGGTGAATTTTTAATCTCACTATTTCTATTTTTCTGAGAGAAGTTGGTAATCCCTGAAATAGTATCTCCACCATATATAGTTTAAAATTCATTTTTTATAAAACTCACCAACCTTCCCCATAATCCTTAGTTTATCAACCATTAAAACTATCCTACGCTCAGGGTTCATATCCAAATATTTCAAATACACGTCAAATGAATAAATGGGCTCTACGATCATTAACGTATTTTCCTATTCCGGGGCCATCACAACTACCTCTCTTTTTGGCTGATTTCCCGTATTTCTACCTCTTTTAACAAAAGTTTTCAATTTTCCATTTTATATCAATATTTAGATTTACTCTTTCAATGATACACAATACTCTGTGTCATGACCGAAGTCCTCATGGTATTTGCAATATCTATTGGTCCTTTCATCTACTAGAGTCTGAATTGGAAAAAGATTTCTCAATTTACGTGACTCCAAGCCTTATCGAAAATTGTTGTTGCGTACTCTGTTCAACGTTAACAACTTGCTAATTTATTATTGGTATCGATGATTCTTGATTCAAAACCCTTAGTCGAGATGTGATTAGAGGATGCAATGTTTGGATCGACCGTGGTTGAGGCTGATATGTTGGAGCGGATGATTATTGGTACACGACTATGGGTGATTATTGGTATACGCAACCCAATCGAATAACTCCTCACAACAATCAAGATTTGTTTTTGTTTGAACAAATGTCTGGTATACTCCCCCAGACTTTCTGCGACCCTTTGACGACAATTAATAATTGTATCACTGTTCCCTCAAAACTTCTTTTTTACCATAAATTATTGCATGAATAAAGTATATGAAAAGTTTAAAAAATTTATACATCCTTCCGGTAATCGGTTATACCACTTTGATGCAACATTCTTGAAAGTTTGTGTGAAAGTACAATACATAAGATTTTCATTATCCTCGAAATTTATCATATAATTTTTGAAATGCTCAATGTGGTTATTTAGGTCTTGAATCACATCAAACTTCTCCATCGTTTATATATCAAAATGTTTCGACATACATCCGGCCGGAATATCCACAAACAAAGGAGATATCCTCAAATTATCAAATGGTTTTTATAGATTACCCCATTTTCCTTCTTTAACCCCTATATAAAGATCCTCCTTAGAAGAATTCAAAAACTGATTACTCACTCTATAATCGAGACTCTGACTATACGAGGGAAACTGAACGTGATTCGTTGCTTGCTTTTGTTTCCCTCTAGTTACCGTGACTGCACTATCTTTTGCTTCAGACATTGGTGTTTTATTGTCTTACTTTTCCCACATCTTCCTTGCGAACTTCCCCTACCAAGATGACCAGTCATAATCAGAGTTTATATTTGAGTTTCATTCCCTAAGACTTCTCATCTGACAACATTCTCTGTCTGGAGAAGAAGATTTATCTGATTCGTAAAGGGAATAGTCACTTGACTCTAAAGATTTATAACACTGTTTAACCTTCATTTCTTTCCTAGAACTATGAAAACTTCATTTTGTCTCGTCCATTTTCTTATCATTTAAGCGATGACTATACTCGATTGTATTATCCTTAGAAGAATTCTCTTTTCTAATATCTGATCGGACCTTCGTAGCGGCTGTCGTGGCATCATTTTTAGCATTAAGCTTTGCAATATTTTCCAACACCTCCTTGGATTGTTCCACCAAAGCTGATTGCTTGAGTTTCTCTTTAGTGAATTGATCATCAAACTCCTGCTCTTCGAGCTGATATTATTTGAACACATCTCTGATCACTAAATTCTGAACTCTAACATCATGCTTTTCTTGTATTTTAAGATTTATGTTTCCTAAATATTTCTCGACTCTGCTAAACCTTTGTGTGGTTTTGGAAATTGAATCTAGGTACCAAGTTTCTCCCACTATGGTCGTCAATGATAGTTTTAGAAACATGTAAGTCTCTAGAAAGAAAAGCTGCCAAAACTAGTAATAATATAATACTTATTCATATTTCCCCAAAAATGGAATATTTATTTATATAGTGATGACGATGGTCCGAAAAGCCACATGCTGACCCATTTTAGGTTATTCAATCCCATCATCTTACTAATCTTACACATACATATTACTAATTACATAATATACCCTCAATGTTACACAAGTCATGGAAATATCAACAACACAATTAAGGGCCAAATGAATGCTAATTGTATACTGCGTATCAAAAATACGAGTCAAAACATTAAATGAGTGTAGGAAATGTATCAGTGCAAGACAATATGACCAATATAAATCAATAAGAGGATGACACACATTAGAGTTATTTTAAATCTATGAGATATCTTGTCTAAACATATAAGCACCTGCAAGAAGATCATAAGTAGAGTTTCATCTAGTTTCGACATCTAAAATTATTATTTTTTATATTTCTTTTTACTAGTCACAATAGGGGTTTTAAATGCACATCATTTATTAACTGAGTTCGAGACTAGTAGGACTTCTTTTTAAGAGGCTCGATATAATTTGTGAATATCATACTTATTTCATCCTTTGTAACCACTTAAATTATGTGACATAAACATCTTTTGTGAAATATTTTTTGAAAATCCGAGTTCCAATTAACTTTATATCTCTTAAAGGTTGAAGCGTTTGCATATGCATCAAGAAAAGAAATTGAATTTTTTTTATTTGTCGAATCAAAATCAAACATACACTATAAAAGACCTTATTTAATGTGAAGATAATGGTGAAAATAAAAATTATATCACTAATGAGTATTTTTTCAAAATATTTTATAACTCTTGATCTCATAGACCTACATGAGATGTCTTTAGCTTTTGGGTTGACCTCCATATCCATCAAATTTTAGTATCTACATCCGTCATAAAAAAATGCACCATTAAGGGTAAATATCATCGTTTCATCCCTATATTTAAAATAATTTAAAACAAATATATAATCAATATTTTATGGTTTGATTCCAGTCTTCGACAATCTTTAATTTGATGTCCATATTCTAAGTGTCTATTCATACCGCCAGTGCAACTATTTTGTTTGCCACCTGTATATGAGAGTTGTTTTCGACATTCGTTACATATAACTGTATTATTTTCAAGTCTCTCAATAAAGTGCTCAAACCTAAAATGTTTACTTTCTAGACTTTAAGCTAGTTTTAGCGTGCAACTAACATGTGAAGAATTTGTTTCGAGGATTGGATTTTATATACCAATATCGAAAATATCATGCATATCTATGTTTTTATCATTATTTTTAAAAAAGGTCTATAGGTCGGGGAAGATTAAACACTAGTATTCGGTTTATTTTTTTGTTCCATTAAACGAGTAAAAAAATATATGAAACAAGTAATAATATGAAATAAATTAAAAAATAGAATAAATAAAGAAATGGGTATAGCATATCAAGCACTTATAATCACCAATGATCCACCATCAAGAAAACTTTTAAATTCAAAATTTGCCCGAAGATTATAAAAGAAAAAACGCAGTTTGAAAGATTATAGAAGAAAAAGTTTGTTCGAGAGATGATGAACATATAGTTGTGGAGGAGAGCTATATTTATAGATAAGATGATGAGATGATTGTTTTTAAAATTTCCTTACCCGGCTAAGGTAATTTTTAAAACAATTAACATTGCAACCTTAGCCAGATGCTCGGTTATGGTCTGCAACATTAACTGGATACCCAACTAGCTCAATTTTTATAATTATTTTTATTAATATTTATAAATACATCTCATCTCTCACTAAACTACTCACTCTCTCGACTAAATTATTCCATCTCATCCATTTTTTTCAAAAAAAATTATATTTCATAAATACACCACTAATTTCTATTTCATTAATCTTTCAACTAAATTACTCACACTCATTCATTATACTGCTTACTCATTCTTCTCCTCTAATATCTCTACTCCCACTTTTCAACTAAAATCTAATCTAGATTACTCATTCTCTATATAGTATAAAATTTAAATGGCTTCAAAAAGTGTTAGACAAAGCAAATAAATTACATATTCATTAGAAGAAGAAACAATGATGCTTAACCTGGAAGAGAAAATACCCATCATTCATAGCATTAATGGTAAAATGATATAACCTAGAATTATCTTGGACACCGACGAACTTAAAGAACTTGCAGGTACGAAACTTATTTGAAAGTCTATAAATATTAGATTGGATGAAATTTGTTGAATGGTTAAGTGTTTGGTATACTAATTTAGTAGAATACTTTTCTAGTAGTTGTAAGTTGGATAAAACGAATGCAAATAATCTAGGCATGTAGTTTACAATTAAGGGGGTGTCATGCATAATATATATAAGTTACATAAGAAAATAATTTGGTATGTATATGTGTAATTTAGATGATGATTATATCTGATTAGATTACACTCTTCCTAAGTGAGATTCAAATGAGCCTTTGGTAATAGAACGTTCAATAGATTTATTGAATAATAGCAAATCTCGTTTGAGTGTTAATGGTAAGGTGAGGGTAGCTGCTAAGCTAAAATTAAAAGAAAATCAGAGATTAACATTAAACTTAGTTAATTATTATTTCCTCGCAGTTAATAACAAATATTATTCTCTGACTTATATTCAAACATTTGTAACCACTACAATATTACAACTTGAACCTATAAATTTACCGAGTTTAATAATTATACATATAAATAAAATCGTCGAATTAAGTTTCTACCCTATGGGATAATTATATTCTATTTTCTTGTACAAAAGAGACATATGTTAGTGACTATGTCGAGAACCCAATTTCGTATAAAAGTTGAATATGAAAGATTGTTTTAACAAATCAATAGATATATTTTTATATACAACAACTTTGGTTGAAGTGGGAGGTGTATAAATATTTTGGAGGCTCTCTCAATGATGTATGAGAGGCCAATAATTGTCCACCATCTCATCATCTGTCTTGATGGTGAAAATCATATGGAAAAAATAGAGAACCACCAATACAGTTGAAGCCACCAAAGCACATAGGATTACTTCTAGTAGTATGTGGAGGATATTGAACGAGCGTGAGATGCATGAAGATATGCGTGCATGACAAGATTGAATGGAAACGCCATTCAACAACTCAGTTTGAAACATCAAGAGTTTAGAATCGATTTTAATGATTACCAACACCAAACTCTTAACTTTTACAAAGATTTTAGTGAGCGACCAAATCAACACGGTCATAACCCATGTTAGATAATATTCTTATTATTAGAGCTGATGTTAACGTATTAAATAGTGATGACGATTTAGTATTGGAATCACTATCAAATTGATACACGGTGATAACGTGTAAATATTAAACATTTTATTTATTTAGTTGTTATATATTGTATTGATAATTAAATTTCATTTATATTTTCGTTGTCTTTGATATTTCAAGTTTTTTTTAAATATCGTAATTTTCTCTCTTTCGACTAAATTTACTCATAACAAATTAAAATTTAAAAATAATGGAAAACTTAATAAATCAATAAAAAAATATAAACAACATTAAAAAATCAAATAAATACCTTAATTATTTCATTTATGAAAAAATCGTAGTTTTTGTCATTCACTAGTTTTTTAATACAAATTAATTTTTAAAATATATATTAGAAAAAATGCTGCACGATATACTCTAGCATTTCACAAACCTTCAAACTTCTTCAAAAGCTAACTTGAGATTGAAGATAATGAACCAAACTCTCAAAAAAACCTTCGTAAGCTAACTTGAAATTGAAGATAATAAACTAAACTCTGAAAAAAAAACCTTCGTAACCTAAACGGAACTCAATTTTCTATATTAAGAAATTGTAATAATGAAAGTATAGTTTAGTGATTCCCCTATGATTTTTATAAAAATGAATTTAAAATGAAGTAATTACCTCGGCCTCAAAAATATTGTTGTTGATGGATCAGGCTCCTAACTCTTCCCTCAAACAAACCTTCAAGAAATGAAAACTAAATATAAAACCATCTCTTCTTATGATCGAATCTTCTTTGCTTGCTCTGATTAATGGAGGAGGTGAGTGCTCCTCACCATATCATCGATCTGCTGATCATGATATGCTCTTTCCGAATCTGAACTCCCATTCTGATCAGCCAAAGATCAGGGATAATCCTACTTTTGAATCTGCCACAAGCATCGCTAAAGATTTAGCTATCAAGAAAACATATGCAGACAAATTCAAAAACAACTCAGAAAAAATACTTCACAGAAATGTCTCAAGATCAAGTGATAATTACCAGGTAGAAATACAGTTTGAGGCCGAATAATTGGGCAAGCTTCGACAGAAATCTACGAATACTATGGTTGGTAAATTTGCAAATTGGAAACCAAACTATATTTCATTTAATGCTTTTTTGGAGTATTTTAAATTTAAGGGTGAATACAATGTTACAAGTTAGGATTTTAGACTTATTTTTATTGAGTTTACACTGATAGAGGATTTGAAGAAACTTTGGAGAAAGAATGTGTGGCAAATTGAGGAAAAGATCATGAGGCTGTAGAGTGGTCTCCTAATTTTAATCCTAATGTGAAGAATCCAGATACTCCTGTCTATATTGACCTACCAAACCTACCCGAGTTAATGTATTGTGAAAAAATATCCTTGAAGTTCCTAAAACGATTGGGTCTCCATTAAATTTATTGGTTCCAGTTAATAATAGGGAAAAATACAACTTTTGTAGAAATTGGGTTGTTATGGATGTGCCAAAACCTTTGCCTAAAGGAATAAAAATATCATTTGTGTCTTACAACCATTGGCAAGAATTTGTGTATAACAAACACCCTGAGTATTGTAAGTGTTGTTCTCACCTGGGCAATTCAGATAAAGACTGCAAGAAGACAAATCAAAGGAAGCCTGTTGTCCAGGTTAAATCCTCCAATCTCATGATGATGGACTCCTTGTTACCTGCATTTCAACTAAATGTTACTGGTCATAAACTAAAATCAGTCATTGTTGATGAAAAAAATGATGTTATTGAGAAATTAGAACAAAATGTTAATAAGGAAGTGATTCAGAATCAATCACCTCTTGGTATTGAAAGTAGGGAGATTATTGGGGCTCTTCATATGCTAAAAATGGGCTATATCTGATGAGTTCGGAATTATTCACCACCACTCACTATGGAAACCAGACAGGGTTAATCCGGACAATAATTACCCACTGAAGTATTCGGACATGACAAAAGTATTAAAACACTAAACACCTTTTGACTAAGCTAATTGCTAATCTGCTTAATAAACTAATGGGTCTTTAAACTCGACCCGATTTCATAGTTTGACCCAAAACCCCATAGGGCCCATAATTAAGGGTATAAATACCAAACCACTTTCATTAATGAGGATGATGAACATTTAATACAACCAGGCAGCTTAAATCTCTCACTACAAAACACCCAAACATTTAATACCCTTGAAATACCACAAAACATCTGACAAAATTACCCTCAGTAAAAAATAATCCACACCAAATTGGCGACCACAGTGGGAGGAGAAGGTGCCTGAATCTAGCATTCAAAACCAGCAAGAAAAACCAGTTCGGATGAATCTGGACGAGCAAGTAGTGCCACCACCTTTGATAGAAGTGGTGGGAGAAAACGAAAAGTACACGATCGAAGAACGAGACAGGTTGAAAGCTGAAATAGAAGCCTTGAGAGCTGCTAAAAAGGTTGAATTAGGCTTGAAATAAAAATCAAAAGTGTCATCCATTCACCACACTGACAATCCAAGGGAACATGATTCATCAGCAAGGACTCACTTGAGCACTAAAAAAACTCATATCAGCTCAAAGAAGTCCCACCGGTCTAAGCCGGTGGAAAGCTCGAAGTCGGAATCCTCTAGTAACTCCTCGAACGAGGATGGACTTGAGGAGTCCCTGTCATCCAGTAGTGATGAAGGCAGGTCCAAGAAGAAGCAAAAGTTGGCTAAAAAATATTCAAGAAAGAGGGACAGGCATGGAAGGTTGAAAAGGAATCTAAGTAAAGGGTCATCTCATAGCCACAGCCATGGCCAGAGGCATATAGACCAGCTGTTGATGGATCATTTCGCTTTCCATGATGAACCGGGTATCTTTGCAACTCCTAATGAAGATACTATCTTTATTCGTGGACGGAATTGAAGACAATCTGCTTTGTCTTCCAAAATACTGTCCGGAAACCTTCCTAAGAGGTTTGACAGTACTAAGATGGAAAAGTATGATGGGAGCAAGGATCCAGATAATCATCTGCAATAATTTAAAAACTTTATGATGAACTTTGACGATGATGACAAGTTGTTTTGTAGAGACTTCTCTCAATCTTTTACAAAGAGTGATCTGAAATGGTACAATAGCCTACCACAAGGGTGCATCAGAAACTTTGATACGTTTTGGGTGGCTTTCTGAAGGCAGTTTGTTGGAAGTAAGGAGGTGAAGGGCAATGAAGACACTATTATCCAATGTGCCCAAGAGCCAAATGAATCATTGAAAGAATTAATAATTCGGTTCGTGAACAGAAAGAATGGATTAGCTGATTGCTTTGAACAAGTAGCAATAGCTTCTCTGAGACAGGTTTGAACCCTGGAAATTTGGCCGATTCGGTCACCCAGATGAAGGCCATGACATGGGGCGGTTTACTGAACCAGGTGGGTAAGCAAATCAATGTGGATGAAACAAAAAAGACTAGGGTGCACAGGCAAGTGAGATCTGCCCCAGTTGCACCAAACCGAAACCAGAATCAGTCCGCATACAAGGCTAAGGAAGCCGGACAGGGTCCCAACAGGGCCACGACTCAATCTCACCCAAATCCAGCTCAGAGCTAGCAGTCCAGAAATAAGCGAGGACCTTGGGTCCAATCGGAGTGGTTTGCCAAATTGAAAGAGAATGTGGCAACCATCTATGAAAAAACAAAAGACGAGGTGCATTTTAGGAAGCCAGCCGCGCTTTAATCTTCTAAGGAAAGTCGTAATGCTTGTTTCTGTCAATATCATCATGATATTGGCCATAACACGGAAGATTACATCGCTTTGAAATAGGAGGTACAGAATCTGATTAAAATAGGAAAATTGGGTGCTTATACTAAAAGAAGAAGTGGGAATAGGTCTGATAATGCTCATCGGACCGGCCCAGCAAATAACGCAGGAACATCGGCTCTGGATGGGGCCATGGTAATTATTAAAAGATTCGATGTGGAATCAGAGTATTTGGATCATGATCCAACCCGGAATAAGGTGGGTGTTATAATAGAACATATCAAGACGGTGTCCGGGCTCATAAGTTTTTTTGAGTCACTTACCATATTTGGGGGAGACACCATGACTGCACCAACTCCTTCTTCAAGAAAGAGGCATGTTCACACCCTGGCTACTCAGTTAGAGGGAGGCATGTCCTCCTATCAATCCCAAATTCCTTTTCCGTTCATTCTTTTTGATGAAGATGATTTGAGGAACATATTTGGTCCTCATGAAGATGCTGTGGTGATGACATTAGGAGAATTTTGGTGGATACTGGCAGCTCAGCCAATATCCTCTTTTTGAGTTCCTATAAACAAATGAAGAATCTAGCAGTGATTCAACGTTCGAACATGTCTATCGTGGGTTTCACTGGAAGCTCTGCGGACGTAGTCGGGGAGTTTGAGGAGGATGTTTTGTTAGGCAAGGGTCCTTTCGAGAAAATGGTCAGGGTACTTTTTGTTGTGGTAGATTGGGAGAAATATGGAAGTCTATATTGATGACATGATGATAAAGAGTGTGGAAGAAGAATTACACTTGGCAGACCTCCAAGAGACTTTTGCCAACTTGGTAAAAGTTAATTTCAAGTTAAATCCAGAAAAATGCGTTTTTGGAGTACAGTCTGGGAAGTTTTTAGGGTATGTGATAAGTGAGAAAGAGATACATCATAATCCGGACCAACTGAATTCTTTATTACAGATGGATCATCCTTGGAATATTATAGATGTACAAAAATTGACAGGAAGGTTTGCTGCTCTAAACCGTTTTATCTCAAGGTCTTCGGATAGGTGTGCCCAATTTTTCCAAACTTTAAAAGGTGCCAAGGGCTTTAACTGGTCTCCATAGTGCAACCAAGTGTTCAATGAAATAAAAAAGCATTTATTTTCCCCCAAAACTCTCTACAAACCTATTGATGGAGAAACATTGTACATACATTTAGCAGTGTTCGAGTGTGTTATAAGTGCAGTACTAGTGAGAGAAATGGATAGTTTTCTCGTCCGGTGTATTACATTAGCAAGAGCCTGATGGATGCTGAAAGAAGGTACTTGAAACTTGAAAAGCTAGCGTTGGCTTTAGCAATCGCTGCCAAGAAAATGAGGCCCTATTTGCAGTCTCATTCTATAATCGTCCGGACATCTTTTCCTTTGAAAAATGTTCTTCAAAAGGCGGACATATCAAGCAGGATGACCAAATGGTCAGTAGAATTGGGAGACTATGACATTGATTTTTCCCCTCGAACTGCAATCAAAGCTCAATTTGTTGTTGATTTCCTAGTTGAATTCCATTCGGACATAAGTACTAAACAAACTACAGATAAAAAAACAAGAAGGTATGGGTTGTCCGGACCGATGGTGGATCAAGTACCATGGGTTGTGGTGCTGGGATATGCTTAACCTCTCCGTACAGCGACAAACTATACCAGGCTATATGTTTTTCTTTTAGGGCTTCTAACAATGAGTCTGAATACGAAGCTACTATAGCTGGTTTGAAATTAGCCTTGCTATGTGGAGCCAAAATAGTTAGGTTAATGAGTGATTCTTAGCTTCTTATCCATCATGTCCAAGGTCAATCTGAGGCAAAAAAGGAGCAGTTGATTAAATATTTATTCATTCTTAAAGAAGTGGTAGCTAACTTCAAAAATATCAGCTATGAGCATATACCCAAATCGGAAAATACATTAGCAGACTCCTTGGCAACCATAGCATACTATGAGTCGTACCCATGGATTCATGTACAAGAATGTCCATCCATACATCCCAATTGGGGTAAGAAAGAAGAGGAAAGTTTAAGTATACAAGTGGTTCAACCCGAGGACTGGAGACATCCCCTTCTTCAATACCTTACTAATGGCATTTTGCCTCCGGAGAAATCTATGGCCAGGAAAATGAAGTACAAGGCTCGTGGTTTTTTAGTCATAAGAGATATTTTATACAAGAAGTCATTTAGCAGACCACTCTTGCGTTTTCTGGGGGTTGAAGAGTTTCAAATTGTCCTATCTGAACTAGATGATGGTGAGGGATCAGCACACTGTGGCTATAGAGCTTTAACCCGAAGGATTTTATTGGCCGGATACTACTGGCCATCCATAATGGAGGATGCCAAGGAATTGGTAAAGAAGTGTGATCTATGCCAAAGATATGATAATAAAATTCATATCCCAGCTGTCCTCTTGGAATCGATTTCTGAGCCAATACCTTTTGCTTGTTGGGGACTAGATCTAGTAGGGCCTCTACCAATGGCGTCCGGAGGGTGCAAAACTATTATTGTAGCCATTTATTATTATTCAAAGTGGATAGAGGCAGCCTCCCTGGCAGGAACTACCTCAAAAGTTGTTATAAAGTTCATCCTATTTAATATTTGTTGCAGATTTAGGGTTCCTCAAAAGATAACCACAGATAATGGGCCACAATTTGATAACAAGGATATGGAGAGTTTCTGTGCCTCTAGGGGCATTCACCATTGCTTATCTTCTCATTTCCACTCACAAGCGAATGGTCAAGTTAAAGTGGAAAACAGGACCATTCTGTGTGGTCTAAAAAAGAATTTATAAAGGACTGCTGGAAAGTGGCCAAGCTATTTACAAGAAGTACCGTGTGCCTACCGGACTACTCCTGAAGCTGCTACACATGAATCTCCGTTCTCCTTGGTATATGGGATGGTTGCAATTTCTCATATAGAGGCAACTCTTCCATCATATAAAGTCCACAGTTTTTCCGAACAGGCTAATGAAGTAGCAGTCCAAAGTCAATTGGACTTAGTAGAAGAGAAAATGGTTAAGGCTCATCTTAGAGCCACCCATTATCTAGGTTTAATGAGAAGTAGGTTTGCTTCCAGAATCAGAAGAAGGGATTTTTGACCGGGGGATAAAGTATTGAGAAAAGTCTTCCTACATACTAAAGAGAAGAAATTCGGCAAGCTAGCTCCAAATTGGGAAGGTTTTATGTGGTCATTGAAAAGCTTAAGCCCGAGACATACAGGCTTCAAGACAAAGATGGAAGAATCTTAAACCACCCTTGGAACATTGAACACCTCCGGTTATATCTGGAATAAAAGTTGTGTAAATATTTACTTATTTAAAGTCCATTTAAATATTGGAGGGCATACTCTTTCCTACCCTGGTGGCGCGGGGAGATTTTAATGAGGTGTCCGGGGTTTTCAATAAAATTCGATGCTTTCTTAAAATATTCTGAGTGATTTGATTTACAATTTCTTTAAAGCCTTCAAAATATCTTTGACATATCGAATTGATCTTGTGGAATGATGACCATTTAACGTTTGCCATCAGAGAATTTAAACACTCTCATCTTAAAATGCTTGTAAAATAAATAGGGGCTATTTAAAACCTCAGCCACTAAGATTCAGCGAATATGAAACAAAGCAAGAGTTTAGCAAAGTAAAACTACCCGGCTAAAACCGGAGGATGGTATTGAAACATAAAGAATGCCTTGGCCATCCAAGGACTTTAGTATGTCATAAAGATAAGAAAAAAAAATAGAAAATAGTTAAAACTTCAGGGCTAGTTTCCCTTAGATGTTCCTGCATCATTTTTTTTCTTTTTCGGATCTTTGGGTTCATCGCTGGAACTCTCTCCGGTCCGTTCTTCCTCATCAGTAGTGTCATCAATACCACTGGAATAGTTTTTCTTATCACCATCCACCATCGTGTGAAATGGGATATCTTCATATTCAACATACTGCCACAGAGTACCGAGTGTCCTCTTCGGGAATGTTTGATGAAAAAGCAACACCATATCAGATTTAACTTCGGCATACCTCTTTTAAAAAGAATCTATCACCTTATAAGTGTACGCATCGACCTTGGCCTGGATCGTCTTCTCCTGCTCTTTCACCAGATCTTCCTTCTCCTTGGTAACCTTGGACACAACATCTTCAAGAGAAGTCTTATCACCGGACATGATTTGGATAACATTGTCCTTGGTCTTCACCTCTTCCTTCAAAGTGAGGAGATCTTTCTCCAAGCCAATGCACTTGGTTTGGAGCTCTGTGTTAGCCTTCTCCGAAATGACCAGCTTGTTTGCCAGATCTTCTTTATTTTTCTTTAACTCCTCGAGCTCTTTCCTCAATGCCTTAACACTTTGGTTGGCATTGAGAAGGTCAGTGGATAAGCTCTCTTTATCTGCGTTGAGGGTATTGATGAGGGCAGACTGACTTTTTACTTGCCTCTCTAAGTTAAGCACTAGATGAATATGGCCCAACAAAGAGTGAGTCACCGTATCGTTTTCCCCTGAAACAGTGAAAGACTTACCATTAAAGGTCACCATGTTAGAGGAACTTGGGGGAAGGTAGAGACCAACAAAGTCATGTTTTTCAAGGTCTCCAAAGTAAAGGCCAATATTTTGGAGGCCACTGATGTCTACTCCATCAATATTTATATCCCCTCCGGTACCCTCCTGCGTGTAAATCACTTGGAATTTGATCTGCCAAAGTGGGGTCTATTGGGTCGACCGGAGGAAGATACTCCGAAGGCCGCAGGACAACTTCATCCCCCAAGGAGACTTTCTCTTCTTGGCTGTCCTCTCTTCACTATTTGCTCCCCGTTTTCAGTCATTCTTAGAATCCTTTGGAGGATCTTGAGGTCCCCCTACCTCCCTAATACTCTCATCTTCAACTACTTGAAGTAAAGTAACATCAATTCCCCCTTGGGCTTGCACTCCCTGACTCGCCGGAGCGCTCTCCTCAACAGCACCCTGGACAACCTCTGCTGCAGCTTGTTTTTTCTTGCCCTTCTTGCCTTTCATCTTGCTTGGGGCTTTAGCTCTGAAGGGCAAGGCCAGTTTTCCATCCTTCTCCTTTGTTCTTTTGAGGATAACAGCCGGAGGGGGTGGTGTGGTCAGCTCCTCCTAAGTAAGGTCTCTCCGGCCCGTTGTGCTCCAGAGGTAGGACCTCACTAAGTTTCCGGAGGTGAAGTAGTTGTGAAAAGTGTTTCCCCAACATTCAGCAGCCCAAGCGTTTAATTTGGAACATGTGGCCTGCCCCTCCTCCACAGAATCGGAGAATTATTTCGGCAACACTAACCAAAGAAAAAGAAAAGTAGTTTAGAAACAATTTTTTTACAAAGCAAGAAAGACAAACATGATAAAATATTTACTTGAGTTTTTCCATCTGCTGGTGAGCATACTGGGATTGACACCAGCTTTGATTTTCCTTATGTTTTCCCATGTCCCGCTGATAAATTGAAATTAGGTCTTCTAATTTTTCTATGATTGAAGAAAGTCATCCACCACCTTAAAGTTGTCTCCCATATTGAAGTGGTAGAATGGAATATGATGGTTCTAACATAGACCGGCCACAGCAGCAAACGGCTCCATTGGAAGTGGTATACCGGAGAGCCTTGACGCCATAATGCATGCGATGAGAGTATACCAAGCGTTGGGACTGAGTTAGCTTGGGCAGAGTTTTATCAGGTGGAAATATCTGACAATTTCTGGATCCAAGGGGAATCTGAGCCCCTAATTAAACAGCTCGTTGTAGATGACAATTTCATTAAGCTTACAGTCCATCGGAGTCTCCGGTGTGACTGGTATACTCACCTTAACAGATTTAGGGATCCCTCACTTGGTCCGGATTCGGCGTAACTCAATAGTATGAGTATATACATAATTAATATTCTGCATGGCCAACAGATACTTGACATTGACCTTGTGGAAACAAGGACCCACCTTACCCTCCCAACACTCCGACAGATCCAGATGTTTCAGACAGACTTTCTCTTTGCTTTTTCCCTTTTTATCAGAGGGGCATCTCCGGTCTGCCCTGAAGCTTACTTCAATACAATCCTCCATCACCTCTTCCAACATCGTGGAAGGTTTATCGGCCGTTGTTAATGGGAGAGTGCTAGTGGGTGGCTCAGCAGGTTTTCCGGACGGTTGGGCATCAGCCTCTCTTTAGGATCTAGTGTCCGGCAGGGGCTCAGTTCCGAAGGGCTCAGTATGACAGCTGGTTCTAGTGACCTCAGGTCCGGAGGATTTGTCTTTTGGGGCTCTGATAGGTTCCTCCGACCCAGAGGCTTTATCTTTGGTGCCAGACTTGGAGGGCCCTGACTTCGAGGACTTGGTTTGAGAGCCAGTTGCCTGACCCTTTACTAAACGGCTTGTCCGGCGAAGATTAACGTTTTCTAGAGACTTCTCAATATCTGACCCAATAGCGATGAACGGAGAGGGTAATCTTGTACTTGATACTGCTTTCTCCTGAACAACAGAGGGCTGTGACTCCTGAACCGAGGAGCCTAACGGGATGGGCGAGAGGCTTGGTTGAAACAAACTCTTAGGTTTGGCACTTTTGGCAGAGGATGATCCTCGATCAGCTTCTGAAGACGGTGTGTCGGGCGTACTAATTGGAGATACTGGAAGACCAGCAACGATACGTCTCTCTCGTTCAACTTTTTGTGCTTTTTCTAATTCTGAAAGATTTAGCCAACCACCTTTCACCAGAGCATTTCTCGCGGTGAACATAAACCTACACAAGAAAGATTTTGAGAGGATAAGTAAAAATCTCTAAAAATAAGAAATGACAAAGTGATGAAGATGGTGAAACACTAAAAGGAAGTAATTTATACTAGTGAGGCAAAAAAATTACCAATACCTAGGAGAAAACGAAAAGGCAAAAGTAATTATTGAAGGCGTCGTTGACCTCATGAACATTAAATTCAGGGGTTGCTTCTTGGGATTAGTGGGAGCACCATTCTAGGAAGAAAACGGCTGGTAAAACAAATCAAAATGTGACACGTGTCCCACGATCCATAACAGAACTCTTGAACTTTTGAGAAGTATTCAGTCCGGATAAACCCTGAGCTGAATACATAAACAGTCCATAGAGTATTGCTATTGCCTCAGAGGGTTTTTTGGTCTTGCCAAAGACCTTTGACAAAACCTAAAAAAGGGGCTACTGATGAGTCCGGAATTATTCACCACGACTCACTGTGGAAACCGGACAGGGGTAATCCGGACAATAATTACCCACTGAAGTATCCGGATAGGACAAAAATATTAAAACACTAAACACCTTTTGACTAAGCTAATTGCTAATCTGCTTAATAAACTAATGGGTCTTTAAACTCGGCCCGATTTCATAGTTTGACCCGAAAGCCCATATGGCGCATAATTAAGGGTATAAATATCCAACCACTTTTATTAATGAGGGTAATAAACATTTAATACAACCAGGCAGCTTTAATCTCTCACTACAAAACACCAAAACATTTAATACCCTTGAAATACCACAAAACATCTGACAAAATTACCCTAAGTAAAAAATAATCCACACCAATATCAATCAAGAGGGCAGTACTACTTTGTCTTCCCTGATGGAAAGTTCTTTCCCAACAAAGCAAACAACTGGAAGTCTTCCCTCCTCCCATGTAAACAAACAAACAATCGTTTATAAGAGAACATAAAAGAAGAAAATAAGGAAAGTTAAAGCAGTCAACTCAAAGGGGATTATATCCTCTAAATGTGTGCAGCATAAAAATACTCCCAAAACCTCTAAATGATCTAAATGACTATTTCCATTCTAAACTGGAATGTGTGTGGTATAGGCAATAAAGAAACTCAATCTAGAATAAAATCTATCAAGAGGTCAAATAAGCTAGATTTCTTAGGCCTTCAAGAGCCTATGGTCAATGGTTCTAAGTTGGAATCTATTTCAAAGAAGTTTGGGTTTCAAGCTTTTACTAGTAATATCAGCATTAAGATCTGGGTCATGTGGAATAGGGATTTTTTGGTGGAAGTCATTGTTAATGAAGATCAGTTTCTTCATTTAAATATCAAGCACTTTTCTCTTTCTAAAGATTTCATGGTTATGGTAATCTACGTTAAGTGTACAAGGAGTTTGAGGAGTCTACTTTGGGATAATCTAAGGAATGTTGAAGAAGAGGGAAATGAATGGATTGTTTTTGGTGATTTTAACACTATCGCTTCTCCTAATGAGCAGATTCATTGCTCAACTAATTGCACAACCAGTATGAATGATTTCAATAGCTTCATTTTGGATTGCAACTTAATTGATGTTGGATTCTCGGGGAATAAATTTACTCGGTCTAATGGTAAGCAGTGGAGAAGATTGGATATGGTCTTATTCAACAGCAAGTGTCTTGGTTATTTTGATGATACTAGCATTACTCATCTACCTAAAACATGTTCTGATCACTCTCCCCTGCTCCTTACTATCTCTTCAACCAATACTAAAAGGATATATTCTTTCAAGTTTTTAAACATGTGGTGTATGCACAAGGATTTCTATATCTTTGTTGAGGGGTGTTGGACAGTTGAATACTCTGATGCTCCTATTAATAAGTTTTTGTACAAGATTAAGTATCTAAAAGCTAACCTAAAAGTGTGGAAAAAGTCTGTGTTTGGAAATGTATTCGATTCTATAAAATAAATTAAGGAGGAAATCAATGTTCTGGAAGCTAATATGCTTATTTCTAACTCTATTGAAGAAAAATATTACTGGAAAATACCAAAGACAAACATCTCTTGTTCCTTGCAAGAGAAGAGGAGTATTGGATTCAAAAATCCCACATAAACTTGTCTAAAGATGGATAAAGAAACTCAGCTTTCTTTCACAATTATATGAAAAAAAAAGTACTAGAGATCTAAAATCTCTCGTATTTGGAATGGTACCACTTGGGATGAGGATACAAACACCATTGGGGAATCTGTAGTAAATCATTTTAAAACTTTAATTTCTGACCTCCCCAATCCATGTTATTCTAACATTCTTGATGACTACATCCCTAATATGGTGTCTGATACTGACAATGAAATGTTTATGAGGTTGCCTATGGAATAATAAATTTATGAAATCATCAAAGACCTGAGTCCTAATGTTGCAGCTGATCCAGATGGTTTTAATGGCAAGTTTGTTAAAGTTTGTTGCCCTATTATAAGGGTTGATCTATGTTATGTTTTCATGGTTTTTTTCAAGGAGGGTCATTTTCCTAAGGGAATCTATGCTACAGTCCTTTGCCTAATTCCTAAAGTTGAGTCTCCTAAAATGTGGAAAGACTTCAGACCAATTAGTCTGGCCACTTTCTTCAGCATAATTATTTCTAAATTGATTAACAACATGTTGTATACTCTCCTTCCTAATCTAATCTATGCTGAACAAGGGGCCTTTGTTAAGGGTAGGAGCATTCATTATAATA
The DNA here is from genome assembly GCA_036936605.1 of Limnanthes douglasii subsp. nivea. NCBI lineage: Eukaryota > Viridiplantae > Streptophyta > Magnoliopsida > Brassicales > Limnanthaceae > Limnanthes > Limnanthes douglasii. The sequence goes on from JAUPFV010000003.1 coordinate 119,770,192, forward strand.
TCATGATTGCTCAAGAGTTTTCTGGTGATCTGGCAAACAAGATTAGAGGAGGTAATATTTTGTTGAAGATGGATATGGATAAGGCTTTTGATAGGATGGATCACACTTTTCTGCTAAGTGTTCTGGCTGCATTTGGGTTCAGGGATGATTTAATAAGGATGATTGAAAGGAACATAGTCAACCGTCATTTCTCTATTCTGGTCAATGGTGTTTTGAGGGGTTTTTTCAAGACTAATAGGGCTTAAGACAGAGTGATCCACTATCATCCAGTCTTTTAATATTAGCTCAAGAATATCTGCTTTGAAGTCGAAAAAGGTTATCTACTGATCTTCCTTCAATTAGATATAAAAGGAGAGGGGGATTAAACATACCCTGTTTAAGATTTTCTGATGACATGCTGGTCTTCTGCAATAGATCCACAACCTCTATTACAAAGATAATGAAGATGTTTAGTTACTATGAAGACATTTCTAGACACTTAGTAAGTAAACAAAAATTAAGAATAATTATCTCCAAAAGGTTCTCACCTTAGCAAATCAAAAAAGTCGAAACGCTTTTGGGATTCAAGCACAGTCACTTGCCTTTCAACTACCTGGGATCAGTGATAAGTAACGCAATGAGGGTTAGTAATTTTGAAAATCTTATATCTAAAACAATAAATAAGATATCTGACAGGGATCCTAAAGTTCTCTCTTTTGGGGGGAGACTAATTCTTATTCAAACTGTCTTTACTACATCTCATATCTTTACAATTCAAAACAATGAAATCCCTAAAATTATCACCAAAAGGCTGGAGATCTTATATAATAAGTTCCTTTGGGGAACTAAGACTAATACTTGCCACTATAAATTGGTGTAAATGGTCAAAGTTATGTAAGAGTTACGAGGATGGAGGGTTAAATCTTAGAAGGCTTGAGGATATGGTGGAGGTCTTTTCTTTAAAGCTCTGGGTCAACTTAAGAAGTCATGAATCCCTATGGTCAAACCTAATGAAATCCATATATTTCAATAATCAACACCCTTTAATTATACCTTTACAATTTAAAAGCTCTTACACATGGAAAATGTTATGAAGAGTGAGATACAGGGCTGAGAAATTCATTGTGTGGCAAGCTTATGCTGGTAATGTGGATATTAAGCTTGACAAATGGTGTTCTACTGAGTCTTTTATCAATTTTACTAGTGATGAAGATAGATCATCTTATGAAGGTTTTATGGTCAAAGATTATTGGGAAGATGGAAGGTGAATTTTCACAAAGCTGGAGACTGTTTTGGATTCAGAACAAATCCAAAACATTCTCAAGGTATTCCTAGACTCTTCTAATTCTGACTCAATCAGTTGGTCTCTCATTGGTAATGGATAGTTCTGTACTCAAGCTACATGGATAGGAATCAGTAAAAAGGGAAACAAGTCAAACCTTTATGCAAAGACGTGGAATAAGGTGACTCCTCGAAAGTTTTCATTCATGCTCAGGAGAGTGCTTAAGGGTTGGATGCCTATTGACTATGTCATGCAAAGAAAAACATACAGTTAACATCAAAATGCCAAAATTGCAATAATGCAGAAACTGTTGATCATATCTTTGTTGACTGTCAGAAGGCATGGGATGTATGGGTCTATTTTGTTTCATATTTTAACATATACATCACTAGAGCTATGTCCTTCTCTCAATTAGTGGGAACTTGGTAATGGTCTTCTAGCAAGGTAATTCACTTGCGCTACATCTTACCATCGATTATAGTTTGGGTAATATGGTTTGCAAGAAATAAAAGGAAGATGAAGGGCAAGAGCATAGAGACTGAGGATACGATTGGGCATATTATATACATCCTTTCTGGCATGGATAAAGCTCATCTACTGAAGAGGAAGTATTGGGATAAAGATAATAATATTAGGCTTTCTATTGGGTATGTGAATCACCTTAGAATGCCTATTTCTCTTGTATCTCTAAGCTGGGTTTGTCCTAAATTAGGTCGTTTCAAGCTCAATACTAATGGAGCCTGTAGTGACTCTAGGGAATGCTATGGTGGGGGTCTAGTCAGAGACAATTCTATAAAGATTATATTTGGGTATGGCCGAGTCTATGGCAAATGAAGCGCTATCATTGCAGAGACCAGGGCTATGTTAGACGGTCTTCATATATGTTTCGCTAAATGTATCAATATGTGTTGGATATTGAAACAGACTCTTGAGTTCTGGCTGAAATGATACTCATGGGAAGATCCCCTTGGTACCTCAAAGCCATAATAAGGTGATGTTACAAACTAATCTCCTCAAACATGAAACTAATTCACATTTTCAAAGAATAGAATGAAGCAGCAAATTGGCTAGCGAAATCTACTCTCGAATCTAATAAAAACTCGGATGTTGAAGAAAATTGAGTTCTTGTTAGACTGAGAGCGATTGCTTTTCTCGAAGGATTGGGGTTGTGGTACTTGAGAAGCAACCTCAATTCTTAGAGATTGATGCTTCATGCATAATCGAAATGAAAGCTTACCTGATTGGTAGTCTTAATTGAAGATTGAATTTCGTTTGCTTCTGATTCGTTCTTTAGTTCTAACTCGATTTTTTTGTGAGGCTTGGGAAGGTTTCAGTTGATGAAGGATGGAGTATCTGAGTATTCAATAAATTATCGTGGTTTTGGTTGAAGATTTGGCAAAGTGAGGCTCAAGAAAAGAGAAGGTTGTTCGAAGAAATGAAACTAGAATTTTCATGATTTGAGGTTTCTTTTGTTGGTGTTTCGAGTTGAGGCTGTTTTACGGCGTATAATGGATCCAATTGTTTAATAAAAGACCCAACGTTACTTGAGAAAAAAAAAAACTCCTAACTTTTCCACTTTAAATTGACCAAAATAATAATTTTACCATTTTATTTTCAGTTCGCACATTTTTAAATACTAGAAAAAAAAAATGGCTTCTAAGCTAAATTAGGCCCGAGTATCGATCCTATAAAGAGTCACGATATTTCTAAAAAAAATTATAAAAAAACATTAAAAAATATCTAATAAATTACCCAAGGGGAATTTAATCAATCACGACAGAACGACAAATAATATCTAGCGAAATTAGATAAGCGGGTAACTTAATGACCACGTTGCAACAGAATAGAGTTGTCGATATGAATACTTTTAAAGGCTGTGTAAAACACAACGTTACGTAAATGTCAATGTCAATATTTATCTATATGCTCTTTTATCTTTTTTTATCAAAACAAAATATCCAATACTAAATGCATCACGTCATCAATGACTTCACCATTTCCAATTTTGTTCCAGAACAAAAAAACAAAGGATAAACATACTTTCCGATCACACACGTATTTTTGTTTTATTATAAAAGGTCCTGTAATAACAGCCTTTTTCTCATTCATTCATTCGTTCGTTATTTATCGCTCTCGAAAATGCAATTCTCTATACCTCAAATTGGTGCATGTGTCGCTTCAGCAGCTTTACTAATTGTGGTGGCATGGAGGGTACTAAACTGGCTATGGCTAAAACCAAAGAAGCTTGAGAAGCTCCTCACACAGCAAGGTCTTAAGGGTACGCCGTATCGGTTTCTCGTCGGCGACTTGAAAACGAATTCGAGTATGGCCGCTGAAGCAAGATCAAAACCTATGGAATTCAACAACGATATCGTCCCAAGAGTCCTTCCTTTTCTGCATCAGATAGTACAAAATTACGGTATCTAATGTCCTTCAAGATTCTTTTTTATATTTTACGGAATTGTACTTTTTGCAAAGTTTTGATTATTTTAGTTCATAGCCAAGTTGAGATCAAAACAAGATGAATAAAAAGATTTTGTTTTGTTAATGACTATCAAATTTCTCTAACTTTTTTCAATCCAGAGCTTATATAGTCAGATAGTTTATCAAATCGATTTTCTAGAACTATGAAAAGAAGAAGGAAAAGCATCGTCTGATTAGTAGTAAAGAAGTTTTGCTTGTTTGTAATTTATCCCACAGGGAAAAATAGTTTTACATGGGCTGGTCCGACACCAAGGGTGACCGTAATGAATCCTGAGCAGATAAAAGTAATACTCACTAAGATGTATGATTTCCCAAAGCCACATTCAAACCCTATGTTTAAGTTACTGGTAGATGGAATCTTAAACCTCGAGGGAGACGAATGGGCTCAGCGCAGAAAGATCATCAACCCTGCCTTTCATGTAGAGAAACTCAGGGTATTACATTCTACTATTGTTTTCAGCCACGTGTTACGAACATCATCTTAGTTATTCTTGTATTTAGAGTGATTCCGCAACAACGTTATAGCACATCTTCATCTATTTGGTATGTTTTGCAGAGCATGTTACCCGAAATGGAGCAAAGCTGTCTTGACATGATTACCAAGTGGGACGACCTTGTATCGGCTGAAGGATCATCTGATATTGATGTATGGCCTTTTCTCAAAAGTTTAACCGCTGATGTGATCTCACGAACAGCCTTTGGTAGCAGCTACAAGGAGGGCAAAAGAATCTTCGAACTCATTCACCAACAAACGGAATTGACTACTCAAATTTTTAATACAGTTTACTTTCCTGGAAAAAGGTAATACTCACTCTAAGCTTGCACTATCTGATTTCATTTATACATATGTTATAATGACCATGACACCGTGTAAATACATTTAGGTTTTTACCAACTAAGATGAACAAAAAAATGAAGGAAGTGGACAGTCAAACTCGAAATTTGCTAAAAGATATCATCTCCAAAAGAGAGAAGAGTATGAAAGCAGGTGATAATACCGGCAGGGATGATTTGTTAGGCATCCTTTTGGAATCAAACCACAAGGAAATTCAACAACATGGAGATAACAAAAAGGCCGGTATGAGTATTAATGATGTGATCGAGGAATGTAAACTGTTTTACTTTGCTGGCCATGAAACTACTTCAGTATTGCTTGTTTGGACACTTCTTTTGTTGGCTAAGCATCAAGACTGGCAATCTCGTGCGAGAGAAGAAATCATGCGAGTTTTTGGGAAAAACAAACCTGATTTTGATGGGTTGAATCACCTTAAAGTTGTAAGTCCTTCATTCGTTGAATATAAAATATTAAATACTCCGTATAACATCTTTATTGCTATACAGAAATACTATATAGTAATTATGTACATCACTCTGCTTGCATCCTTCGTTTTTTATTCCTCAATCGCAGGTTTATAATTGAAATACTTTTTGCCAAATATTAACATTGAACTTGTAAATTTGAATGCAACAGGTAACAATGATCTTGCAGGAGGTACTTAGGTTATATCCATCTGCAATTGCAATAATTCGCACTGTTAACAAAGAAATGAAACTTGGAAGTCTAACACTACCAGCAGGGGTGCATGTATCTGTGCCTATTATAATGATTCACCATGATAGGGAACTATGGGGTGACGATGTAGAAGAATTTAAGCCAGAGAGATTTGCGGATGGAGTTTCGAAAGCGACCAAGAACCAAGTTTGTTACATTCCATTTGGATGGGGACCTAGGATTTGCGTCGGCCAAAACTTTGCGATGGCCGAAGCTAAGATGGCACTGGCTATGATATTAGGACAGTTTTCGATGGATCTATCTCCCTTGTATGCCCATGCTCCTTTCCAATTTGCCACTCTTCATCCTCAGTTTGGAGCTCAACTGATTCTGCACAAGCTCTAGGACCGATACCACTTTAGATTATTGAATGGCTTTAGATTGACAATTAAAGACACGCTAAGGGAATCCCAGATTTGTATTATAGAATGACCAATCAGTGGTTCATACTTGTACTCCCTCTGTCGTCGTTATCTTTCACATTTTAAAAACTGTTTTTATTTTTCATTAATAACTTTTTTATTTAATATGCACTGTGAACAAAATTTGAGTAAATAATTACATGATAAAAGATAAAAATGAAAAGCTAACAATTAGTATCGTCAAAATTTAGAAAAGTCATCTAATTTTGGACACCTATCTTTTTGCTAGAAGGACATTTAGTACTATCTTGTGTCAACTTTTGCTCGTATATTATTATATAATTCTATTATGCTCTAATTTTTTTTTTCTTCGGAGGTAATCCGCGGCCGCTACTAAGAGTGCAATGAGTGCACACAGGGTAAACCTTCAGTTTGACGCGATAATCTGCAAACCAACGCCAGAAAGTAAACCACACAAAGTGACAGACTCAGCCGAGAAAGCGTATATAGAGGGACTCGACTCAGACCTTTAATCACAAACATGTCATACTCAACCAACTCAGCTACCCTTGGGGTCTATTATGCTCTCAGTTTTGATCGATGAGAATTTTGAGTTTATACTCTAAAGGGTAGGGGTGGCAATTCGGGTGTTGTCCGGCCCGATCCGGCACAGACGGGTTTTGTCCGGCCCGAATTTAGAACGGCCGGATTCGGGTTCAGAAATTGTAACCCGCAACCGGGTCGGGTCGGATTCGGGTTTCAAATTTGTCCGGCCAGTTCCGGTCCAAAAATCATAAAATATGTATAAAAATAATATTTCTATATATAATAAAAATAATATATTTAAAAAATAAATTAAATATTTAAAATAAATTAAAAAATATTTAAAAAATATTAAAATTAATGTCTGCGGGTCGGGCCGGATTGACCGGCGGACATTAACGGACGGGCTCGGGTTTGAAAATATGAACCCGAAAACAGATCGGGCCGGGTTCGAATTTAAGTTTGCTCAATCGGGCCGGTCCAAACCCAACTCGCGAACGGTCCATTACCATTCCTCCTCAAGGGTATTAATGATTGTTTGTATAAGGGCCGAGACCATATCTTGTCAGTTTTGTGTTCGTAATATCTTTTGTTCATGGTATTTTCTGGGTATATTATTTTCATAATCAAAAAATTCATTATATCTTGTTTGTTTATTGTTTTATAAATATCTTAACGTCACTGGTTGAACAGAAATGATAAGAAAAAAGAGCTAAAAAATGCACGATATTGGAGTGACACTACACAGCAAAGTTGTAGCATAGGTTATGCAAAGCGTTTCAGCGGCGCCTCTTCTATCAAGAGTCCATACAATGAGTTGCGGAACCAGGAATCCAGGTTTGGAGGGGCTCAAGTATTACATAAACTAGACATGTTTTAAAAAAAAATTCATTCAATTCGTACTTTTAATTAATTTTTTAATAATTTGCTAGGAAATATTTAAAAAAAATTAATCCTGACATTTTTATTGATTAAGAAAATCATGAATATTTATTGAAATTAAATATATAAAAAAAATTCTACATTTGATTTATGGAACATGTCTAAATAATCTTAAGTTTATAGATGGTACTATCTTAAGTTTATAGATGCGTTAGTACGTTATAACATTTATGTGTAAAATCAAAAGGCTCATACTATTTGAGATATGTTCTTACTTATTTGTCATTGATCCTTCTTATACCTATCCGATGTGGAAATTTGGTCGCACATAACAAATTCTACCACTTTTACCTTCACTCTAATTAGTTGTTTCGTGATTCATATCTAAGTCATAAAGTTTTACAAAAGATATATTTGTTCCCTCTTATTAGAGCATCTTAGAAGTTCCTTAGCGTCACTTCAATTAATCAAGTCACATTATACACTATAATAAAGTCACTCCGTTTGATGAGCATGACTGATGGTTCATCATCTTCGACATCCAAAGAATTTCATGTGTATCACGTTTTCGTCTGGGTATGGAGCTCTAATACCAACTATTAGACTCAAATAATAGTATATCAACCACATGCGAGATTAACTTCAAAACAACCAACCAAATAATAAAACAACCGATTTATTAACAAAATAAAAAACCACAAACCTAATCACTGAAAAATAATCAACGGTAAAATAAATCAACAACCAAAACATTTATATGAAAATACCACTTCATTGTGAAGAGTAAAAGACCACGAGACTTATGAAGATTCCACCAAAAACACTTCTACTATTATGACAAGTTGAAGGTAAAAGTATATCCAATTCAATATAATAAATATCTACAACCCACTAACAATTTTAAACATAATAAACTAACAAAAAATAACAAAAATGAATAATATTACAAAAACTACTCTACTATTCCAAAAGAGATTTCTCCCTAACCGTAGCATCAAATAACAATCCAACCGGACATACTGAAGCTTTATATGTCCCAAACATGCTGTCCAAATTTCAGCCAAAACCGACACCGTTTGACTATTGATCGAACATTTTAAACATGACTTCTTCAAAAATTCCGAAAATAAAAATTTCTTCAATACTAATCTTCCTTGAGGTTTGGGGGGGCTCGCGCCCCCCTAACCTCATAGTAAATCCGCCCCTGCATACAACGCATTTAAACGTGGTTTTTCACATGTATTTTTTTTAATTCAAATTAAAAAATTATAAAAATTAACCATAGTTATTATTATTTAGATTAATATATCATCCTAAATCTTCCTTTTAACTTTAACCTAGATAATTAAAACAAGATCATTTGTGAGGAAATACTTGATAATTCTAATTCTTAAAAAATAAAAACAACTCAATCCCTCGCTATAAACCACCACTAATGGAAACCACCAACCACCTAATAGAAATCACCCACCTACCTAATAATTATACTTGTTAATAATATAAACCGCACATCCCTAATAAGAATTCATAATGGATTATTTGCTTCTTATTTGTACTTTGATAGATCCACTACTAGGGTTATAGTTATATTGTCTATTTATTCCTCTATAAATATATTATTAAAGATATAGAAAATATAACATTGAACTACCTCACATTTTTCTATAATAGGGAAACATTTTATTCTGGCGATTTATAGACGAAAATATTATTGTTCAACCACCTGTTATTTTTTTTAATTTATATATAAATCATTTGCGATAAATATTATATTTTGATTTCTAGCAAATTGGTATAAAACGTAAGTTTCTGTAATGTGACCCATACTATTTTAAACTTGTTATGCCTCATTTAAATAAACCTCGTTGGATTAGTCCCGCCCTGATAGTTAATATATTTAAAGTGTTTATTAAACTATTTTAATTTAAGAGTAGACAAATTTCCTAATTTGTAGTGATTTAACTAGAATTTAAAACATAATCCGTAACTGAAGTTTAATTTTTTAAATTGTGGTGGAATGTGACGTCGGATTGAAGTGTGATTATCATGTATGCTAGTTACAACATAATATTAGCATGAGAAAAATACAAACAAAGCCTAAGAAAGATAAAAAAATACTTTTAAGTTCCGTTAGAGTATATTAAATCAAACAATAAATAAAAATCAAAACATCCAATCAATATGTAATAATATAAAAAATTCATAAGGTGTTCCAAATATAATAACTTTCTAATTAATCAAAAATAATAATTATTATAAATAGTTAAAACTAATCTATAAACACTAAATAATTTATTAAAAGTATTGAAACAAATTAACTTTATATCATATCGACTAATTACATATTACTACATTAAGAGTACCTAAAACTAGTCATTTGTATCAGCTTTTTTTTGGCGAGTCTTTCTTAGTTAAAAAGAATCGCCATCAACCTTAAACTATTCTCTTTGATATGATCTTAATATTGATTTTTTTCATCCATAAATCTTTCATGGTAACCACAATGCTTTCAAGATAGAAAATGACACTAATATAAGTTATTTAAAAGTGAAATTAAAACTTTAGGTTTGACTTAGAGCGTGCAGGTATAGATTGACTCATAATTTGTAAAGATAAAATTAGATAAAAATGTATTTAACAACATTTGTGCTGGAATATATATATTCAGATGAATCGTCATATATTGAATCGAAGTATTTTTTTTATCGTCAATTCTAGTCCAATAAAAGTAATCACATATTAAGTTACAGATAGATAAGTCAGATAGATAAGTAATATATATATATATATATATATATATATATATATATATATATATATATATATATATATATATATATATATATATATATATATCATGGATGTAGTTTTATAGATATCAAGGTTATTCTGGATACTTTGATGAATCAGATTCTAAAATAAACAATTTAAGTAAAACTAAAAGTTTTGAGACTATTTTGTGAGAACAAAATAAGTTTAGGAGTGTGATTAATAAAAGTTGAAACTTTATAGGATTTGGTTTTTTTAGTTAGAGAAGAGTTTTAGTTTTGAATTCAAAATTAAACACCATATAAAAACAGTTTTTTGTATGAAAGAAACACGAGTTTTCACACTTTATAGTTCATTCACAATGTATCATTTCAAAAGATCAATATTGTAAATCTGTAAAATAATAAAACCAAAATCAACATCATTCAACAAGAACAAAAGAAAATTTAAAAAACTTAAAATTATGATTTAATCTTGAATTTTTGTTATTTTTTTTATTTTGGGACAACTCACGCTTTCATGAGTGATGATTATAAGATGAAATAATATTCGAGCAAATGATATTAGAATCATCCCATGATAATGAGTTTTTACAAAATTTAAAATTCTAAATTTAAAGTTCAAATATATTTTAGTTAAATTGAGTAGTACACAATGGGTTTGATGTTATTTATGGTTGATATAATTTTATATCTAGGGAACAAAATGAATGATATGATTAAGTTTATTGGGATGATATCTTTCGAAATTTTGTATTCTAAATTTAAAGTTTAAACATGTTTTGATATAAATTCAGTAATGGCACACATTGAATTTGATGCTGTTTGTGGTAGATATAATAGTGTATCTAGGCAAGCAAATGTGTGTTTATTTTGATTTTGAAACTTTCAAAAGAAGAAAGAATAATTTTTGGACATATCTTCAATTTTCTAGGCTACGATCATCTTGATAAAGAAAGTCATCATCACAAAGATTAAGGGGTAAAAAGTTACATTAAATGCTCTGTCACGATGCTCTTGAACTTGTAATATTTTATGCGTTGACCAATGCTGAAATATAATATTTTTTGTTGCGGCGTTCTTGAATCATTGAGGGGATGGTGGTTTTTGTCACGACGCCTATAAGGCTCACCGCAACGACGACATGTTCTCGTCGTTTACTTCTAACTAAATTAAAATATTTTATTCTTTTCAGCCCATCCCTTGGTTTGAAAAACCAAACCTCTAAAAACATTAATTTTGATTAATACTGGACTAGAGTACGAAATTATTGGAACCGTAAGTGTGTATGTAATTGTATGATATTTGTTAGTTTTATTAACATGCTTTAAGTTTTCTTAACTTAGGGAAATAAGTAAGAACCTCGTGTGTGTGTATATATATATATATCTAAACTGATTCATATTGGTAAACTAAATCATTTTAAAGTCTTGAAAAGTTTGTGGTTAACAAGATTACGAGCATTAATTGGCCCAAATAAAGATTAATATTTAGCACTATTAAATTTTTAATATTAATAACCATATTAGAGACTAAGGTAAAAAAATCCAAATGAGAATTTTCTTAATCAAGTTAATTGAGTGAATCAAAACTAATTTTTTCCGAAACTCATTAACAATCATGAGATCTCGGTTATAAATGGTATGCCTTATTATACAATATTTAATTGTTATGTCGTTTTTGAGACTATATGTCGCAATGATGATTTGTTTTATATGTTACTTTTTGTGAAGTTAATTTAGAAATTTAAGTCTTTATAACTCAAAATAAAACAAATCTCTCATTCTTGATGGGATTAATTCTTAGTTACGAAAATATGAAATGTTATTGCACCTCATGTGTTATGATTATGACTTGTCATTAAGATTCAAAGAACATGAACCTCTAACTGAATAAAGACCTCTTACGGAGAAGAAAGCATTCGTTGCATGGGAAAAGTCCAACATGTTGAGTCTGATAATCATGAAATAGGTGATATTAGCTTTCTGTAGTGCAGTTCCGACAAAGATCACCAGTGCCAAAGTATATGTTAGTGAGGTAAATAATTTATTTTCCAAGAGAAATAAGGTAAAAAAATAATATTATATTTACAAATTTTGTTTTTATAAACTTTAGTGGTAAAAAAATCGTAGAAGATATCCTGGAAATGTCAATGTTTTTAGATTAAAAACACTTAAGATTTAACTTTTGTAGGATGTTGTTACGAGTTTTGTGATTCACTCTTTTACTCTTTAGTATAATAAATTTTAAACTTCTATATACTATGAGTGTGAGAAATTGAATCATAATTAGCATATTTCATAGGCACCCAAAAAGTACAAAAAATTGAAACAAAAACGTTGGAAGATGCAAATGGTAAACTCTCAGCTGGAAAGGACCAAGAAGAGACATAAGGATGGTTCTGATGCACAAACATATAGTTCTCGAACAAAGAAGCATATATGTTCATTTATTACTATCTACTAGACATTTTATGGATTTAAAAGTTGTATTATATGTACATTTTGCGAGAAAAACTCTTATATTTTTTTATTATTGGACAATTTTAGTTATTTTATATGTTTAAATATATTGATGATGTCTTTAATTACAACATAATGTTGGCGGATTTAGAGAATTTAGTGGATAATAATTTGTATTTATTTAATACTGTAGAGGATAAAAATAAATAATAGATGTAAACGCAATTAGGAAACTTAGTTCTAAAACTGAAAAATTCACCAAAGCTTTAAGACAAACACTCAGGTCATATTTCTAAAATATATTATTAAAAAGTACGTAAAGTTGAAAAGATTAGGTGCATACATAGATAAAAGGTCTTAGACTTGATACATAATGTCCATACATGGAAAAAATGGTCTTAGTTCTTGCAAGGACATAATTTGACCGAACTTGGTTGGGTCGGGCATGTGGGATGGTTTTGTCTAAGTATATAAGTTTGTAATAAAGAATGACATAAACATGTAATATTGAGGGTATATAGTGTAATAATAAGTTTATGAGTAGACTTTGTATAATAAAAGGGTAGAATAATATCAAGTGGGTAATCCATGTGGGTTTGGGCCCATCACCTTTATTACATAAAACAAGATTCCCTTTTTAGGGAAAGGTTAACAATTAATATACTAGAATCATTTTTTACATTTTCTTTCTCTAGACTTAATTCCAGCATTATCCGGTAGCGGATTGGGGTTGGATATTTGTGGAATGTTCATACATGAAGGTTCTAACAATAATACTATAGCATTGGGTGATTATGTATTTAGACCGATCATTTTGAATCTGTAGGATGGAAGTAACTCATCAACAGAAGTATTACCGAATGACTACATGAGAATTTTTGGAGTTTTCGTCTATATGTATCAGGCAAGAAGTGTTGAAACTCTCTAGGTGAAGCTTGAGTTGTGACTTAGATGCAGAGATATCAACCGATTCCTAACGGCTAAAAAAAATATGAATACTGGTGCCCTTTGATTCGTAGGATATATATATATATATATATATATATATATATATATATATATATATATATAATCCGAAATAGGCTGGTTTAATGCGTGTTGATCTGAAGTAGTTTGGTCTGAAGAAAGCTAGACTAAAGCACTACGACTAGAACGAAGTGGATTATTTTACATGTTAGGTCTTCAATATTTGATTGGCTCTGCTATTTGGTTGTTATATATTAATTATGATTTTCTATTTATGAGGTTTCCAATATTAAGGGATTAAGACTTATTACAGTCGCTGATTAATGAGCTTTAATCTCGATGATCCGATAAAGCATTAAGTTTTTCTTAAATTTATAAATAGAATAAGATATGTAATTTCAAATATGTAACGAGATGAAGATGATTTTGGTGAACAATATATTCCATGAGTGAATGAAATAAATTTATGTCTTTTGAGAGATAAATGAGATAAAAAATAAATACTAAAAAAAGACATATGTGAATCACGTCATCTTTTTTTATACAGAGTGGTCGAGTCATTTATGTTTGAAAGTATTTATGTGACCTACTTATTTATAAAAGAGTATTCAATGCTCGTGGATGTAGGAATTCTTAAAAATCCGAACCACATTAAATATGTTTTGTGTGGTTGGTTTTATTTCGATTCCTTTTATTTGTTGTTAATTCATGTAATTTTTTTTACCGAATATTTGATAATGATATCTCAGTTTCTTACCTAAATATGAAAGTTGAATTTTCCCAACAATTTATGCGGTGGGCGTGAAGCAATAGTAGATAGCGTATATCAAATTTTTATCAGAAATCTCGCGAAGTAGATCTTCCTTGGACACCAAAAACGATAGAATATGAGTTACATGAAGCTTAGCCTTGAAAAAAATCGATGGATCAAATAATTTTAACCTCTGAAGAATATAGGTTAAAGCTTATTTAATACAAATAAGATTGGTGGATGCTATCGACGATAAATATACATAGGTTGATTCTATGGTACTTTCTAAATATTATAGTTTCCTCATACTAAGCTTGTGAGATGAACTACTATGAGAGGTATTTAAATATCATAAAACGTTGGAGATACGTAATCGACTATAGTGATTTACATGAATAACTCCATGGGAACATATTGTATATGAAAAAATAACTTTACACGTTGTATATAGATGGTATTTTATAGATCTATATGCACCTAGGTGATCAATACTGAATCATAATCGACTTGAATGCAGTAGGTGTAAATGTAGAAGATGAGAACTAAAGAATCATCTTCTTAAGTTCGTTGTCGAAGGGTTATGAATGCTTCGTAGACACCATACTTTACAACAAAGACCATCTTACTATGTCCAAAGTCTACATCACTTTGAACTCAAAAGATCTTCAAAATAAGATTGTTCAGAAGGTTTACTCTGAATGGTACAATCAAAACTTATTTAAATTATAAAAATGTTGAGATGAGTTCAAAATTAATATGCTCGGTATGCAAGAAGAAATGACATATCAATGAGAATTTCTCGAAAAGGGAAAAAGGCAAAAACAATATGAAGATCGAATCCATAGATGTTGCAATGATATATGATGACTCTAAGTACGATGATGGGTTAATGACTTCTTATTCTTTCATGTATGGCGATAAACTAGTGCTGCAACCTAAAAATGCTTGATGGTGGAAGGTCATCCCAAGGAATGATGAATCTTATGATGTTAAAGAGATTGTAATTATTCGGCTCAAGTTATCTATAGGATTTGAGAGAGTGACTAAAAATGTAAGGTATGTATCTGAAGTTAAACATAACCTTCTTTATATTTGTATGTTAGTTGAGGAAATGATTATGTATAAGGTTGAAGATGACAGAGTTAGGGTCTTGCAAGGCTCCCGTGTTGTTATGAAAGCCAATATGACTAATGTTATGTTAATAGTTGAGACCTCTATAGTAGTAAAGGGTGTGTCTCGTATGGTCAAGAGTGCTACTAGGTCGTGTTATAATAGGATGTCGAATTTTAAGTTAAAATAGACTAAATAAACTAAGTAAACATGGGTTGTTAGATGGTACCGCAGTTCAGGAGTTAAGATTTTGTGAAAGTTTTGTATTAGATAAGAGAAAGAAGGTGAATGTTTCGTCCAACAACCACACATTCAACGAAGTACTTGATTATATTCATTCAGGCCTTTATGGTCATACATTGAAATCCACCATAGATGGTGCAATGTACTTTATATTTCTTATTGATGATCATTCTTTGAAAATATGAATTATACTTTTGAAGAAATGATGAAGCACTTACTGTTTTTGTGAACTAGAAGACTTTGGTTGAGAATCAAACGAGGAAAGTACTGAAGAAGCTTTAGTCTGGTAATGACTTGAAATATGTGAACAAAGGTTTTACTAGCTATCGTGCAAAAATTCACATTACTATAAGCCAAACCATAAGTGGGACACCTATTAGAACAAACTTGTTGAGAGAATGAATCAAACCCTGATGAAACAAGTAAGATATATGCTTCATACAGCCGGAATGGGTCATAGATACTAAGGAAAAGTCGTGACAACAACTGCACATTTTATTAACATGACTCCATCTATGACGCTTAAATTTATTTGTCCTTTAGAGGCTTGAACTAGAGAAAAGCCTAATTTAGAACATTTAAGAGTGTTCAGATGTGCTACAACCTATGCACATTCAAAGCAAGATAAGATGAGACCAAAAGAAATATAATGTTTGTTCCTCGGCTATCCAAAATAAGTAAAATGGTATAGGTTGTGGTAACTTGAACATGGATGTCAGAAAGATTTAATAAAAAAAGGACATGGTTTTCAATGAGGAGGACATGCTATTGAAAAATACAGTGAATACTTAACCTAGTACTATCGGAAAAAAAGATGGGAAGTTGATGATTACTCAAATCTACAAAGTTAAGTTAGAGACGTTTCTGCCAAAGAAGATTTTGGACCTGGTTCCGCGTCGGATCGTATAGCTAAAGTTTAACTACTGCATGAGTCTGAAACAGGTCGATTGTTTGGTATTCCAGGGCCTTCGGATAATCAGATGGGAGAGCAACATGAACTTAAAAATTATTAACTTGCGAGAGATATAACATGAAGACTAAACAAACATTCGCATATGTATGGTTTTCCCGATATAATTGGTTATACTTTGTCGATTGAAATGTTGGGAGATATTTTTTAGCTTGAAACATATCACGATGCTATCAAAATCAGCGTTAAAGAGAAATAACTCATGACTACGAAAAAAAACTAAGATTTATCAAGAAGATGAACACATGAATTCTTGTGAAAGAGTCAAAGAATCATAAGTCGGTTAAAAATAAATGGATATTCAAGAGGAAGCAATGTATTCATGGTGTTGAGTTACCGAGGTACAAGGTTAGGCTCGTGGCTAAGGTCTTTACTTACAGAAATATGTCAATTTCAATAAAATATTCTCACCACTTCTTGAAATAAACCTCCGTCCGGTTTTTGTTGTCAATTATTGTTAAATTTGATCTTGAGCTAGATAAAATCATTGTTATTATTGCCTTCTGACATGTCGAATTGGAATAGACAATTTACATGTCTTAACTGAAAGGGTTTGAAGAATGGAATGAGGCTTGTGCGTGTACGTCAAAGAGACCATTTTATGGGCCGAAACAGTCGTTGGTACAGTGGAATAGAAGATTCAATTCTTTTATGAGATCTAGTAAATATGTATGTAGCTACTATGAGAATTGTATTTATTGAAATGAAGAGAGACACATGAACAAACAAGTCTTATTGTTGTTGTATGCGAATGACATACTGATAGCTGGAAGAGATTAAATGAAGATTGAAATGGTGAAAACTCAACTGAAATGAGAGTTTGAGATGAAGGATATGTGAGAGACGAAAATGATACTTGGTGTTGATATAAGACATTATATGCTAATGGGTTTTATGTTTTTATCTCAACAAGAATATATATAAAAGATCTTACGAGAGTTCTATATGTCCAAAGAAAAAGCGAATGTAACTCATATTGACTCTCGATTCAAACTCAGTATCACTCAAGCACCAACTAAAGAATCATATAAGACTTATATGATGGAGATAACTTATGCCAAATTTATTGGTAGTATTATTTACGCTATGATGGCACGAGACTTGATCTTTCCTACGTTGTAAGTATTTTGAGCAAATTCATGTCAAATTTGGAAAAGCTGCATTGACACACATTCAAGTGTCTCATGTGATGAAGGTATTAGTTGATGGAATATTGTGTTACAATCAGAAGAATATGAGTGATATACTGCTAAGAGGGTATTGTAGAGTTCGATTATGCAGGCTGCCTCGACACAAGGATGTCTACTACGTGTTATATAGAAGTCTTGTATATAGAAATTCGTTTCACTATCTTCTACGAAAGCCGGACATATATATTTTACATAATCCATGAAAGAAGATATTTGGTTGAATAGATTCTTGAATAAACTCACTAATGTGGAGTAAGATGTGGTTATATTTTGTGACAATATTAGTGCCCTTCATTTGATGAAAAATCTGAAGTTTTATGAGCCAACCAAACATGTACACATTAATCTGTACTTCATCTGAGACGTGGTCGAGAGTAAGCAAGTGAAGGTGGCTACAATTGCTAGCAACAAAAATTCTTTGGATGTTTTGACCAATGTATTGTTAATTTCAAAGCTCACAAACTGAATGAGACTAGTACAAGTCTAGGTGTAGGTTATTGTATTGTTTACAGTATTGCTGTAGAAACAACTTCACTGAAATAGATATTGAAATAGATTCACTTCAATTATTTGACATGATAGCATGTAATAAATGTCCTTGGTATTTATCTAAAACACTATCATGCTGCAGAAGTTTAATTTCATCAAAAATGACTCTTAAACATGTGTTTATGGAGGAAAATGTTGCTTTTGATTGGATTGTTAAATATGTTTTGGAAAAAGAACAGGACTGTTCTTTTAATGGTCTGAATGGTCCAAGCCAATTCAATGCTATTCTATTATTAGAAAGCTTGAATTTGAGCTATTTCAGGTTTTCAGACTAACTTTTTTGGCAGGTTTTCTGCCTGATCTCTGGTTTGGTTTCTCTATGCAGGGGTTAACAGGTAGAAGAAAGATGAACTTTTCAGGATTTGGTAGAAGAAGGTGAATTGGTGAGGAGATAAAGGATGGAGAAAGATGACTGAATTGAAGATGGAATTTGAAGCTCAAAATTTATATGGAAGCTAATATAGGATATAGATCTATATATTGTAAATCCTTGAAGTGCTGTGCTTAAGGATTTGAACAGATATCCTAATAATATTCTGTACATTACTTTCAATTTCAATAAAATTTTGATTCTTGGCAAAAAAAAAATCGGTGTAGGTTATATGGTACTTAAAGAGTAGAACGTTGGGTGCAACAGATGTTGGATTTACTATAGGCGTAAGTGGAGAATTATTAGGTCTATGCTACAATAACTCATCAACTAAGGTATTACCCAAGAACTAAAAAAGAATTGTTAGATCTGTTTGGTTATATTTTAAGAAAAAACTATTAAAACTCTCCAGGTGACGATTGAGTAGTGATTTAGATGCAGAGATGTTTGTTGGTTCCTAAAGGCTAAAATAAGCTCTCAAAACTGTTGAATTTTAAGTCGTACGATATATGTGTTGATCTGAAGCAGGTTGGTCTCAAGCTTACTGATCTGAAGCAGTCTAATCCGAAGAAAATTGGACGGAAGCACAACATCATAAATCAAAGCAGATTCTTCAACTTGTTATATCTTTTATATTTAACTAGGTCTCCTATTTTGATGTTCCAATATTAATTAGATTTGATATCAATTAGATCTTCTATGTCAATTAGGATTTGTTATTTATGATCTCTCCTAAATGATTATGAGTTATTTTAGTTATTAATAATAAGCTTTAATTAGGAGTGTCTGATGAAGAATTAATGGTTTCTCTAAACCTATAAATAAAATAAGATATGAAATTGCAAAGGTTTGATGAGACGATGATGAGTTTCTTGAGCAATATATCTTTTAAGTGATTGAAATAGCTCTAGGTCTTTTGAAAGATAAACACAAAACAAAAATCTATGCGAATATAGTTACCTTTTGTTACAAAGAATGATTGATTCTTTACTTTTCCCCCCGGCTCGTCAGTTCCCATAAGTACGTCCAGGGTCGATAGTATAGATCAACTACGCCCCCCCCCCCCCTCACCGCCACCATTTTATCTATAACCTTTTTGTTTATAAAAAAGTGTATGTTTCCCATGGATGTATGATTTATTCACAATCTGAACTACGTTAAATCTGTCTTGTGTGCTTGGTTTTAATTCTATTCCTTTTATATGTTGCTAATTATTAAACAAGGTAATTTTTATAAAGAAGGTTTGGTAGTCATACCTCGGTTTTTTCCTCGGACGAACAATGCTTTTATCCCAACGGAACCGTTAGAACATATAAATATTTAAAATTATGAGTCTTGTTCACTTATGTATATTGTCCAAGATGAACAAAAATATAGTGGTTATAATCGATTAAAATAAAGTTGTTCAACAAAATCAAACTATACATCCTTAAGAAGTGCAAAGTGAAAAAATTATGTCTTTACGAAGAGCTACTTAAGAAAGAAATATTGTTAAATTTTCAAACTATGTAGCGTATCTTCAAAATCATGGGGAAGTTTATGGTACAACGGAAAAAGGTCCCTTAAAAGTTCTTGAAGCCATGTAAAGTTTGGTTTCTCAGTTGTGGACTAACACAATAAACGAATAGTGTATATCAACTTAGACAACGCAGTGTGAGAGATTTTCTCATTACAAGAAACTGATTTGTTGTAAATAAATAATTAAAACCAAACAAGATTAAACAAGTAACTTGGAAAAAAATGAAACGCGACTTGTGGCGAAGGACTATACTCAACGTGAATGGATTGGATTTAAAAAAACCTTGTATCCAGTTTTGTCGAAGGATTTTTTTCGGACAGTCGTGGCACTAGTTGCACATTTCGATCTTAATATCTACACGATAGATGTAAAGATTGGTTTTCTTAATATATGTATAAAGGAAACGATCTATATGGCGTGAAACTTTATCTGTGATGATCTAAATTTGATGGTATGTAAACTGACCAAATCTATTTATGATCTTAATTAAGTATTATTAATTGATAATAATACCACAAATTTTTCGAATTTATTATCTCATTTGGTTTCAGAATAAATCAGCAAAAAATTATGAAGATTAAAATTTTAAAGAAGCAAAAATTTATAGTTTTTTTATAAAAAAAAATATATTATTACTAATTGAGATGAGGTATAGGAACTCAAATTAAATAGAGATTATCAGATATTATCGGATGTAAAATTTATATTGTCTAATTTTAAACATCATATATATTAAAGATGTAGGTGAAACATCGTCAAAAAGACATAAGAAACAAAAACCAACATCATCTTTACGTATAACATCAGAGTTTGTGGCCCATAAATTCGAAACGTATTCACGTTCAAATTCATAAAAACAGAAAATTTGGTTTCCTTTTAACAATAATAATATATATATATGTTTAATTCAGAAGTAATATGTTTTTATCCATAAAACCAGCCTTTCACAAATAACAAAGATAATTTTTGAACAACAAATCCTATATTCACACTAGACAAAGATTTAAATTTTTCCTGTTAAAGAAAAAGACAGATACTTGCTCTACAAGAATTTTGAACTTCAAAGATTTCAAATACAAACTTTGAATTGGACAGCAATGAAACTGCAAATTGTGTCAAAAAGAAAATATTATCTGTTTGTTTGTACTATACGTCATCTATTCCAGATGGAACATCCAAATCCACAAAAAGAAATTTAAGTCCAAAGTAGACCATAATTATTGACCCTTCTTCTATGACTTTTTATATTAAAAAGATCACAATATTACTTGAAAATGATTTCAACAAACAGTTAATAAATACAGAAGGATGGCTTTTTCATTTGTTGAAAAGGCTCATATAAAGTTCTACCCTCCTTCTCTGAGAAATGAAGGTATTATTTGACATAGCTGATTTGGTTCTTGCTTTTGTGGGTATAGGGATCATCATAGTGTCATGTAGAGTACTAAACTGGACATGGCTCAAACCAAAGAAGCTAGAGAAATTCTTAAGACAGCAAGGTCTAAGAGGTACTCCGTATCAGTTTCTTGTTGGTGACCTCAAAACAACTGTTCTCATGGCCAAGGAAGCAATATCCTTACCCATGGAACTAACCAACCACATACCGCCACGTGTCATGCCATTCTACTACCAGACAATAAGAGATTATGGTATGTTCAATCCATTGGCGAAGACTTTTTTTGTTGTTCTTAATGTTTGTTTTCATTAGCCTCAAGATTTTGTTTCTCGGAATCGAAATTGGTTGCAGGAAAGAATTGTTTCATATGGAATGGTCCAATACCAACACTGATAATAATGAACCCTGAACAAATTAAAGAGATATTTACCAAGATTTATGATTTTCAAAAGCCAAAGATAAACCCTCTAGTTAAGCCGCTTGTTGCGGGACTTGGAAGCTATGAAGATGATAAATGGGCTAAGCATAGAAAAATTATCAACCCTGCATTTCATCTAGAAAAGCTCAAGGTTTATAATCTTATTCATATTTTCATTTGAGAGTTTTTAATTTCTTAGACTAACAATGATTGGTATTTTTTACAGAACATGTTACCCGAATTCCATAGGAGTTGTAGTGACATGATTACCAAATTAGTGCATCTAGTTCCTCTTGAAGAATCGTGTGAGGTTGATTTATGGCCATTTCTCGTCACTTTCTCGGCTGATGTTATATCGCGCACAGCGTTTGGTAGCAGCTATGCAGAAGGAAGTAGAATATTTCTACTCTTACAGCAACAAAACAAACTTGTACTCCAAGCTATTCAAACAGTTTACATTCCTGGATGGAGGTAATTTTAATTTCCAACTATATTACCACAAAATTAGTACTCAGACGAGTTTTTGTACCTTGTTTTGAGTTTTGTTTTTTCTTAACAAAGTATAAGTACATGTAGGTTTTTACCGACGAAGTTAAACAAGCAGCTGAAAAAAATAGACAGCGAAATTCAAGCTTCGCTAAAAGGAATTATCAGTAAAAGAGAGAATGAGATGAAAACAGGAGACACTAATGCTAAAGATGATTTGTTAGCCATACTTTTGGAATCAAACTTTAGACAAATTCAAGAAAATGGAAATAATAAAAAACTCGCTATGAGCATCCAAGATGTAATTGAGGAGTGTAAACAGTTTTACTTTGCTGGCCAAGAAACTACTTCTGTATTGCTCGTCTGGACGATTATTCTGCTAGCTAAGCATCAAGACTGGCAATCCCGTGCAAGAGAAGAAATCGTACGGGTTTTTGGCACTAACAAACCTGATTTTGAAGGACTAAATCGCCTCAAAGTTGTAAGTATATCATCTAAATTATATGTAAACATAAACTCGTCTAGGGATTATATGTGAAAGAACGATAAATTATCATAGTTGTTTATTGATCCAACAGGTAACGATGATTTTGTATGAGGTTCTTAGATTATATCCACCGGTGATTATGTATAACCGAGATGTTAAAAAAAATATGAGACTAGGAAGTCTAATAGTACCGGCTGGTGTACAAGTTTCGGTGCCAGTTTTGTTGCTTCACCATGACACTGAACTATGGGGTGACGATGCAGCAGAGTTTAAGCCAGAGAGGTTTGCAGATGGTATTTCAAAGGCAACCAAGAACCAGCTTTGTTACTTACCTTTTGGATGGGGACCAAGGGTTTGCATCGGCCAGAACTTTGCTTTAGCCGAAGCTAAACTGGCTCTAGCCATGATATTAGGACGGTTTTCAGTCGAGCCATCTCCATCATATACTCATGCTCCTTTTACAGTCCTTACTCTTCAGCCTCAGTTTGGTGCTCATGTGATTTTGAGAAGACTACAAGGCTAGACTCATCAACTAAGATGTGAACGTGTCATGTTGGGTTGCGATCTATATAAAAAAAACATATCTACATAGTATATATTAATATTAAATTCTCGAGTTTTTTATATGCTTGCTTGTTAGTTGTGACCAGAATCGTTTCAATTAAAAACACTTCCCTAAGCCTTGAATTTTCTGCCTATGAGTAAAATTTTTATTCACCTGTTTGAATTTGAGGTTCCTAGTTCATAATCAACTCCACAATGACCCAGCTAAGACTGAAAGAGCACAATAAATAGATGAAGCTTTCTTTTTAGCCAACTACATGTACATGTATTGCTAGAACATTTTCGTGCCTTTCATGTCCCTTATACGCACAGACTGGCTTTCTTCTTATATAGATTAACATAACCTTTGAATACCATAACTAGTGCGGGAAAGAAATTTTACCACCTCCGAGCCGTACTTACATAGACCCTCACCTCATGCGCATGCAGAATCAAGTCCATACCTTGGTTGAAATTCATAGCTGCCTCAGTTCATCTCTTAATGTCCTCTGACATGACTGGAGATCCTGTCGCGTTAATGGTATCAAGGGCAAAAATTTGAAAGAAGTAAATAAATAGCTACCTTGTTTGTGCGGATATTTCAAAATCTATGATCATTGTTCATCCGCTATGGGGGACACCGCGAAGCATAAATCCACCAATTGGACAAAACCTGTAACACGATAGGAAATTTCAGAATTAACTTATTCTAATATGCGCTACCAATCTTTACTTGAAAGACACGCTCTGTGACACGCTCTGTTCCACTGGTTAATAAAAAATATATGTTTTGAATTATGAACAGATTCAGTACATTTTGCACCACATTGTCCGTAGAACTAAAGAAGAGATAAAAGAAAGAAGAGCTAGAAATCCGAATTAAGGAACTCTGAGAAAGTATTTGCGGTATAGTATGTTAATCGTAGAAGACAGAAATTTAATGAATACAAAATGAAAGAGAGGTAGAGCAGTCACTCCCATATGAAAAGAGAAGTTCTAATTCATTTAATAACATTGCTGGTTTAAATACAAGAGGAACAGATTTTGAAATAGTATTTTGATTCCGGATAATCTCTGAAGTCTTGTAAACAATTTTTTATTGAAATATTTTTGGGGTTTTTGAAAAATTTCAATTGGATAAAATCAGAGATATTCTATTTGAACAGAGAATATGAATTGATGTGTCTGTCTTTTTTCTAACGGAACCAATCTTTTATCAATTTGACCAATTTGGATTAGTTTGGCAGTTAGGGTAGTCAAGGTCATTAAAGGAAATTTGTAATAAAACGGCTTCAAATTTGAAATTTGAATGAAACGGTCAAAATTCCAATTTTGAAATTTTGTTGACTTGCAACAATAGCCGATTTAACCAAAATAAAAAAATTCGGCCAGGGGCTCTGCCCCTTGGACCTCGCCAGGGACTCCGGCCCTTCACCCTGTTAATCATGATATAATCTAACAAGCGTGCACTCCGCACTCTACGACTTTTGATAATGTATCATAATTAAATTGGTCGACTAGTCGATCCAATTACACTAAAATATATAACAGTTTCTTTCTCAAATCTTCAAACTTGCTAAGTGATAGTGGTATGGTGAAAATATTTGCAATTTGATCTTCTGATTTTCAGTAACTAGTAGTCACATCACCACTCTTTCGAACTTCTCAAACAAAGAATAGCTTGATGTTAAAGTGCTTAGTCTTTCCATGAAAGACTAGATTGTTGGAATCACAATGCCAACTTGATATCAACTAGTATTTCATTTCTTTCTTTTTGCTCAATGTTTGAATCAATTAGAAGTTTCCTTAACCAAAGAGCTTGATTAACAGTAGCTGTTGCAGCTATAAATTCTGCATCAACAGTGGATTGAGCTACCATTTCCTGCTTCCTTGAGCTCCAGGAGAATATACATAATCCGAGGTAAAAACAGTAACCAGATTTACTCATATCATCAATTGAGCCACCCCAATCACTGTTAGAGTAACCAATTAGTTTCATCTCTTTATGTTTTAAAAACTTAACTCCATAATTCCAAGTCCTCTTTATGTATCTGATAACTCTTTTTCGCAGCTCTCATGTGAGTTTCGTTAGGACAGAACATGAATCTAGGGAGCATACTTATAACATTTAAGATGTTAGGTCTAGTTGGTTTCAAATACATCAGGCAACCTACCAAACTCTTGAACTCAACTTTAATAACTTTAGCAGAACTATTATCTTTGACCAGCTTCTCCTTTTGATTCAATGGAGTATCCATTGCTTTGCAATCTTTCATTTTGAAAATTTTTAAGTATCTATTTTTCATATTTTCCTTGACATATAAATATTTTATGGTTTCTTTATGTTGTCTCATTGCCGATGAAGTATGATATTAGACCAAGGTCTCTCATTTCGAAGACCTTCCTCATTTCCATTTTGACCTGATTAAATTGCTCAAGATTCCTTTATGTAATTAATAAGTTATCTACTTAAAAATAAATAGTACCTTCATGCTTGACATGCAATGTGAGCTCAGATTGACTTTTATGAAAGCCAAGAACCATCAAATGATCATCAATTCTATTGTACCATGCTCATGAAGCCTGATTTAGGTCGTATAAAGAATTTTTTAACAAGTAGAATATATCTTCATTACCTTTGCTTACAAAGCCTCCAGGATGCTCGATAAAAATTTCTTCTTGCAAAGCTCTTGAGAATGCAGATTTAACATCTACCTGGAACATTTTCAAGCTCTTTTGAGTAGCAAGAGCAAACAAGAATCTTATTGTGTCAAGCCTCACAAGAGGTGGTAATATTTTAGAATAGTCAGTTCCAGATACTATTGCATATCCCTTCACAACACGTTTTTCTTTAAATATTTTAACTGAACCATCGGTATTTAGTTTTGTTCTAAAAATGCATCTTACTCCAATTATCTTTATATTTAAAGTTTGACCAACCAACTCCTATTATTGTCATCTAATACCCAAACTATTATTTATGCTTACTTAATATCCATCTCATAGATATAACTCTCAATCAATACATAATTCTTTAATAATACCTCAAATACCCACGTTTCATCACTAGTCACGTAACAACTTCTAATTTTTGAACCAATTTTTTTTAAACTTTTATCTTTTTATTTTATCTTTTAGAAGGTCCATATCTTTAAAACAGAAGCTTGGAAAAAATATTTAATAGTAACATCGCCTTTGGTTTTTTAAGATGAGCAAAATTAGATCAATTGCTGATATTTTTTCATTTAAAACAATTCACCAGTAACATGCGACTTCTTTGAAAATTAATCATGAGAGTTCTTTTACAATCAATCATGCGAGTTCTCAAAAAATTAAGCATGTGAGTTTTTCGAAAAATGAACAATGTTATTTGGTTTGAAAAATCAACCATGCGAGTTCTCTAAAAAAATTAAACATGCGAGTTATTTGAAAAATAAATCATGAGAGTTCTTTAAAAAAGCAGTCATGCGAGTTATTTGAAAAATTAAACATGCGAGTTCTTTGAAAAATTAACAAAATTATTTTGTTTGAAAAATCAATCATGCGAGTTTTCTGAAAAATTAAACATGTGAGTTTTTAAAAAAAATATAATGCTATTTTGTTTAAAAAATTAACCGTGCGAGATCTTTGAAAAATTAAACATGAGAGTTCTTTGAAAAATCAATCATGCGCGTTCTTTGAACAACAAAGAAATTTTTTAAAAAAATATCATTAATAAATCTACTTTTGTTCGTCTTAAAAAAACAAAGCCAGTTGTACTTTCAGTTATATTTTTTCCGAACTACGGTTTGGAAAATACAGATTTTTTAAAATAAAAACAAAAAGGAAAAGTAAAGAAGAGAAATTTGGTTAAAAGATAGAAAGATGGTAACTTGTGGTTTTTCAACCCGGTGGAGGTAGTTGTTCATAGTATGCAAATTATAGGTATTTAAGTGGTGATGAGATAGTTGAGTAGGTATTTATGGGTACTTTTCTCTCTCTTTTTTATCATCGACACCTCCTCCTGCATTGCAACCACCCAATGTTGACTGTCTTTTACATCATGGAACCATGCAGGCTCACAAACAGCTACATTACACCTTTGATAAATACCAGACAGAGACCTTGTACCACTTATAGGTGCATCATCAACCAAAGAATCTTGACCTTCATCTCTAGGTTCTTTTATAATGCTACCAATGGATGAATTTTTTTGGTGTATTAAAAATCTGGTTCACCATGGTTGAATCTTCTCAATTTTATTGTTCATTTTCCAAGAAATGAACATCTTAGCTCACTATAATCTAAACAGTATGTGGTTGAGAAACTCTATTAGCTTTGTATATAGTGATATACCCAACAAAAATCTCAATTTCTGCCATTTTACCAAGCTTATCTTGTTTGACCAATGGAATGTAAGTGAAACAAAGGTAGCTGACTAATTTAAGAAACAGTAAAGAAGGTGTGTAACCATACCAGGCTTCAAATAGTGTAAGGTCCTTTAAAGCTTTTGTTGAAAATCGATCCCATAACTAACACAACAGTGTTTGCTCTTTCCGTCCAAAATAATTTTGGAAAATTCTTTTCAGGAAGCATGCATCTCGTGATCTTCATTATGTATCTATTTATTCTTTCACTGGCCCCATTCTGTTGAAGAGAGTATGGTGCTGCCAACTAATATTCAATTTCAATCTCTTCACAAAACCTGTTAAAAGTTTCTGAAGTGTACCCCCCGCCATTATCAGCCCTTATAGTATGAATAAAACATATACTTTCAGTCTCAACTCTCGATTTGAATTTCAAAAATACACCAGCATGAACCAACCCTCATAGATCCAAAGCATTATTGTTTGATCATCAATAAAAATGATGTAATAGAGATTACCATTTAGTGATAATGTTCATTAAGGACCACAAAAATCAGTATGAACCAGTTTTAGCTTTCATTAGGCTCTCTAAGCTTGTTTAGGAAAGAGTTGCCTATATTTTTCCCAAAATTGCAAGCATGGTGAGGAGGCATATCATCATCAATATCTGTGAGTTCTTCAACCAGTTTTTTTTACTTCGTGTGAAACAATTCTCAATGGTGAAAATGCCCAAGTCTTTTATGAATAGTGTCATTGGTTAGGATTCAAAGGCCATTTTCTATTTCTACATTGGATATAGAGCAAAACAAAATCCATTTATTTTGATTGCTACTAGAATCTTTGATGAAGCACTAGTTATTCTCAAACGACATTTTTTATTTTTTATTGAGATTTAAGAGATTTTGATCAATTTTAGGTACAAATAAAAATATTTGACATAAACTTTATACCTTCTTATATCTATTGTACCTTTTTGTTTAACTCCCAAGTGTTCATTCTTTCCAATCTTCACTCTTTTTCCTTCAGTGTTTCTTAAATCCTGAAAGATTTTTTTTTCAAAGGTCATGTGATTTTTGCACACGCTATCAATCAACCAACTCTCACTTGATTCTTTGTTTGAGAAATAAGTTATCACAAACAACTCATCTTCTTCTTCTTGATCAGCTACCCGTTCATCTACTTCTTGCATCTGACATTTGACTTTGCAGATTACAGCTTCATGTCTAAGTTGATTACATCTTGAGCATTTAGCATTAGGTCTTCTCTACCACTTGTATGGTGATGACCTTCCCTCTCACAATGGAAGCATAGTGGGTAAGATTTATTCCTAGCTCATTTTTTTCTCTATTGATAATTGCTAGATGAATCGCAACTCGTTGACTTGAAAATTTCTTCTTTTTATACGTTCTTGTCTTGATTCTTTACACGTAAAAAACTAGTGTTTTTGTTAAACGATAATAAAAGAGTTTTATAGATAAACAATTTTTAAGTTCTTGTTTATATAGAATTTCTCACATAAATTCCTAATTTTCCACTAAATTTCCTACAAAAGTACCTTGAATTGGTATCAGAGCTCATAGATCGTAATTGAGAGAGACTCAACATCAACGACATCAACCCTATCGCAAGGATCATCCTCGATTAAATTTGTGATATTAATTTTGGCAAATTACATCGTGTGGGCGATACAACTGAAGGTAGCATTGAGGGTTCACAAAGTGTGGGGGATTATTGAGCTATGAAGAAATGATCCTAAAAAAACGATGTTGCAATAGCCTTGTAATTCCAATCGATATCAGAATTTCTAATCCTCCAGACTGGAAAACTGGACACGACAAAAGATATGTATGAAGGAATTAAAAATCGATACATGGGAGCAGACCATATTAGAAAGGGTCGATTGCATCGTTCAATACTAAATTTGATAGGTTATTAATGAAAGACTTAGAAAATATCGATGATTTGGAGGAAAATTATCGAAAATGTAATCAAGAAGTTCATCTATAGGTCAAGTCATTGAGGAATCAAAACAAGTGAAGAAGTTTCTTAAAAGTCTACTGAGACACAATTTCATACACATAATGACTTCACCTGAACAAGTTCTTGATCTCAGTACAACCGAATTCGAATATATTATTGGAAGATTAAATTCATATGAAGAGCGTATAGGAGAAGAAACACATGGATATGAACAAGAGGATCTTATGTATGCGCACTCACATAGATAGGGCTCCAGCAGAGGTCACGTTGAAAACTGTAGGATAGGAAGTAGTGGTCGCAACTATGGTCGTAGTCGTGGAAAAAATAACGACAAAGCTACCAATAAGAAGCAATCGAAAGAAAAACAACAAAAAGATCACCCTAAGGTTGTGTATTATTGATGCGATAAGAAGGGTCATTTTGCGAGATTATGCACCGATAAAGTACAAAAATAAGAAGATAATTTGAGTGATACATAAGAAATAGATATTGCATTATATATGCATGAAGTGGTGTTATTGTACGAGGAGAAAGTGAAACTGAGTAAGCTTGAATCCATTGCAAGGGATGCCGGAATTCGGTACTTGGACAACAGAGCAAGTAATCATATGAGATGTAACAAATCATATTTTGCTGAGTTGAATGAACGAGTTATAAGAAGAGTGAAATTCAGTGATGGATAGAGTGTTGAGATAGATAGTATAGGAACGATAATGTGTGGTTGCAGGTCTGGTGAGCAAAGGTCATTAAAAGACATATATTATACAGCTGATCTGAAGCATAACGTTTTGAGCCTTGTGCAAGCTACAGAAAATAGATGTGAAGTACGAAGAAGGCTTATTATTTAAAAAATTTCAATCTATATGGAAAGATGTTGGTTCATGTAAAAATAAATTCCACTTAAATTTACGAGGAAATCATGAAGATATGAAGTACCTTGTACTTACAAGTTAAAATCAATGAGAATTGGAAGTGGCATTAAAGGCTTGGTCATGTGAATTTGAGGACTTTGAAATTGATGGTGGATAAACATATGGTGATAGGTATGCCGAATATTGGATTAGAAGTCAAATATTATGAGTCTTTTATAGTTGGAAAACAAACAAACAAGTCGTTTCCAGCGAAGACAAGGTACCGCCCTTCACGAGCTCTCAAACTCGTGCAAGGCAACCTCTTTGGTCCAATCTCGCCATCAATACCTGCTCAAAACACGAACGTATTTGTTTATATTGATGATTATTTGAGATATATAGGAAGCACACTTATGAAGGAGAAGAGCATAGCATGTGAGTGTTTTAAATGCTTTAAGACCACGGTTGAGAAGCAAATCAGACAGGGAATTAAAACGTTATGAACTGATCGCAAATGAGAGTTTATATCGATTGAGTTCAACACATTCTATGAAGAGAGTGGTATCACAAGCACTTGATTGCTACCTACACACCGCAACAAAACAAATTTGTAGAAAGGTGAAACAAGACTTGATGGAGATGACCAGAAGTATGTTGAAAGGTATGAGGCTTCCAAATTACTTGTAAAGATAGGAAGTACGACACTCGACTTATCTCATCAATCAATTTTACACTAAGGATTTAGAATATCAGACATCATACGAGTGCTACATAGGTAAAAAAATAAAATATCAAACACTTAAGGATCTTTTATTGCTTGGCTCGTGTGAAGATCGACAACTCACATCTAAAGAAGCTCGTCGAGAGATCACAACCACTCGAGATTCTTGAAACTGAACCATTCTCGAAAGCGTACCGTCTTTACGATACGAGGAAAAAGAAGGTTATTGTGAGTCGAGATGTAATCTTTTAAGAAGACAAAAGCTTGAATTGGAGTGAACATAAGAAATGAAGTGATTTTAATATGTTCAAAGTTGTTGATATTGATGAAAGACTTCTCGTTGATCAGGCACACGAGATCACTGAAGAGGTTGAAGTCGAAACCCTCGATATCAATACACACGAAACACAAGTATCTCGATGACTATGTTTTGATGGTGGAGTGTGAAAGATTGTTACTCGCAATTAACGGTGAACCTGAATTCTATGAAGAGGCTAAGGGCGTTAACGATTGACTTGAAGTAATGGAGGCTGAAATCGTTTCGATTGAGAAAAATCAGACTTGGAATTGGTTGAAAAGATAAAATAAGTCAAAGCAATCGATATGAAGTGGGTTTACAAAATCAAGAAGAATGGAGATGGAATTATCAACAAGTAAAAAGAGAGGTTAGTTGCTAAAGGGTATGTGCAAAAGCAAGGTATCGAACAAATGTTAGCATCTTATTAATAATATAAAAGGTTAAAGTTTCTCAAGTTAATCTCTAATAGGCATTCACTTGAATTGACTCATCATAATCCTTAGCAAAGATGTTAGGCGTTACGGTATTATACATTACTTCTAGCTATCAGTTCCTAAAAGATAGTATTAGCTCATGATCATATTTTGAATACAATTAAGACCTTTATATGGGCCGCTCTAGGATCTTGTGACATCCTTTAATGTAACCAATTGATACATAATTCCAGTTATACATAAGTATACGACACTCAATGCAACTACGACATCGTGTAGCGGTTTTTTTACCCTCTGTAAAATATGTGTATAGTCTTAGTATGGGACGACCTACATATATAACTACGATTCCTTGTTCATCTTATTTATTATAAGGCTCACACAGACAGAGACCACTCACGTGGTATGACCAGTTTGGCTTTGAGTTCCGAGTAAGAGCATATGTGGTGTCTATATATAAATCAGACCAGAAAATAGTATTTCTAACTGTAAATACTTTTGTATTGTATTTTAGTGCATTTTATTGCACTTAGGAACATCTAGAACAATCTCTGGTATCTAAAATATCCCTTTAAATTTTCAAATATTTTAAGGGAGTTTGATGACGTTCAAATTCCAAACGCGAAAATAAAAATAAATAATCCGTAGACATGCAAAATATCAACTCATACATCCCAAAATCTAAGTACTCAATGATAATGGAGCATCACTTCCACCTTAAAGGACATACATTCTTAGCATTCCATACTTACCTATCATATTCATAAATTTAACAGTTTATTGTAGGTTTAAAGAGGGTTAGGGACACCAAACATGCATACAATGAAACAAATAAAACCATTTGAAGATCGGGCCACAACTAATAGGACAACGCTACAGCGGCGCCACATAGTACCACTATGATAGTCGATGTTTGGTTGTATCCGCGAGAACAAGCATGTATGTCGTGACAATGCGGATATAATTGTTAGGTGCGACCAAAAGTCCTACATCCCACATCGGTTAAACATGGGAAGAAAGATCAGTATATAAGTGAAGAATACATCTCCATTAGTGTGAGGCCTTTTGGAAGTGGACCAAAAGCAAAGCCGTGCGGGCCAGTGGGCCCAAAGCGGACAATATCACACAAGTGTGGAGATCGGAGTATTCTTACTTATATACAAAAGCGGAATATACTGACCCTATATTCCCTACAAATGGTATCAGATCACCAGGCCCAGACGGAACGCGATGTGGTGGGTTGTGATGTGGGTGAAATTCTGCGAACATCATACCAGAAGCCGAGAGCCATACTCAAGGTGAATGATCTGCTGGATAGATGGAGCGCCACGGCTCATCAAGCAGGTGGCTTGATAAAGGAGCGGCGCAGATTCATCTAAAGATGGAGCGCCACGGCTCATCAAGCAAGTGGCCTTGATAAAAGGAGCGGCGCAGATTCATCTAAAGATGAGCTCATCAAGCAGGTGGCTTGATCAAGGAGCGGCACAGTGTCATCGAGTAGGGGGATGGAAGTCAATTAAGAGGAGGCTAGAGTGGTACTTTGTTCGAGAGGAGGATTGTTAGGTGCGACCAAAAGTCCCACATCCCACATCGGTTAAACATGGGAAGAAAGATCAGTATATAAGTTAAGAATACATCTCCATTAGTGTGAGGCCTTTTGGAAGTGGACCAAAAGCAAAGCCGTGCGGGCTAGTGGGCCCAAAGCGGACAATATCACACTAATCTGGAGATCAGAGTATTCTTACTTATATACAAAAGCGGATTATACTAACCATATATTCCCTACAATAATGTAGTTGTTCCTCATAAACACATGTGTGTGCTATAATGTTACTTCATTTGAAGTTCAGTTTCTGCAGAAACTCACGTGAGTGCTCCAGCATAGTTAGTGTTGCAGTAGTATTGTCGTAGCAGTGAACATTTTATCGCGATGACCTTTTAATTTTGCAGAATCAAATACCCAATTTATTTAGTTAAATAAGAATTATCTTCAACTTCTGAAAAAAATAAGGTTTGTAAACTGTAATCATACAATAAAATATATATAAATATGCAATTATTTCCTAATCTAAAAACCTAAAACATGTATTTTTATATCATTCAATCACGATTTAAACATGTCATTCTAACATCAATATATATATATGTGTGTGTGTTAGAGTGGCGACCAAAGTCCCACAGCCCACATCCGTTAAACATAGGAATGATCAATAGCATATGAGTAAGAACATATCTCAAATAGTATGAGGCATTTTGGAAGTTGACCAAAACCAAATCGTGAGAGCTTTCGGACCCAAAGCGGACAGTATCTTAAATATCTAAATATAATCAAATAATATCAAAATCATATTACAATTATCTTGTTTATAATATACATGTCTTGATTATAGAATTTCGATTTATATTTTCAATAATATAATTAATTTAAAATCAAAATACAATTAGATGTTAGTAGATATTATACAATTCGATTTATATTTTTGATTTAATTTCTAAATAATATTATATAAAATATCTTATGTATCTAAATATAATGAAACAATATCAAAATCATATTACAATTATCTTGTTTATAATATACATGCCTTAATTATAAATTTTCGATTTAAATAATATAATATTTAAATTAAAATTAAAATAGAATAAATATCATAATTATTTCGTTTATATTATTCACATCTCAATTATTGAAATTCGATTTAATTAATGAATACAAATTAGTTTTAAATAATATTATAAAATATTTGATAAACACTACCTTAAATGGGTCTTCTGATGGGTAACCTACGTGGTTTTACCTATCAGACGTGCTACCTATCAAACTTGCTACATATTATACTTGTTTACCTGTATAAGAAGTTAACTGCGAGACCTGCTACATGTTAGACTTGTACTTGTTTAAATCTGTCAAATGGGTAGCTACTTGTTAGAGTCGTATCTGTTTTAAAAAAGTAAATGGGTAAGATGGATCATGGGTCAACCTGTTTACCCCATCTATGAATACCCATGCTTGAGGTGACCAAAGGGATATGATACAGTAGGATTTGACGGAAGTCTATTACGCTTGCACATAATGAATCACTAACACTCACGGTATTGGTATTATTATTATTATTATTATTAACAATTTAATTATTTTATTTTGATTATTATTTCGGTTTATTTATAACTTACAAGTATTACAAATGTTATTATATTTTTATTACATATACTTATAAGTATAAGTGTGGTTAACAAATTATTATATTGTTTTTGAATTATTATTATAAATTTATATGTAAATTATATGTAAATTATAAGTATAAGTGTTATTAGTTTAAATAAAATAGAATTGTCACCAAATGTATCTAGAACAAAACTATACAATCATCTAATACTCAAACTATCATTTATGCTTACTTAATACCTATTTTCTGTAAATAACTCTAACTTAATATCCATTTTTTTATAATAGTCTAAATATTCTCTACCAACTATATAACCTTAAATTTTTTTAGAAGTCGCTATTCTTCCTATTTGACCTTTAAACATTTGAATTGGCTTGTAGTCGCCTCTCTCTTTCTCTTCATAGCAAAGTTTATCCTACTAAAAAAACCTTGTATTATGTACTTCATTTAGTTATTATATATATTTTGGATGTGAAATAATATATAGAATCGATTTTAAAGTTTCTGGGCATGTGTTGTTGACGATGCAAGTTCATAGGAATAAGATGCAAGATTTTTGCATTTGTAATGATATTCATTTCTACATGAACATGGGAGTCTAGTGTGAAATAGTTGTTGTTGACCATTCGATTCCTTTGTATTTTACTATGCAATTCCTTTGTATACCCAACCATACGAGTTCTTCTATATTTGACCATTCTAGTTTTGGTTTGTTAGACATACGACTTGTCATATAATAGACCATACTCTTAATTATTTTTTAATTGTTCAATGAAAGTAAGATATATCTAAGCCACGAGTTTGTATTTTCGAACATGGTCACCAAACTGCAATTGTTCCTCGTACCGAGTTTGAAAATTTTGTAAGTATTCAAACAGGTGTTGAAAGTGAATGGGATGATCTGGTGAAAGGTAAATACATTTTTACCTACTTCTACGGTGATAACGAGAATTTTTTATTTAATAATGAGACAAATGTTGTGGGTTTGGTAGTATATCTTGATGTGGAGCGATTAAAAAATATAAGTTTTGTTATAGAATAACAACTTGTTGATAAAGTTGTTGTTGGAAAGTGTAAATAGCCTAGCATAAGTTTAAGAGAACCCTCAAATGTTCAACAAACTAGTGGAGAGATTAGTAATGGTTTAGAGTTTTTGGATCATAAAAAAACAACTTAATACTATTGATTGGGTTGATGCAATTACACGTGTTTGTCCAGTTTTTTATCAAGGTGTTGCAGCTCTAAGGTTGTATTTATGTTGTTAAGCCTTAAAGCGTGGTTTTTCTTTCAAATATATGCATAATACAATAAGTAAGATAACTTCTTATTGTGAAAATAAAGTTTCATCAATATGTAAATATCAGTTGATTTCGGTGTCGAATTCATGATAATTAAGCGATTTGTTGAACGACATACTTGCAGCTCTATTTTTTCCAAACAACATCAGAGACATTTGATATCGGATTTGATTGCTACCAAAAATCATGATTCTATTAGAATGTGTCATTCCGTGTCATAAACAATTATAAATCATCTATTAAAAAGGACTACACTTTAGACATCTCTTACTGTCTCTCGTGGAATGGTTTTGATAAGGCAATTAGGGGAGTTTTTAGAGATAGTTCTAGTTCTTTTAGTTTACTCAAATGATACTTCA
The DNA here is from genome assembly GCA_036936605.1 of Limnanthes douglasii subsp. nivea. NCBI lineage: Eukaryota > Viridiplantae > Streptophyta > Magnoliopsida > Brassicales > Limnanthaceae > Limnanthes > Limnanthes douglasii. The sequence continues at coordinate 119,806,958 of JAUPFV010000003.1, forward strand.
AATGATTGAAGAGTCGTGATATTATGACCAAATTCCATTTGTAATATAATAATGGAAACGTATTCAAGCGTTGTTTTATAGCATTTGGATCTTGTTTTCAAGGTTTTCATTCGTGTCATTCGCTTTTATTTGTCGATGGAACATTTTTAACCGAAAAGCATAGAGCAGTATTGTTATATGTCGTAGAAAATAATGGTAACATCGGTTAATATCATGTTTAATTTATAATTTAATGACCTGTTAGTTTAGTTATAACCATATGAGTCTTTACTAAACGACAAAGCAATTCTATTGTGACAACAATGAGAGTTCTTTCATATCAAACATGTTATTTCTTTGTATACTTAACCATGTGAGCTATTTGATATTTAATTATACTAGTTCAGTATATTAAACATGTTATTTCTTTGTAAATTTAACGATGGGAGTTCCTCTATACTCAACCATGCCAGTTCTTGTATATCTAACCATCTTAGTCTGATATAATAGGAATGATAGTTCTTTGTATAAGTAAATATGTGAGTTTGTGTATATTTAACCATGCTAGTTCTTCTATATTCAACCATGCTAGTTCAGTATGTTTGTAATGTTATTTTTGTGTATATGTAATCTTGCGAGTTCTTTTATATTAACCATTTTATTCAAATGCAATAAAAACCATGCAATATATATATATATGTATATATTGTTGCATTTGGTATTGTTGGTTGTGAAAATGCGGGAAATTGGCTCCGGTTTTTGGAGAATTTGAAACCTCGGTTATTGTAGCGTCAAATCACATTTGTTCGGACCAGCATTTAGGTATTATTAATTTGTTTGTCTTGTTTCTAACCTGCTACCATGCCTACTATATTGTCCATCTTGTTTAAAATTTGAGTTATGTTCTGAATAATACTAACATAAAGTTTGAATCTATGATGAAAAATATGTTTAATCGATGTGCGTATGCTCTGACTGTAAATATTTTTAATGAACATCTTGAAGATTTTATATGTAAAGGTGGTAACAAAGTTGTTAAGTTTTTGGATAATTTACCTCTGGAGAAGTATGCTCAAATGTTGTTAAAAGGAGACGATATGGTTCTACGACATCTACTCTGCTGAATCGTTTAACAATATGATTAAACAACTGTGTAGTATGCCCATTGTTGAATTGACTAAAAAATTATAGTCTTACTTATGACTCAAATTTCACTAAGTTATTCATATGGGTTAAGCTGAAGTACTAATTTATGCCCCGAGTATGAAAACAATTAAAGAAAAATGTCGAACAAGGTTGTACCTGGATAGTCCGTAGGTCTTCGGTAACCATATATGATTTTTTCAGATCCTGTTATGGTTGTTAATTTTCTGGATTTCAAATATTCTTGTGGTGCTTGGCAACAATTGTTTTTCTATATTCTTATGCTTTTGTTGCAATTCATTCGACTTAGCAAGATCATATGTCGTTAATAGATCCATTATTCAATGTTAGAAATTACAAGTCAATGACCAATTTTGGTGAATGATCAAGCTCAAATGATTCTTCTAAGCCTGAAAGTCTGCCTCATAAGATGAAAATTATAGCTAGAAGGCCTAAGAATAATCATATTTTGGCTACAAGAGTAATAACAACTAAACAGTTCTGTTGTAGCCGTTGTTCGAAGCAAGGCCATAATAAAAGGACTTGTGAGGTCCTATTTTAAATATTAAAAAAACATTATTCTCCATGTTTTATAGTTTAATTTTCATGACGTTTATACCGTCTACTTTTTGGTACACTGCAAAGTATATTTTTCCTACTTATATGCAAGACCAGGCTTGAAAACATTCGATAGTAGAGATAGAGTCTATTAACTTTCTTACTGAACATGCGACTTTCTTGTATATTTAAAACAAACCAGGTGAGTTTCTTGTATACAAACCACTAACCATGCGGCTTCTTTAATATTTAACCATTGGATCTCAAGTATCTTAAACATGCTAGATCTTATATATTTAACTATGCGCGTCCATGTATATTAAACCTACAAGTTCTTGTACATTAACACATCAAATTATAAAACCATAATATCTACTTAAACTGAAATATAGCAGCATATTATTCATGCAAAACAAACCCACATAAGATCATAAACTTGTTATATTAGTCAAATAGAGATTACAAGTTTCCTGGATAAAAACACACAATATCATACTTTCAACCCTAAAAAATAATAATAGCATAGTTTAAGGTTGGTCAGTTTACAACGTGAGAAAATAACATGGAAAACAAATACATTCAACCATCAGAAGAAGAGTCTTCGTCTTCAGACCCTTCTTTCTCTTCATACATCTCATCAACACCCTCATCATCTTCACTCTCTTTCTTTTCTTCTTCCTCCTCCATATCCGGGACTTCTTCTTCCTTTGACTCCTCTATCTGGATTCTCTTCCATCTTTTATGTGGAAGCTCATTGGGGTATGACTCATCTTCGGAAAAGGAACCATAGTACGGTGAGTAATATTCATCCCGGTAGAACATGGACTCGTTTCCGAAACACTCTGAGGAGTACTTGGTGGTTGTTGCATGTTTATAGTCAGATAAATTGTCCAAAGATTCAGAAATATCATCATCTGAAGAGGATGAGTAGCCATACGAGTCGTCAGATAAATGGAAATGGGCCATGGTTCTTGAATATGAAGAGTTTATGAGTTTTTTACTTGTGAGAGTTTATGTATAATACCCTAGTGAATATGGTTACTCTTATTTATGGGTGAAACTCAAACCCAATCTTGATATTTGTTTTGTAGTTATTGTATTAGTCATGATTAGATATCTACTTGTGTCAAATCATTTATAACATAACCAATTGAATTGCTTAAAAATTTTAAAAAGATTTCTTTAAAGGCTGTGCTTTTTTATTTGTTAATTAACATTCGATTTAAAATAGACCCACACGTGTGAGTTGTTTGAATTTGACCATGCGATTTTAATATATCAACCTAGCATACAGTACAAATTTTGATGACTTTGGGAATTGTTTTTGTTATTTAACCATGCTAGTTTTGTGAGTTTTTTGTTATTTATTTTTTATCCACGACTGCGAGTTTTTTGTTTTGTTATTTAACCGGCTAGGTCTTATATCTAACCATGTTGTTTATGTATTGTTAACGACCTTTGCGATTTAGGGGTATAGTAAAAAATATGAAACTAAAAATACAACTGAAAGATAGTCAATGTAATGGAAAAATTAAAACGTATGAAAGAAAAAATCACATTTATTATTTATCATTTAATATTTATTATTTATTATTATTATTATTATTATTATTATATATATATATATATATATATATATATATATATATTACTTAGAATTCACACTACTTTTTTATCATAAATCTTGGATTTTATTATTGAAACGCAGCGTTATAAAGAAAAGAAACGGATCAGGTTTATAACCCGGTTTACATTTGGTAAAATTCCCAAATTACAACGTTGAAATCCTAACAATGGAGGTTTCATCTTCCTTCTTCTTCATACCATTAATCGACCTCTTTGAGATAACCAATACCCATTCCTTCTAACAAAACAATGACCCTAAGCTCGTTTGGCGCAATAAATTGATTAAAATTGAGATTCTCCATCATAAATGTGGTTTGCTTGGCAACCCAATCTGCAGCTTTATTTTGCTGCCTGTAGACATGTTTGATCGACATATTCGACGATATATGCTTTCGACAGTAGCGAATAATAAGGTCCAGATACCAAAGGCACCTTCCATTATCGATCAGCTCAACTAGGATCAGTGAGTCAACTTCAATGTCGAGCTGAGTGATGTTCAAACTTATGCATAAAGCAAGCCCATCCATCAAAGCTCGAGCCTCAGCAACAATCGCAGTACACTTTCCATATAATCTACCGTAGCCTCTAACAATGTCACCAGAATGATTCATGACGATTCCACCACCTCCTGCCTCACCAGAGAGCAATGAAGACCCGTCAATATTGAGTTTGAAACGGTTAAGCTTTGGGCAGTTCCATTTTAACAAAATCGGCACTGATTTCCTGCTCAGGGTACAACCCAGTTGACTAGCAACACTTGCGTCACGATTCCAGTGCTTCTTCTTGAGTAAGTTTGCGTTAGATAAACCATTCAGCATTCTAATTATTTGTTCGATTAGGGACGTAGAATAGTGAAATTCATTCTGCATTTTCTTACTGGTTTCTATTTTTCCAGATTGTCCACGTGATGATTGCTGGCAGAATCGTTCTTATGCTGCAGACCTTTGTTGAGGACCAGAACCAGGAACGAATCAGTGAGTGAAGGACATGTTTCTTGCGGCAGTGATGCCAAAAATTATGTTGAAATGGTTCCATACATTCCAGGCAGCATCACAGGTAACTAGAACATGTTTAGGAGTTTCCACATTCTCACAGAAGTTGCATTTTGATGCCAGGTAGATGTTTCTCTTTTGAAGATTTGTGTCAGCAACAAACCAATTCATAATGGCTCTCCAAAAAAAGAAGGAGCATTTCCTTGGCGTAACTTGGTTCCAAAAGCTCTTGAAGAAGTTAGATGCGTTGCCTTTTTTCCTTGTAGCTTCCCATGTAAGTTTTGCATTAAATTCCCCATTAGTAGATAGAGACCAGTTAGCTTTGTCTGGTTCAGAACTAAGCTTTATCTTTAGGATGTTTGATAGGATATGCAGTGTGACATTCATTCTCAGCCTTTCCACATCCCACATTCCCTCAATCCAATAGCTACGCACCTTAGTTTGGTTGTACCACTGTCTGTCTTCCTGGTCATGAAAGGATATGAAAGGCTGCTCAGTACCCCATCTATCCAGCCAAAAATTGATATCCTCACCATTGCCTGGAACCCAGAAAACATATCTCTCAGCCTTATCTCTAATGTCAACAAGTCTTGACCAAACTTCACACTTCTTTATATTTACATGTTTCATAACCCAGATTTGGTTTATTATTAACATAATAACAAACTGAATACAATGTGTACAACACATTACAAACTTAATATATGTAACAGAATCAACATTCATAGGAGTGATAGAAATTCTCTGACTTTTAACAGACCGTACATTTTTAGTTATCAGTAACTGACTCATTCCATAACAATCTATACATTCTACGAAAATAAACATTCTATACAAAAAAACGCATAAACCTTTCCGCAGTGTACATTTTTCCTGGTTACACAATGGAAGTGTCCCGTGATTACACAAAAAACCATTGCGATGGTAAGAATAGCCTGCACATTAAGCCAGTCGTTTAACAAACTAGAACACAAGGAAAAGAGTAAGAGCAATGCCACTATGATCACCAGAGCGATTCCAAAATCTGAGCCATACACAAGCAATCAAGAAAGTATCACGAGTTAAAACAATTAATGTTTGCATGGAATAACGTTGTAAGTGACTCTTATAGCTAATGTACTGTCTTTAGCTATTAAGATAATCTTACCAGCTAAAAAGTATAAGATAAAACACAAATCATTAACAACACAATTAAATCACAGACACCAAACTTATTAAAGCATGAAGACTTGTATATATAATATAAATCTTCGAACATTGACTCTGTCTAATCTTGTGAATGCCAGGACAATATGGTTTCTGAAAGCAATCGTCACTCGAATGTCTTACACTTAAGCTACTTTCTTGATATTTCACGCTCTTGGGGCATTTTAACGGATAGCCCTACCTTACAAAAGTAAACTAGAAGTGAGACAAAGTATGTTTCAGTACAAGCCCTTCAATGCTAATCAAACCCCAATAATTTCTGTCTGGAAAGCACACTGATGCACTCATAAAAGTCCAAAAAAAGAAACACAACCGGGAGAGCATTTTGCAAAGCATGAGGCTATTATCCCTTTGAAGCTGAAAGATGAAAACCAGAGCCTACTTAAAAGTAAGAAAACAAGGAGAGACAACTTACAGCAATGGTACAAGCAATATATCCTGGTTTCTCTCGAGTATCCACCCGTGTACACATAATCATACATAGCCCAATATACCATGGAATGGCACCCCCGAAGAAACCCATTATGAACCTACATTAAAAATAGTTCTTAAATGGTGAATGAAAGCTATGATGGTAGCAAATAACTGAAGTAAACAAACAATAAACACACTAAGTAAGGACCAATCCAACTTGGCATTAAAATTCCATGAAGTTAATAGAATGTTATGTGAAAAACGCAAATAGTTCGGCAACTATCATTTCTTTTTCTTTTGTTGAAGACATCGGCTTTGGTTTAAAACTGGCACTAAAAACCACAAATGCAAAGCATTTCACAATAACATTCCCTCATCTCCTGGTTTAAAATAATAATGATATATAACTTACAAGAACCAGCCCAAACCCAAGCCACAATAAGGGAGGCGACTTTCTCTTCTTACAGATCTTCCTTCGCAGCAGTCCATCCTGAAACCAAGTAAAGACATGGTATGTCGGCTCGTAGAAAATTCAGACCCTCTTGGAAATAACTAGGGCTGTTAATGGTTTGGAGAGAATTGAGAATTGTATTTCAAAAACCGAAATCCATACAAAACCGTAAAACCAAACCAAACTAATAAAATGGATAAAAGCTTGATATGTATATATGTAATTCTACAAGAACAGGTATTCTTACTAATCGCAAATAAATTTACGTAATTGCATGAGAATTAAAAAATGATTTTATTATATTTGCATCCATATAAATTGTACAATAGTTTGGCTATAGTGAAACATGATAACAAAAAGTTGGTTTAAATAAACGTATATTTATTTTACTGTATTCCAAATACAAACCGTAATTAATTATATAAAGAATAATTGAAAAGCTTTTTACTTTAATCCCACGTCGGTTTTGAAGAGCCCACACAAATTCTATATAAAGACCACAGCTCTCTCATACTGATCTACCACAACTTGCCAAAAGCTTGTAAAGAAAAGCATAGCGCATACCAAATTTCGGTGAATAATAACATTAGTTTAAAATCTTTTAGTTATAATAATTTTAAAGTTGTTATCCGTTTTTATTGATTTTGGTTCGGTTTTTTACAAAATCAGACCGAACCAGATCGATAACAGCTCTATAAATACCTAGACATAGATAAGCAATAGGTAGTAGAAGCAAATACTGATTTAGTCAGAGTCTTAATTCCAAAATACCAAAAACAAACATGGAACTAAATCATGTATACAAGGTATTGGTACCTGTAACGGTTTGGTAACCATGGGGATAGTACGGAGTGGAATGTTCACTAGATCCTGGACGAGGAACAAGTTGAGGGGAGCCGATAATCGGTTGGTGAGGGTACTGATAGGGCCGTAGGATATTGGCAACTCCCTCAAACGTGCCGTACTGAGGCTGAGGTTGAGGCTGCTGGTGATTTACAGGTACTCCTGAGTTCTTTTCTTCTTTACTGCTGCCCATGTTTCTTCTTTGACTTTTTTCTGCCTCGACAAAACCGTTGAGCTAAAGTATGGATCTGCTTCATTTGATTTATTACGGAAATCGAAATGTTGAATCTTTCATGATCTGGGTTTCGACATGTTAGCACGACATGAACCTCTCCAACGTCGGTCTAGCACGAAAGGTTTGGTTTTTTTTATATTTAGAACTGAAGAGGTTAGTCACTTTACAAGTAGTTAATTGACTCATTTTTACTAAAATTATTACTATTTGAGCGTTTTATGATTTGCTTGATGTGAATTATTACTAACTAATTTTATGTGGGGTCAAAAAAAATGTTGAAGAAGATATTTTTGGAAGTGAAAAAGAAGGTTGTGATAGTTATTGGGATACTTAAGAAGGAGAATATCACCATTGCTTCGGATGATCTAATTGTTGTTAAATAGTATGCTAATGTTAGGTAGACGATCACAGAAATTTAAGCTGCTTTTAATTGTTTATTTCCTCTTATTTGGGTTTCTTTCTCTTTTATTTGTTTTTTATTTTCTAATTTATATCTTCCATTCATACACATTGACTTTGGCTTCCGTTTTTATTCTAGCTAGGATTGTTGTTACCGTTCCGCGTTTTGTGGGAACCGGACCCGTTTCCTAAGCTTATCGGTTCGACCGGACCGCTAAGCTTTCGGTTCTAATTTTTGGAACCGGACGGAACCGCTAAATTTTTGGTTCGGTCTGGTCCGGTCCGATTTGGTTCGGTCTGGTCCTGTTTCGGTTTAATTTCGGTCTGGTTCGGTCCACTTAAAAAAATAAAGAGAAATTATACCAAAGGTACCTACTCAACTATTTTATTGTCATCTAGTACCCAAGGTTTGATCAATTGTCACTTAATACTCAACTCAACTACCTAATTATCACATAATATCTAACTTTATTTTAATACCCTAACTACCCTCACCATTCATGAACAACCGTGTAACCAAAATTTCTCTTTCCTACTTTTTATTTTTATTTTATTTTTTAAGGATCTGTATCTTTCGAACCGGAGATCGAAAAAAATGAATGAAAGTACCATCACTTTTGTTTTTTAAAAATGAACAAAACTAGATCTATTGATGATATTTTTTGTTAAAAAATAAAATTTCACCAGTAACAATTCGCATCATATCATGAGAATTGTTCAGGAAATCCTGCGAGTTGCAAACAATTCGTATCATATCATGAGAATTGTTCAGGAACTCCAGAGTTGCAAACAATTCGCATGATATCATGAGAATTGTTCAGGAAACCCAGAGTTGCAAACAATTCGCATCATATCATGAGAATTGTTCAGGAAATCCTAAGAGTTGCAAACAATTCGCATCCGATCATGAGAATCGTTCAGGAGATCCTGAGAGTTGCAAACAATTCGCATCCTATCATGAGAATCGTTTAGAAAACCCAGAGTTACAAACAATTCGCAACTTATCATGAGAATCGTTCAGAAATCCTGAGAGTTGCAAACAATTCGCATCTTATCATGAGAATCGTTCAGAAATCCTCAGAGTTGCAAGCAATTCGCATCTTATCATGAGAATCGTTCAAAAATCCTAGCAATTCGCATCCTATCATGAGAATTGTACCAGTGCGTCTTTTTTTTTACCAGCACGTATATTTGGACGGGGTATTTTTGTCTAAATTTCAATTCGAGGTACCAAGTGACACTATCCAAAAAATGGGTACTACTGGGTAATTACATAGTTGATAAGGTATTTAATGGTACTTTTCTCAAAAATAAATCCAATTAAAATTTGATTTTTTATTTTTTATTGGAGTAAATGATATAAAAATTAAAGTTTATAAATTGAACTTTGAATTTTTTAAAAAATTCGTAACTATTAATTTTGGTACTATAATTTATAAACGAATAAATAATAATAATAAATGATCGGTTTTAAAGGTTTTATTGATCCGATTTTGTATCGGTTCTACCGGTTAATCGGTTCGAGCCCGTATCGGTTCTATCGGTTTATCGGTTTTATCGGTTCGGTTCCTAACCGATTTTTTATTTCGGTTTTTGGTTTTTAAAATAAAACCGCGAACTAAATCGTTAAAATTTGGTCCGGTTTTCGGTCAGATCTTTATCAGTTTAATCCCGATCCAGTTCTCGGTTAATTTTGGTCCGACAGCCCTAACTCTAGCATAAAACCTTGCATTTCAGGTTAATTTTTATTGTATTGTGAATGGTATACGCCAATTTTTATTGTCTATCCTGTGAGGCAGACTTGCTTTCAGATCTCAATGGATTCAATTTACTATCCAACTTGCGTAGATGGGTACGCTAAGGTCTATATATTTTCAACGTCTGGAGTATAACAACAACAACAACTTACTAATATCTAATAGTTCATTTTGAACCATGTATTTGTTAACTTTTTTGCCAAAGTAAATTTGAAGTTCCTTAACATTTCTTTTGTGTAGATAAATGAAGATCGAACTTCTTTTGTGGCTGCGGGAGCATTGCAGATCGACAAACTATTATGTCATACTGGTATACGTAGAAAACCGTGTTTGGTATATGTAGGAAATCCGAATAATTTTTGAACTTTTGTAAACAATTTTTTATTAAAATATTTTTAGAGGTTTCTAAAATTTTAATTGGATAAAATCAGAGATATTTAATTTGAACAAAAAGTGTGAATTATTGATGTAATGTTGTTTTTCAACAGAATCCATTTTTAATCAATTCGGCCAACAAAATCAGTTTGGCAGTTAGGGTAGTTAAGGTCTATAAACAGAATTTGTAATAAAACGGCTAAAATTTGAAATTTAAATAAAGCGTTCAAATTTTCAATTTCGAAATTCTGTTGACTTGCAACAATAGCCGATTTAACCAAAATAAAAAATTTCAAAGCTCAACTTTAGTCAAGAGCTTTGCTCCTTGGACCTCGCCAGGGGCCCCGCCCCTTGACCTTGTTAATCATGACATATTCCACACTATACGACTTGTTTGATTTTGTATCATTATTAACTTGGTCGACTAGTCAATCCAATTACACTAAAATGTATAATGGTATACTCTTACTTGTCTATAATATCATTGGTTGTACCTTAGTGTTATCATGAGAGCTTTGACCATTTTACATTTTGTGTAACAAAGTGAATGATGAATATGAGGAAAATATTTTTAGTTATGATCAATATTTTTATTAATTTTCGGTTTTATGTGAACTCAACTATCGTGAGAGCTAAAATAAATATGAAAAAATCATAAATATTCTAAAAATAAGGATGTATCATTGCTTATGAACTTCAGAAATAGTATATTGATAAAATACTAATAATGATATTTAGTTTATATCAATAAATTAAGCATACAATCGCTCAACACACAACTATAGTCTGTAAAGTAACATTGGTGGCACATTTATCTTTAGGAGACATTCATGTAGATGTTCTAGGCTCAAAATCATGGTTAGTCACATGAGTTTATTACTTGTTGCAAAAATGCCACTTATCTAATTTTTGTATCAAAATAGTCACTTTGTTGCACCAATGGTCATTATTGTTCGTCTTTTTTTTACATTTTTAGTCACCGCTAGTGACCATAAATGCAAAGAAAACCAACAAAAATGGTAATTTTGACATAAATATAACTTGAGTGGCAGTTTTGAAACAAATGATTAACTCTGGTGACTAATTAGGGTTCTTAGCCAGATGTTCTATATTTATGTTAAATTTTATACCAAAAACAGAGATTTGAGTTGGGGTTATGGGATTGAGTATGAAATTAAGGATAATCAAATATGTTTTAGCGTTGGAGTAGAAGACCTCAATTATTTACGATCTCTAAAATATCTTTTATGCAATACTATAAAATTATATTATTATAGCATGTAAAATATGTTCTCGTTCAATTACAATATTATCATATTTCACCCATATACATAATATAAATTTTGTTTGATATGTTGTATTTATGCATTGTAAGATTCAAAAATAATTGTACAATACTGTATATACTTTCATTTCACTGTCGTTTAGCAACGAGTTTGTCACGGTATGGTCCATTTTCAATTGTTTTAAATTAGCAACGAAAGTTTGTTAAAACAACTGTTGCAATATAAGTTATGTGGTAAAGCAGTTACAAAATATTTTTGTTAGCGACTTTGTAGATGGAAAGGGGATACATTTCGAAAGATGGTTACTAACAGACAATAGTAAAATATTAATGACGATTTTGGTATTTTTCACTCTATTGTAAAAGGTGATTTTTTTAGCAGCAAAGGTCATCAAAGAAGATGGTGATAATATCATCCACTGTAAATAAGAGTCCAACGAGAGTCTCAGAGACTACACATATTAGGTCATCTGAACCAAAATAAACCTATAAGACTTCTGCAATCTGGTGGCATAGATACCCTACAATAAAGGGATATTGTCGGGGCTCCTAGCAGAAAGTATAGTGAAGAAAAAGGATTTCACCAGTTGGAAATCGTAAACAAAACTCTCACGATTGTCCCAATACAAAGGCCAAGAACTCATATGTCCTCCTGCGAAGTTTATAAAACAAAATCAGGGCTCTAAAAGTAAGAAACAAGCAATAACCACAACAAGAAGTTGCAGCAAAGCAACGAGGGGTATTTTAAAATAATAACCGAAAACTTGGGGTGATCCTCTATAGAGAAAAATAACTTATTCACGTTTCGGAAACCCAAGAAGATGTGGACCCAAAGGAAATGCAAGACTAGAGCATGTATTTAAAGTTTCACAATGGTGTAGGGAATTATATTTGAGACTGCTACATTTTTACGAATGAGGTATATAATCTCATCGATAAAGGTAATATTTTAGAGTTTATAAAATGATAAATTAGGGCTGAGCTAAGGCCAACATCTGTAGAGCATATTTCACCAGGTGAAGCCGAGTATACCATGTGGTTATCATCTCCGAAACTCTTAAATCCCTCGAAACAATGGTCATCATATGAAGGTTTGATGAGTATATCAACCCTGATCCAAACCTGTAGGTTAAAGCTTACGATAGCATGAGGTGACACGCTATCATGTATACTAAATATTTAATAAATATTTGTGCAACATACCATGACGTCCAACACCGTTACCAAGCCATGGCCTATTTTTAACGGTGCTCGTATCATGTTATAAGTTTTGATGATGATGACCTTCGGGAAGTCACGACACTGCATAAATAAGTGGTTATAATTACTGTAAATATCACGAAGATAGAGGTGAAAAGAATTATTTCTTACATTGGCAGCTCGACTATTGTCTTATACAAAGCCACTTAAGGGTGGTTTTGGTACAGTTACCCTAATAAACCCCTTAAATCATTACTGTTACCAATTACTCGCTATTACAAAATTGAGTAACAATACCCTACCAAAAGTTTGATGAATCACTTTTCGTTATACCAAAATATTGGTTTTGGTATGGTTTACTGTCGTAAAATAAAAATAAAACACAACTAAAAGGATGTAAGATAAATTAGAAACAAACAATTTATTTCTTTGAATAGTTTTATTGGAAGTAGTTAAGTAAATAAGAAAAATAAAATATATCAATACATATAAAACTATAATAAATATGTTCAATTATATTTTAGATTTTAAGTAGTGAAAATATACATTTTAATTTGATCTAAAACTTGTTACACAATTGGTTTTTGACAACTTCAATAACTATTACGAGAAATGTTATAACTTTGTTACACTTGTTAAATTAATGTAATATATTTTCTATTAGAAACTATATTTTTATATTTTCATGAATATATATAGAATTAAAAAATTTATAATTATATTTGAATTTGATCTAAGTATTGTTTATACATAATTATTTTTTGAAAGTCTTACGGCATATTACGAGAAAGACGATAACATTCTAAATTTTGTTTATGCATAATTGGTTTGTCTAGTAGTTTTATTTTAATATGATATTTTTTTTATAAAAAATTAGAATTATATATTTTTGAACTATATATGATATTAAAATGTGAACATCTATATATGTATAAAAATATATTTTAATTTGATCTATAATCAATTAAAACAAAATAGTTTTGTGACACCTGCGACGAGTGTTACGAGAAATATGATAAATTTGTGTATAAATTATATTTTAAAATGATAAATTTTTAATTAGAAAGTAGACTCATATATTTTATTACACATATAAGAAAATAAAATTGAACATTGTAAATTAGCATATAATAAGGATATGAAATATTGAAGATCTAATGTAATAATACTAAGGTTATTTATGATAAATTATATAGTTCTATGAAGATATTTAAACCATTTGTAAATATGAGGGGTTATAGTGCAATTTACTCATTTATATAACTAATTCAGTTATAGAAGTCTGATACGTCTATAAATTGGACGTGAGGCGATAGATAAAGAACAATGCTTTTCATAGTCATATATTGATTTCTAAAACTACTTTCTCTCTCTATAATTTAGTTCTCTATTTTACTTTCTCTCTCTAGAAATATAATTCTAAACTCAACAAATTTACAACCACAGTGGGAGATTAAATTCGATTGAACCTTGATTTCACATAAACAAACAAGAAATTTTTGAATTTCGAGTCATTAATATCATTCTTGATCGATATGGAACCAGAGCATAAAGTTTATCCAATAATTCATAGAGCTATTGAAACTTAGAGATCTGATTTACTTGGGGAATAAAGTAAAGAGAATACTCAAAATCCAGTTCAACGAGATCATTCTGACATTGAGAAATGAATTAATCAGCTTTTAATAGCTCTACAGATGTTCGAAGAGAACAACAAAAGTTTATTCATGTAGGTTAATATCTGAGGTACGATAAGTTGAGGAGAAAATGAATTGGAAAACCAATCTAATCAGTCGTACACAACTCATCGGATTCTATGTAATCAAAAGAAAGTACATTTTGAGGCTGATAAAGAACACTGAATTTCACAAAAAGAAAACAAGGATAAACACATATACATTACATCCAGTAATGACGAATATGACAGCTTGTAATCCGAGGGAAAAGTGTTTAAGAAATTGGAGTACCGTGATTCGTTAAAAGGATAGAGAATCGGCATCGAAAATCACGCAAATAATATAAGTCGAAGAGAGACAATGATCATCTTTGTATGAGGGATGTTGTATGTTATGAAGGAAACACATCTAACAATTGCACAGGTATAATAGATCAGAGCATATATGTTGTTATGAGGGGCAGAGGAGATGACCAATATGTACAATGGGTAGATTTGAGAAATTCTCCTATAACTACTAAGATTATGTCCATATCACTTCTGGAGAATTTTGATAATTCCAAGGTCAAAACATTTTATGGGACTCAAGATCTTGATGACCACATCGAACAATTGAAAAACTATATGATGAATTTTGAAGATGATGACAGGGTGGCGTGCAAAGCACATTCTCATACTTTCAAGGGCACAACATTGAAGTGGTACAACGGGATTCTGAGGGGATCTATTTCCAACTTCAAGGAATTCTATATTATCTTCCAACAAAAAATCAGCATGATAGACCATTACCGAATCACTAATAAGGCCAGAGTACTATGCAGACTTGACTGAGAATGTAGCTTAAATTTTTTAGAAGTCTAAAAGCCATGTAAGCTTTAAAAATCCAACTCTTAAAAACAGACCAAGAGAAAAGCAGAATAATAGATTTTTCAAGTATCATAACAATATTGGGCATGACACTACCGATTGTATAACATTCAAGAAGGAGATTCAAGTTTTAATAGAAAATGGAAAGTTAGCTGCTTTTGTTAAAGGCAAAGGAGCGGATCAAAAACTGCGAGCACATCGACACAACAAACTGCTAATTCGAATTCGAAGAAAGAAAGTGCACGTATGATTATAGATTTTAAATGTGATAACTTTGATGCAACCTCAAAATATTTGGACATAGATCCAGGTCGATTAATTTTGATGGCAGTGGATGAACTAGTGGAGCAAGGACGAGTTCGAAGTTTGTGTGAGTATTTTGAACTTGTAGCAATTTTTGGAGGAGATTCTATGTCTGACAATACCAATAGTTCTAGAAAATACATGTAGTAAGTTTAGTTACTCAAATAGAAAGAAGAGTGTCTACTCACTTGTATGGAAAGAAGGACACTCATTTTATTTTTTTCGATGAGGATGATTTGAGAGGGATAACATAACCTTATGAAGATGCAATGGGTATAGGAGAAGAAATAGTTGGAACTGAAATTCTACGTGTTTTGATAGATACAGGAAGTTCTGCAAATGTGTTGTTTAAAACTACATATAATAAGATGCATAACTCGCCTCAGATTTGTCAATCTGATCCCACTATAATTGGGTTTATAGGGGTGATAGATCAAGTCATTGGAGAATTCAAAGGTGAAGTATGTTTGGGAAAACTTTCATTTAAAAAGAAGGTCCAAGTTTTATGCTTTGAATGTCCAACAAGTTATAATGTTATTTTTGAGAGATCTTGGCTTTCAAGAATGTATACTATTGTATCCATTGTTCATCAATGCGTGAAGGATGTCACTGGAGATCGTGTTGGGGTAGTTAGAAGTGACCAAAAGGAAGCCAAAGAATGTTGCAACGTCTCTACGTATTCAAGGTCCTAATTGTGAGGATTAGATAGTTGAATAGAAATCAGGGGGTTAGCTTCGGATTAAGAGGGAATAGATGATCCAAGGGAAACCCCGGGTTCTTTGATAACTAGTGAGAATACCGAAGAATATATATTTTTTAATAGAGGACTCTTCAAATAGGGACGTTGTTGTCACCCACTTCACATTATCAGTTGTTACAATTCTTATTTGAAAATTTAGATGTTTTTCTTGGAAAACAGAGGATGCGGTAGGCGTTCCACCTGAGGTGAAATGTCACAGCTTAGCTATAAATTTGAGAATCAAGCCTGTTATTCAGAAGGGACATGATTTTCTATGGAAAAATCAAATACTATTATGGTAGAGATGGATCGCTTGTCTAGGGTCGGACATATTCAAGAGACACAATATATTTTATGGACAACAAACCGAGTTTTGGTTAAAAAGAAAAATGGGAAGTGGCGATGTGTGTGGTTTCACATATTTGAATCGAACATGTTATAAAGATCCATTTCATGTTTGTCGAATAGATGAGCTGGTTGATTCTACTTCAGGGAATAAACTTTCATCTTTTATAGATGGTTTGACAGGATACAACCGGATTCAAATGGATCCAAAAGATTGGGAAAGCACTACGTTCATCATTGATCGAGGACTACATTGTTATAGAGTTATGCCTTTTGGGTTGAAGAATGTTGGAGTGACATATCAAAGATTGGTGAAGAAGATTATTGTTTCTCAGATTGGGAGGAATATGAAAATTTACATTGATGATATGATGGTCAAAATCCCAATGGATGGCAGATACTTAAAAGATTTAGATGATCTTTTCGAAATTTAAAGACTATTTGATTGAAGTTAAATCTTGAAAAATGTACCTTTGGAGTATGATCAGGAAAATTTATAGGGTATATCATTAGTAAAAAAAGGGGATAAAGGCTGATCTTGAGTAGTAAAAGGATCTTGTTTCAATGACATCACCTTGAACTATCACGGAGGTTCAAATCTTGACATGAAGGTTAGCTGCTCTTAACCGTTTTATTTCAAGATATTCTGGCAAGTGTTTTCCTTTTTCTAAGTGTTACGAAAACCCAAAGAATTTGTACGATGTGAGATTGTAAAGCAGCATTTTCAAAGATTAAAGAACTTTTTCTATCACCAGACATCTTGTCTAAGCCTCAAACTGGAGAGCAGCAATTATATATATATATATATAACACTGTCTGATTTTTCTGTGAGCGTTGGTTTGATATGTGAAGACAAGGGAGTTTCAAAGCTAGTCTATTATGTTAGTCAAAGTTTATTCGCATCATTGAAAATGTATTTGAAACTTGAAAAATTGGATTTGGCTTTAGTGGTGGTTGCTAGGAAGATGCACCCTTATTTTCAAGCTCATACCATTGTGGTTCAAACTTCTTTCCCACTAAAGAATGTGTTACAAAGATTAGACAATTCTGGAAAAATGACCAAATGGTCAGTAGAATTGTGAGATTTTGATATCACTTTTGATCCTCGAACGGCTACTAAAGCTCAAGCTTTAGCCGAATTTCTGGTCGAATTTCATTTAGGCCGATCATATGAAGGGACATATAAAGAGGTCATTCCATAAAATTCGATGTGGGAGATCTGTACTGATGGCGATTCTATTATATTGGAATCTAGCGAAGGAGTTCAATTAGTTGCTTCTTTTGGGGAGCTAATGTACCAAGATATTGAATTTGGTTTTTATGCATCGAATAATGAGGCTGAGTAATAGGTTGTGTTAGCTGGTTTAAGGCTAGCAAATATTTTTGGAGCAACAATAGTTCATTTGGGAAATAATTCGCAATTGTGGTTGCCAATTTGGTGTGGTTTATTTCTGCGTAAGGGTAGACTGGTAGAGTGGCTAGAGAGTGTTTAGATAATTTTGAAATGTTTTGTGTTTAGTCTGTGGATTCGAGAGGTAATTAAGTTGTTTACTAGTATTAAATTCTGATTACCCTCATTAATGAGAGTGATTGGGGCATTCGTACCTTAATTACTGACTTGTGGGCTCATTGGGTCGGGTCATGAAACCGGGTCAAATTTAAAGACCCATTAGTTTTAAGTTGATTAGCAAACAGTTTAGTCAAAAATTAAGACATTTTTCCGGTTTGGATATTTAATGGTGTGGTGTGGTCCGAATTGCCCCTGTTCGGATAAGTGGATTTGCTTAGGTATGGTGACCAAAATCTTTGAACTCATCAGTAGCCCCTTTTTAGGCCTTGTAAAATATCTTTGGAAGGGCTAAAAAATTCACAAAGCCAACACCAATCTTGTCTGATCTGCTTAGGTTGTTCGAACTAAGGAATTTCTTTTCACAAGTGACCATGTTTGAATTTTATCATAACTGGTTTCCCATCTCAGAATTCTAAGAGTTTTTCTTGAATAGTGGGACACGTGTCAATATCTGGTTTGACCTCCGAGCCATTTTTTCTCCTCGATTGTCGCACCCACTAGGTCTAAAAAGTTACGTAGGTTTCAATTTTTCACACGTTGCGTAGCCTTTAATCATTGTGAAAATTCTATTCATCTTCTCCTTGGTAACCGTTGTTTTTCACTGTTATATATAAATCTTTTCACTGTTTCATTGTCTTTCACACTCAAATTTTTCTAGAGATAAAACTCAGTTCATATTCAAATTGTTCTTGAGACATATATGTTCACAGCCAGAAACGCCTTAGCTAAAGGAAGTTGTTGAACTTGTCTGAATTAGAGACAGCAAAGAAAGTAGTGAGAGATAAACATATTGCTGTCGGTCTTCCCGCTTCTCCAAGTGAGAAAGGTAACCGGTCAATCCAGAACACCGATCAAGGGTTGCTTCTTCAAGAAACCCTAGAACCAGAAAGCTTACATTCACAACAGACCTTTCACCTCTCTCATCCGGTTCTTCAGTTCAAGAATCTCAAAACCCTATTCACAAAGAAAAAGTCATCTCTAGTGTTAGGAAACCCTCACCGTTTATCGCAATGGGCTCGAACACTAAGAAATCACCAGGGAAGATAACTCATCGCCGGATTACACGTCAGGAAAAAACCAAATCCACTCCTACATCTTCAAAACCCTCCGGTTTGGAGGAAACAAAGGCTATTCGACAAGCTAAATCCTTCATAAATTAATCTTTACCATATATCAGAACTTCAGAAGCGACATCTGCACAACCACCAATGAAGGAGTCAGACCAGCCTACCTCAAAAATAGTTGAACAACCTTCCACAGTGATGGAAGAGAACATGGAGGACAGCATAGAGGAAGCCCCTTTTGAGACCGAGGCGTCCGGTCAAACAAGGGATACAGCCTCAGATCAGGAGGGTTAAACCTAGGTTGGCATGACTCATCAGGACGCTCTTCCGGAGAGTCTAGAGGGCAAGGTAGGTCTCTGTTTCAAATAGGTTAGAGTCAAATACTTGTTGGTTCTTCAGAACATTAACTATGTCTACACCACATGGTCGAGCTGGGCCGGATCCGAACTAATTGGGGGATCCCAGAGTCTGTAAAAGTGAGGATCCGAATCACTCTGGGGACCCCACATGGACTGTAAGTTGAATGAGATGGTGGTCAACACCGACGTACTGAATTGGGGACTTCGCTTCTCCTTAGACCCTGAAATTGTCAGATACTTTCATCTGATCAAAATATGCCTTAGCCAGCTGAGCCCCAACGCTTGGCATACTCTCCTAGCCTGCATCATGGCGTCCAAGATGTCAAAAATCCCACTTTCGTGGAACAATTTGCTGCTGTAGCAAGCTTGTGCAAGAATCACCAAATCCCTTTCTATCATTACAACATGGGGAATGATTTAAAAGTGGTGGACGACCTACTGGAGTCCGAAAAACACTGGAGGACGCAGTTCCTATTTGTTAATGGGACTTGGGAGAATGACAGAAAAATCAAGGCTGATACGAACCCCAACGTCTTGACCAGTAGATTAAAAAACACTGGTAAATTCTTCTCTTTTTTCCTTTTCATTTCTTAAGTTGCAAAGATCTTTTTTAATTTGACTAATTGATATCTCTCCCAAGTTCTACCGAAGGAGTTCTCGGGCCACCTAGAAGCATAGTATAATACTTATACGAAGCTAAACGCTTGGGCTTCAGAGAACCGGGGGAACGTCTTCCATAATTGCTTCAAGTTAGTCAATTTTGTGAGGTCTCACTATGGAACACCACAAGCAGAAGAGACCTTTCATGGGAAGAGCTAACCACCCCTCCCATTGCTGATGTGATCCTGAAAAGGACAGAAACTAAAGATTCCAAGTTGTATTTTCCTTTTAGGGCCAAAGCCCCCAGCAAAATAAAGAACAACAAAATGAAGAGTACAACAGACTTAGCTTAAACAACTACAGAGGGGACCGGTTAGGAGAACCAAGGTGATATTGATATGACCTTGCTAAAGGCAGTGAAGGTTCAAACTGTAAATGAAGCTGGAGGGTTAAAGAACGCACCAAGGCCTCCTAAAAAAGACAAGAAACGCAAGGCCAGTAGTGATGAGAAAGCTGCCAAGAAAGAGGAGGTTACTCTGGGGGCAGAGATAATCCTTCGCCTAACAGAAATTCCCCATCTCCTGCTAACCCTACCTTACAAGTGGAAATTCCAACAGACGTTCAGTCTGGATAGATTGCTGGTGGAGGCAATGACGAAGTGGACCTTGAAGCCTTTCAAAACATTAGTATTAACTTTAACGATCTGAAGAAAGATGATTTTGCAGGTCCTTACCGTCCTTCCAACTCCTCCAATATGGTAACTTACAATGGGAAGTCCTACTCCATATCCAGAGAGCAAGATACTTTGAGCCATGCCCTCCTCGGTTATATCTGACCAGTACTTGATCTGGAGAGGCAGGTAAAAAATCAAACTGGTATTATAAATTCTCTACCCACTGACAAGCAAACTTTGTCAGATAGTCTTCTAAGTGCTCAACAGAGCATAGAGGTGCGGAAGAAGGAAAATGAATACTTGACCAAGCTGGCCGCATTGGAAGCAGCCAATACCGAGCTCCAAACCAAATACTCCAGCCTGGAGACATCTTCCTCACAAAACCTCACGGCTTTGAAGGAGCAGTTTAACACTAAGGATGGTCCTATCCAAACTTTATCTGATGAGAAGGCCAAGTTGGAGAGCATTGTTCAAGAGAAGATTAAAGAGAAGGAGGCCCTAGAACGCTAACAAAAACAGGCTGTTGCTGAAGGTATAAGAAAGTATGCTAATGATGTGGTGGACTCTCTGGAGAAGCGAGACGATAGAATAAAATCCGGCATGGTGTTGCTGTTTCATGAGACCTTCCCTAAGAGGAATCTTGGTCCCTTATGGAAATATGTGGAGTAGGAAGATATCCCATTCCACACTCTGCCAGATAGTGACAAGCGCAACTATTCCAGTGGAGTAGACTCTACAACTGTTGATGAAGAAGGAATTGGTGAGAGTTCGGATGCTGAACTCAAAAGTCCCAAAAAGGATTGTGGTGAAGAAAAATCCGAAAGAAATAAGCCCTAAGGTTTTATTGTGTAACTTTTGATTTTGAAAAACTAAAGTCTTTGGATGGCCAAGGCATATTTTGTATCACTGGTCAGTTTAAGTTTGATCAGGTTTAATTTCTCAAATTTCCCTTTTGTTTAATACTTTGTTTTAAATCTTTCGTGGCTTTCATGGCTAATGTTTAAGTAGCCCCTTGAATTTTAGAAGTGTTGAATCGAGAGTATTAAATATCTCCAATCACATGTGTCCAACAGTTATGACCAAATACTAAGCATATCTGATCTACTCAAGAAAACTTGAGAGTCGTGGTGTTGAATAAGTAACTTGTACTTGAATTGAATTGAAGTAAAATCACACCAGACTTTTAAGAAAGCATCATGTGTTATTGAAAAAAGCCGGACACCTCATTAAAACCTCCCCGCGCCACCAGGTAGGAAAGAGTATGCCCCCTAATATTTAAATTGGTATTTAACAAGTATATATTTACAGAAAACCTTTATTTAGATATAACCTGAGATGCTCAACATTCCATGGATGATTTAAAGCTCTTCCTTTTTTTGTCTTGAAGCTTATATGTCCCCAGTTTGACCTTTTCACATATCACATAAGGGTCTTCCCAGTTTGGAGCCAATTTACCAAACTGCTTCTCCTTTGTATGCAGAAATACTTTTCTTAAGACCTTATCTCCTGTATTAAAATATCTTATTTTGAATTTGGAAGCGAATCCGCTTCTCATCAAGCCTCGGTAGTGTGTTGTTCTGAAATGTGCTTTAACCCTTTTTTCCTATATTAAGTCCAACCGATTCCTAACTACTATAACATTACCCTGTTCGGAATAGCTATGGACCCTGTGTGATGGTAAAATAGCCTCTATGTGAGTAATTGCATCCATCCCATTTACCAAAGTAAAAAAGAGATTCTTGTGTGGCAGCCCGATGAGTAGTTCGGTAGGCCCACAATACTTCTTCTAAATAACTTGGCCATTTTCCTGCAGCTCTCTCTAAATTCTTCTTTAATCCGGAAAAGATGTTTCTATTTACAACCTCAACTTGACCATTTTCTGAAGGGTGGAAAGTAGAGGAAAAAAAAATTTGAATGCCTCTAGAGGTACAGAAGGCTTCCATGTTTTTATTATCAAACTGTGGCCTATTGTCTTTGGTAATATTTTTGGGAAATCCAAACCTACAACATATATTGGATAGGATGAACTTAATAATAGCTTTCGATATGGTCACAGCCAAAGGAACTGCCTCTATCCATTTAGAGAAATAGTCAATGACAACTATGATAGTCCGGTATCCCCCGGATGCCACGGGAAGATGCCCAACTAAAGCCATCTCTCATCTAGCAAAAGGTATTGGTTCAGAAATAGACTCCATAGGTAATGCTGGCACATGAATTTCATTCCCATAGTTTTGACATGGATCACATTTCTTCACCATTTCTATAACATCTGCCATTATGGTTGGCCAATAGTATTCGACTAACAAGACTCTTCGAGTCAGTGCTCTGTATCCACAATGTGTTGAGCCTTCCCCATCGTGTAGCTCAGATAAGACAGCTTAGGATTATTCAAACCCTTAAAAAACGTAGGAGGGGCCTGCTGAAGGATTTGTTTTGTAGAGAACACCTTTTATTATCAAAAAACCATGAGCCTTGTACTTAATATTTTTTTTCCATAGCTTTATCCGAAGGCAATGTCCCATCGGAAATGTATTGAAAGAGTGTGTATCTCCAGTCTTTAGGTTGGATCACAAGTATGCTCATATTTTCTTTATCTTCTGGTCTGATCTCACTATATGGATGGACATTCCTGTACGAGAATCCAAGGGTATGATTCGGAATAGGATATAGTTGGTAGAGAGTCTGCCAATGTATTCTCTGACCTAGGAATATGCTCATAGAAAATACTTTTAAAATTGGCTGCCACTTATTTCAAGATGAGAAATTATTTAACCAGCTGTTCCTTTTTTGCCTCAGACTGTCCTTGAGCATGGTGGATGAGCAATTGAGAGTCACTCATTAACCGGACTCTCTTAGCTCCACAGAGGAGGGCTAACTTAAGACCGACTATAGCTGCCTCGTATTCAGACTCACTGTTAGAGGCCCTAAATCCAAAGCATATAGCTTGATACATTTTATCACCATACGGGAAGGTTAAAAACTTCCAGCTCCACTGCCCATAGTGCTTGATCCACCATCCGTTCGGACTACCCATTTATTTTTTAAACTTCCTTCTGAATCTTGTCCAGAAGATCTATCAGCATGAAATTCTACTAAGAAGTCAGCCACTGATTGAGCTTTAATTGTCGTTCGAGGGGAAAAATCAATGTCGTAGTCACCCAATTATACAGACCATTTAGTGATTCTACTTGATATATCAGCCTTTTGGACATGCCTCTTCCTTGATGATGGGGTAGGTGCAGTTATAGTATCTCCACTAAAAATAGTTAATGATTCGCAGAAGTTGATCAGTACGGAAACTGTCTTAGTTTTTTCAGTTATTACCCCCACCTTATTTCGAGTTAGATTTGGATATAGATACTAAGAGTCTACATCGAACCTTTCAAGGATCCATTGCACCTTCTTTAGCAGATGTTCAATTCTTGTTTGAAGGACTTGTCCGAGGAGCATTGTCGGGTCTATTTTCACTTCCTCTTTTAACGTATGCCCCCAGCTTTCCTCTCTCAATCAGGTTTTGGACCTCTTATTTCAATGCTATGTAGTCCTAAGTATGATGGCATATATCGTTGTGATATTGGCAAAAACAGGTGTTCTGGTTTTATTTAGAGGACTGTAATGCCGTCGGCTTTCGAAAGTGTACTTCATCATTGGTTTTGTCATAGATTGTAGCTATATTTCCTTTAATTCAGCAAACAATTCAGGCTGGACCTAAGGATCCCTTCTACTTCTGTTTTGTTCGCTCTGGGTCTGGCCCTAGTTGGATTGAGTTTACTTGGACCGGTTCGACCCTTGTCTAGTCTCCTTTGCCATATAACCTGATTGGTTAGTGGCTGTAGGAGCTGTTGTGGTGGTGGACGGTGCACCATCGTCTTCTTTGTTGCTTTCATATTAATTTTTTTTCCCACTTGGTTTAATAAACTACCCCAGGTCATAGCCTTCTTCTGAGTCACAGAATCAGCTAAGTTCCCATGACTCAATCCCTGTCAAAGAGAAGCAATTGCCACTTGGTCAAAGCAGTCTGCTAGCCCATTCTTTATATTCACGAAACGACTTATGTAATCTTTCAAAGACTCATTTGGTTCCTGTGCATATTGGATAATGGTTTCCCCATTACCCTTCAGTTCCTTACTCTGAAAAAATTGCCTCCAGGAGGCAACCCAAAAAGTATCAAATTTCAAATACATCACTGAAGTAAGATGTTATACCATTTAAGAGCACTCCCCGTAAAAGTTTGGGAGCAATCTTTCCACAAGAGCTTATCAGCATCATCAAAATTCATTATGAAGTTCTTGAATTGCTCCAGATGGTTGTTCTGATCCCGACTTTCATCGTATTTCTCCATTTTAGAGCTATCAAACCTTTTAGGAAAATGTTCAGATAGTATATTCGCAGACAAAGGTGACAGCCTCCAGTTTTTATCACGACTAAAAACAGTATCCTCATTAGGAGTTGCAGAAATACCTTGTTCAAACGGAAAGGCAAAGGGATCAGTCAATATTTGATCAACATGCTTGCGAGATTATCATTTTCCCTGGTGCCTTTTTAGCCCACCATGTATGTCCCTCTTGTTTAGTGTTAATTAGTTAACTTCATATTTTTTCTGGATCTCCCCTCATCATTGCTCGAGGACAACGATTCTTCAAGTTCTGTCTTATTTGAAGAGCTGCTGGAGGATTCAGATCCAGAGCTTTCAATAGGATTAGACTGGTGTATTTTCTTTGAACTAAGGTGAGTTTTCACGGATGGTTTCTTTTCCCTAGGGTTGTCAGTATGGTGAACTACTAACGCTCCGAATTTTTCCTTGATACATTTCTCTGCTTGTTTTATGGCTCTTAACGCCTCTATTTCAGCCCTCAGATGGTCTCACTCCTCGATGGTGAATTCGTTATATTTCTTTGTGCCTTCCACCTCAGGAGGTGGAGTATATTGCCCATTCGAATCCATCCGAATAATTTTTCTTACTGGTTTCGAATATAAGATTCAGGTACCATCGCCTCCCACTGTGGTCGCCAATTTGGTGTGGTTTATTTCTGCGTGACGGTAAACTGGTAGAGTGGCTAGAGAGTATTTTGATAATTTTGGAATGTTTGGTGTTTAGTGTATGGAGTCAAGAGATAATTAAGTTGTCTACTAGTATTAAATTCTTATCACCCTCATTAATGAGAGTGGTTGGGGTATTAATACCTTAATCACTAACATGTGGGCTCATTAGGTCGGGTCATGAAACCGGGTCGAATTTAAAGACCCATTAGTTTTAACTTGATTAGCAAACAGCTTAGTCAAAAGTTAACATATTTGTCCTGTTCAGATATTTAATGGTGTGGTATGGTCCTAATTGCCCCTCTTCAGATAAGTGGAATTGCTTAGGTATGGTGACCAATATCTCTGAACTCATCAATACTGGATGTAGTTCTATACAAAAAAAAATTTAAACCGATCATTAATGCGTTGTTTGGGTAAGCAAGAATCCGAGGAGATTTAATCTGAGTTGCATAATAGTGAAGGTTCAAGTCACTGTGGGTTTAAGTCTTTCACGCACAGGTTTTTATTGGCAGGTTATTATTGGTCTTTAATTATGAATGATGCTAAGGTCTTAGTCTGATGTTGTGATACTTGTCAACGCTTTGTTAATTCTATTAATCAACCAACGATACCACTCACTTCCATATTCGAGGCTATCCCTTTTGATAGATGGGGAATAGATTTGGTAGGGTCATTGCCTATAGCCTCTAGAGGACGTCATAATATTATAGTGGTGGTATATTACTTTTCAAAGTGGACTGAAGATCAACCATTATCTAGTACAAATTCTAAGGATGTTATTATGTTAATTGTTAATAATATATGTCGTCACTTTGGAGTTCGTTGGAAAATCACCACTAGAAAATGGTCCTCAATTTAACAACACATAAATGACTTCTTTTGGTGCTTCGACGGGTATCACAGTATGTTTCTACATATTTTCATCCCCAAACAAATGGTCGAGTGGAGGTAACTAATAGGTCTATTATGAAGGGTTTGAAGAAAAATTTAAGAGGCACTGCAAGGAACTTGCCTAATTATTTGCAATATGTGTTGCGGGCTTATCGTACATCTCTTAGAGAAGACACTCAAGAAAATCATTTTTCCTTGTTGTATGGTATGGATATTGTTAGCCATGCATAATATACGTTACCTTCTTATAGGGTACTTCATTATTTTAAAGAGCTAAATGAAGAGAGAAAAAAAACAGACCTAGACTTATTCGAAGAGAAAAGAGTTAGGGCACATTTGAATATGACTCATTAACGAAATTTGATAAGGAGTCGCTATAATTCAAAGGTGAGAATGAGGGATTATAAACTAGTGACAATTCTTGAGGAAATTATTCCTCCATACAAAGGACAAACGACTTAGCAAAATGGCCCCAAATTAGGAGGGTCCTTATGTGGTAATGGAGCGAATAAACCGGGTACGTATCACCTTTGTGATGAGCAAGGAAGATTACTTTAACATCCTTAGAATATAGAATATTTGAAGCTATATTGGGAATTATTTTTTCTTTTAGATAATTGATATAGTCTTTCTTATCTTGTTGGCCCATGAAGGTTTTAATGAGGTGTCATGTATCTATTCGAAGACATTAATAAAATTCTTTAATGGCCAATGTTACAAGTATGTATATTATCTTGGTAACTCATTAATGACTTATCATATTTGAAGTTGTTGACCAAGAGTAACTGATTGTATTCGAGGTGCTAACGTTTTCTAAACGCACTGGTTATATTCGAAGTGTTAACGTTCTCTTAATGCACTGGTTGTATTCGAGGTGCTAACGTTTTCTAAATGCACTAATTGTATTTGAGGTGCTAACATTTTCTAAACGCACTGGTTGTATTTGAGGTGCTAACGTTTTCTAAATGCACTGGTTATATTTGAACTGCTATGTGTTCTTTAATGTACTATTTTTATTTAAGATATTAAAATTTTATTTATAGAAAAATATTCATGATAAGGTAAAACTTGGCGAATAACTGTGGAAAAAGAAAATGTTTTGTTCACTGAAGTAAATTTCTGTATGGAATTCGCGGAGCAAATTGATTGTTTTTTGCTTTTGGGAATACTGCATGGAATTCGCGGAGCAAATTAAATTGTTTTTTCTCCTCGGCTTTTTTTTATCGCAACAAGGGTGTCTCTTCTTCGAATGGTGTCTTGAGTGAAGCCATTTCATCAGTCAGCTTCTTGTTTTCTTCTACACTCTTGTTTAGAGAGTCTTGAAGAAAGGAGTATTTTTTCTGCTCCTTAAATATCTCACTAGCATGTTTGGCTTTAAGTTGATACTTCCTGATGCACAGATCACAGATGGTGTTTGACGTGGATACTTCCTTTTATAAATTTCAACCTGTCTGCCTTGATAACCTAAAATTGTTCCATGATATGTATGTTAAAGATTTCTCTAATTTTCTTCTCTCGAGCAGCATCTTTTTCCATTAGACCATATAATTAGCTATAGTTTCCAAATGGCTTCAAGCAGAGTCCACTTATGTGCACAACTTGTTTTCCAACAACTCTAAGGTTAGCAAATGGTTGTAGTACAAGTACGACTTCTTCATATATCTCCTCGGTAGGAATTTTAGGAGATTGGTTGTAAGGCATGAGGGCGGAACATGAGGCAACAATGAGAAGATTGGAATTGACAATTTCAGGTAAGAGATAAGAAGTAACCTCATGACCAATGTGTTGGACCATCGGATACATATCTTGGTAAAGGTCTTGAATTCTTCTGCACTAATGTGCTCTTCAGAAATGAAGGTGTGATATCTTTGTTGATCTTCCACTGCACTTTTTACTTCAAAAGTAGGCACTTCTGAGGGAACTTCTTCAAAACTGTTTTTATGCCCTCTTAGTTGGAGGAATTTTTTAAGTGTTGTTTTCTTCTTCGAGGAAGCAGTTTTCTTCATTTTTAGAGAAAGTTCAGCCTCGACTCCTTCTTCAATTATTGGAAGACTAACTCTGTTTGCCTTCCTCTAGGTCTTTATCTCATTCTTCTGTGGCTATGGATCGGTCGAAGAGCTAGCACCAACCATACTAATTGTTTTTTACTTTTTTTTAAGGCATATGACTTTCAAATCTATTTCACACCGACAAAATCACTTTGGCATTAGGTGAAAGTAATATTTTTACAACATTGTCTGGGTTCGGGGGTTCATCAAATTTTATAGGGGGACAATATCCGAGGAGATCATCCACAAGTGACTATTGATGAAGTTGACGGGCATGAAAGCTGCATGAAATTCGTTGCCCCGTGTATTTTCTGCCCAAGTGGTCATTTTGACATAAATATCTTTTGTATAATTCCTGGACCTTTGTACCTCTTTGAAATTCCTGCATATAGTAGTTATACATAATTTTATTTTAGTAATAAAGAGCAGGGGAAAGTGTAATGAAACTTACTTGTACTTCTCCAAACAAGGTTGAGTTTGAGGGGTTTTCTTCTCATATTTCCCGGCCATTCTCCCATGCACCAGATATGAAGACAAACTTTTGATTCTAGAACTTTTCAGCCTCGAGAAGATCATCAATCACTTCGAGATCATCTCCAAGTGTTAAACAACAAAAAGAAAGTACGAGCCCTTTCGAAAGACCAGTCATGACGATAAAATCTTTAATGGAGAGAGGGGTATGGCTCAGTCTAGAAGCCATAATTAATGAGAAGAGAGTGCACCATAAATTTGGTGTTGCTTATATAAGGAAGCGATCTAGGAGTTAGAATTCCTCCACTATTTGATGATCTCAGGATAAACCACCAATTCATTTGCTTTATAGTCAAGTGGAGTCTCTCCTTTTTCTGGCAGCTGAATATCCATATTATTTGGTAGTCCCCATTGTTTCCTTAGGAGTTCGGCTTGAGTTTCACTATAATAATCATATGACGCATTTTTCAGCGCCATGATATATTCGAGAAAGAGTGGTTTTCAATTCACATTAATGGTGGCAGCAACGTCTTCAAGAATTTCAATTGGCATTTTTTTTTTGCTTCTCCTTTTTTTGATGCATCACATTCGGTTTCAAAAGAAAAAACATTTTTTGTAGCCTCAGAATCAACTTATTCTTTAGAATTTTGGTTTATTAGTTGAGGAGGATTGGAGTTTGAGGCTAGATTTTCTTTTGGAGTATTCGAATGAGTTTGTTGTAACTCCAAGTTGGTCTCAACAATCTCCCTTGAGGGAGGATATGGTAGTTATAACGTTATTTGTGGTGATTTGGGAAATATTTTGTGAAGTATTATCAGCTTCAAGTTCTCCCATATCTATGAATACTTTCTTTTTAACATGAAGATTTTGAGAGAGATGAGCCTTTGACTGGATTCGAGGACTCTCTTTGTGTAAACTTTGAGGTAAATCAGAGTTGATGGGTGATAAATCATTTTCTGATCTTCTGTGAATGGATGTGTTTTGTGTTACCTTGCGATTCTTCCAAAGATAATCAAATATGGAGCCACAATGGACTGAAGAATAATTTTAAGGTGGTGATTGTGAGGAATTTATTGGTATGATGTGTTAAAACTATGGTGGTGATGATGATTGATGAAGAGATTATAGTACATGGTTTTTTTTTTCTGGTTTGGATGAACTTTGAAACCCATAAGAACTTTAATTAGGTTGAAGTTACCGTGAACGGTAGTTTGAGTTATAAATTGTGGAGAATTATCTATTACTCATGTCGCCTTATATTCAGCAGCCCTTATACTGATGCATAAGTAATTATAAAAGCCAAAAATGGGTTTTTTAGTAGCTATGGATTCTTTCATAAACTAAGATGAAGAAGAATTTTCAAATTTGTTCACAAAAGTTTGAAGGTTAGCTTGAAAAGATATATTTTCAGGCAAAGGTAGCCAAGAAATTGGGTTTTCAGATGAAGGTAGCCAATAAATTCATTTTTTGATGAACTTTCTCTCACTAGAATGTATTTGTGAAACATAAATAATGAATGAGTGAGTATTTATAAAAGAGATATGCAAAATAAAGTGTTCAGAGAATTTGGAAAGATGATGATGACTAGTGGGTGGAAAAAAGGAATACCAAACGGTTACTTAAAGAGGGGTAGCGTGACACGTGTTGGTCGTCAGACCTAGTGGCAGGCCTAGTGGATTTTCGCATGCGTACTAGAGTATTCTAAATGTTTCTAACTTTACGAGAAGGTTAGCAAAAAAAATTATGTGTGAGTATTCGAAGCAGAAACAAAGGGTGATGTGAAATGATTGGTTCAAATTCGAAAAGAACCTAGAGTTGTCCGGGGACGACAAGTATGTAAGTTAGCAGTTTTGAGTCAATTTATAGATGGATTACATTCGAGGAAAAATTTAGATATGACTATTCGAAGACAGAAGATGTTAAAATAAAATTATTTTAATGAGGAAATGGGAAAGATAAATTCAAAGTGAATTAGACTTTGACAACTAATAGTTGTCTTCTACTGTGATTTTCGAAGATTGCTAGTTCTTATTCACTGACTTTGACAACTAATAGTTGTCTTTTACTGTGATTTTAAAATTATATATTTGTAAGAAGATATTTAAACCATTTGTAAATATGAGAGGTTGCAATTGAATTTACCCATTTATATAACTGATTCAGTTATGGAAGTACGCCTATAAATAGGATGTGAGGCGATGAATAATGAACAACACTTTTCATTAGTCATATACTGATTTCGAAAACTACTTTACCTCTTATAATTCAATTATCTCTTTTACTTTCCCTCTCTACATATATAATTCTAAACTCAATACTATAAAATTACATTTTAATTTGATCTAAAATATATTGATGCAAAATAGATTTTTGACAGCTTCGATGACTGTTACGAGAAACACGATAACTTTCACTTGAATTATATTTTAATGTGATATTTTTCATTATAACTAGACTCGTAGATCTCAAATATCATATGTAGAATTAAATTTTATACACTCTCAATCGGTGCAAATTTAAATTTTAAATTGATTTAAAATTTGTTGATGCAAAAATTGGTTTTTTACAAATGATTGTTATGAGAAATACCATAACTTTAAATTTTACTCTAATACAAAACCATTAGATAAGATTATTATATTCAAAAAAATCAAGATGTTATTTTTATAACTATAAGTTTAAATTATATTTTTTATTTAAAATTTCAGTATGGTAGGATATTACTACACGATTAATATTGAATATCAAAGCTCTACACAATATTTGAAAATCACCTTACCATACAAAAAAATTGTAAAAAAAAGATATCATTCGGTTGGACATCAGTATGGTTTGGTAATATGGAAAAATATTCCACCCCTAAAGCCACTTATGAGAAAATGTGTGAACTACTATTCGTGACTCTATCAAATAGAGTCTTGATCAGGTTCACTGAGACGAACATACGTGTCATGGGTGAGCTAAAGCTAGAAGTAGTTTTAGGCCACTAGGAGAACCGAAAGAAGATGCATGCACATAATTGTACATTCTCCTTCCTCATACAACACTATATTTATCCGACCATGCCCTGACCATATGCATCTGATAGTCTCAGATGTGCACTAGTTCCTTTGTTACATCGTTAATGGTTGAGTTGATAGTATCCGAACGAACCAAATAAAAAGTGTATCCTCGACGACGTGGATGCCCCAAGAAATTCCCCTCATTTCTCAGCTTAACCCGATGCAGGAAGTGAATAGTATAACTTTTAAAGCAGATAAAGTCGTGTTCATCGACAGAGTTCGATCGAGTAATTACCGAGCTGAACTAATTAATATTTTGCCTATGGAGATGGATATCTTTGGTTGGATTTATAAGGATGTCACTAGCATACATGCCAAATTTATATGCAACAAGATGTATATAGATATAATATTTAAATCTATAAAGAAAAATAAAAAGATCAAAGCGATAGTAGCCAAAATAGATTGACTCAAACAAGTATACAATATACGAGAAATCTTTTACCCAATCTAGATTGTAAATTTAGTCTTGGAAAAGAATAAGACGAAAAATGGAAGTTGTGAGTAAAATTCACATAACTCAACATCGCGTGCCTTACTGATCATGTTCTCCTCGTGTCGTTGATTAACTTATAATCTGATGTATGTGGAGGGCCAGGAACACACCACTTTCATCACGAAATGCAAACTACACATCTAGAAGATTATGCCCTTTAGGCTCAAAAACGTCCATGTTAAAAACTGGTAACAAGACTTTCTGAAGTCAAATTGGGTGCAACATGTAGGCATATACAGATGACATTATGGTCACTAAGTAACCAAGATGCCAACCATCTTGCATACCCAACCAAGACTTTGTGAACCTATGAAGGGTCATTCTGATGTTGAATCTCGAGAAATAAACTTTTTCAATTCAATTCAAGAAAGTTTTGGATACATTATACGAGAGAATGGAATCAACACATACCATATACAATTTTCCAACTTTGCTTCCATTGAGCTTGTATAGAGCATCAAATGTCCAAATCCGGGAGAAAGATTTGTTAACCTTTATCGTTTCATCTCACACTCTTCAAACACATTTTAACCTTTTTTCTATATACTGAAAAAAGTTTATTGCTTCAACTAGAATTCAGAGTGCAATACAGTATATATAAAGATCAATGCCTCTCTAGAGGTCCATACAAATTTAAACTGGGTAAAGTTTTTATTTATGTACTTATTTGTGTTTCAATATGTTGTTAGAACAATGCTAGTAGAGGAAGAATGCATTATTTCTCGTGCTATATATTATATTAGTAAATCTTTGCTAGACACTAAGACACATTACTTATAGGTAAAAAAATTCCTATCTTTAGAGATAGCGACTAGGAAAATGAGGTCTTATTTTCAAGCTCACGCGATTGCAGTACAAAAAATGTTTCCCTTTCGTAACATACTACAAAAGCTAGATCGATCTGGTAGGCAGACCATATGGTCAGTAGAATAAAAAGACTTTGACATTAGGTTAAAATAATGCATTGTCATTAAGGCTCACAATTGGTGGTCTTCGTCATTGAGTTCCAGTCAGATAGGTCATTACCTTTCGTATAATATCTTAGACCAACATGAAAATTTTGGACTAATGGAGGGTAAAAAAACTTTGTTTGTGGTGCAATGGTGTAACTAACTTCCCCTTCAGAGTACTACCTGAACTAAGATATAAATTTCAGCTTCACCACCTTCAAAACAAATTAAAGTATAGAGTCGTGATTACAGGATTAAGAATTTCCAATATCCATGGGACCAAATGATAAAGTTCCCGATAAAATCTCATCTTATAGTCACCTATGACCTGAGTTAAACAAAAAAAAACAATCCACCAATCATCCTTGTTAAAAATGCCACATTTGAAATATTAGTGATGATAGAGAATACAACAACAAACACACGCGTCTCTTCAACATGTCCAATTATGACATCATATGTGATCTTGCATGAGAAACCTCAATATTATCCAACTTCTTATACTTCAATATATGACATTTTGTTTTGTTACATATACCGTAAAATCTATTTTTTGTCCAATGGTCTGACCCTAGATTAACAGTCAAAAAATAAAAGAAATGACATCCTTGTATAAATTTAATCATATATTATATTCACAACTGCCAGAACATATGAGATCTTTTGCATATCTTCAAACTTAATTTTTTTTAGAAATTGATTTATAGTTAATTTTTCTCATCGTATAATAGCAGTATTCAAGGGGTTCTTAATAAAAAAAATCTAGTAAAATTACAACATGCTCTTAATATCCGTATCTTCTGATAAACCCAAAATTTTATTGAACCGATCTTAATGAAATTAAATTTATAACACAAAATATACATCACTAAGATCTTCGATATCGAATCTGTCTAAAATAATTATTTTTGGTAGCATGCAAAAAGATCCCAATCTTTTGTAGAAAGTAATATATTATCGACATACAACACAAAAATATGAGCTTATTCCCACTGAAATTTTAATTAACCAAATTCTGAACATAGTTTATCTCAAAACTAAACTATTACTTTAAAAAACCCAATTAACCACTATTGAGCAGCCTTTTTGAACCAATAAATTTATTTTTTTTTAAGTTTGCATATCATTGTTTTTTAATGAACAATTACAAATCTCAAAACGTATCGATGCCTTCATTAAAAACGGTTTTTATATACATTTTATGGAGATTGAGGTCCAAATATGCAATTATTTGTATGATTTTCCAAAAATAAAATTCGATGAACCTAAAATGTATTATATTAAAATTGATAACTTCATACCTAACCTATTGAAATATCTAAATTTATTGAAACTGATAAATAACTTCTGCTTGATTAAATATATTTTCACAAGATTAAAGTTATCTTATCACTTTAGCCATAGCAAGACAAGTGAGCATTCATAATCTCAAAGGGTTTTAAAAGACCTTATATGCATAATAGTCTAAAAGTTGGAAGAATTTTTTTATTATAAACAGATGTAAAATATATGTAAAAATTGTTTACAAGTGTTCGGGACGGCCGAGTGGGCTTGATTACAAATCAGGACTAAACCCTAAAACTAGTAACGAAAATATTACATACATAGCATAACCTATTACAAAAGAGAAGTGACCTTCGTATCATGGCAGCGGTAGCGAAGGTCGGAAACATCATGATGAACGATACTCAAGTTCAACACATGGTTGTTGTTGAAAATTTTAATGTTTCTCTCGGTTCAGATGTAGTAGATTATCTAACAGAAATCAGTTCGCCAAAGGTGGCATTTTCCGTTGTCAGAAGCAGTCCAGGACCTCGCCTCCTCAAGCCAAGAGGTCCAGGAGGTGGGGTTTGAGTTAATGAGAATCTTTCGAGTTATGGCCTCCCAAATAGAGGATGATTAAAGACAGAGAATGAGGAGATGCTCCAGTGTTTCTGGATAGTTGGAACAGAGAACGCACTCAGATGGAGTGTCAAGCCCCCAATCAATAAGTTAATCCCGAGTAGTGAGCTTGGTGTGAATGGTCATCATGGTGATAAAAGAGTGCTTAAGGATAGAGTACTTGTTCCAGACTAAGGAAGCCCATGCGAATTTATTCCTCGTTGATATGAGAGCAGTATAGGTGCTGCTAATGGTAAAATACGGACTGAACTTCTTAGGGATCCATAGAAAAATGTCATCACCTTTTGAAACTGGAGGGAGAGTACTTAACGTGTTTCTAATTTCGGTAAGATGAGGTTTCATGCGAGTATTTGGGGCCCTTACATGGGAGGGCCAAACCCATCCTCCGTTGCAATAAAGATCCGCGACTCGTGAGATATTACGCAAACGAGTCAAGTTTGTAATGTTGGGGCCAAAACGGTTGAAGATGAATGTTGGAAAGATCCATGGATCATACTAGATGGAAGTGTCATTTCTATTTCCAACGATAACTTTATAGAGGTCTATAGCTCGATTGCGAAGCTTTAAGATCTTTCTCCAACCCCAACTGGCGTTGGATGAAGGAGGGAGAGTCCATAGGCTTTTATTTTTTATTTTTTCTGTAAGGGTCCACTGGGTCCATATGGAATTTTTATTTTTGGTTAATATGGATCAGAATAGCTTTAGGGCAGCCGCCTGATTCAAAAATTTTAAGTTTGAGATCCCAAGGCAACCCTCATCTGCAAGCAAAGTAAGCTTATCCCATACGATATTTGCCCCTGATATTTTCATCTCTGAGCCCGGCCATATGAAGCATTAAACAGATGAGAGAGTTCATTTAGGACTCTGACCGGCGAAGAGAACCGATTTGATTAGTTGGAGGCTACCAGCATACGAGAGGTGTTTAGTCGTCCAAGAGTTTATATGATTGGTAAATTTGAGAAAAAGAGGTCTGCAGTCGTTGTAAGTGAGTTTGGAGGTGATGAGCGGGACTCCCAAATATCTAACAGGTAAGGAGCCTTCGTTGAAACCGAGGAGATTCACAATTGTGTATTTAGTACTTGTTGAGGTCCTTGAGAGGTAGATTTGACTTTTGTTCGGATTTAACTGAATTCTTGAAAGGGCGGTGGATTCCTTCAATCCCTTGTGGATGAGGTTGATGGACTGCGTGTTGGCTCTGCAGAAGCTCATAAGGTCATCCGCGAAGAAGAGGTTGATGATTTTGAGTTAGTGGCATTTCCAATGAAAACCGAAAAACGGCTCTTGACACTTCTTCTAGAAAAAATACTTGAGAGGACTTGCATGACAGTGACAAAAATATATAAAAAGAAGGGATCTCCTTTTCAAAAACTTTTCTTCCCTAAAAGAAGCTAGTGGACATACCATTAATGCATCCAGCAAATGAGGAATAATGATACATAAATTGGAAGATTTTATAATCTTATATTTACATTATCAATTGATCTTACTTAATGGAATTCATGAGATTTTATCATATCTGTATGCTTACTTTGATATCGAGTATGATTAATTTGTCCAAATAATCAAAAAGTAAATAACATGTGTCGTATATTAATTTATTATAGTGTATATCAACATAAAAAACAAAAAAAACTCCCATTGAATCAAAACAATCTTTTTTTTTGTATAAAAATGCTTAAATTAATAATGAAATGTTGTACATGGGTTCAGGAGGCAAGTGCCTCAGTACAGTGCTTAAATCCAGGTTGGATTGAGAGTGCTACAGAATTTGAAATTACATTTGTATTGCTCGAAAGACCTTATGGGTAGCAAGCTATCCAGTGAAATTGGCTTTTGTTCCTTTGAACCGATATCTGAGGTCAGATAGTACATGATGAGCTATGCTGGTGAAGGGGGATTGTTTGTTTTTGTAGATTATGTCGTTCCTTTCCCTCCAGATGTAGTAGATGGTGGCACAGAAGGCCGCTTTCCAGTGAGTCTTTCGATTGTCCTTTGTGGCGTTCCATGTGCTCGCTTGTTCCAGCCATAGGGGCCAGGAGGAAGGGGGGGAGGGAAACAGAAGTTTTAGGACGAGGGATTCCCATATTGCACTAGAGTAATGGCATTGGGTTAAGAGGTGTTCTATGCTTTCATGCGATGTTTCACATAAGACACAGGTCGGGGGTGAGTCTAGTCCCCACGCGATAAGTTTATCCCGGGTGGTGAGCTTGTTATGAATTGCAAGCCAAGTGATGAAAGAGTGTCTAGGGATTGTGTATTTGTGCCAGACAAGGGAAGACCAGGCGATCTTATTTCTGGTTGGTTTAAGGCATTTGTAGGTGCTGCTTATGGAGAAGGTATGGAGTTGTTTGTTGGGGAGCCATATAAATGAGTCCTTTGCAGAGGAGGGGGGGGAGGTTTTGGATGGCTGATGTTATTTCTGTTAGGAAGGGATTGAGGTTTCTGCTGGGAGCTCTAGCTTGGGGGGGCCACATCCAACGGCCGCTTTGGTTGAGATCTTTCACCATTGTTAAGTTTCGCAGACGGGAGAGGGATTGGATGGAAGGTCCGTAGCGGTTGATCAGAGAGGTGGGGAAGAGCCAGGGGTCATGCCATATGGATGTGTCTTCTCCATTGCCAATTACGACTCTGTAGAGGTTTGCTGCTAGTGGGCGGAGATTGAGGATTTTTCTCCAGCTCCAGCTCTCGTTTGGGGGAACGGGAATGGTCCAGAAACATTTGTTTTTTATTTTTTCCATTAGAATCCATTTTGTCCAAAGGGAGTTCTCATTTTTTGTGAATCAAAACAATCTTAACAAAATATATATATATTATTCGTAAAACGATGCGTAATCATTGGTATGTTGTACAATGAGTTGACCATTTTGGATAGATAAAGCTTAATATATATTTTTTTTTTATAATTATACAGATCATTTAAACATCTATGAAGAGGAATGTAGTGGTCGCAAATGGTTCTGGAACTGAGGTTCAAAGCTGGAAATCTGTTTATGAACGGGTGGTTTAACTGTGAAACTGGTCCATTAGGACTGCAAACCGACAGGACCGCATAAAGAGTAAACCGGCAGGACCGCAAACGTCAGGACTGCAAAACCACGGTTATTTGTAAAAAAACCGTGGTTTATTTGTAAATATTATAAATGTTTTAATTATTTTATAACCAAAATCATATGTTAAGTTATATTTAAAAAATATTGAGATATTGCATATTATTATAAAATTATTATTACATTTTGGTTAGTATTAATTTGTTTTGGTTATTAATATTTTAAGTGTTGATTTTAATATTATAAACCAAAACTATATCTTATCATGTTAAAATATTACAAATTCTATGGTTATAATTTTAATATTATATTTTGATTACTATTGTGATTTGGTTTTAAATATTACAAGTATTTCTTATTATTTTTTAAACCAAAATCATACTTTATCATGCAAAAATATTACAAGTTATATTGTTATAATTTTAATATGACATTTTGAATTTTATTATTGTGATTAGGTTTTAAATATTACAAGTTTTATTTATTAGTTTTAAGTTATATTGTTATATTGTTATAATTTTAATATTACATTTTGAATTTTATTATTGTGATTTGGTTTTAAATATTACAAGTGTTATTTATTATTTTTAAGTTATATTGTTATAAGTTTAATATGAGAGTTTGAATTTTATTATTGTGATTAGGTTTTAAATATTACAAGTGTTATTTATTATTTTTAAGTTATATTGTTATAATTTTAATATTACATTTTGAATTTTATTATTGTGATTTGGTTTTAAATATTACAAGTGTTATTTATTATTTTTAAGTTATATTGTTATAATTTTAATATTATATTTTGAATTTTATTATTGTGATTTGGTTTTAATTATAACAACTGTTATTTATTATTTTTTAAACCAAAATCATATTTTATCATGCTAAAATATTACAAGTCATATTAAAATATTTAATATTACAAATGCTAAAATATTACAAGTCATATTAAAATATTTAATATTACAAATGCTAAAATATTACCACTCATATTAAAATATTTAATATTACAATTGTTAACATACATTTTTTAGTCTCTTGTCGCTAACCACTTTTTTAAGTCGCAAAACTTTCTCAACAGTAACTGCAATTTGTAATGGATCTCCCAAAACTTGTCCTCGAGTCTCACGATTAACCTTACTTAACGCAGCAGCAATCAAATCGACTATCTTCGTCTTCGTACTAAGACTTTGTTTAGGAACAACGGTCTTACTCTTAGTTATAATTGGGTGTTTGACACTTCGTGTCACCTTGTCGACCATTTTAGAACTAAAAGTTGGTTTGGCGGTCTTACTCAAAGTCGTACGTGTAGTACTAGTAGGTTTGACGCTTCGTCTCTCCTTATCGGAAATTTTCAAACTAAAAGCTTGTTTGACGGTCTTACTCATATTCGTAGGTTCAGTGGCAGATTTGACGCGTCGTGTGATCGGATCCCTCTCGGGTGGAGGAGACATCATAAAAGAAGAAAATTCCGAAAAATCAGTTTTCGGAGTTGCTTGTCCTAACCTGTTGTTGAAGCCACAAAACGCCATTGTAAATTTGAGATAATCACAAATAATAACTAATAAAAACTAATAACAATTATTTTTCGAAAAAAAAATCTAACTATTTCGAAAACAGAACTACAATATGTAAAAAAAGAAAGTTAAGTTTAATAAAAAATCTAGAACAAGTAGAGAGATTTAGAGAGTTTATAGTAGATTTAGAGAGTGTGAGAGGTTGGAGTTGGGGTCTCCTCTATTTATAGGGGAGACCCAAAAAAAAATTGAAAATTCCGAAAAATTAAAAATGTCCGGAACATCCGGACGCCCGGATTGGGAATTCGGGGCATCCGGACGACCTGCTCCGGATGCCCCGGACACCTGCAACGGCTAGTTAAATATAACTAGCTGTAGCAGCTTTAAACGTGCGGACCATCCGCACGTCTGACTGGATGGTCCGCACGGGTGACGTCACGGATGACGTCACGGATGACGTCACGGATGACGTCACTTGCTGACGTCATCCGTGACTGATTTTGTTTTTAAAAAAAGTATTTTGTTTAAAAATAATAGTTTTTTTTATAAGTGTATGCACTTTAAACTATTTAAAAAAAAATCAAAACTCTATGTATAGGATTTCGCACCAATATTTTTAAAAAAATAAAAACAATTATATAAATAGGAAATTCGAACTATTATTTTTAAAAAATTATTAAGTGTTTTTTTTTTCGGAGGGAACCCACAGCCGCTACTCAGAGTGCAATGAGTGCGCACAGGGTAAACCCTCAGTCTGACGCGATAGCCTGCAAACCAACGCCAGAAGGTAAACCACACAAGGTGACAGGCTCAGCCGAGAAAGCGTATGCAGAGGGACTCGAACTCATGACCTTTTGGTTATAAGAATGTCATGCTCAACCAACTCGGCTACCCCTTGGGGGCAATTATTAAGTGTTATGATATATGATTAGGTGGTTTTCAAGATAAGGAGTAACATTTTAATTAATAATGATAATATTAACTTCTTTAGTTTTAATTTTAATTATTTTAATTTTAAGTGGAAAAAAATTTATGTTTAGAGAGAAAGTAAAGAGAATGAAGAAGAAGAAAAAAAATTTCTAAAACAATATGATAACTTCACGGAGTAATTATATTATGCAGGATTTTTAGATCTAGAGTAAAAAATTCATAATGATAACTTGACTAAATAATTTCCAAATTTCAAAATATGTGCCTTCGCGAAGTAATTTTGGTTGTTTTTTTAGCGAGCCCCTTTTTATTTATTTCATGTACTACCTAGTTAAATTAAGAATTGAATTCAGGTGGTTAGATATATAAGTCGGGTTGTTTTTTAATAAAGTCAATTATTAGATTAAATATAGAATAAATAATTAGGATGAAAAATCAATAACTTTTTAATTTTGATATCGTAAACGTTAGAAACCAATTTAATAAAAAAACCATAAAAACTAACATGATATAATTCCAAAAGCTAAAGGGTTCCCACCTTTTTAAACCTAAATTCTTATAAACAAGTTTAATTTTGACTCTATTTATGTTAGAACATCCACAGATATTATATTTCACATTTTCTTCAAAAAAAAACAACACTCTTTGTTGATTTGTAAAATTTAAATATGACCCAACATGAATTGGGCTTGACAAAACTTAAAAAGCCCGAGACTCCAATTGAAAATCTAATTGGTATCAGGCGCCAAGGTTGAAATATTTTGATACCCCGCCCAATATTCATCTCCTTTCTTCAAATCTTTTAGTAGAGAGTCAAGGTGTGTTGTCTACTCATCTCCTTCCTTCAAATATTTGAGTACAGAGTCAGGGTGTGTTGTCAACTCATCTCCTTCCTTCAAATATTTGAGTACAGAGTCAAAGTTGTGTTGTCAACTCATCTCCTTCCTTCAAATATTTGAGTACAGAGTCAAAGGTGTGTTGTCAACTCATCTCCTTCCTTCAAATATTTGAGTACAGAGTCAGGGTGTCTTGTCAACCCATATCTTTTCTTTAAATCTTTGAGTACATAGCGTATCTTGTCAACTCATCTCCTTTCTTCAAATCTTTGAGTATAGTGAGTTGTCAACTCATCTCCTTTCATCAAATTTTTTAGTACTAAGTCAGGGTGTCTCGTCAACTTATTAGACCACCCACAGCGTATATTTCAAAGCATCTCCCACAGCAACGTGTATTTGATACAAATACACGCTGGTTGAAAAAGATGGATTGGGGTTCAAAAGATAAACCTCAATCCATCTTTAAAAAAATAATTTGGACATTTGTCTTGATGTCACAAATATATCAATCCTATTGTCAATTTTATAACACACCACAAGTAGTTCGGTTATCTATTAAAAAAATCCGCTTTAAATTGACCGAATTAATATTGAAAGAAATTTTATATTATTAAGAAGTTAATTTGGATCATAATTATTCTATTGATTATCTAAAAATTAATATCTATGTGGATTGAATCCATCGATTATCTATTTTTGATAAAAATTACACGTAGCTAATTGAAACACATTTGATATTTTTGAATTTATTTTACAACCAAATTACATGTATTTACGCAATTGGAACATAATCCAAATTTATACAATTTTAAAAACTTTAAATTTATACTTCAAATATTGAATAGTTCAAAAAAATAACCGTAATATTAAATAAAACATCGTAATTACATAAACATCTTAAATATCTAGTAATATTAAATATTGAAAGTTGTAATCAAAATACAGTTAGATGTATATATTTTATTTAATATCTACCTAATATTAAATAAAATATCTTAAATACATAAATATAATCAAACATATCAAAATCAAATTACAATTATTTTTTTAGAATGTAATTGTTTGATTATAAAATTTCGATTAAAATGATAACATATTTAAATTAAAATACATTAAATAGCATAATTAACTCGTTTATATGGTACATGTCTCAATTATTGAAATTAGATTCAATTAACACTAACAAATTAATTTTAAATAACATTATAAAATATTTTGATAAACGGTTCCTAAATGGTTTGTCTGGTGGTTTGTACTGGTGGTTTAACTGCGAAACTGGCCCATTAGGACTGTAAACCGGCAGGACCGCAACCCGCCAGGACTGCAAACCGTGGTTCTCTGTTAAACGGTTCCGATGGTTCGCGGTTCAAACCGTTTGACACCTCTAGAGGAATGTGTTTATTTTTGGTGACGTCCTAACCTACGTTGAGGCTCCAATCAAGTTAGGTGAGATGGTGTAATTGAGAATTTTGTCAACCCGTCAATTACAACAATGAGGAAAATAGAGGGGCTAAAAGAAATGTCCCTAAAAAATTATAAATCAAATCGATTTATATAGTGATCGTTTTGATATCGTTTATAATCTTAGGAACCAAACCAAAAATTCCAATTCAGTATCGAACCCTATGCTTTCATTCGTCTTTTTCACAACCCTAACGCTAATTTACATGAGAAATCACCAAACATAGGCGCTTGGCTATCAATTATTCCACATAGTCAATACCTAGGCTTTCTAGCATGATGATGGAAAGAAACTCAGGTGGAACATCAAAATCACTCGACCTGACTTTTTGCTTGCATCTGATTGTCCATTT
Organism: Limnanthes douglasii subsp. nivea; assembly: GCA_036936605.1. Taxonomy (NCBI): domain Eukaryota; kingdom Viridiplantae; phylum Streptophyta; class Magnoliopsida; order Brassicales; family Limnanthaceae; genus Limnanthes; species Limnanthes douglasii. Next base: position 119,850,623 of record JAUPFV010000003.1, read on the forward strand.
GGAGATCTAATTCGCAGCATAATTTTTGGTACGCGGGAAGAATTTTAAAGTCATCTCAGAGAAAATTAAGCTTCGACAACTTGTCAACCAAGCCTTCAGGTAGGGAGGGTAAGTCTTTTTTTTCAATGAATTCCATCAGTCATTTGCAATCAGACTCGATATCAACTCTTATCAAATTCTTTTTTCGACAGAGAATAAGGTTGTTTACTAAAGCCAGAGTTTCAACAAGAATCGGATTGGATTTGCTGATTGTTCTACCTCTGCCCGTAATAATATCGCCATGCGAGTTTCTGAGAACCAGCCCGTAAACAACCTCTCCATTCATATTACAGGCAACATCGATGTTGAGTTTCACTCTTCCTTCGATAAGGTGAGCCCATTTTAAGTAAGTCATCTTCTTTGTCTTGTCTATGGCAGAGTAGCATCCAATAGTTAGTTCTCAATTATAAGCATTTGCCCAATTCTTATTAGATAGTTTGTTAGAAGCATCTAAACCATTAATAACTTTATAGATGTATTGAATCGCTGATTCAATACAAGGATTAGTCATCTTAAAGTTTTTCTCATTTCTGCATTTCCACACTGCCCAACAGATAATATGAGGTATCACATGAGTAATGTGAACCTTTCTATTAGAGAACCAAAACCATTCTCGAATTATATGAGTTAAAGTCATGTAATTTTCGATTTTAATTTTAAAGACTGTACTGAAATGCTGCCAAATACACCATGAAAACTTGCAATTGACGAATAAATGGTTTTTAGTTTCACAGTTGTCACAAAACATGTATTTAGAGGCTAGGCTAACATGTATTTTTTACATTATCGAATCAATGGAAACGTAATCTCTAATTAGCCTCCAAAGGAAGAAAGAGTACTTTCCTTGAGTAACTTGATTCCAAATTTTCCTAAACAGAGTCGACTTGTTAAAGTGTCTTCTCGTAGTCTCCCATGTACTTTTCGTTTTAAAGTCAAGACTAGGAGAGTCAGACCAAATAAGAATATCTTTCTTCATAGGATCCACTTTGATTTCACATCAAAAACCAGAAATTGTTGAATTTTCCGTCATTAATATCGTTCTTGATCGATATGGAACCAGAGATGAAGTTGATCCAAAGATTCGCAGAGCTATTAAAACTTTGAGATCCAATTTACGTGGAGAGGAAAGTAAAGAAAATAGTCAAATTCAAGTTCAGCAAGATCATTCTGACTTTGAGAAACGAATTAATCAACTTTTAGACAAGTTTAATAGCGTTGGATAAAAAATGTGTTCGAAGAGAACAACAAATTCCGTCAGGTAGGTCAAGATCTGAGGTATGAAAAGGTGAGAAAAATGAATTGGAAAATCAATCTGATCAGTCGTACACCACTCATTAGATTTGAAGTAATTGAAAGAAAGCCCATATTGAGTGTGATAAAGAACACTGAACTTCAAGAAAATAAATAAGGATAAACACGGAAACATTACATCTAGTAATGAGGAATATGACAGCTTGGAATCCTAGAGAGAATTGTTTAAGAAAAATAAGTACCATGATTCTTTAAAAGGAGAAAAAAGTCGGGCTCGAAAATCACGCAAAGAGTATAAGTCGAAGAGAGACAATAAGCCTCGTCGCATCAGGGATGTTGTATTGTATGAAGGAAACAAATCTAACCAATACACGGGTTTGGCAGATCATATCTTGTATGTTGTTATGGGGGTATAGGAGATGACCAATATGTACAAGGGGTAGATTGGAGAAATTCATCTTTAACTACTGAGATTAGGTCCATATCTCTTACGAAGCGTTCATTTCCAAGATCGAAAAGTTTGATGGGACATTAGATCATGATGACCACATCGAACAATTCAAAAACTATATGATAAAATTCGAAGATGATTGCAGGCTGGTGTGCAGAGCATTTTCTCAAACTTTCTAGGGCACAACATTGATGTGGTACAACATGATTCTGAAGGGATCTATGGCCAACTTCAGAGACTTATATACAACTTTCTGACAATAGTTTGTGGGAAGTAAAGAGATGCGAGCTAATGGTAAAACTATAATATAGTGTAATAAGTAAGATGTGGCTGAAAGATTGAAAGATTATATGAAGCATTTTGTTTAAACAAAAGCAGGGTTGGATGATTGTGAAGAATTAGTTGCTATGGAATATAGTTGCCAGGTGATTTAGCGAATAAAACAACAAAAAGGAGAGCGTTAACTTTTAGAGAACTTATGGCTCAAGTCGAGGACCAAATTATAGTAAAATAGTCAATTAGGGTTTGAGGAGGCGATGGGTCTCCTCAAAGGAATGCAGGGCATGCGTTAACTACTCAAGGGCACTCTTCAAATTATCAACCACCACCATGTCCAAAGACTAACCATAATTTACCTCCCCGGACATGAGGGGTTTCTTTTCAAGCAACAGCAAAAAATCAACATTATAGACCAAGGACGAATTAGTGAATAAGACCATAGTAATATGTAGATATTATTGAGAATGTAGTTATTATTTTTGAGAAGTTTAAAGGTAATGTAAGTTTTAAAAATCCAGCTCCTCCAACCAAGAGAAGAGTGCAATAATAGATTTTACAAGTATAACAACGATATTGGGCATGATTATGCCGATCGTATAGCCTTAAACAACGATATTCAAATTTTAATAAAAATGACAAGTTAGTTGTTTTTTTAAATGGAAAAGAGTGGATCGATAACTCCGAGTACATCGACAAAACAAACTTCTTATCTGAATTCGAAGGAAGAAAATGAACCTATGATTCCATATTCTGAATGTAATTAGTTTGATACAGCTTCTGAATATTTGGACACAGATCCATATCGATTAATTTGATGGTTGTGGATGAACTAGTAGAGCACGGACGAGTTCAAAGTCTGTGTGAGTATTTTGAATCTTTAGCAATTTTTGGAGGAGATTCTGAGGCTGACAATACTAATAGTTCTAGAAAAAGACACGTAGTAAGTTTATCTACTCAAATAGAAGGAATAATATCTACTCACTTGTATGGAAAGAATAACACTCCTTTTATTTTGTTCGACGAGCATGATTTGAGGAGGAAAGCAGGACCTCATGAAGATGGAGTGGTTATAAGAGCTGAAATAGCTTGAACTAAAATTTGGAGTGTTTTGATAGATACGGGGAGTTTTGCAAATGTGTTGTTCAAATCTACATATAATAGGATGCGTAACCCACCTCATATTTGTCAATTTGATTGTACTATAAATGGATTTAAAGGGGTGACAACTCAGGTAATTAGAAAATTCAAAACTGAAGTGTTTTTGGCAAAAATTCTTTTAGAAAGAAGGTCCAAGTCTTATTCATGGTCGTTAAATGTCTGACCCATTATAATGCTATTTCTGGGAGATCTTGGCTTTCAAGAATGTATGCTATTCTTTCTACTGTTCACTAATGCTTGAAGTATGTCACTAAAGATCGTATTAGGGTGGTTAGAAGTGACCAAAAGGTAGCCATAAAATGTTATAGAATGGCTCTTCGTATTCAAGGTCCTAATTGTGAGGATCAGGTGACTGAATAGCAATCAGGGGGGTTAGTCTCTGATGCAAACGAAATAGATGGTCCGAGATAAATCTCGGTTTCTTTGACAGCGAGTGATAATATCGAGGAATATACTTTTTCTAATGGGATGACTCTTCGAATATGGACTTTGTTGTCACCTACTTTGTGTTATCAGTCGTTACAATTATTGTTTGAAAATTTGGATGTTTTTGCTTGGAAAATAAAGGATGTGGTAGGGTTTCCACCTGAGGTGATATGTCACAGCTTAGCTATAAATTTGAAGATCAATCTTGTTATTCATAAAATACGTGTTTTTCTGTAGAAAAATCAGAGGCTATTGTAGTAGTCGTGGATCGCTTGTCTATGGTTGGACATATTCGGGAGACGCAATATCCTTTATGGACAATAAACCCAGTGTTGGTTAAAAATAAAAATGGAAAGTGACGAATGCGTGTTGATTTCACAGGTTTGACTTGAGCATGTCCTAAAGATCCATTTCAAGTTCCTCGAATAAATCAGTTGGTTGATTTTATTTGAGGGAATAAAATTTGATTTTTTATGGATGCTTTTGCTAGGATACAACCAGATTCAAGTGGATCCAAAAGATCAGGATAGCACTACATTGTTATAGAGTTATGCCATTTGGGTTAAAGAATGATGGAGCAACATATCAAAGATTGGTAAACAAGGCTTTTGCTCTCAATTATGGAGGCATATTGAAGTGTTCATTGACGATATGCTGGTTAAAAGCCCTATGGATGGTGAACATTTGAAATATTTTGAGGAGACTTTTTTAAATTTAAGGGCTATTCGATTGAAGTTATATTGTGAAAAATGTACCTTTTGAGTACGATTAGGAAAATTTCAAGTTTATATCATTAGTGAAAATGGGATAAAGGCTGATCCTGAGGACTTAAAGACTTTGGACTCAATGACGTCACCTCGAACTATAGATGAGGTGCAAACCTTGACAACAAGGTTAGCTACTCTTAATTGATTTATTTCAAGATTCTCTAACAAGTGTTTTTCTTTTGCCAAGTGTTATGAAAACCCAAAGATTTTGCATGGACACCAGATTGTGAAACAACCTTCTCAAAGATTTAAGTTATTTTTCCATCACAAAAATCTTGTCTAAGCCTCGAACTCGAGAGCAGGTTTTTTTATATATAGCAGTGTCTGATTTTGTAGTAAGCGTTGTTTTGATTTGTGAAGACAAGGAAGTTTCAAAGCCAGTCTATATGTTAGTAAAAGGTTTTTGGTATGAGAGAAAGATTATTTGAAACTTGAAACATTTTCTTTGGCTTTGTGGCGGCTTGGAAGATGCGTCATTATTTTCAAGCTCATACCATTATGGTTCAAATATATTTCCCACAAAAGATTGTGTTATAAAGACCAAACATTTTTGGCAGATGACCAAATAGTCAGTAGAATTAGGAGATTTTGACATCATTGTTGCTCCTCGAACCACAATTAAAACTCAAACGTTAGCCGATTTTATGGTCGAATTTTATTCGAGCCGATCAGATGAAGGGACAAATAAAGAGGTCATTCCAGAAACTTCGATGTGGGTGGTCTGAACTGATGGCGGTTCTAGTATATTGGGATCTAGTGCAGGATTTCAATTAGTTTATCTTTCTAGGGAGGCAATGTACCAAGCTATTAAATTTGGTTTCCATGCATCAAATAATGAGGCTGAATATGAGGTTGCGTTAGCTAGTTTAAGGCTTGCAAATATTTGTAAAGCAACAATAGTTCGTTTGGAAACAGATTTGCAACAAGTGGCAAATCATATTGCAGGTGTATCCGAGGCCAAGAAGGATCATTTAATTTCGTATACACCCGAGCTTCAAAATTTGAATTTTTGTTTAACAACATGATTGTAGAGCATATGAACCGAGAAAATAATACAGTTGCTGATTATTTAGCAACAATTGCTTATACAGAGGAATATCCATGGATACTGCTACAATAGAGTCCTTCGATTTTAACACGATCAGAACAATGTAAATACTATGAGGAACTATTTGTTACTCTAGACATAATTCGAAGTGATTGGAGTTCTCATATCCTTGATTGTTTACTAAGAGGTACGTTACCTCAAGATACACAGCTGGCTAAAAAGTTGAAGTACAAGGCACATGGTTATGTTGCATGAGATGGATTTCTATACAAAAAAAATCTTTAAGTAGACCATTTCTGTGTTATTTGGGTAAGCAAGAATCTCAGGAGATTTTATCTAAGGTGTATGATGGTGAAGGTTCAGGTCACTGTGGGTTCAAGTCTTTGACACGCAAGATTTTGTTGGCGGGTTATTGTTTGCTTTAAATTGTGAATGATGTTAAGGTCTTAGTTTGAGGTTATTATACTTGTCAATGCTTTGCTAATTCTATTCACAAATCAACAATATCACTCACTTCCATATCCGAAGCGATCCCTTTTATAAATAAGGAATCGATTTGGTAAGGTCGTTTTCTATGACCTATGGAGGATGTCAGATGGTCATAGTGGCGGTAGATTACTTTTTGAAGTGGACTGAAGCTGGACCATTATCTGATAAAAAATCCACGGATATTATTAAGTTCATTGTGAATAATATATATTGTTCCTTTGGAGTTCCTTGGAAAATCACCACAGATAATGGCCTGCAATATAACAATAGAGAAATGACTTCTTTTTGCTCTTCGAAGGGAATCACGCAGTATTTTTCTATACCTTTGCATCCCCAAGAAAACGACAAAGTGGAGGTAACTAATAGGTTCCATTCTGGGGGGTTTGAAGAAAATTTTAACATGTGTTGCGGTGAAATGGCCTAATTATTTGCAAGAGGTGTTGTTGGCTTATCGTACAACTTCTATAGAGGCCACTCAAGAAACTTCTTTTTCCTTAGTGTATGGTACAGATGTTGTTAGCCTTACATAATCTACTTTACCTTCTTATAGAGTACTTCATTATTTTAAAGAGCTAAATGAAGAGGCAAAAATAACAGACCTAGACTTGATCGAAGAGAAAAGAGTTATGGCACATTTGAATGTGACTTATTATCAAACTTTGATGAAGAGTCGCTATAATTTGAAGATGATATAAAGGGATTTTAAAGTAGGTGACAAAGTCTTGAGGAAATTATTCCTCCATACAAAGTACAAACGACTTGCAAAGATGGCCTTGAATTGGGAGGGTCCTTATGTATTTATGAAGCGAATAAATTTGGGTACAGATCGCATTTGTGATGAGTAGGGCAGATTACTTCAACATCCTTGGAATATAGAACATTTGAAATTGTATAGGGAATAATTTTTTCTTTTTGATAATTAACATACTATTTCCTACCATGTTGGCCCAGGAAGGTTTTAATGAAGTGTCATGTATATATTCGAGGACATTAATACAATACTTTTTTGGCCAATGTTTGTTTTAAATACAAGTATGTATATTATCTTGGTAACTAGTCAAAGAGTGATCATATTTGAAGCTGTTGACCAAAAGCAACTGATTTTATTCGAGGTGCTAACGTTCCTTACATACATAGATTGTATTCGAGGTGCTACATTCTCTAAGCTCACTAATTATATTTGACGTGCTAACGTTCTCTAAACGCACTCGTTGTATTCGAGGTGCTGACGATTTCTAAATGTACTTGTTATATTCAAAGTGATATACGTTCTTTAAATGCACTTTTTTCATTTTCGATATTACAAATTCATTTGTGGCATATATTGGAGTTCAAGGTGATAATGAGTTGTTCATTAAATAAAAAAAGTGATCATGATAAGGTAAAACTTGGAAAATAAATGTGGCAAGAGGATTTTTTTTATTCATTGAAGTAGATTTCTGATCTTACAAAAAACATGGGTTTGAATGCCAAGTAGTCAAGCATTCAAAAAATGAATCATCGGAAACAAATGATGACTTTATAACACAAAATAAAAAGAAACAACAGTTAATCATTCTCTTCGGAATTCTCTTTATATGTATATCCTTCTTGCTCATTCGTATCCTCATCTTCTTTGGAGTCCGTCTCTTTGGAGGAATCAGTTAATACATGGTTGAAGGCTTCACTAGGACGATTATCCATGGGTATTAATTCCCAAAAGCTTGGCAGATTTTCTATTGGGAATGTTGCATGGAATTCGCAGAGCAAAGTGATTGTCTTTTTCCCCTCATCATTTTTTTATGCAGCAACAATGTCTTGTCTACACTGAGTCTTGGCTCACAACGACTTATTTTTCTCCTCCGAAAATTGTCTTGAGTAAATTCATTTCATCAGCCAACTTCTTCTTTTCTTCTTCACTCTTGGCCAAAGAGTCTTGAAGAGAGGAGTATTTTTTCTACTTCTCAGATATCTTACTGGCATGTTTGGCTTCAAGTTCATCCATCTCACCCTGATGGGAAGTCTTTACCTCTTTTGTTTTTTTACCATGCTTAGATCGTAAATGGCGTTTGAGGTGGATAGCTTATTTTATAAATTCCGACCTGTCAATCTGAACACCTGAAATTGTTCCACAATGTGTCTGCTAAATATTTCTTTCATCTTCTTCTCTCCAACAACATCTTTTTTTTATCGGACAATATTCTTAGCCATAGTTTCAAAATGGCTTCGAGCAAAGTCCATTTCTGTGCACAATGTTTTTTTATGTAGCTCCAATGTTAACAAACGGTTGTAGTGCAAGTGCGACTTTTTCATATATCTTCTCGATAAGAATGGTATAAGATTGGTTGTAAGACATGAGAGCGAAAGATGAGGCACCTAAGGGAAAATTGGAATTCATAATTTCTAGTAAGAGAGGAGCACTAACCTGATGACCAGTCTGCTAAATTTTTTCTTGAATCAGCTGGACCATCAGAACCATATCCTGGTAGAGGTCTTAAAGTTCTTCTACACTAATGGGCACTTCAGGAATGAAGGTGTCATCTTTTCATTATTCTTCCACTACAGTTTTTTTAGCATCACAAAGAGGCACTTCGAAGGGAGCTTAATCAGATATCTTGTATGCCCTCTTAATTGGATGAGTTTTTGAATATCTCTTTTTCTTCTTTAAGGCATCAGTTGTCTTCCTTTTTAGAGAAGGTTCAACCTCGAGACCTTCTTCAAATGTTAAAATGATAACTTCATTTTCCTTCCTCTTGGTATTTCTCTCATTCTTTTGTGGCTTCGGATCAGTTGAAGAGCTAGCACAAGAAGTACTAGCTAAGTTTTTATTTTTAGCCTTTTTTTAAGGCATATGACTTTCAGATCTATTTTGCACCAGCACAATAACTTTTGCATCAGGTGCAAGTAATCTTTTTACAAAATCATCTGGGTTCGGGGGTCCCATCAAATTTTCTAGGAGGACACTATATGAGGAGATCCTCCACAAGTGACTATTGATGAAGTTTATGGGCATAAAAGTTGAGTGGAACTCGTTGCCCCATGTATTTTCTACCCAGGTGACCGTTTTGGAAAAGATATATTTCGCATCCTCCTTGCAACCTTTGTACCTCTCTAAAATTCCTACATACAACAGTTATACATATAAATTTATTTTAAGTAACAAATATCAAGGGAAAGTGTAATAAAACTTACTTGTACTTCTCCAAACAAGGTTGAGTTTTAAGGGGTTTTCTTCTGATATTTCCTGACCATTCTCTCATGTACCAGATATGAAGACAAAATTTTTCTTCCAAAACTTGTCAGCCTCGAGAAGATCTCCAATCAGTTCAAAATCATATTCAAGTGCCAGATAATAGAAGGGCGGTATATGACCCTTTAAAAGACCAGTCACCACGATAAAACCTTTAACGGAAAGAGAGGTTTGGCTTAGTCTGGAAACCATAATTACTAAGAAGAGAGTGAACCATAAATTTGGTATTGCTTGTATAGGTCAGCCATCCAGGAGTTCGAAGTACTCCACTATCATCAGATCTACTGAGAACCAAAGTCCCCAGTTGATGATCTCAAGATAGACCACCAATTCATTTACTTTATAGTCAAGCGGAATCTCTCTTTTTGCTGGCAGTCGAAGATCCACATTATTTGGTAGTCTCTATTGTTTCCTCAAGTGTCTGGCTTGAATTTCACTATAATAATCATATGGCATATTTTTCAGCGCCATAATAAATTCGGGGAGGAGTGGTTATAAATTTACACTGATTGTGGCAACAACATCTTCAAGAATTTCAATCGCCCTTTTCTTTTTCATTCTTTTTTTTTCTATGCTTCTCCTTTTCTCGATACATTGTCTTCGGTTTCAGAAGTAGTGTTGCTTTTTGTAGCCTCATAATCAACTTCTTCTTCAGAAGCTTCGTCTAGTAGTTGAGCAGTGTTGGAGTTTGATGCCAGATTTTCTTCTTGATTATTCGAAGGAGTTTGTTCTGACTCCAATTTGGTCTCAACAATCTCCCTCAGCAGAGGAGATGGTAATATAGGGTTAATATAGGAGTTTGAAACCCATAAGAGCTTTGATTAGGGTTGAAGTTACCGTAAATGGTGGTTTGAGTTGAAAATTATGGAGAATTATCTATTATTCCTGATGACTTGTATTCAACAGCCATTTCACTGATACACAAGTAATCATAAAAGCCAAAAATGGGTTTTTAGTAGCTGGGGATGTTTTTATAAACTAAGATGAAGAATAATTTTCAATTTAGTTCACAAAAGTTTTTATTAGTTATATATTGATTTCTAAAAGTACAAGTATGATTGGGTCAAATTCGAAGAGAACCTGGGTATAATTTTGTTCGAGGACGACAAGCATGCAACTTAGTAATTTTGAATCAATTAATAAATGGATTACATTCGAAGAAAAATATATGCTATTATTCAAAGATAGAAGATGTTAAAACAAATCATTTTAATAAGGTGATTGGAAAGATAAATTCGAAATGAATTAGATTTTGACAATTAACCTTTGTCATCTATTGAGATCTTTGAAGATTGCTAGTTCTTATTCATTGTCTTTCATAAGAACTAGGGGGCTACTGATAAGGATATGAAATATTGAGGATCTAATGTACTAGTACTAAGGTTATTTATGATAAGTTGTATAGTTGTAAGAGAATATTTAAACTATTTGGAAATATGAAGGGTTGCAATGAAACTTACGCATTTATATAACTGATTGTTATAAAAGTTTGGCACGCCTATAAATATGACGTGAGGCGATGATTAAATAAGAACACTTTTTATTAGTTATATATTGATTTCTAAAACTATTTTCTCTCTCTACAATTCAGTTCTCTCTTTTACTTTCTCTTTCTAGAAGTATAATTCTAAACTCAACAATATACATCTTGTTAAAACCTTAATGTGCTACCATAAGAGGAAAGAGTGTGTCACAAGTTATTACACCGATAACCAGAATCATTCTTCATTTAATACGTACAAAATTATTCCCAACACAAACAAAAATATTTGATTCCAAACAATATATCCTAGTCTTGACTATGTCAACTATTGAATATGGCCATTCTCAATTGGACCCAACTTTTCAAGTCTATTCTCTTTAGTATGCAAGAAAACATATCTTAAAACATTATCGCCCCCTTTAAATTGTCTTCGTCGGACTTTAGATGCATATTTACTTCTCATTACCTTCTGTTAATTGAGTAAATTCATATGTGCTTTCGTTTTTTTTTCCTGAATCAAGTCAAGTTCTGCTCTTCTTGTTTCATTATTATTTTTCTCAGAGTAATTATGTAGTCAATAAGATGAAACACTAGGTTATGTAGGTCTCACTACATCCACTCCATAAAGCAAGGCAAAAGGTGATTCATGTGTTACCGCTCGAGCCGTCGTTCCCCTTGAAGATAACTTGGCTACTTTCCAACTACTCTCTCTAAATTCTTTTTTAGACCACCCAAAATGGTTTTATTTGTCATTGTAACTTGCCTATTTTCCTCACGGTATAAAGGCGTGGAAAGACAATGATGAATTCCCCTAAAATAAATATATTTCATTTCTTTGTTTTCGAATTATGGACCATTGTCAGTAGTAATTGTCCTCAGATCTCCGAACCTACAATAAATATTAGAAAAATTAAACTTGATAACATCACTTTCTCTAGTTCCAGACAAACGCTCAACTTCTACCCACTTCAAAAATTAATCCACCGCAGCATGGTCAGACGTCCTCTAGAAGTCATTGCTAAAGGGTTGACCAAATACAATCCTCATATATCAAATGAAAGTACCTCGAAAATATACTCAAGCAGTATCGTTGGTATGTGTATTGTATTAGCAAATATTTGTCAAGTATCACATCTCCGAACAAAATCCTTGGCATATAGCATGATAGTTGGCCAATAATATCATTCCAAAAATATTCGCCTAGTTAGAGTTTTGAACCCGCAATGAGCATAACCCTCCCCATCATTAATTCAGACAATAAAATTTGACATTTATTTTTTCTGAGACATCGTAACAATGATCGACTTCAAGTTTTTTTATATAAATCGTCTCCAATAAGTGTAAATCCATGTGCCTTAAATCTCAATTTCTAGCTAGATCATTGTCAACTTGCAATTTTCCCTTAACTAAGAATTCTTTTAAGTTATACCTCCAAATATTTCCTCTTCCTCTGAAATATGCAAAAATCTCCACAAATAATTACACAGTTCATATTTCAAAATTATTGATAAAATTTATTGTGCAAAAATCCATGGATACCCCTTGGAGTATGCAATGGTTTCCAAAGAATCAACAATGGAATTTGACCAATGTGCATATGCTCATACTTAATACTCTTGATCAATACAACCAACCATCAATATATTACACTTGTTGCTAGGTGATGTAGTTGCACAAGCCCATGACTATATGGCCCTTTTGGACAAACGGAAACAGGCTTTATTTGGGGCCCAGATATCAGAATTAGGCGATGCGACCACTCAAATCGAACGCGTCGAGAAGCCCAATAATTTTCGAAAGCATCACAAAGTGATGAAGTCCAGGCCCTAAATTTAGTCGTTTAAACCCTCGTTTTGCTGTTTTAGTAAATTTTCTACATTTTCCTATTTTATTTAGATTTTATTAAAATACTTAACCAGCTCCAATCGCTTTGAAATTAGGATGGGCTTTATTTTATTGCATAAGAAAAAAAGCTGTAATTTTGGGCTAGGGTTTCGAGCACTTCTATAAAAGGCTCTCAAACCCTAGTTTTGCCTCAGACTTTTTTGAATATAATTTTGATTTTCTTTAAAGTCTCCTTTACTCTAACCTAGGGTTAGAACTATCCATCTTCTATTGTTCGTCTTCTTTTTGTGAATTTTCAGCCATCTGTTTCCATCTTGTAGCTTGACGCTACCATATTGGTATCAGATTCAGAGTTCCTACGGCGTGGGTAACGAGGGTATGCCGCCAAAGCGATCTTTTCGGGGGAAGTCCACTATTCCTATCACTGAATCGGTCGACCGTGATGAATTCGGTCAATTCCAATCCCAGGTTGGTGAACAGATGCACTCGTTGGGAAATCAGTTGAGAGACGTACAAGAAGCACTACACAGGCTGTTGAACAACCAAACCAACGGCTTTCGAGCTCCAGGTTCGAGCAACCAGCCGTCGGCATCTGAGAGAGAGATCGACCGCGAGCAAAATCCGTTTGCTCCTCGGCGAGAACAAGTTAGGGGTCAATACTCACCACAAGACTGCCGTGACCAAGTCTTTGAGCAGCCGCCACCGAGAGATTCTGATCTGAACGCCAACAACCGGTGGGATTCTGGATTCAGATTGGAGATCCCAGAGTTCCAAGGGGGTCTTGCACCGGAGGAGTTTTTAGATTGGATCGCCTCAGTTGAAGAAGTCCTTGATTTCAAGGAGGTTCCGGATGCAAAGCGGGTACAGTTGGCTGCAACTAAGTTCCGAGGCCGAGTTGCATCCTGGTGGCAACAGCTCAAGCAGACCAGATCAAGGCACGGTAAGACAAAAATAACAACTTGGGCTAAGTTTGTGAAGCACATGAGGGCTGCGTTTTTGCCTTACAATTATAACCGCATAATGTATTAGCAGTATAAAACCTTAAACAAGGGTCAAAGACTGTTGACGAGTACACTAACGATTTTTTCACGCTACAAAACCGTGTATATATTACTGATTCAGCAGATCAGCTAGTATCTCGCTATATAGGGGGGATGGTACAACAGTTTCAGGACCAGCTGAATATGTTCGACCCTGTGAATGTGTCTGAAGCACATCAGCGCACACTGCATCTGGAGAAAGCCCTTTCACGAAGGCCTTATGGAGGAGACACTGCCAGACCAAATCCATTGACATTCCCCAAAAGGAAAGTTCCAAGCCCTAACCCAGGAGTGCCAACTGCTTCTCCTATTCGCACATGTGCTAATTTGCAGGACCCTAGTCGCACAGTTACTTCCTCCCAGGTCCGGTGCTACCATTGTCATGAACTAGGGCACGTTGCTTTACAGTGTCAAAAATTACGACAACAACCACAACACCCGAGGGGTCTGTTCGCTGACACTGCTGATTTTTCCCTGGAGGGCGAGTCGCGGTTTGATGAAGAACCAGAGGATGTTGTTGATGAGGTTCCAGAGGACCAGGTTACAGGAGGAGATATTGGTCAGGCATTGGTTCTAAGGCGTATCTGCTTGACGCCGAAAGCCAAAAGTGATGGGGATGATTGGCTACGGAACAATATTTTCCAATCGACTTGTACTATTGGGGGAAAGGTATGCAAATTCGTTATTGATTCAGGGAGCTGCGAAAATGTTATCTCTGAAGAAGTTGTCCAGAAACTGGCCCTGAAAACAGAAGACCACCCAAATCCCTACAAGCTTGCCTGGTTAAAGAAAGGTAGTGAGGTAAGTATCTCTAGAAGATGTCTGGTATCTTTCTCTGTTGGTAACTATAGGGATAAAGCTTGGTGCGATGTCATTGGGATGGATGCATGTCACTTGTTGCTAGGCCGACCCTGGCAATATGATAGAAGTGTCACATATGATGGTAGGAGGAACCGCTACAGTTTTATATGGAATAATGTCAGGTTCATATTAACACCAACTAGAGAGGTTTCTCCAAAACCTGCCCTTGCAGTATCAAAGGATTCGGGTAAGAACTTTCTAGCTCGAAAGACGTTTATAGAACATGCTCATGAAACAGGGATTGTCTATCTTTTGGTGGTTAAAGAATTTAGTACTGATCCATTTGCTGGTATACCTGAGCGAGTTCGGCCGCTTTTAGCAGAATTCTCTGTTGTCTTTCCCGATACTTTACGTACAGGTCTTCCTCCATTGAGAGATATCCAACACCAGATTGACCTTGTACCGGGTGCTAGTGTACCAAACCGACCGCATTATCGGATGAGCCCAAAAGAGCATGAAGAGCTCCGCAGACAGGTGGAGGAACTGTTAACGAAAGGCCACATCCGGGAGAGTCTTAGTCCTTGTGCGGTTCCTGCACTATTAACACCAAAGAAGGATGGCTCAATGAGAATGTGTGTGGATAGCCAGGCTATCAACAAAATTATAGTCAGGTATCGGTTTCCTATTCCTCGCCTTGATGATTTACTGGATCAATTAAATGGTGCTACTGTGTTTACGAAGCTGGATTTAAAGAGCGAATACCACCAGATTCGTATTCGTATGGGGGATGAGTGGAAAACAGCCTTTCAAGACCCGAGAAGGTCTGTTTGAATGGATGGTAATGCCATTCGGTCTTTCTAACGCTCCTAGCACGTTCATGCGGGTTATGAACCAGGTATTTCGCCCATTCATCGGAAAATTTCTTGTTGTGTACTTTGATGATATTCTTATTTATAGTACCATGGAAGAGCTGCATCTCCAGCACTTACGCGAGGTGTTGGTTGTTTTGAGGCGAGAGAAGTTTTATGGAGGACTCGATAAGTGTTGTTTTATGGCAGATTCGGTCGTCTTCCTGGGGTATGTTGTGTCAAAAGATGGGCTTTCAGTGGATCAGTCGAAAGTAGAAGCCGTGCGAGACTGGCCTATTCCTACTTCCATCACCGAAGTCCGCTCTTTTCACGATCTTAGAAAACCTGTCAACCACTACAAAAATAGAATCGTTACCTCTCTGTGTTCTTGGCAGCCCAGAGCAGAAATCCATGCTGACGCTTCGCCATGGTCCTTCCGGTATTGGGAGTGGTAGGTATAGACCTGCGTTGGAGGACGTACCTTTTGCCACCTGGCAAACCCGACAACCAGCTACAAAACGGATAACATCTCGCCTCAAATGCGGCCGAACTCGCTCAGGTATACCAGCAAATGGATCAGTACTAAATTATTTAACCACCAAAAGATAGACAATCCCTGTTTCATGAGCATGTTCTATAAACGCCTTTCGAGCTAGAAAGTTCTTACCCGACTCCTTTGATACTGCAAGGGCAGGTTTTGGAGAAACCTCTCTAGTTGGTGTTAATATGAACCTGACATTATTCCATATAAAACTGTAGCGGTTCCTCCTACCATTATATGTGACACTTCTATCATATTCCCAGGGTCGGCCTAGCAACAAGTGACACGCATCCATCCCAATGACATCGCAACAAGATTTATCCCTATAGTTACCAACAGAGAAAGATACTAGACATCTTCTAGAGATACTTACCTCACTACCTTTCTTTAACCAAGCAAGCTTGTAGGGGTTTGGGTGGTCTTCTGTTTTCAGGGCCAGTTTCTGGACAACTTCTTCAGAGATAACATTTTCGCAGCTTCCTGAATCAATAACGAATTTGCATACCTTTCCCCCAATAGTACAAGTCGATTGGAAAATATTGTTCCGTAGCCAATCATCCCCATCACTTTTGGCGTTCGGCGTTAGGCAGATACGCCTTAAAACCAATGCCTGACCAATATCTCCTCCTGTAACCTGGTCCTCTGGAACCTCATCAACAACATCCTCTGGTTCTTCATCAAACCGTGGCTCGCCCTCCAGGGAAAAACCAGCAGTGTCAGCGAACAGACCCCTCGGGTGTTGTGGTTGTTGTTGTAATTTTGGACACTGTAAAGCAACGTGCCCTAGCTCATGACAGTGGTAGCATCGGACCTGTGAGGAAGTAACTGTGCGACTAGGGACCTGCAGATTAGTACCTGTGAGCATAGGAGAAGTAGTTGGCACTCCTGGGTTAGGGCTTGGAACCGTCCTTTTGGGGAATGGCAATGCATTTGTTCTGGCAGTGTCTCCTCCATAAGGCCTTCGTGAAAGGGCTTTCTCCAGATGCAGTGCGCGCTGATGTGCTTCAGACACATTCACAGGGTCGAACATATTCAGCTGGTCCTGAAACTGCTGTCGCATCCCCCCTATATAGCGAGATACTAGCTGATCTGCTGAATCAGTAATATATACACGGTTTTGTAGCGTGAAAAAATCGTTAGTGTACTCGTCAACAGTCTTTGACCCTTGTTTAAGGTTTTGGAATTGCTGATACATTATGCGAGTATAGTTGTAAGGCAAAAACGCAGCCCTCATGTGCTTCACAAACTTAGCCCAAGTTGTTATTTTTGGCTTACCATGCCTTGATCTGGTCTGCTTGAGTTGTTGCCATCAGGATGCAGCTCGACCTTGGAACTTAGTTGCAGCCAACTGTACCCGCTTTGCATCTGGAACCTCCTTGAAATCAAAGACTTCTTCAACTGAGGCGATCCAATCTAAAAACTCCTCTGGTGCAAGACCTCCTTGGAACTCTGGGATCTCCAATCTGAATCCAGATTCCCACTGGTTGTTGGCGTTCATATCAGAATCTCTCGGTGGCGGCTGCTCAAAGACTTGGTCACGGCAGTCTTGTGGTGAGTATTGACCCCTAACTTGTTCTCGCCGAGGAGCAAACGGATTCTCCTCGTGGCCGATCTCTCTCTCAGATCCCGACGGCTGGTTGCTCGAACCTGGAGCTCGAAAGCCGTTGGTTTGGTTGTTCAACAGCCTGTGTAGTGCTTCTTGTACGTCTCTCAACTGATTTCCCAACGAGTGCATCTGTTCACCAACCTAGGATTGGAATTGACCGAATTCATCACGGTCGACCGATTCAGTGATAGTAATAGTGGACTTCCCCCGAAAAGATCGCTTTGGCGGCATACCGTCGTTACCCACGCCGTAGTAACTCTGGCTCTGATACCAATATGGTAGCGTCAAGCTACAAGATGGAAACAGATGGCTGAAAATTCAGAAAAAGAAGACGAACAATAGAAGATGGATAGTTCTAACCCTAGGTTAGAGTAAAGGAGACTTTAAAGAAAATCAAAATTCTATTCAAAAAAGTCTGAGGCAAAACTAGGGTTTGAGAGCCTTTTATAGAAGTGCTCGAAACCCTAGCCCAAAATTACAGCTTTTTTTGTTATGCAATAAAATAAAGCCCAACCCAATTTCAAAGCGATTGGAGCTGGTTAAGTATTTTAATAAAATCTAAATAAAATAGGAAAATGCATAAAATTTACTAAAACAGCAAAACGAGGGTTTAAACGACTAAATTTAGGGTCTGGACTTTATCACTTTGTGATGCTTTCGAAAATCGTTGGGCTTCTCGACGCGTTCGATTTGAGTGGTCGCATCGCCTAATTCTGATATCTGGGCCCCAAATAAAGCCGGTTTCCGTTTGTCCAAAATGGCCATATAGTCATGGGCTTGTGCAACTACATCAATTTCGCCTAGTTTGGTATCAGAGCCTCAGTTCCTGCTACGGGTCAAGCATGTTTCTGAATCTTGATTTCATCTGATTCAAGGTCTAAAGGAGAGAAAAACATATGGCCATGAAGATCTCAAAGATCGTTTGGTATGCGGGAGACACACTAGACGTTTCAATGACGATCCTATTGACCGGTTACTGAAGGAGTTTAAATTGGCTACCAATCGTCGAATCAAGGTAAATATTGCTTATCGAGATGCTGTCTCAGGCTATGAAGAGGTTTTCAAAACCATTTTTTTTCATCAACTGGACATGGGGATGTTGTCTTGAGGCTATGAAAAGGTTTTTGAAACTATTTTTTCCTTCAACTGGATGGCTTCAATGTGACTTCGAATAAGGAACACTCGAGAAGAATTATCTTATTCTGATAAGGTCAACAATTATAATTCCCAATGTAACGATTGAATAAAATAAAATAAATAATTTAGGTTCTTGATGGTGATGGTGCTGTGAATTCGAGTACGAATTCTTGTCAACCATGAGAGGATGATGTAGCCCAGAAAGTCCAAACAAAAGCCTTTTTAATTTAATTTTATTTTATTCAAATATCTTATGTATATAAATCAAATCTAATTATATTAAGATTTGATTTTATTCTATTTTATTTTATTTTAAAATATTTATTTTATTTCCTTGTATTATAATTTAGGGTTTTGAGAAGCTATTATATAAAGCCTCATATGCCTTAAGTTATTTGAAGTTTTTGGAATAATAGATTTTTTATCTCTGAAAATTTCACTTTTTGTTACCCTTAAATTAGGGTTGCATCATGTTACCCTTGAATTAGGGTTTCATCTATCGTTGCTTCTTCTTCTGCTTCCGCCGCGTCATCACTTACCTCTTCCTCTGAAATATGCAAAAATCTCCACAAATAATTACACAGTTCATATTTCAAAATTATTGATAAAATTTATTGTGCAAAAATCCATGGATACCCCTTGGAGTATGCAATGGTTTCCAAAGAATCAACAATGGAATTTGACCAATGTGCATATGCTCATACTTAATACTCTCGATCAATACAACCAACCATCAATATATTACACTTGTTGCTAGGCTTGACACAGTAAGATTATTGCTTGCTATTGCTGCTCAAAAGAGCTGGAAAGTGTTCCAGCTATATGTAAAATTTGAATTCTAAAATGGAGCTTTGCAAAAAAAATTTGTCGAGCAGCCTGAAGGCTTTGTAAGAAGTGGGAATGAAGATAAATTATATTTATTAAAGAAGGCTCTATACTTCCTAAAACATGTTCCGCGAGCATAATACAATATAATTGATGATCATTTTGTAGGTTTTGGCTTTCATAAATTTCAATCTTAACTCACATTGTATGTCAAGCATGAAGGTACAAATATCTTACTCATTTATCTTTATGTAAATGTCTTGTTAATAACAGGAAATAATCTTGAGCAAATTAATCAGTTCAAATTAAAAATAGAAAATGTCTTCGAAATGATAGACATTGGTCTGATGTCATACTTCCTCGGTATTGAGATAAAAAATCCAAGATGAAGTGTTCATATGTCGAGGAAAGTATGCAAAATATACTTCAAAAATTTCAAATTGAAAATTACAAAGCGATTAAGAGGAGAAGCTGGTCAAATATGATGGTTCCGTTACGGGTATTAAAGTTGAGTTCAGGAGTTTGATAGGTTGTCTGATGTATTTGAAAGAAACCAAACCTAACATCTTAAATGTTATAAGTAATCTCTCTAAATTCATGTTTTGTCTCAATGAAACTCACATGAGATTTGCAAAAAAGTGTTATTAGATACATAAAAGGAACTTTGAATTATGAAGTCAAGTTTTTGAAACACAAGAGATGAAGCCAATTGGTTTCTCTTAAAGTGAATAGGGTGGTTCAATTGATGATATGAAGAGTACATCTGGAAACTATTTTTGCCTCAGATTAGGTATATTCTCTTGAAGCTCCATGAATGAAGAAAATGTAGCTCAATCCACTGCTAATGTAGAATTTATAGTTGCAGCAACTTCTGTAAATCAAGCTCTTTGTTCTTGTTTTGTATTTAAACCATATGTTACTAAATGAATGTAAACCCGTCTTTCGATTTTTCTGTACAAGCTTTACTTTATTCTTTTTTCATTTATTACTTTGACATTTACAATTTTTATCAAAAATTATGTTCTTTTACACTAACAACCTCATCCATACGTTGGCAACTCGCCGACCACCGGGATTACTGCATTATCTAGGATATCCTATCAATGTCTAATATCTTTTACATAAGATGGTGAGCATGAGGATTCTGAGCTAATAATTCCCTGAAAATAGGAATTGGAAATAAAACTGAATTTTGAATCGGCTGTTTCTATTTTGGTCACAATGAATCTAAACAAGAAGGGGGGATCACTCTCACTTCGAGAATTTATAGAGAGAGAAACACTCTCACTTGGAAACTTCTCAAGGTGTTTCTTTTCTTTAACAAAAACAAAATTTGAAGCTTTGTTCTTTTTTTTATAAATTAGAAATTAAACACTCAATTTCTGGTTTGGTCTTTCTAATGGGAACAAATAAAAAAGTTCAAGCTTTGAATGCTACCACCAAAGAGAGCAAGGTTGGTCCTAGAAATGGGACTAAAGAGAGCAAAGTTGGTCCTAGAAATGAAGAAATTCAACTCAAGAGCTCCAAACTTACTAAAAAAGATAAAGATAACCCCATAGATAAGCTCACTAAGCTAAGAACAACCTTTAAACAAAAATCTGGGAATGTTGTTTTTGGTGATGAACAAGACGATTTTCACTTTGAAGGGAAAGATATCTGCAATGAGGGGCTTCCAAATGTTTTTGTTGAAAATGGATGCTCATTACTTAATTTAAATGGAAATGAATCTACCATTTATGACCTCTCATAGCCAAGAACAACCCTGAAACAGAAAGTCATGGATGTTGTTTTTAACGAACATAATGTGGAGAAGTCTTATAAGAAGAATGTGCAAAGGATTAAATTTACTCCTTCTCGCCCCTCTTGTCCTATTTCAAATATGCAAGATTCTAATGTGGATTATGAAGAATTTCCTCCTCTCTCAAGCACCGGATAGAGCAACACAAAGTCACTAAAAGGGTACATTTTGCTAGAGATTTTACTAGTTCTTCTATTGTGTTTGTGAGTCTTGACCAACCTTCATCTCCTACTAATCCTCTAGCACTTGGGGAAGACGGTATAGTGGATGAGACATCTCCCATGGATGTTGCTTGGCAGAAATCTCAAAGAGTAGAGGTACATAAGGTGTTCGAAAAAAGTCTATGGAGAAAAGGTTCACCACTTAACCTTCTTTCAGATGACAGTAAGTCGGCTACCAACATTAAACTTGGTTATAAGGATGGGGTTAGCAAAGATGATAACGACCAGGTTATCTTTGATATTAGCGATGTTAGAAAGCTCTTGGTCGACTGAGCTTCCCTTTAATTGTCTATGTGGTCGGAAAATTTCCGAGAAAGCAAACTGTTGTCGCAAGGTGTCAAACTTGGAAGGTAAAACATCAAGTAAATTTTCGTTCAAGTGGCTGGATTACTTTTAATTTATTTGATGAAGTTTCTAGGGTTTTCAGTCCTTAATGGAGGACCTTACTATATTTTTGGTCGTCTTTTTATGCTAAAATTGATGCTCGAATATTTTGAGTTTTCGGATGAGGCAATAAACCAAGTTCCGGTTTTGATACAACTCTCAAACTTTCCTTTGGAATTCTGGAATGAAAATACTTTAAGAAAAATAGGTACAAGGATTGGTACCCCATTGTATTTCGACAAGCTAACCCACACTATGAAGAGACTTTTTTTTGCTAGGATTTTGGTTAAAGTGGACATCTTCAAACCGTTGACCAAAGAAATAACTTGCAAGACACCGATTGGGAAAACGTTTTACCAAATGGTTGTCTATGAATTTGTTCCCAAGATTTGTGATAGTTGCAAGGCTATAGGCCACGACAAGGGAAATTTCCGCAATGACGGAACTAGATCATCTGTTGACACTTTGAACAAAGCTCATCGCGTTAGGCAGCAACAAGCTAGACACAAGATTATTGAAAACGGGAAAGTAACAGGGCTGATTAATTACTCTAATGGAAACCAACATACAATTAGAACACATGAGACAGCTGGCCAAGTTGGGAAGAATGAAGACGGAGTTGGTGAATACCCCTCTTTATGATCTGATGAAGAGCAGACCATCGACGAGCAGTTTAAGAGAAAGATGCATAAGTCTTTCCTCTTTGATGGTTATAACGTGGTTAAGTCGAAGCATAAATGTAACACATCTAAAAATCAAGGGTCATATCAGCCCATAGATAAGTCTTCTAAAGCAAGCAAACCCAGCCACAACTTTACCATTGATAGGAAGAAAGGGGCGCCATGCCCTTATGACCATCTATGAAGATTGTTTGGTGGAATATTAGAAGCTTTAACACTTTCCTAAAACAGAATAAAGTAAGAGACTTCATTCATAGTAACGACATAGACATCATATCCATCCTTGAAGTCAAATACACTAGAAGTGGTGTTCCAAATTTTATTCATACTATGCTCAAACGAAAGAATCTTGGTGGTTCGGAATCCACAGAAAATTGAAATGGAGATCCTTACAAAGCATGCTCAAGTCATGCATTGTGTTGCCAAATGCAAGGTTAGCACGTCACTACTTTGTGTTAACTTCGTTCATGCTTTTAACGTTCTTGTAAGGAAAAGGGACTTATGGGACAGTTTGGTTGAGTACGAGCAGCAATTGAACGTCTCATGGATTGTCATGGGAGATTTTAACAATGTACTGAATTTTGATGAGCGTTGTAATGGAACTGATGTTACTCCTTATGAGATAAGAGACTTTGCGAGTTGTTGTGTGCAATCGAGGCTTGTTGATTTCCCTTTTACGGGAAACCTTTACACGTGGAGCAACAACATGGTACTTGGAAAGTTGGATAGATCTATGGGTAGCATCTACTAGCGCTTGTCGACAATGAATTGCTCGGTAAACTTCTTACCACGTATTTATATTTTTTATCATACTCCATATATTGTGGATGTATAAGAGCAGGTTTTTTGAAGAAGACCTTCATTCAATTTCTTTAATATGTGGGCAGACCATCCCCTTTACGTTCCTACGATTGAACATTAGTGGCACAGGCCAATTCGAGGGACTTCTCAATTCATTTTGTGTCATAAAATGGCTCAACTTAAACCTGCTTTGAGAGAACTAAATTTCAAACATTTCTCACATATTTCAGAACGTGCTAAGAAGGAAAAGAGTACTCTTGAACTTTTTGAAATTCAACTTCATCAAGTCCATACCGACATGAGGCTATAAAATGAGATTGTGGAGCTCCGAAAATCTGTTATTCTCATGTGCAAAGCTGAATTGTATTTTTTCCAGCAAAAAGTCAAAAGTGTGTATATGTTGAAGAGTGATAGATGTACCAAGTTCTTTCACCATTTGGTTAAGCAAAAAGCTAAGAAGAACTACATTGCGGCTGTAAATTTAGTTGATGGTACCTTGTCTAGTTCGGATAGTCAAGTCGTGGATGCTTTCGTCGGATATTTTACAGATTTTCTTGGCTCCCGAATAGATTTTGAGCCGGTGGATATCGAGGTTTTTGGTTTTGGGTCGTGTTAGTGATGAGAAAACGCAGCTCATGGGTTCCAACATTTCGTAGGATGAAATACGAACAGGCCTTAATGATATTGGGAGGGACAAGTCCCCCGGGCCTGATGGTTTTTCGTCACACTTCTTTAAATCTGTTTGGGATGTTATTGAAGATAATCTTATTGTTTACGTTAAAGAGTTCTTTGAGCATTTTTCTCTCCTTAAACAAATTAATTATTTGGTTATCATCTTGATCCCTAAGTCCAGGGATTCTAATTCCATGATGGACTATAGGTTGGATAAATCTCAATCCGCTTTCGTTATGGGAAGATCGATGATGGATAATATTCACCATATGCAAGATTTAATGCGAGGTTACAATCGTAAGAGGTCTTCGCCAAGATGTATTATTAAAACCGGCCTTCGAAAAGCTTACGACACGATATCTTTTGATTGTTTTGAAAAAGTTTTAAAGGGGTTGGATTTTTCAGATCAGTTTATTCGATGGACAATGGAATGCATTAAGACCCTTTCTTATTTGGTTTTGATCAACATAAGCATTCACGGTTTATTTAAAGGGAGAAAGGGGTTAAGACAAGGAGACCCCATTTATCCTTTTCTCTTCATACCTTGTCTTGAGTACCTTTCTATACTACTCAAGAAGGATACTGAAAATTCAGAGTTCAAGTTTCACCCTAAGTGTGGTAGCCTCAAATTCACACACCTTGCCTTCGTGGATGACTTGATGTTGTTAGCTCGGGGCGATGATCCGTAATTGCTATTCTTATGGGCTGTCTTGAGGATTTCGGTTCTATGTCGGGGCTGCACTTAAATGTTCTCAAATCTAACATTTATATGGCTGGAATTCAGCCACAAACTATGGATATTATCGAATAAAGTACTCACCTTGTGCAAAGCCAACCCTTTTCCGCTGCTCTGGTATTCCTCTTGCCACAGCCTTCTTACAAATCATGCATTTTCCCCCTTTACCTAACAGCATTAGAGCACGAATTTCCAGTTGGATTAGCTCTTCGTTGTCCTACGCCGGTAGAATCGAGTAGATCAGATATGTCCTTCAAGGTATCGAGGCTTTTTGGCTTTGCATCTTCTCCATCCCGGCTTCGCTAAGATCACACATTGTTATATTGTGTCGTACTTTTCTTTAGGCTCAAAAATGTCGTTAGTTGCTTGGGATGACATTTGTTTACCAAATAGCAGAAGGTGGGCTTGTCATTAGAGATTTGAAGTCTTGGAATTGCTCTTTCCATTCAAAGCTTCTTTTAAATATTCACGTAAGAAAGGATTCTCTTTGGTTCCAATGAATGACTCATGTTTACATGCGGAACGCTTCCGTTTGGGATTGGACGGTTCACAACCGTGATTCATCTTTGTTCAAGAAAATCTTTTCCATTCGAGACAAAATCAGTAGCCATTTTATCGATATTGAAACAACAATTGTCAAGCTACTAGTGTGGTATTCTAACGATTTGGGGCAGAAGGTGAATGCTTATGATTTCTTTAAGCAATGGGCTTCTATTATTTGGAACTCTTACATCTCTCATAAGCATAGTTTTTTGCTTTGGCTTGGCTTGAAAGGTAGGTTGCTTGCTTACAAGGGACAAAATTACCATGTTGAGATTGATCAAAATTGTCCATTGTGTAGTGATAATCTAGAAACAACCCGTCATCTCTTATTTGGCTGTTCCGTGAGAAATCTGATTTGGAGCCAAATTCGGGGCTGGATGCACATTCGAAAGGAAGCGACTACATTGGACAGTGCGATGAAATAGCTTAAAAAGGAAGTCAAAGGTACTTCATGGAAGAACCGTGCCAAAAAAATAGCTTTTGCTTGCACCGTATATCACATTTGGACAGGGCGCAACCGGCTGATCTTTGACGGAGTGACCACTCAACCGAGGGACATCATACACGCCATCAAGATGAACGTGTATAGGACTATTTTCCCTTACGAACCGCAACTTATATCCGAACTTGTTAGCATAAGAAACTAGTAGTATTTGCTAGTTTTTCATTTTTAACCATCTGCTTTGACTTAGGTGTATTTCATTGTTTGCCATCTGTTTTGGTTACTTGATTATTGTAGTGCTTTTTTTTGCCGGATATACCAGAATATGTGTATTTGCCGGATATACCAGAATATGTGTACAACGAAGGGGATCACGATCAAGCATATCGGGAACATGAATTGACGAGCCATCCATTTGTGATCGTACAATTGTTTTACTCAGACTAAGAATCTTCGTGTGACTCAGAATTACACCAAGTCCTAATGAGCAGGTGGACAAAGTAGGGGTCCTGAAAATAACCCTCTATGTAGTGACTGCAGAGTCGGCATTCTCAGAATCCATTATCCCGTCTACTTTCTCTGTATAACCATCTAATCAAATGCAAAGATACATAAGAGTGCAAGGAAACAAACGAAGAGGTACATATACACAAGCACGGACTCCTGAGCATACTCATATATTTAGCCGAGAAAAAAAGTAGACAAGGATCTAAAAAAGGAAAAATGAACGCTTTAGTACACTATTATTTTTAATTTCGGCAATGTGGGATCGTGGGTCTTTTTATAGGATTAAGTACATTCCCCCTTAATTTTATTCTATTAATCACAATTCACAAGCGGATTTTTTGCTGGAAATTTGGCGTTTAAGCTTTTTGTGGCTCCCAATTTTCGCTGGAAATTCGTCTTTTAAGTCTTTTGTGGCTCCGAATTTTTGACGATTAAACATGGCTCTGATACCGAGTTAGAATTGATGCATAGTGTGAAACCAACCCTACCGACTAGCAAGATACTGTCCGTTTTACGCTCGAAAACACGCATTTATTTGCTCTTGGATGTACTCCAAAAAAAGAAATCCGTGCGGACACAGAGCGGACTTATCTTGCTTGTGTAAGGCCGTTTCATACCTACACTCAAAAATACACTAACAATAACATCCTCACCTTTTAAAATAATGTGGACCAAGTACCATCTTCGCACCTCTATGTGATAACAGACTATTAGGCGAAAATGGTTTAACTCCGACGTCTTTGCCGCCTCACGTGAGTTTTAAAGAATCACTCCACGCTTGTACACACTAACACCCCTAACATCAAAGGCCACCATGTATCTCTTTTCCCACAAAGGTTTCCATGACAAATTAAGCCACCTGCAAAAATATAAATATGAAACGAACACCTCCTTATTCAAAGTTTAGGAAAGCAGAGCACATACAGATAGCTATGTTCCTTGATCTAAATCACCACCCTAGGCAAACCTATTTGTCTGCATTCCCAATACTATCAAGTGGCACGGTGCGGAGCCAGGGCAGTAAAAAGGGTGCATATCATGGATCTATAACGTCACCCATGTAAATTTTAAATTCTTTAACATTTAGATGTCCAAAATATTGTTAAAACTACCATTGTTAGTCTATTAATGTATATCTGATACTACTTGAATACTTGAATGCTTTATGTGATACAAAATCAAATTGAAGATTGCAGCTGAGTAAAGTCTAAAAAAGTGAAGACAAAAAACAGTCAGCAAGATGTACCATATAGTATTTTTGTTTTTCTTGTGAAAGGAAGGGACAGAGAAAGACGTGGACTACAAACTTTTACTTGGAACCCAAGTAAAGAAAAAGTCAACAAAAGTATCTTCTATGTAATGTTATAGGTCACATATTCCACTAGCAATTCTACCAATATTGTACATCTATATCTAAACCCAACAAATACATAGATATTAAGTTTCTACTTTCTCACTCTAGAAAAATGAATACATCAATTTACATAGCGGTTTATTTGCTGCTTCTTGCTTCGGTGGGTGTAGGGTTCCTATTGGCCTGGAATTGGGTATGGCTAAAACCAAAGAAGCTGGAGAGGCTCTTAAGGAAGCAGGGTCTTACAGGAACTCCATATCGCTTTCTTGTTGGTGACATGAAAACTAATGTACTCATGACTAAGCAAGCAAGATCATCACCCATGGGATTTACCAGTGACATAGCACAACGTGTCATGCCATTCTACCACCAGACAGTAAGAGATTATGGTATGTTCAATCCATGTTCAATGAATTGGGTTTTTTTGGGGGTTGTTCTTTCAGTAGTCTAGAGATTTAGTTCTTGGAATTGATATATATGATTGCAGGAAGGAACTTTTTCACATGGTTCGGTCCAATACCAAGAGTGACAATAGTGAACCCTGAACAGATAAAAGAGTTGTTTAACAAGAATTATGATTTTGAAAAACAAAAAAGTAATCCAATGATTAAGTTTCTAGTAACAGGACTCGGAAGCTATGAAGGAGATAAATGGGCCAAGCATAGAAAAATCATAAATCCCGCATTTCACCAAGAAAAACTCAAGGTTCTAACTCTCTTGCATCTTCTTATATATGGTGGTTATTTGAATTGCCTGTTGTCTAAAAATGATAGGTCTTTGTTACAGAACATGTTACCTGAATTCCATCAGAGTTGTTGCGATATGATTAGCAAATTAGAACATCTAGTAGCTGCTGAAGAATCACGTGAGGTTGATTTATGGCCTTTTCTCGTCAGTTTAACGGGCGATGTTATATCTCGAACAGCGTTTGGTAGCAGCTACGAAGAAGGGAGTAGAATCTTTCTACTCTTACAGGAACAAACTAAACTTGTAATCCAAGCAGTACTAAAAGTGTACGTTCCTGGATGGAGGTAACTTTTTCTTTTTTACAATATATGTGACCTCCAAAAGATCTCCAACGACCATATTATATCGAAAATAATAATCATGAAACCTGCAATTTTTTTAATTCTTTATTTTTAACCAAACCTGCTACAAATAGGTTTTTACCAACCAAGCTAAACAAGAAGATGAAGAAAATTGATGGTGAAATTCGAGGTTTACTGAAACGTATTATAAGTAAAAGAGAGAATGAGATGAAAACAGGACAAACTGTTGCCAAAAATGACTTATTAGGCATACTTTTGGAATCAAACTTTAAGCAAATTCAAGAGCATGGGAATAATAAAAACCTTGTTATGAGCATGGAGGATGTAATGGAAGAATGTAAACTATTTTACTTTGCTGGCCAAGAAACTACTTCTGTATTGCTCGTTTGGACGATTATCCTGTTAGCTAAGCATCAAGACTGGCAATCTCGTGCAAGAGAAGAGATGCTTCAGGCTTTTGGCAATAGCAAACCAGATCTCGATGGACTAAATCGCCTCAAAGTCGTGAGTATTTTATTTACCTTACATAATATATGTACAAAATAACAAATGACAATATTTATTTTTGATGAAATAGGTAACAATGATCTTGTACGAGGTTCTTAGATTGTATCCAGCGGTGGCTATAATCAATCGCAGTGTTGATAAAAACGTGAAACTAGGAAGTCTACTCTTACCAGCCGGTGTGCAACTTTCTGTCCCAGTTATGTTACTTCACCATGATAAGGAACTATGGGGCGACGATGCAACCGAGTTTAAACCAGAGAGGTTTGCCGATGGAGTTTCGAAAGCAACCAAAAATCAAGTTTGTTACTTACCCTTTGGATGGGGACCAAGGATTTGCATTGGCCAGAATTTTGCTTTAGCCGAAGCTAAAATGGCTTTAGCCATGATTTTAGGGCGATTTTCAATCGAGCTATCTCCGTCTTATACTCATGCCCCTTACACGGTCGTTACTCTTCAACCTCAGTTTGGTGCTCATGTGATTTTGAGGAAACTACAGGGCTAGGTTCATGAACTGGTATCATGTAACATTTCATGCTGCTTTGAAGTGCACTTGTACCATATTGCAGATTCTTTAATGGGTACCGCTATATATACCCAATTCGGGTTTAAGTATACCCAATTTCGAGTATACCCAAAGGTTTGATCTAAGTATACCCAAATTTTGACAAAAATACCCTTTTCTAGGTATATAAGGTTT
Organism: Limnanthes douglasii subsp. nivea; assembly: GCA_036936605.1. Classification (NCBI taxonomy): domain Eukaryota; kingdom Viridiplantae; phylum Streptophyta; class Magnoliopsida; order Brassicales; family Limnanthaceae; genus Limnanthes; species Limnanthes douglasii. Next base: position 119,880,277 of record JAUPFV010000003.1, read on the forward strand.
TTTTTTTTTTACTACTCTTATCCACCTCATTTTTTCTCTTACACTCTCTAACTTCTCTCTAAAACCTTCAAGTTCTCTCTAATTTATCCGGCGAACTAAAATCCGGCGAACTAAAATATAAAAACTTAGTCTTAGTATCAAAATTTAGGGTTATGGTTTAATTGGGCAAAAAAATCAGAATTTTAAGGTGTTTGGAGGTCATTTTCCGGCCGAAATTCGACCGGAAAATGACCATTTACGAAGGCAGCGCGTACCGGTCGGTACAGGGGGGCGTACCGACCGGTACACCCCCTCTGTACCGATGGTACAGAGTGTACCATCGGTACAGAGAGGGTGTACCGGTCGGTACAGACCCTCTGTACCGATGGTACAGGGGGTACGCACCGGCTGGTACGCCCCCCCTGTACCATCGGTACAGAGGGTCTGTACCGACCGGTACGCGCTGCCTTCGTAAATGGCCATTTTCCGGCCGTATTTCGGCCGGAAAATGGCTTCCAAACACCCTTAAATTATGATTTTTTTAGTAATTAAATTTTTAATTTTTTTTTTAAAAAAACAAGTTTTGATTTTGTGTTTTCATTAGAAGAAGTTTAAAAAAATTAAAAAGAGTTTGAATGTTCTTGAGGCAACTTTGAATGTTCAAGAACAATTTGAAAAATTTCACAAAATTGTAGTAATATGGGGTTTGATCTAGTAGAGAGTTGTGTTTTTTTGGGTATACATAACCAAATAGATTGTTTTGTGAATTGGGTGTATATAGGATATACTTAGTGTTTTTTTTTACTTAGTGGCAATTCGGATATTAAATGAAAGTTCAAGGGTTTTTTCGTCCTAAAAAAGTCAAACAAAAGTCAACTGCATTTTTTGGGTATACTTAAACCCGAATTGGGTATATATAGCCATACCCTTCTTTAATATGTCTATCTACTTTCCCATATCAAATCATACGGATTTATAGCCAACTCCATTTGTATTTCTGTTAGATATATAAAAAAATTCGCTACAAACATATCGCATTTGAGAAATTTATATGCCTACTACAAGAAAATTTCGGCATTGATTCAAAGAAATTCATTAATCTTCCTCTCCACACAGGGTATTTACTGTATTTACATATTTCAAAAATTCAACTAAAACACTTAATCTCCGTCCACAAATAATAGATTTGTTAGGTACAAACAAAATCTCACATCGGTTAAGTATTGGATCAAACTGAAGAAAATCATATCAATATAAGGATCGGATTGGTTCATTATATACCGTAGCCGAATACAAAATGGTAAGTTTTTTAATGAAATTAAAAGACAACGTTCTTCGGAAGATTAACAGCGAGAATATTATCACATGCACATGATAAAAGTTGGAAGAACTTTTACTTGAATAAAAATTAGATGTGAATCGCTTATACTTAAAGAAATACATGCATGATTTCTGGTTGAAAGAAGGCATATCCATGACAAAGCATCTTGAAAAGTTTAAGTCGATTATCATGGATTTTGAGAATAATAATATCACAGTCGATGATGAGGATCGATCTTTGTTTGTTTTGAGATTATTACCAACCTCTTATAAAAAGTCGTTGATATCGCAATCAACGGTAAGGACATGCTATATGTAGCGGATGTCGAATAAGCGTTGAAATTAAAAGAGTTAACACAATTGTAGTCATATCATGAAGTGAAGGGGAAGGTAAGGAAAAATATAGGAACAAGCTAAGTTCTTCAAATAAAAATAATTAGAGGTGATCCAAGTCAAAATTCACGTATTCATATTGTTTTGAATGCGGTGAGTTACTACATGAGAGATTGTCCAAAATGAAAGGTAAGATGAGAAATCAAAAAGAAAATATTGCGAACGTGGTAGAAGGTGTTAATGATTCTGATGGAAACAGTAGTGCATGAGAAGGGTTGTCTGTGAATTCATACTATAGGCGAAACCATTGGGTACTCAATATTTCCCCTACTTACCACATGTGCCAGTTCAAACAATAGTTTGATACTTACAGACCCATGAAATGAATAGTTTAGTTGAGGAATAATCGTTTGTTGCCTAGTTGTGGGATTGGTAGCGCTATGATCAAAATATTTGTTGGTACTGTCAGAAGCAGGACATGTTAGCATGTTCCTGGGTTGAAGAGGAACCTAATATATCTTGGGACGCTAGACTCTCGGGGTTACAAGTATCGTGCAGACGGTGGTATAATCAAGGTGAAAAAAAAGCCTCGATGGTGTGTATGAAATGAAATTTGTAAATAAACTTTACATTATCCAAGGGAGTGTTTTTTAAAGATGTTGCAATAGAATTATCAGGCAGTAACAACCACAATCTTCAGGGTCAAAATCACTTGTGGCATTGGTGCATCGGTCGCATAAGTGAAAGAGGATTGGTTGTTATGGGAAAGAAAGATTTGTTGAAATGGTGTAAAGCATAATCATTGAGATTTTTTGAACATTATGTGTTTGTAGGAAACTAAAGTAAAATTTAGCAAGTAGGTTGTACGAACTACTCAATGAACATTGGATTATATTCACTTAGACCTTTGGGGCCAAAACAGAGCTTTATCGAAGAGTGTATCCATATACTAAATGAGTTTGATCGATGATTCTTCATGGATGATGTAGTTTATTTTCTGAAAATAAAAAATGAGGCATATTCAACTTTTTTTTAAATGGAAGACGATTTTTTAGAAGAAGACCCCAAAAAACAAACGTCTCAAGACATATGAGTTTTGTGACGCTGGGGGAATAGTGCATCACTGCACCTTTTGTTAAACACCACAACAGAATATGGTCATGGAAACAATAAGCAAAACTCTTCTGGACAAGGCACAAAGCATGCTCTCTCATTCCGATGTGAGTAAGGAATTTTGGGTTGAAGCTATCAATTTGGTTTGTTACTTGGTGAATTAGTCTCCATCAAATACTATTAATTGTAAGACTCTTTTGAGATCTGGTCTGGATCATCAGTTGATCACAAACAGTTTAAGGTGTTTGGTTGTCATGCACGCTCACGTGAGAGATGTTAAACTTAATCCAAGGACAAAGAGGTTCATATTTCAAGGATATGATACTAGAATGAGGGATGTAGTTCATAGTGTACCACTCCAAAGTCTCCACGTTTTCTCTTCAGTAGGGACATGACTTTGACTTACTCTGCTTAGGTAGACAGGGTAAATGATCAGACGATGATTAGTTGTGAATAAAGTAGTGAACATTTAAGTAGAATTAGTTCATAATAGGTCGAATAATTCATATGGTTCTTATGTGGATCCAAGATCATGAACCGGATGATAGTTAAGATGATGCCCCCAAACCACAAAAACAACCTTATAACATAGCATCGGTTAGAGAAAAATTAATTCGACCACCAAAAATGCATGTGAACTTGGTTGCATATGCTTTGTAAGTTTCATAAAAGGTTGAGATGCAAGAACCTAGTAGTTATATGGAAGCTATAATGAGTTTAGCTTCAGATCTTAAGACCGGTGCTTTGGGAAAGATATTGGATCTGTTTATATGAATAATACATTGAAGGTTGTTGTTTTTCCTAAGAGATAAGGTAATAGATTGTAAATGGGTATTCGAGAAAAAAGAAGGTAATCCAAGGGTTGAGGCACCTTGATTCAAGGCAAGACTAGTCGTTAACGTTTTACTCAAAGCGAATAAATCGAGTCCAATAAAGTATTTTATCCATTGGTGAAACACAATTTGGTTCGGGTCTTGTTAGCCATAGTTATTTGCAAGACTTAAAGCTTGATCCGTTGGGTGTAAGACTCAGAGCTTGAGCAGTTGGATAAAATAATAACTCATATTGAAGATACGAAATAATAGATGTGAAACGTAAATAAAATAATAACTCATATTGAAGATACAAAACCCTTTATAAAGATTTTGGATGATAGATGCGCAACCTTATTAAATATGATAGATGTGAAACGTAAATAAATGTGATAGATGTGAAACCTTTTATGAGATTATTCATGATAGATGTGGAACCTTAGTAAATATGATACATATGAAACGTGAATTTTGATAGATGCGCAACCTTAATAAATATGATAGATGTGAAACCTATAATTAGATTATGGATGATAGATGCGGAAACTTTAATAAGTATGATAGATGTGAAACCTACATGACTAAGATAGATGCAAAATATGATAAAAGAGAGATTTTTACATTTTATTTTTCCAGTAATCTCTTGAGCTTCTGTTTTCTACTATCATATGGTAAATTATGTCAGTATTATTATTTGGAGACTTCTTTTTTACTTTCTTTTCAGGTCTTCTAAGATTCCTAAGAATTTGCGATACTGAATTTTTCTTTCTTGCAATACGAGCACGTCCTGTCTGTACTATCTTCAGTTTGTTGAGAGAACCAGTTTCTGTCGGTAAAGTTTTCTCTTCGACTTTCTTTATTGATTTTCTTCTTCGTATTGTAGTCATTTTAGTTCTTGTAACTTTTTAACGTGGTTTAACAATATATTGATCTATTGTTCTTTTGGTATCACTAAAATCACTTGCATCTGAGGATTGGTTTGTATTCCGATTCTGACAACCGTCTTCGTCGTTGAGATTAACCTATGGAATACCATCATGTTTTCCCTCTTATGTAACATCTTGTGAAATATCATTATTCTGCTGAGGAACATCAATATTTTCTTCTTTTTCCATAGAATCTTCTTCTGGTATTTTGGAACTCTCCTCCAAATTATTATTTTTCTTCTTTTGTTAGGTTCAATTCTTCTTCGAGAACCTAAACAATTGTTAAAATGTTAAAGCAAAGATATATATTTACGTAAAATTCAAAACTAGACCAAAAAACAATGTGTAAATATATATGTTCATCTGTTATCTTTGTTATGGCATCAATTAAATTTACTTTTGTTTTGCCCCCACTACCCAGCCATTTGAAACATCTAGGTATCTTGTCTTCAATTTCTTTTTTTGACATGTAGTTGTGTGTTCCATATGAATAATTATATATTAACAATACTTTAGATATCATTTTTTTACTAAATATTTAAAATAGAACAAAGAAAAATATTAATCAGCAAAAAAGCAACACAACCAACTACTTTTCTAGGTTTATTTTCATTAAAAAAATTAATTAAATTCATCAACTTGTCCTGTATTGCTTCACTCCAGTTGTAGTTGTTTATCTTGTTTAGGTCTTCTATGTAATAGACGATTGTAGATGCTAGTAAATCTCCAGATGTAAAGAAAAACAAGGTAGAACAGGCTAAGATTATGAAGAGTATCACAACATCTTTTATCGCATGTTCTCTATATTTTCTATATTTATAGCATCCTATAAACATGGAGAATAATTAGTTAGTATATAGATAATAGCTACGGAACCAAAGAAACTATGATAGTTGCAGAGCGATGTCTTGTGTGAAACCTATACAAATGTGAACCATGGGGTAAAAATGATAGATGTGGAACCTTTGCAAATGTGAAACCATTGTAAATATGCTAGATTAGGAACCTATGTAAATGTTAAACTAAGGCAGAAGTCGTAGAGGAGAAACCTATGTAAATGTGAAACATGACAAAAGTGATTGATGAGAAACCTATGGCAATGAGAAACCAGTGCAATAATGTAAGAAAAGTTGGAATTGTATAACTTTATAATTTTATTTGTGATTGGTTTTACTCGGCTTTTATCAACTTTTCTTGATGTTTCATCAGAAAAGTATGTTGTGGTTATCCTGAATTGTTCTTCTTCTTCTAACTTTTAATATTTTGGTTCAAAGTGTTAAGATTGTAGTGGCATATGATGGTTTCTATGTTTAAACCAAAGATTATTTTAACGTCATTTAATGTAAGGCGTATAAAGTTTTGTCCCAATTTGAAAGCTTCATTTTCATCATCATACTGCTTTATTATCGCTTCAATCAAATCCCAATTCATTTTGTAAGGCGTCTTCTTTTTTCTAAGATCATATGTTTCTTCAAGATGGAATAAAATGGTTTATTTTTTGTTTCTTCAAGTGTTCTGGTCTTACTTTTGTCTCTTGCATTTGTTTTATCAATGCAAAAAGGCCTGACCTAAAGAAACAAGTTTTTGGAGTCATTTTTCTTGTAAAAGCAACAAAATGAGAAAAACGGGTCAGCTATGATAGATGCAAAATCATTGGGAGTTCGATAAGTGATAGATGTGAAACCTATGAAAATATAAATCATTGCAAAAGTGATAGATGTGAAACCTTTTGCAAACGTTAAACCATAAGATAATTTGATGGATGCGGAACCTGTGCAAATGTGTAACTAATACAAAGTGCTAGATGCGAAACCTATACAAAAGTGTAATCATGACAAAAACGATAGTTGCGAAACCTATTCAGATGCAACAAAATTTGGGAATTACATATGCCAAAAGCAGGCTAACTATGATAAATGTTAACCGATAGATGTTAAACCTCACCAACTATGACAAATGCCAAATGCTAGATGCTAAACCAGAACAATATAGATTATGAGAAACAATCACATGGCTATTTTGCGGTAACAATAGCAGTGTTGTTATAAAGATAGTATCAGGGTTGTTATAAAGCTAGTATGACCGAAATATGATTTAACGAAGAAGACGATGAAATTAGGGTATACTGGAAACGGAATAACTGACTAAATAAATTACGCAAAACTGATATAAATAAAAAAAATTAACACTATACTAACTGAAAAACATCGAAAAAACCATACCAATGAAACCCTAAGTTTCTGAAAATCATTAAACATAATGATCGAACTTACTGTTTCTAGCTTCGATATTGTTCTGAAGTAGTTCAAAAATATATCAGAAAATGAACGAAGAGAAAAATAACGTCGAAAATAAAAAAAAAGGAGGTAGACAAGAAATCAATTTTTTTGGACTTTTGTTATAATATGCTTAATTAACGGGCCTGATGGGATAAGTTAGACTATTAAATAAGTGGGTATAATGTCGAGTTGAAGTGACTTTTTTATAAATCCTACTCCAACTAATATTTATACAATATATATTTCTAAAAAAAATCTTTAACTATCATTAATCCAAAATATTTATGGTTGATTACACTTACTGAATAAAACTTATCCTGCGTTCATTTCAACGAAGATATCTTTACATGCCTATGATAGATTTAGATCCATAAAGTTAGCCATATGTAAATTTCAATGCTTTAAGATTTAGATGTCCAAAATATTGCTACAAATACCATGTTAGTCTGCAAATGTTGACACTAATTGATTACTTGAATTGAATGCTTTGTATACAGAATCAAATTTGAAGATTGCAGCTGAGATCCAAAGTAAAGTCCACAAAAGTGAAGACGAAAAACAGTCAACGAGATGTACCATATAGTATTGGTTTTTTCTTGCGGAAGAAAGAGACCGCGAAAGAAAGACGTGGACTACAAACTTCGACTTGGGACTCAAGTAAATTGAATTATCAACAATACTATATTCTCCGTAATATTTTATACGTCACGTATTCCACCAGCTCATGTTCTACCATCAATCTATATATATATAAACCGAGCAAATACTTACATCTTCAATTTTTACTCTCACTCTAGAAAAATGAACATATCAATATACGTAGCTGTTTATATGCTGCTTCTTGCTTTCGTGGGTACAGGGTTCCTTTTGGCCTATAATTGGGTATGGCTAAAACCAAAGAAGCTAGAGAGGCTCTTAAGGAAGCAGGGTCTTACAGGAACTCCATATCGCTTTCTTGTTGGTGACATGAAAACTCATGCTCTCATGACTAAGCTAGCAGGTTCATCACCCATGGAATTTACCAATGACATAGCGCCACGTGTCATGCCATTCTACCACCAGACAGTAAGAGAATATGGTATGTTCAACCCATGTTCCGTGAATTGTGTTTATTTATTGAGTTATTTTTCCTTAAAATGTAAAGATTTTGTTTCATGGAATTGAGATACATGGTTGCAGGAAGGAACTGTTTCACATGGTCCGGTCCAATACCAAGAGTGACTATAGTGAACTCCGAACAGATAAAAGAGTTGCTTACCAAGAATTATGATTTTAAAAAACGAAGGAATAATCTAGTGATGAAGTTTCTAGTGTCAGGACTTGATAGTTATGAAGGAGATAAATGGGCCAGGCATAGAAAAATCATCAATCCTGCATTTCACCTAGAAAAACTCAAGGTTCTTACTCATTTTCATCTTCTTATACATGGTTATTTGAATTGCCTGTTGTCTAAAAATGATAGGTCTTATTTACAGAACATGTTACCTGAATTCCATCAGAGTTGTAGCGATATGATTAGCAAATTAGAAAATCTAGTAGCTGCGGAAGGATCATGTGAGGTTGATTTATGGCCTTTTCTCGTCAGTTTAACAGCTGATGCTATATCTCGAACAGCGTTTGGTAGCAGCTACGAAGAAGGAAGTAGAATCTTTCTACTCTTACAGGAACAAACTAAACTTGTAACCGAAGCAGTACAAAAAGTGTACATTCCTGGGTGGAGGTAAATTTTTACGTCTTCACTATATATTTGACCTTCAAGAGATCTGCATACATCCTTTTATATTTCTTTCTTTTTAACCAAACCTGCTACAAATAGGTTTTTACCAACCAAGCTAAACAAGAAGATGAAGAAAATCGACGGTGAAATTCGAGGTTTGCTAAAAGGTATCATAAGTAAAAGAGAGAACGAGATGAAAACAGGACAAACTGTTGCCAAAAATGACCTATTAGGCATACTTTTGGAATCAAACTCTAAGCAAATTCAAGAGCATGGGAATAATAAAAACCTCGTTATGAGCATGGAGGATGTAATGGAAGAATGTAAACTATTTTACTTTGCTGGCCAAGAAACTACTTCTGTATTGCTCGTTTGGACGATTATCCTGTTAGCTAAGCATCAAGACTGGCAATCTCGTGCAAGAGAAGAGATGCTTCAGGCTTTTGGCAATAGCAAACCTGATCTCGATGGACTAAATCGCCTCAAAGTCGTGAGTATTTTATTTACCTTACATAATATATGTACAAAATAACAAATGACAATACTTATTTTTGATGAAATAGGTAACGATGATCTTGTACGAGGTTCTTAGATTGTATCCACCGGTGGATGTACTCAATCGCAGTGTTGATAAAAACATGAAACTAGGAAGTCTACTATTACCAGCCGGTGTGCTACTTTTAGTCCCAGTTATGTTACTTCACCATGATAAGGAACTATGGGGTGACGATGCAACCGAGTTTAAACCAGAGAGATTTGCCGATGGAGTTTCAAAAGCAACTAAAAATCAAGTTTGTTACTTGCCCTTTGGATGGGGACAAAGGATTTGCATTGGCCAGAACTTTGCTTTGGCCGAAGCTAAAATGGCTTTAGCGATGATTTTAGGGAGATTTTCGATCGAGTTATCTCCGTCTTATACTCATGCCCCCCAAACCGTCGTTACTCTTCACCCTCAGTTTGGTGCTCATGTGATATTGAGGAAACAACAGGGTACAGGGCTAGATTTATGAACTTGTATCATGTAACATTATATGCTGCTTTGCTGTACCATTTTGCAGTTTCTTCTTAATAAAAAAAATGTCTATGTACTTTCCCATTTCAAATCAGAAGGATTTATAGCAAACACTATTTGTATTTATAGTAGATTTTCTTTGATGAAGTTGTTTGCTACAAACATATGGCATTTGAGAAATTTATATGCTTATTTGCAGAATATTTCGGAAAGATTCTTCTAAGCCTGTCAATTAAAGGTACCTAGATATTCTAAAAGAATGCAGTATAAACACTAAATCTCCATCAACCAAATAATAACCTCAATACAATGTTTACAACACATTTCGAACTTAATATATGCAACAGAATCAACATTCTTAAGAGTGATACAAACCCTCTGAGGACTTATAACAGACCGTACATTTTTAGTTATCAGTAACTGAGTCAAACTCCATAACAATCTATACAAACCCCAAATAGACTTTTACCAGACTTCTTGTCCCTTGGTTACACCAAAAACAATTGCGATGGTAGCAAGAATAGCCTGCACATTAAGCGAGCCGTTGAACGAATTAGAACACAAAAAAAAAAGGGCAATGCCACTAAGATCAGCCTAGTGATTCCAAAATCTGAACCATACACAAGCAATCATGAAAGTATCACAAGTTAAAACAATTAATGTTTGCATGGAATGACGTTGTAAGTGACTCTCATGGCTAATGTATCGTCTTTAGCTATTAATTAATCTTACCAGCTAATAAAATACAAATCATTAACAGCTAGCGTTAAGATACACCGTTTCCAAATCCCACAATTAAATCACATACACCAAATTTATAAAACTATAAAGACTCAACACTCCATCTAATCTGGTGAATGACAGGACAATATCCTTTCAGAAAGCAATTATCACTCGAATGTCTTACATTTTTGCTATTTTCTTGATATTTCCCGCTCTTAGGGCATTTTAACTGATAGCCCTACCTTACAAAAGTAAACAAGAAGTGACACAAACTATGTTTCGGTATGAACCGTTCAATGCTAATCAAACCCCAATAATGCCTGGTTGGAAAGCTCACTGATGCACTCATGAAAGACCACAAAAAAAAACACAATCGGGAGACCCTTTTGAAAAGCACGAGACCATTATCCCTTTGAAGAGAAAGATGAAAACCAGAGCCCACTTAAAAGGAAGAAAACAAGGAGAGACAACTTACAGCAATGGTACAAGCAATATATCCTGGTTTCTCTCGAGTGTCCACCCGTGCACACATTATGAGCAATAGCCCAATATACCATGGAATGGCACCACAGAAGAAACCAATAATGAACCTACAATAAAAATAGTTCTTTTATGGTGGACTGCAGCTCGTTAACAACAAATGGTGAATGAAAGCTATGATGGTAGCAAATAATTGAAAGTACACAAACAACGAACACACTAAGTAAAGACCAATCCAACTTGGTATTCAAATTCCAAAAACTTAATCGAATGTTATGTGAAAAAACGCAAATAGTTCTGGAATTTTTTTTTCTTTTCTTGAAGACATCAGCTTTGATTTAGCCCTAATACTAAAAACCATAGACGGTAAGCATTTCACATTAACATTCTCTCATCTCTTGGTTTAAAATAATAATGATATATAACTTACAAGAACCAGCCAAAGCCCAAGCCACAACAAGGAAGGCGTCTTTCTCTTCTTACTGATCTTCCTTCAGCAACAGCGTATCCTGAAAGCAAGTAAAGATATGGTATGTCCGCTCATAAAAAATTCAGACTGTCTTGGAAATAAGTAGACATCGATAATCGATAGTTTGCGGAAGCAGATACTGATTTAGTAATCGATTTGTCACAGCCTTAATTCCAAAATACAAAAAAAAAAGCATCAACTATCTAGAACACAGATCGCAAATCAATAAACAATACTCAAACCTCAGAAGTCAAAGAACATACAACGAATAATTTAACCGCGGTTGGATATATATGTGCATGTATATAAGGTATTGGTACCTGTAACGGTTTGGTAACCATGGGGATAGTACGGAGCGGAATGTTCACTAGATCCCGGAGGAGGAACGGGCTGAGGGAAGCCGATAACCGGTTGGTGAGGGGAGTGATAGGGCGGTGGGAAATTGGCGACTCCTTGAAACGTGCCGTACTGAGGCTGAGGCTGAGGCTGAGGCTGAGGCTGAGGCTGCTGGTGATCTACAGCTACTCCTGTGTTCTTTTCTTCTTTACTGCTGCCCATGTTTCTTCTTTGACTTTTTTCTTCGACAAATTCGGTGAGCTAACGTTTAGATCTGATTGATTCGTTTTACTACAGATATCGAAATGTTGAATCTTTCGTGATTTGGGTTTCGATACGTGAGCACGAGAAGAGCCGTGCAGTTGTTTGATTTCGCTCGTGAGAAACCTTTGATCATCGGGTTCCACCAGTCGCACACGTGCCCACCTGTCACTGCTTAAACTCCAAGAAACCGATAATATCCTTCGTGAAACAGTTTTCTTTATAAAAGTGTGAATACACTATTATTTTTGTTAAGCATTCAGTAAATATATAAAGAAAAATTACATAAAATTAACAGAAAAGTACCCACTAAATAGATATTTATCGTTGTAAATATCTACTCCACTTCCTCGTTACCAACTAGTATAGAAAGTAGGGTATTATTATTTGATATTTTTGTCTAAAAAATAAAAATACATTGATATTATATATATTTTTTATTTTGGTTCAAATCCTTTTTTTCCCTTTTTTAAGATCTTTTTTAACAAAAAAAAAAATAACTTCTCGATCGTTCATATAACCACCCTACGACTCTATTTGTTTTCTTTATATCGTCGAACCGAAATTCGGCCGACCAGCGACGCCAATATATTGACATAACTACAAACCGAAATTCGGCCGACCAGCGACGTCAATATATTGACATAACTTCTCAATATATTATGTAGTTACGATTCTGATTCGGATTGTATGTACTGGTTTATTGTAGTTGACATTAAGCTTTGCAGTTGCATGTACTGTGTATCCGTTTATGCATTTTGTATTGTCTATTGGATGTAGTTTATTCAATTATTTCTTGTTTTAGTTCTTATTTTCTTATTTTTCCAGTTTTTGCCGACGTGCATGTGAAAATTAGATATAACGTGCATTTTCGTAGCATATAAACTCGAACAACTCGCATCCTCACTATATATATTCAAAGAAATCGCATCGTAGTTTATTGGATAGAACAAATCGTTTTTATAGTGTTTCAACATAACTCGTCTTCTTATTGTTACACACAATTCGTTATCTAATCGTTTTCAAACAACTCGCGCTACAAATGGTTCAAACAACTCATTGTTTTTTATGTTGCACGCACAACTCGTTATCTATGTTAACAAACAAATCACATTAAAATACCACCAGCACAAGTCTTCTGTTAGTGTCATTGACTAAGGTAGTTGTGTTATAATTACCTTTATGGGACTTATTTGTTATCTATAATTTATGATTCAGGTTTTTGTAGGAAATATGACTGTCAAAGCAAGCTTCTACAAGTCAGGATTGGTGAGCCTTATGAATCTGTTGAAACAGAACCATATTACCTATGCCCACATCAAAGTTACAAGAGACACACATTTATACACGTTTTTGAAGGCGTCATTCCACCTCCGTAAAGAGAAGATCACAAAGATAAAGTTTTACGCGTTAATTGAGCTGATTATAAAGACATTCTCGGTCGAAGAAGACGTGTTCCGGATAGGGTCGAAGCTGGTCAAGCTAACGACCGACGATGTAAATGCCATTTTTGCCCTTAAACACGACACAGAGAACACTACTTTAACAAAAGTCGGAGGATTCTTCAGCAAATATGTAGACGGGGTATAGGATATTTCAAGGATACTGCGAACATACTTCATGGGTGAAACTTCAAGAAAAATTGGACCGACAAATACAAAACCGTATCGAACAACATTATAAAGGTACCTCTAAATCTAATTTATTCTATAAGCAGGATGTTCAACTGCACTAACGTAACATGTTGTGTTGTTTTACAAGCAAGTATATCCAAAGCCATCAGCCGAGGGGGGAGCATGAATTGGAGGACGTTGCTCGGTTGTTGATATTTTTTACTTACTCAACCTTATTATACTCAGTCGCGGGAGATGTAATGAGTGGGAATGTGGTGTATTTTTTCAAAGAAATTGACAAAATAAAGGACTATGACTGGTCCAGAGCAGTAGTGCAGAAGTTTCTCCAACCGATTAGGGTTTGTGTTGTTGAGGGAAAATCTAATAGAGTTATCCGCTGCGTTGTACTTCTATTCATAAGAATTTTTTCTCTTAATTAACTATAAGTTAACATAGATCTACTGATGATAATAATTTTCTTGATGCAGCCCTTCATCATAGAGCACACAAAAATTAGGCTAGACCTCGTGAATCCGAACATGATCTCAAGGTTCTTCAAATGGTGGGGATTAAAGAGCAAACCAACAACGATGGAGATGATTGAAAGGCTAAACCAGTTGCGAGATGATAAGGTTATATGTATATATATATATATATATATGTGTATTTAACAAAACTCACTTAGTTTTATATAAAAGAACTTTCATAATGAACTATAAAACAACTCGCAACATTGTATTGACATTCAACTCCCACAGTTACAATATAAAACAACTCGCATAATTTAATTATAAAATAACTCTCAAAATCACATGTATTGTAGAACAACTCGCACTCTTGTAGTTGGTAACAGAAACAACTCGATCTATATATTATACCACAACTCGCAATATTTTTGGTACCATAGAACTCCCATGTTGTGTGAACATAAACAACGCGGCTGCATTTATTTACTTGGTTGTTCTTTAATTGATAGATTTGGCAAGTCTCCCTTCTGTTGATGGAGGATGAAATAACAACATTCGGAGAATTTGAAGGAAGTGGAAATCCAGATGTTGCACCGTGGTAAGAATTAAAGCTGAAATGATAAAATCAAGAGCACAAATCTACTTAGAGAATTTTAGGAAGTGAAAAGTGCTTCTGATTATTTCATAGGCCTAACTAACTTCTTCAGCTTCTTTAAATAGACTGAGTGAGTTAGTTAGAGAAACGGTTACAAAATGGTATATTTGCAGTTCAACCCTTTACATTTCTCTTAAAGTCTAATTTGACCCTATATTTACAGAACTTATCACTTTAGTCCCTATCAATTGCACTTAGGTCCCTGAGGAATATCTTTCCTTATCAGTAGCCCCCTAGTTCTTATACAGACATTTATAAGAACTACTAGCTCCTCGAACTCTATCTTGAGTCAATACAACTTTCTTCACTTTATCTCTTTATTATGATTGAAACCAATGATTTGTGACTTCTCCTCGAATTTATGAATAAGTGCAAACAGATTTCCTCATCGCTTCGAATTTGCCAACTTGAAATATAGCTTCGCCTCAACTTCGAACATTATTACTAGGAACGTAGTTTTGCTAATACTTCGAAATCTCTAATCCCTACTTGATAAATTGATTAGACCTTTAATAGTAGACCCATGACACTACACGCTTTCTTTTCGTTTCATATTCCACCCAATGAGAGCAACTCACTGGTTTTGCCTCTCCATATTCTCAACGTCACTCCTTTATCCTATAAATACCCAACTCTTCATTCATTAAAAACTTTTTAGAGAAAATCACCTCTTGAACCATCTTCAACCTGTTCTTCATCTTCAACCTGTTCTTCAAGCTATCTTCAATCTGTTCTTCATAAATCTTTAAATTACTTCATCTTTTTCATCCACCAAAGCAACCTCTTAGATCGATTCCATTGTATGAGAAGATATCCTAAATACAAAAGATCTAAACCCAGAAAACCAGTAAAACCAAAGAAACCTCTTTTCCCTGGTTCCAGCAACCAAGTATTCAAGGCCTACGATTATCTTTGTATTTCACAAAGAGCCAAAGAATACAAAGCTGCTGGGTTGATCTACAACGGTCCTCACTCTTCTTGTACCACTTTTGAATATGGTAATTTCGACCCTAACCTTGCTACTTCGTCTTCACTCTTAGCTTCAAAACCAGAGACTAACCCAACAACCTCTCCTCCTCGAAATCCAGCTAATTCTTCATTGTTAAGACCGCATCGGAAATCTAAAGTCGTTACTTTAGACAAGCCACCAACTGATAATAAATCACAACCCAAATCACATGTCCTTCAAGTCGAAGCGACAAAAGACCTTCAATCCAACACACTCCCTCCTCAATTCGAAGCTATCAAAGTCAAACGTGCCAAAAAATCACCTTTCCTAGCAATGGGTGAAGAAGCAGAAAACTCTTCTCCTCCCCCACACTCTTCTGATCCCCCACAAGAAGTGGATGACATTACACCAGAGTGTAGTCAGCCAATTCCTGTGACTCAACAGGAGACTCAAATCCGAAGTCGCTCTAATGAAGTCACTGATGAAGATAACAAAAAAGACGATTCGGAAGCTACTGAATCTGATGTCGAAGAGGAATCCGAGGCTGATGGTGTAGCTCCTCCAAAGAAGATTCGAGGGAAAAAAGCTCTTATTACACTCCCCGAGAGCGTTGCTACCTTAGTCCAAGAAAATCTTAAACCTCTTTCTGCTTGGTATATTCTTGCCTTAAAGAATGTACCCTACAGCTACTACCTCGAATCAGAGAAAGAGCAGCTCAGAAAGTTATGGGGATTAACCGATAACATGATTCTTCGATTACCAGTAGAAGGAGAGACACCTCTAAACTGTCAGAAAGATGAGCTAGTAGTGTACCTTGAGCTCTTCAACTGGGGACTTCGGTTTCCCCTTGATCCGATGATAGTGAGGTACTTCGAAATCCACAGATTGTGTCCAACACAAGTCACTCCCAACTTCCTCTTTACTTTGTTCTCAGCAATCATGGTATCGAGGCTTGGAGGCATTCCCCTCGAAATCGAGGACTTCATCTCAGTAACCAAAGTTTCAAATGGCCCAGTTCTGCCGTTTTATTACCTAACTCTTGAAGATGATTTAAAAATTGTAGACGACCTCCTCGAAGCTGATAAGTTCTGGAAGCAAAGATTCGTCTTCCTATCAGGAGCCTGGGAAAACGGCAAAGAAATTTCCGATGCCAATCCTTCCAAACTCACCCTTACTTGGAGAGATAGCAGTAAGTGATACCTTCCTTTATTTATCTAATTATTTTAAATCGATTTATTTAACCAACTATTTGTCTCTCCTTAGAAATTCCGAGGCGGTTCAAGAGTCGTCGAAAAGAAGCCAAGCTCATCTTCCAACAAATGGCTGAATGGGCAGAAAAGTCTTGGGGAAATGGCTTTCATTCAGCATTTGAGCCTATCAACTTCGTCAACAGCCATCTCTGGCGTATATCGTTAGGGGCTGACTTCCCTCAAGATCCGATGGTGCCTCCAGATCCCATCCTAGCAGTTCAGAGGATACTTGCTCCAGATGGGAAATGCTATCTTCCGACCCGGAATCGAAGTGACAGCCACTTACCTTTAAAAAAGAAAGGGAAGCAAACCCTCAAGAAACCCAAAACAATCAAGGCTAAATCTTCCAACACCTCAAAGACTAAAAGAAAACGAAAAGCATCTACACCTCAGCTTCCCCCCATTTCCGAAGAAGATGAACCTGTTCTAAAAAAGAAAAAAGACAATTCTTCAAAGAAGAAAAAGAGCAAGTCTGGTACACCCAAGAAGAAGAACGAGGCTGATATGCTAGAGGAAGTACTAGCTTCCGAGGTGCATGGGAAAACCTTTATCGAAGAGAACCCTGATGGAGGACTAACACTAGGAGATAGTCAAGTGGATGATTACCTCAACCTTGAAAACTTTAATTCAAGCGGGGATTTTGCATTTACTGGCAATGATTCTCAACCTACCAACTTTGCTCCATCAACTTCTACTGGGGCTGCCATGGCTTCGACATCTAACGCCATCTCTCCTGTCTGTCAGCGACCAACAATCTTTCCCAATTCAAACAAATCCGATGAGGTAACTTCGATCCTTCATCCTTTTGAAAACTTAAGTGCTGCAGCCAACAAATTATGTGAAGAAGTAAAAAATTCACATGCACAATTGGAGCTTCTTGCACAAAAATTGATCAAGAGTAAAAAGGAGATAGAGTTCGAAAAGACTTCGAAAACAGAGGCACTTCAAAAATTCGAAGCTGAAAAAGACAAACTTGCTAAAGAGCACAAAGAAAAAGTCGAAGCTCTGGAGGCTTCTCATCGACAAGCTCTTGAAAACTTAAATTCTCAACATTCCACCGCAATTACCGAGGCAAAGCAAAAATCTTCCGATGCTGAGAAACTTGTTAAAGAAACTCAGGAGAAGCTGGAGAATTGCCAAACTGAGTTGACTACGCTTCGAACAAAATTCAAGGAAGAAAAGAATGCTGCCGTTAAAAAGGCCGAGGCCGCTGTTGGCTCTTTAATGCTTGAAGGTATCAAGAAAGCTCAAATTGATACCGCTATTCAAATTCTTCGAGAGGTTCGTGCTGCCTGTCCAAGGTTGGATTTAACGAACCTTTGGAAACAAGTTCCTGAAGAAAGTCGCCCAAGGGAAGCATTCGAAGTGCCACCAAGTTCCTCCGAAGAAGAAGATGCTTCAGAGGAGTCATCGGAAGAAGAAGATGATGCCTAATAGTCTAGGCATATCATGTTTGTTTTTTTTGTATCTGGCTAAGTAATTTTCACCTTTTTTGTAGACTTCGTGTTTAATCCGATGAACAAGCAACTTTTCTTCCTCTTAAAATTTTATCTTAAACTTCTAATGTACTTATTTAAATTTATCACTTCGAAAATTAAACGTATTTATTAATGGATGTACCTCGAAAATTAGATGCACTCATAAGACGTGGCACCTCGAAAATTAGATGCACTCATAAGATGTGGCACCTCGAAAATTAGATGCACTCATAAGACGTGGCACCTCGAAAATTAGATGCACTCATAAGACGTGGCACCTCGAAAATTAGATGCACTCATAAGACGTGGCACCTCGAAAATTAGATGCACTCATAAGACGTGGCACCTCGAAAATTTGGTTGTTTCTTCAAAGCTATTGCTTCGGAAAATTATTCTTGGTCAACTTTCAAAGATGATCAGTCTTTGCCAAGTTACCAAAATAATAAATCACCCATTAGAATAAACAACCAATGGCCAAAAGAAATTTTATTAAAAAATTCAATATTAACCAGACACCTCGTTAAAACCTTTCTGGGCCAACAGATGAGGAAAGAGTATGTCTGTTTTACAAAAATTCGAAGTACAGTTTTACTCACAGTACAATTTCAAGTGCTCTATATTCCAAGGATGTTTGAGCATCCTCCCCTCTCGATCAGACAGCCTATAGGAACCTGGCTTGACCTTCATTTTAACTTCGTAAGGACCTTCCCAATTCGGAGCCAATTTTCCGAGGTGCTTATCCCTAGTATGAAGAAATACTTTTCGTAATACTCGATCGCCAATTTTGAATTCTCTCCTCTTAACTTTAGCATCGTACCTGCTCCTCATTAAAGTTTGATAATGGATCACATTCAAATGTGCTTTGACCCTTTTTTCTTCCAGCAAATCAAGCTCCACCCTTCTAGCTTCATCGTTATCCGCATCGGAATATTGTAGTAGTCTATAAGAAGGCAATGTAGATTCAGCAGGGCACACAGCATCCATTCCATATACTAAAGAGAAAGGAGTCTCTTTTGTAGCCTCTCTAGGGGTTGTTCTATATGCCCATAGCACCTCTTGAAGATAATTTGGCCATTTCCCTGCTGCTCCTGCCAAATTTTTCTTCAAACCATCCAAAATAGATCTATTTGTAACTTCCACCTGTCCATTTTCCTGGGGGTGGAAAGGAGTGGAAAAGCATTGCTGTATCCCCTTCGAAGAGCAAAAATAGTCCATTTCCTTGTTATTAAATTGAGGGCCGTTATCCGTCGTTATTTTTCGAGGTACTCCAAAACGGTAGCAAATGTTACTTTGAATAAACTTGATTACATCCTTAGCTTTTGTCCCAGCTAAGGGTTCTGCTTCTGCCCACTTCGAAAAATAATCAACCGCAACAATAATCATCTGTCTTCCACCAGAAGCCATAGGTAATGGTCCCACTAAATCAATCCCCCACCTATCGAAAGGAACCGCCTCTGAAATTGTCATTAGGGGTACTGCTGGTTTGTGTATTAAATTTGCATACCTTTGGCAAGTATCACAGCTTCGAACTAACGACTTGGCATCTTGCATAATAGTAGGCCAATAATATCCTGCCAACAATACCCGATGCGTTAAGGCTTTGAATCCACAATGAGCTGATCCATCCCCATCATGCAGTTCGGATAAAATGTCCTGAGACTCTTGTTTGCTTAAACATCGTAGCAAAGGTTTCGACGCAGACCTTTTGTACAGTACCCCATCCAATACCACATAGCCAAGAGCTTTGTACTTTATTTTCTTAAGCAAGTGTTTATCAAGAGGTAAAATTCCCTTCGAAATAAAGTTTAACAAGTCAAACCTCCAATCTCCTCGAGCGCACATCGGATCATTCACTATCTCATTAACAACTTCACACTGCTCAGAATTCGGTATGATCGAAGGCGATGGTTGTGTTATGATCCACGGATATTCTTCAGAGTAAGCCATTGTTGCCAAAGAATCAGCCATTGTGTTGCTACCTCTTCGAATATGCTCCACTTCGACATTTTCAAACTGTGCCATCATTCCCCGAAGCTCTTGTAAGTACAAAACCAAACGTTCCTTTTTAGCTTCCGATACTCCTTTAACATGGTTAACTACCAACTGTGAATCTGTTTCCAAGCGCACAAATGTCGCTCCACAAATCTTTGCTAACCGTAATCCTGCTAGCACAGCTTCATACTCAGCTTCGTTATTCGAAGCATGAAAGCCAAATTTTATAGCTTGAAACATAAATTCCCCTGTTGGTGCCACCAACTCAACTCCTGCACTCGACCCTTTGTTACTGGATCCCCCATCAGTTCGTATTGTCCACGTCGGATTCTCGTTCACCTTTCCACCATCTTTCTCTTCGGATCTGCTTGAGTGGAATTCCACCAAAAAATCTGCTAAAGCTTGAGCTTTGATAGCTGTTCGAGGAGAGAATAACACATCGAAATCTCCTAATTCCACAGACCACTTGGTCATCCTTCCTGAGATATCTGGCTTCTGCAAAACATTCTTTAATGGATATGAAGTTCGAACCACAATCGTATGTGCCTGGAAGTAAGGACGCATTTTTCTTGCTGCCACTACTATGCACAGTGCCAATTTTTCGAGCTTCAAATAGTGTTTTTCAGCATCAACCAAACTTTTGCTGACATAGTAGACAGGCTTCGAAATTCTCGTATCTTCACTGACCAGAACCGCACTCACCGCATAATCCGATACTGCTATATACAAAAATAGCTGCTCACCCTTTCGAGGCTTCGACAATATTTCAGGAGAGGACAAAAGATTTTTAATCTTCATAAAAGCTTCTTCACAATCCGAGGTCCACTCAAAGTTATTAGGTCTACGCAGCACCTGGAAAAAAGGGAAGCACTTATCTGAAAAACGAGAAATGAATCTGTTCAAAGCTGCTAACCTGCCCGTTAACATTTGCACTTCTTTGATATTCCGAGGTGAAGACATAGATATCAGAGCCTTCAATTGATCTGGATCCACTTCGATTCCTCTTTCACTAATCATGTACCCCAGAAATTTGCCAGATCGAACTCCAAATGTACATTTTTCTGGGTTCAACTTCAATTGTATTGCTCTAAGATTCAAAAACGTCTCTTCCAAATCATCAATATGTTCATCATCACTTTTGCTTTTAACAAGCATGTCATCGATGTACACTTCGATATTTCTCCCTATTTGTGAAGCAAACGCCTTATTCATCAGCCTCTGATATGTTGACCCAGCATTTTTCAATCCGAACGGCATCACTCTGTAGCAGTGCAATCCTCTGTCAGTGATAAAAGTCGTGTTTTCTTCATCATTTGGATTCATTTGAATCTGATTATACCCTGAAAACGCATCCATAAACGTCAAGATTTTATTTCCCGAAGTGGAATCCACTAATTGATCGATTCGAGGCACCGGAAAAGGATCTTTTGGACAGGCTCTATTCAAATCTGTGAAGTCCACACACATTCGCCATTTTCCATTCTTCTTTCTCACTACTACCGGATTAGCCGTCCACCTCGGATAATTGGCTTCCCTGATATGACCCATCTTGTATAGTCGATCCACCTCGGCAACTATTGCCTCGGATTTTTCCAATGAAAAGGCCCTTCTTTTTTGAATTATCGGTTTGACCTTCGGATCAACCGCCAAACTATGACATATTATGTCACTTGGGACCCCCACTACGTCTTCAGACCTCCACGCAAAAACATCCAAATTTTCAGACAAAAAGGTCAACAACTTTTCTCGCATCGATAAAGATAACAGGGTCCCAATTCGAAGTACCCTGCCATTATTGAAAATATATTCTTCTATTTCCTCATTGACCACCACAGAACTCGGGGTTGACCTCGGATCATCAATTCCCTCATCTATTCCCTCAGAAGACAACCCCCCAAACTGCTAATTCTCCATCGGATCATCAGAACTTTTGCCCCGTATACTAAATGCAGCAGCATAACATTCTCTTGCCACCTTTTGATCACTTCGAACTACGCCGACTCGGTCCTCGATCACATACTTCAAACATTGATGAGCTGTAGAAACTACAGCGTACATTTTAGCCAACCACGACCTCCCAAAAATAGCATTGTAACTTGATGGACAATCTACCACCACAAAAAGTACTTGTACTTTCTTCTTGAAAGGCCCCTTTCCCAAAGAAACTTCACCCTCGAACTCTCCTATCACATTTGCTGTTGCGCCAGTAAACCCTATGATAGTCCTTTCTGATCTTTCTATTCGAGGCGGAGCAGTTAATCTCTCATATGTTGACTTGAAAAGCACATTAGCAGAGCTCCCTGTATCAATCAGCACTCGTCGAATCTCCACCCCGCATACTTCTGCTCCTATGACCACCGCATCTTCATGTGGCCTAGTAATCCCCCTCAAATCATCCCCATCGAAAATTATAAAGGGCACATCCTTTCTGTTGCTTAGGTGTGCCAATGCGCCTCCCTCAATTTGTCGTGTTAAGTTCACTATATGCCTCTTCCTCGAATTATTAGTGTTGTTGGTCATCGAATCTCCCCCAAATATCGTAAGTGATTCGAAGAGGGCACACAAATCTCGAACACGTCCCTGACGCATCGGCTCATCTATTGACATTAACAAAAGTCGACTGGGGTCTGGTTCGACATATTCCGAGGCCACATCGAAACCATCCCCCTCACCTGCAACATCTAAAATCATTAGTGCAGTTTCCTGCTTAGAATTAGGATTACCAATTTTCGGAGCTGCCGCTTTAGCATTCTTCCTCACATATTCCAGCAACTTTCCATTCTCAATCAAAATTTGCATCTCCTTCTTTAGAGCAATGCAATCATTTGTATCATGGCCGACATCATCATGATACCTGCAGAACTTATTATTGCGCTTCTCTCTTGGCCTGTTAATCGCTGGTGGCTTTCTAAAATTTATTGTTCCCCTTGTTTTTTCATATATCGAAGCCACGCTTTCAGTCAGATCCGCATAATAATCTAGCCTTACCCACACATTCGATCTGGATCTAAACTGTTGCTGATTATTAGAGTTGTGTTGATAATATCCCCCTTGATACGAGTTCGAAGCTCCTCGGTTAGATACATTTTGATTGTTCTTCGGACGCGAGGGATTGTTGTTCGATGTGTTAGATTGTCCACTCCCCTTCTGAACAGTACTAGCACCTCCTCGAACCCGCGTCGATTCTTCGACCTTAATCTGATCCTCAACCTGAGCCATAAGAGCTCCAAATGTTAACGCCCTGCGCCTCGTAGTCTCATCGGCTAAATCCCCAGGCAACAGTCCTTGCCTAAACGCCGCCATAGCCACACTTTCTTCACAATCATCCAATTCAGCCTTTGTTGACACAAACCTCTCAGTATAATCCTTTAACTTCTCTCCCACAGCCTGCTTGCATTGTATTATTGTGTCTCCATTGGCTCTCATTTCCTTGCTTCCCACAAACTGTCTTCGGAAAGCGGTATAGAAGCCTCTAAAATTTGCAATCGACTCCTTAGGAATCTTGTTGAACCATTTCAGCGCAGTTCCCTTAAACGTCTGAGAGAAAGCTCTACACACCAATTTATCGTCATCTTCGAAATTAGTCATGTAGTTTTTAAATTGTTCTATGTGGTCATCGGGATCTTGAGTACCATCAAACTTATCAACTTTGGAAATATCAAACCGCCTCGGAAGCGGCACAGATCTGATCTCCCTGATCAATAGTGAGTCCCTCCAGTCGACTCCCTGAACATACTGGTCCTCATTTCTCATCCCCACAGTTGCATATAAGCTGGACTCAACTTCATATTTTCGAGGCGAATATCTCCGAGGTGAATATTTCCGAGGTGAATATACTCGCCTCTCTTTCTTTTTCCTTCCTTCCTTATACACCCTAGCTGGCCGGAGCTCACGCTCTGCTCCTCTTGAACGGCCTCGAGAGCGTTCGTACCTCGGTGTTTCATCAGACTCAGAATCTTCGAAATCCTCTTCATCACTAGAGTTTACATACAGTCGCCTTTGTAACTTTTCTTTCCTCTTTATCCCGCTATACTCTCTTTTTTGCTCAGAACGTGTTTTACGCTGTTCATAGTGATCATCGCCATCGTCCATCGACTGATCCGACTGATCATTCTGATCGCCCCCTGCTATCTTAGACCTAAGCCTAGCACCTTCATTATTTCCCTTCTTTTTTACCAATTCGTCAAGCTCTGCCACCTTCCTTATCATCTCAATCATTTTTCCTTCAAAATCAAATTGGATTGATTGAATTGGAATCGATTTACCTGCCTCTTACAGATCGGATTTCAGTGTTTCCATAGCCTTGCGAACGGATGGATTGTCACCTTCCTCTGGATTCATCTTCAATCAATGAAAAATCAAACAAAATATGAAAATTCGAACGAAAAACTTTGCAAAACGAAAACTCGAACGTCGATTTCTGATCTGTTGATCAAGGTATCCTCGCCCCCTCTTTCTAGCGCCAATTTGGTAAGAATTAAAGCTGAAATGATAAAATCAAGAGCACAAATCTACTTAGAGAATTTTAGGAAGTGAAAAGTGCTTCTGATTATTTCATAGGCCTAACTAACTTCTTCAGCTTCTTTAAATAGACTGAGTGAGTTAGTTAGAGAAACGGTTACAAAATGGTATATTTGCAGTTCAACCCTTTACATTTCTCTTAAAGTCTAATTTGACCCTATATTTACAGAACTTATCACTTTAGTCCCTATCAATTGCACTTAGGTCCCTGAGGAATATCTTTCCTTATCACACCGGTTGTACTAGAAGAAAGGCCTTGAAAAAAAGAAGAAAAGTGCAGCCCAAAAAACAAGGAAATGGGTGACACACACATGGCAACAACCCGAACCAAACAACCAGCCCCAAACAGACCTGACACCAACGATTCCATCAACAACAACCCAGTCATCCCAACCCGAGACTAGGGACGTACAACATGATGGTAAAGATAAAACGCTCATTGGTTTTGTGTTCCAACGCAAACAGACTACTCTGAAGAATAGTGCATAAAATAGAGATGTAATTATGTCTGAAGGTCGGACCAGCATCCTAACAAAGAGAATAATAATTTTTTAGCACCATTCTCATTCCCGTTTTATTAGTTGACAGAGAGTTGAAGAAACAAGAACGAGAATGAAGACCTATACCAATAAAAAACATATGGAGCAGAATCTTGACAGACAGGCGAGAGTAGTAAGTATATCTTTTAGCTTGTTATATATGTTTAACTATTTAATCCTCCCAATCAAATAGTAATGCGTCTGATATTTATGTGGCAGATTGAAGAGCTACGGAAATAGGTAGCGGCACTTAAAAAACAACAACTTGATAATTCATTATCCCTGCCTTTTTGCTCTACTGGAAGCCCTACCTAGGAGAAGGGAGATGTGGTACCAGTACAACCATCACCTAAAAGAGCAGCAATTATGCCATCTAAATGTAGGCACAAGCTACAACACTGGAAAGGAAAATGCAGGAGGCCAAAAATGTTAATGAAGTAGTATCAAAGGATGAAGTCGATGATGGAAATCATTCACCTGCAATGGTACCCTCTGTAGTAGTACTGGAGGCGGTGGTAATGCCTTAAAACATGGAAGACGTTCCATTAGTGGGCACACGAGATGATTTAGTGGAGACACATCAGTCTCCTCAACCAGATGGACAGACTAACCTCCAGAGGAGACAACAACACGTTAGAGTCCTCCAATTGAGAAAGATAAAGATGAGTCTCTTCCAATAGAGATACAAACGAATGACCTACCGCTCATACCTCACATGCAAAAGGAATGAGGTTACGAAGAGTCTAAAGAAAATGAGGTAGAATCTCGTGAGAAAGAATTGACAACCAAAGAATCTAGTCTTACGGATGCAGAAGATCGTGAAGATTTAAGTTGATCCAAAGTACATTAAGATTCAAGTATATGAATATATGTTTTGATATATTGTTTCTTAAGTGATATTGTGTAGAGGTAGCAAAATGTTGGGCTATTAAACTTTGATACATTGTTTTGAAAAAACTAGCAGGGTTAGTGTTTTAAAAGAAATTCTATGAATGTATTTTAAATGAACTCGCAAAACCTTATGGTAAAGTATTCGCATAAATGTATTTTAAAAAATTCTTGTGATATGTGTTACAAACAACTTTCATAAGTAAAGGTCAAAGACCTCTCAAGATATAGTACAAAAACTCGCATTTTATTTTTTGTTATATGTGTACTTGGGTATCTAACCCATCAAAAAACTCTCGCGAGTCTCAGAATATGCAACTACCAATATCTGCATTTTAAACAGCTCGCATGTGTAGAAAACAAACAATTCATATGTAGCAACCTCTTGCATTGCACAAAAATCTCATTTTATATATTGCTAGGAACTTGCATTTTAGTTGTTGCAAAGAACTCACATGTTTTATTATTTCTAAGAACTTGCATTTTTGGTTGTTGAAAAGAGCACTCGTTTTTTATTATTGCAAAGAACTCTCATGTTCGATATAAAATAGCATACCGGTCAACAACAAACCCAACAAGAACAATAACATCAAGGAGAACTACTTAGCCAACTACAAGTAGCGATTGAAGTCCCACAGCAAGCCAGAGAGGTAACTCAACATCAACAATCAGGCTATACAAAGTCAGAACAGTTGAGCCAAGCAGAAGTGGTGGAACCAGTACTGAATCCAACGGAAAATCAAGAAGGACAAGTAAAGAAATGAGCTGATACACCTAGTATCATTGTATGTTTAGAAAAATAATATTTTTATGAGTATTACATGCAATACACACAGTCGTTTGTTGGCGAAGTTGATAAGGTTGAGCTCAACGCTATGCTGTAACAGACTTTGGATTTTATGACGGATGATGCGATTAATTGACTTTTAAAAGATGGTGTTGCTGAAAAGGTTGTAGAGGAGTCAACAACATTGGTCGTCGATGCAGATGTGGTAAGTGGATTTTTAGATAATTAAACATAAAAAGTATGTAGTTAGGATGTTATAATTTGACAACCACTTTTCTATGTTCCAGTTAAGAAAAAATACAGTGGAAGACGATGATATGCGCCCTAAGTTTTCTCTTTTAAGTCCAACACAAGAGTCGGTGGAAAAGGTAAGTCCGTCACTAGAGCGAAAGGCAGAGGCAGAGGTAAGTCTCCCTAATTGGAAAAATACTACATCAACAATGTTGTTTGTCAATGTTAGTGAATACCACAAAGTCCTTAAAGTTAAAAGCAACAAAAAACAGAAATATCTAAAAGTTTGGTATTTACCAATGTCAGTTTAGCTATAGACTTAATGTGACCGTGAGTGAAGTGTTGGTGGTAGCTTGCGACAAGTACTTTGAATACAAGGTATAATATAACCCTCTCTTGCATTATCATATCATGGCATATGTTTATTAATATCTCATATTCGGTTGTACGACTCTAACTTTTCATTTGGTTGATTGTTGACGCTTGGATTCTCAAGATTCTTAAACAAGTAGATTGTGAATTTTCATGCAAAGGTTGCCTTGGTGCCAAATACAGCGCCATACAAATTTGTGGCCACACTATAGTAAGTTTAGCTATAAAGTATGTTTTAATTACAAATAACTCATTTATGGTTGTCTATAAATTACAAAGAACTCTCATGTTCAAATAACAAATAGCTCGCTCCTGGTTGAGTAAAATATACAAAAGAACTTTCATGTTTAAAGTACAAATAACTCGCATAATTGTTGAGTGTAAACATGCAACAACTTTCACGTTTTAACTACAAAAAACTCACATGTTTTTTCCATTGTAATGTACGTTAATTTGAATGCTGAAAACACTTGCGAACAATGAAATTCTGTCATGTTTAGTTAATGGAGTATTTGAAAATATGAGGAGAAACACGAATATTGTGCTCTTTCCAGCCTGCCACATCAACAAAGACACAATAAACCATTGGAATTTGATTGTTATTGATATAGACGAAAGAAAGACAACGAAATAAAACCCCATATTGCCTATTAATAAACATACAGCGAACTACACAACAAAGACTGTTGATCCGTTGGTAAGTTTTTTCCCTTTTATTAAAAAAATAAACTCGTAGAGTAGTATTTGCGTATATGACAAAATAGTTGCAAGCAACTCGTTGGATTCGTATTAAATAACTCTCTGAATGCGAATCTTAAACAAATCGCTTGTTTATATTTTCAAACAAGTCGCGGTCTCTCGTTTCAAACAACTCGTGGTCTATTGTTTCCAACAATTAGTGGTCCCGTATTTCAAAACAACTCGCTCTATTATTTACTAAAAAATTTGCAGTTCATTATAATTTAATACCTGTTATAAACAGTTGTCATATTGTGTACAAAAAGGATACTTACCTAAGTCAAATACTATATATAATGTGAAAATGCAAAAGGATTCCACAACAAGAACGAGGTAACCTCGACTGCGGTATTTTCATTTGTCAATACGCCAAAGACATTATCGAATAAGGATTCATCTCTAAGAATTCCCGAGAAGATATGGCAAGAACTACTAGATCTGAAATGTTTTATTATTTTCTAAATGATAAAAATAATAAAACTTACTGGTAGTGATCTTTTTATATGGAAAAATTTGTACATATATTTTTTATATATTGGTTAACAACTCTCACCATTGATCTCGACAGAATAACTCGCAAAATATATAGGAATATATACTAAACAACTCACTTGATAGAATGTTTAATGACTAAACAACTCGCCAAGTCAAGTAATAAAAGAACTCGCTTATACGGTAAGACAAAGAACTCACATTATCAACTTAACCAATACAACTCTCACTTTTTTAATATAATGTACACAACTCTAAATGTCAAATATTATACAAAGAATACACAATAATGTACAAAGCTCTCAAGTTCTTATTTAATCAGCAAAAGAACTCGCATTATCAACAAAACACAAGTCATGTTTGTAATTTTCACTAAAATCTCATGTTCATATACATAATATAAATCAAACAGCTCGCATCTTCTACATTTTTCTATGTTCAAACAACTTGCAAAATGTTTCTAGATACGAAACGACTAAAGCATCTACCTTGGTAACTGGTATATGCATTGAGCATGCAAAAAGCCATTTAATCATGTCAACCAATTTATCGATGATTTGAAAAAAGTAGAGGCCGTAATCATTACCAAAGCCAGCACTATAACCTCAAAAGACTCTCTCCATGCTTAAAAATAATAGTAACCAAAGGGTTCTATAAACATAAACTCTAAAAATGAAAAGACTCATAATATCTTCAACTTCAGTTACCATGTCCACTTCCAGTTCTTTAGGCGACTTTTAGTCTTCAATTACGACCAACATAAGCTCTGGCTACTTCTCTCCAGTGTTATCCGCAACTCTCCAGAGTCTATATTGGAGTTTCCCCTCGACTACTTCTCTGCATACTCTGGGTCAATAGAGTTGGTGGCTGATTTTCAACCCAACGAGGTTCCAACTCTAAAAGGAATAGAGAGGAGACAGAGGAAGAAGTGGAAGATGATCGGACGTCGGAAGAGGGATATGAGAAGGAGAAAGATGATGAGGACCTAGAGATTAAAATGCAGGAAGATGTTGACGATGAACATGAAGAGGAGTCTGAAGAAGAAGACTCCTCGGGTGATGACTGATTGTTCGTGCTTTTGTTATTTTGTTTTGCACGAAAACTGACCAACCCTAAATATGGTAGTATTTTTTGAAGGGTTGAATGTATGAATCTTGTCATGGCCTTGTAATAGAAATGAAGTAATATCAGTGGTTTAATATCTAAACAACTCGCACAGCCTAATTAAAAAGAAAGTGCAGGTTTAAATGCAAAGAACTCGCGCAATAAAATAACAAAGACTATATTGTGTAAAATATACAAAGAACTCTCCTGGGAATAATATCTTAACAACTCGCGTAAAGAATGTTTATGTTTAAATTATAAAGAACTCACAAATATTTAAGTGTAATATACAAAGAACTCTCATGGGAAAATATACAAACAACTCTCATTTACTTAGTGTAATGTAAACAACTCGCAATGTTAATAGTGAACAACTCTCAAATTTGAATTTAATATACAAAGAAACACTCATTTTATCACGATACAAAGAACTTTCATTTCCTTGTATGATGTAATCAACTCGCAATGTTAATAGTACACAACTCTCAAGTTCGAAATTTAATGTAAAGAACTCTCATTATTCTTTACATTACAAAGAACTCGCGGTATGAGATTACAAAGAATTACAAGTTTCATGTTATCCAAATATTGTAACAAACAAATCTCTCTTTAAATTTGTACCTCATGGGTCCTCCTGTTATGAACTATTTTCGAACAACGGCCACACTTCAACTGCTTGAATGTCATTTCTCCTCTAGACGGAATTCGATTTTTCTTAGGCCTTCCGAAGCGACTTTTCACATTGAGAAGCAGATTTTCCAGCTCCGGCGAATCGTTAGAGCTCAATCTTTTGCTGAAATTGGTGATCGTCGGTATGCTAAAAGAGTAGCTTGACCTATAATTGTTGACCGTGAAGAATGTATCTATCAATGGTAGAGGATCTTGCTGAGTCGATTGTATTGTCGTTTAAGCGTGAAAACATGCAAAATAATATTGTTGCCATGCACCACAAGAAAATTTGAAATCCAGCATATTAACAACCATTACAGGGTCTGAAAAACTTCAAACAAAGTTGAAGAAGACTTATGGACTAGCCAAGTTTGACCTTTTTCGATATTCTGCTTTAGCATATCTTCCTACTCAGGGCATAAATTAGTACTCTAGCTTAGCCCCTCCGAATATCTTCGTGAAATTAGATCATAAGCAAGACTTTAATCTTGTCAACCAATTCAACAATTGGTAGACCACACATTTTTTTAATTTGTGCTTAGAAGATTTGGCCGCAATAGATGTCATAGCACTGTATCATCCAGAGGTAAATTTTCAAGAATTTTTTTTAATTCTATCACCACCTTCACATAAAAATTATGAGAGTATATCATTAAAAAAAATCCAAAGTGGGAGCATAAGCACATCGATTGAACAAACATAGAATCCTAGCCTTATACTCTTTGTTAGTGTGATCCAGAGCACTCTTCAAATTCTGAACAATATGGAAATAACAGTACACATGATAACAGTTTGGATATTAGACTTAAACAACATTAATGAATGACGATTCAAAATAAATATGATTTGGTGCTCCAACAAATAAGGTTTAAAACACTCAAAAAACCACAACCAATTGTCAGAATCCTCAATACCCACGATACCAAATGCAACAAGGAATAGACCTGAATTAAAAGACAAATATGGTAAAATATATAAACAACTCGCAATGTATGTTGTAAGAAAAATCGCAATAGTGTTATATTAGAGTGAATAAAACTCGCATTTGGTTAACAAAGAACTCTTATATTCATACACAGAATATAAATCAAACAACTCGCATGGTTATATTGTAATGAACAACTCGTATTTGTTAAACAACTAGCTCTCATATTCATCTGCAGAATATGAATCAAACAACTCGCATGGTTATATTGTATTGAACAACTCACATTTTGGTAACAAGGAACTCGCATTGCATTTTCTAATTTTAACACAACTCTCGCAATCCATCAAATTATAAGAAAAGTATAAAAGTAATCGTTGTTGCCGTCTTTTTTCTACGGCATACAACAATACACCTTTATTCTCGTCGGTTAAGAGGATTTCATCAACATACAACATCGGACGACATGAATGGAAACCTTGAAGATAAGAACCGAATGCTATAAAATAATGCTGGAAGACGTTTCCAGCTGATAATTACAATTGGAAGTCGATAGTAATAACAATTCTTCAGCCGTTTGAAGTATCCCCTTTGTAAACTAAAAGAACTTGAACCATCTTCGAAAAATCCCCTCATTTCCTTCTTTAAAGTATTACATGACAGATAAAATAAGATGTCTAAACCGCAGTCGTATTTGACAGACGATTATATGGTTTTGGCTGTCAACGAGTGGCATGTCCGAATAGAATCAAGAATTTCATCCGGATCAAATCCGATGTCAAATTCCTATACCTTTTATGTTCTTAAGAGAAAACGGGGATGCAAGTATGGTGCGCAATATACCGCTTAATCATCATTAAGTCGGTGCTGGAATCTGTTGATGCATAAAGTTTCTATTTACAGTGGCTTGAGACTTTATTTTCATAATAAGCAGTAATTTTGCTTGCGTTATTGTGCTCTAAAACATATTGACAGAAAGATAACCTTAGAGTTGCAACACCTTCTTCAAAAGTTTAACCAACCCCTGTGATAGCATCAGCCCAACCACTAGTAGTAAGTTGTTTTTTTTCTTTGATTAGAATTAACTAAACCATTACTACTCTCCCCACTAGTTAGTTGATTATAATAGGGTTCTCCCAAACTTATGTTAGGTTGTTTATGCTTTTGACCAGAATCCTTATCACCAGAACCTTTATTAACGAGTTGTTGTTCTATGACAAAACTAACCCGTTTTAAACGCTCCAAATTAAGATATAAATCTAAACCAACAAAATATTTCTCATTATTAAAGAAATAATTCTTGTGATCACCGCATGAGTAGGTAATAATGTAGTTACCTCTGACCAGCTCCTCCCATATGTTATCCACGTACTCTTGAATACTTTGAAAGTTTTCAAACTCTGTGAAAGGCACAATTTAGTTTGGTGACCATATTTGAAAATAAAAACTCGTGGTTTAGACATACCTTAGCTTGCATTGAACAATTATAAAGCATTTATGTGGCATAAAAATACCAATAGGTTAGTTAGTAATAAACACAACTCGCAATACAAATAACCAAACAACTCGTTAAGTCAAGTAACAAAAGAACTCCATTATACAATAACACAAAGAACTTGCATTATAAACTTAATCAATACATCTCTCACATTCACAATATAATGTACACTACTCTCATTTTGAAATATTATACAAAAAAAATACTGCACACAACTCCCAAGTTCTAATTTAATCAGCAAATAATTCACATTATGAACATTATTAATACAAATCTCACATTTTGAATGTGATGTAAATAACTCGCATTATGAATATTATACAAAATAACACACAATAATGTACAAAACTCTCAAGTTCTAACTTAATCAGCAAAAAAACTCGCATTATCAACGCTATCAATACAATTTTCATGCTATGGATGTGATGTACACAACTCGCATTGTGAATACTATACAAAAGAATACACAATAATGTACAAAACTCTCAAGTGCTAATTAGATAAGCAAAAGAACTCACATTATCAACAAAATACAACTCACATTTGTAAAGTGCACTAAACTCTCATGTTCATATACAAAACATAAATCAAACAACTCGCCTCTTCTACACATTAAGAAACCAAAAAAATTGCATCATCATCCAAACAACTCGCATCCTTTATCATGCATGCCTAGGCAACTATAATATCGAGTTTATATACTGTTTCAAGCCCAAAAGCACATCCAAGACACTAAATATAGTATATAACTTATTAAACAACGATCAGACTCATAAATTTTCTTAATGAACATTCGTTTGAAAAAAGAAACCATGAATTACACTCACGTAGGTTTTGCTAGCTCATAAAACTAACAAAAAACATGGTTTAACTAGAAAATCAAGAAATAACCTTAAAACTAGTAGTTAGAAACCAGTAGTTTTATAAAAACCACTTGGATGAAAGAACCAGAGGAAGAAAAACACCAATGAACCTCTGATCGGCTAGTATAACCTAAAATCAGTAGTTAGATGTATTTTATACAGAGATTACATAAATATACTAACCTTAAACTCGTCGATCACTTGAAAATTATGGTTTATTTGTGGTTTTTCTTGGTTGTAGAGTTAAGGTTGTTAGAAGGAGGATAGATATTTTCAAATATTTAAAAGCTGGAAAGGAGAAAGCAAACATAAACTACACCTTAAATAGTTAGTATAGGGTATTTAGGGTATTAAAAAAAGCTGGGTATTAAGGGTGAGTTAGATAGTTGAGATAGGTATTAAGTAATAATAAAACATAAGGTGGGTATTATATAGAAGTATAATAGTTGAGTATGTACTTTATGTGTAATTTCCCTAAAATTAAATTAAATGAAATATATATTCAAAAGAGTGAGTTATCAAACATATCAAACCAATTTTATTATTATGGGCTAACATTAAAAAAATGAAAAACAAACGTTTCTCAATCGATGAAATAAAAATAACTATTTTTTCTTGTTTTTTGTATTATTTAAAAATGTATCTTTCAAACCGTAGCTTAAAAAAATCGAAAGTACCATCGACTTTGTATTTTAAGACGAACAAAACTATATCCATGATGATACTGTTTGAATTTTTTTCCGCTAGACCCAATTAGGTTGGTCTCGCATTTCATATCATCAATGGTATATGTGTCTCATCTCGCCATGTATCATGTTTTGTCTCTCGTCTCTCCATTTCATCATGTCTTATTTCTCGCCTCTCGTTTTATCTCGCATCTCCCCATTATATCATACATGGTCTCGCATAATTCTAGTAGTGAATGTCTCACATCTCTCTATTACATAATGTATTGTCTCGAATTTTCCCATTACAACATGTTTTGTCTCTCATCTCTCGTCTCTCTATTTCATCATGCCTTATTTCTCGTCTCTCGTGTTTCTATTTCATCATGTATTTTCTCTCATCTCTCGTCTATCGCCTTGACTCGCATCTCTCCATTACATCATGCATAGTTTCGCAACTCTTTATTATATTATATCTTGTCTTGCATCTCCCTAGTAGTACATGTCTCATATCGCTTTAACATATCATACATTGTCTCGCATCTCTCCATTTCATCATGCATTGTCTATTGTCTATCGTCTTTCAATTTCATCATGTTTTGTTTCTCATCTCTTGCATCTTCATTTCATCATGTCTAGCCTTGCATCTCTCATCTTGTCTTGTATCTCACTATTACATCATGTCTGGTCTTGCATCTCTTTAGTAGTACATGTCTCGCATCGCTTCATTTCATCATGCATTTTATCGCATCTCCCCAATTCATCATGCCTTGTCTCTTGTCTCTCGTCTCTCTATTTCAGCATGCCCTATCTCTCGTCTCTCAATTTCATCATGTATGGTCTCGCATCTCTCTATTTTATCATGATTTGTCTATCGTCTCTCATATTATCTTGTATTTTTCCATTACACCATGCATGGTCTCGCATCTTTCTAGTAATACATGTCTCGCATCTCTATAGTAATATATATATATCACATCTCTTCATTACATCATGCATTGTTTCGTATCTCTCTATTTCGGCATGCTTTATCTTTTATCTTTTGTATCTTTATTTTATTGTGCCTTGTCTCTCGTCTCTCTATTCATTATGTTTTGTGTCTTGTCTCTTCATTTCATCATATCTTGTGTCTTGTCTCTTCATTTCATCATGCCTTGTCTCTTGCCTATCTATTCCATCATGTCCGTTTCGCATCTCTCTATTACAACATGCGAGACCATGACATGCCTAAGTGAAATATGAGAGACGAGGAAAACATAGTGCGAGACCAACCTAACTGGATCTGTTAAATAATATTTTAAAACAATCATCATGGATCTAGTTTTATTCGTCTTAAAAAACAAAATCGATAGTACTTTAAAAATAATTCTGAGCTACATTTTGAAAGAGACATAATTTAAAATTTAGAATGACGTAGTTGATGATAAAATATGGGTAATTAAGATATTATGAAAAATGTTGGATGAGAGTTGAATAATATATTTGAGTAGTATATAGTTACTATTGATTTGTTGGGATATCATGTATCAGAAAATTTCTGGTTTATATATGGTGTGGACAATAATCGCCTGAGGGTAGGCTGGTAATTTCAGTTGGTATTTTACGGTGGTATGTGGGCGTTTAAGTGGTGGTGTGTGGGTGTTTAAGTGGTGGTGTGTGGGTGTTTAACGTGTTTAGAGAGTAGAGAGATAATTAAGCAGCTTGGTAGCAGTTAATTCTCATTATTCATAGTTAATGCAGGTGGTTGGGTATTTATAGTGTGATGTTTGGGCCTTTATGGGCTTTCGGGTCACATTTAATGGACCCGGGTCATGTTTAAAGACCCATGAGCTTTAAGTTGGAGAGAAATCAGCTTAGTCAAGAAGTGTTTAGGTTTTTTTTAGTACTTTTGTCATAGTTCGAACAGCCCTATGTTCATAGTGTTCAAAGTAATCTGTCCGATCCAAGTGACCTGTTCGATCCATGTGATCTGTCCGGTTTCCGGAGAGACTAGACCGATTTGCCCTTGTTCGGGGAGCATGATATGATGAATTCGGACTCATCAATATATATCATATCGTATTTAATATTGTAATTAAAAAAACATTTACTATACTTTTGTGTTATACTTTTAACGTTTAAATTATTAATTTTAGTTTTTATTAATTTGTAATATAAATGCAATAATATTATTAAAGAGTTTAAGAAAACATTTGTCTTATAATTTATTTAATAAAATAAAAAAACTATAATTGTTATCAAATAACAAATAAAACTCACATATTAGTATTAAGAATTTTAATTAATTATCCAAAATAGTTTTTTTAATTAAATGAATGAATTTTATTTAATGCAATCAAAATGATTAGTAATTTAATAGTGAAACTATATCAATAAATCTAACAGATTTTTATTTAATACTATGAGAAGGTTGATGAGTCAGAAAAATAAAACTATATATAATTTAATGTACAGATACCGATATTAGCCTACCTTTAAGCACGATAGCACATCTCATCATTTTTAAAGTGAGTTTCAAAAACCAAAAAGTTCAAACAACACTCTGATCACGAGTCTATTTAAGATTAAAAAAACATACTTTTAGTCGTGATCACTATGTATCTGCCAGAAGAAGTATGAATTATTCCTCTCGTTATCACATAAATAAATAAAATAGAGTGTGCACATCTGAAGCCAATATGGTGTATCAAAGAGAGATGAACCACCAAAATCATATTGTAATGTCAAAAGTAGTTCAGTCGAGTCTCTCAAATGTTGGTCTAAAACCTTGGATAGGTCAACAAAGCTACCCACCTACAGTTTAGGAGAGTTGTGTTTTCCTCCATGTGGCCCAGTGTTGGTTTGGTTAGCCACCACAAATGGCGCACAAATTTGACAGACTGGCAGACCTAGCCTCTTTTGATATGTTTTTGTTGAGCTGAAGTTATGTTTGAAATTTTTTCTCTTGGCTACAACAATCGTCCCTAAGATCTATCATTGAATTTTAATCGGTATAAGATAGAGAAAATGATATTATTGGAGACCCCAAGTGTTACCTAGAGAAATTCATAAATAAGATGTCCGACTTCATAAGAGATAACATGTCTCATCTATCGAGTTTTCTACATGACTTAAAAGAATTAAACTGACATGGTTCAAATAGATCTTATCATACAAAATTGGTAGCTTTGACATATTAAGGGTTGTGTTATGAATCAATTTATAGGCCCTAAAAAACAACTGGAGAAATGGTCTTTTACAACGCGTTAATAAATCTATTGCAAAGTCTATATCCACTAGCACGTGATTTATAGCGAATTTACAACAAAACTGTTTTGAACAATGAAACCCACTTTGCGTTGGTAATTACCACAAGTTTGCAATAGACTTAGTACGTAATTGGTAAAAAAATGTCATTAATAAGGTTGATGCTAAATTTATCAGTCAATTATTTGGTAAATCCATTTATTTATTCTTTTTACAATATTTTTCCTCTTATTTTTTCTTAAGTAAAAATAATAGTTCTAAGAATCAAAATATAAGTTAGAATAAATAGTTCTTTAAAAAAAGATAAAT
Organism: Limnanthes douglasii subsp. nivea; assembly: GCA_036936605.1. Classification (NCBI taxonomy): domain Eukaryota; kingdom Viridiplantae; phylum Streptophyta; class Magnoliopsida; order Brassicales; family Limnanthaceae; genus Limnanthes; species Limnanthes douglasii. The sequence continues at coordinate 119,918,288 of JAUPFV010000003.1, forward strand.
CACAAGTGACGTCTTTTTAATTGAACAAAGTAGTTTATCCTCAATCGAGAGTTCTATATAGTTCTTAGTCAAGGTTTTATAATTAGATGAAAGTATAAATAACATAATGAGTAATCAACAATGGCATGAGTGATAATAATAGCACCATAATCGATATATTACCACCACTATCTTTAAACTCTCAAAGAAGTTAGGATGCTTTGGATTGGTGACTTGCAGTACTCGGCTGACAAAGCTTATCATTTAAGTTTATTTCTCCCTCTCTTTGTCGATTAAGGTTTTAAATGAGTTGATTTGTGTTAATGTTTTAACTCTGTGAGTATTTTTTTTTACATGTGGGGAATAAAATTAATTTTAGCTCGAATGTTGTGTGTAGTAATTGTTGATTATGTATTTTTTTAGGTTATTTTATTTGTTTGTTTTGATTTTGTTTACTTCGTTCGTTTCAATTTCGTCATAAATATATTAACAAATTAGCACTTTTAAATACCTTTCAATTTGCAGGCTACTGTCATTGAACCTATGTATATATATATGGAAGACCTTGAATCCGCTTTAGAGAAAAACAAAGTCATTTTATTTTTTCAATGGATAGTTGTTTTTAAGCCACTCTTATTTATTTCCAAATGACTTTTTATATTTAATAATAACTTATCATGTACTTTAACTATGTGAAGGTTTGTCTTTTCTTTGTCAAGTATCCTACCAATCCATTCCTTAGATGTTTTGACATTGACTTAGTTTAGAAAATGTACCACAAAAAAGATGCATGGTGTGGCAAAAGGTACTTTTGTAACACAACTAAATCAAAAATCTCCTTCCATTGGCGTTGATCGTGTGTTACACTCTGTAACTAAATTAATTTATTGTTACTAATTTGCACCAATGCTTTTTAAAAAATATGGTTAGTAGATTTGTTTACCTCAAAATGTGTACTTGTTAAAAGCTACTTGTGTTCAATCATTTAGAATACGGTGAGTTATAGACTTCTTGATTATGTTCCAGTACATAATCAGAAGTTTTATATTAGCAATAAACTCTATTTGATGATAATAATAAATCTTAACCACAATTAGTGAATTTTATAGGCTTTATTGGATATTTATAACTTTTATTTTTAAACTACCATGATTGACATGTATGTATAATGAAATTTCCTCAATATGAAAGGTTTGGTTTTTCTTTTAAAACTGAAGATGCTAGTAATTGTATAATTGGTTGTGTTTTGTTGATAATGTGATTTCTTTTAGAACATTATACTAATGTTATGTAGACGATCGAAGCGAAGTAAGTTATGTTTAATTATTTATGCATCTCATTTGGGTTTGTTTCTCTTTTATTTTCTTCTACCTTTATTTTATCATTTACGTCCATTTCATATCTTCTAGAAATTAGGAAAAGAAAACTTAGAATTTTGGTTAGATAAATGGCATCATACTGACCCTCTTATCACATTAACACCTGCAAACATAACTTACTACATCTCTACAAAGATAGTTGGATTTTGGACAAATAATAATTGGGACTTATCAAAACTTTTCTATCGTATATTTCCTGCCAACATTAACAGAATTAGTAAAACACATATCAACAAAGATATGGAAGACACCATCATTTGGAAACTTTCCCCTGATGGAGCTTTTAATCTAAAGAATACAGTTTATACAATAAAGCACAAAAATATAACCTCAATGATTAAATCCAAGATTTGGAACAATATCTCTCCAAAGAAGTGCTCATCCACCCTTTGGAGAGTATTAAACAAATTAATAAGTGTAGATATGATTTTACAAATAAAAGGTTTTCAACTTGCTTCAAAATGCTTACATGTCAAAATTATGAAATTAAAGACCATGTCGTCATAACCTATGAATCTTCCTGGAATGTTTGGCTATTATTTTATGAAACATTTAACATTAGAATAAGTAGATACATGACAATTAATCACGTTGTTAACTTATGGTTGCTATCAACTGTAAGAAATACTCTACGGATTTCTTACTTAACTTATTGAACCATGAAATTAAATCATCTTGTAATAATGCGGAATAAATACTTACAGGATGTAGACATTCTTTGATCTTCAGATTCCTAACTTAAAGCGGATGATCCGTGATCCTTTGCTAGGTTATCGATTCTTCTAAGAGATGGCAACCAAAACACACTTTTGTAATTGATTCGAAGAAAGAATCAATTTGTTTTTCTTAAAGGATTTTTCTCTCTGTATTTTGATCTCGTATCTTTAAAGAATGAGGAACTCATTCTTATATAGAACTGAAGTGAGAAAACGGTTCTTCTCTTTTAACCGTTTGTAACTTCCAGACGGTTACTTAATGAAGACCAATCCTTATTAAATTGCCACCCTTATGGACCATAACCCGGTATTATTTTGTTTTACAAAATAACCCCAAAACTTTACGTTTTGCTTAAGTAGTTTATTTCCGAATCCAATCCTTCACAGTATTCGGAATTAAACCTGGTATCTATACAATTACCTCCATGATACATATTTTATCTACTAGTCCGTCCTTTTCTTTATGATTACTTTTATTGGACTAATATTAACGATAGTTCGATACATCGATAAAACATGTGACAGTCCAACTTAATGGAGAAATTCCAACAATCTCCCACTTGGATCATCATATGCTACTATAGGATGCATCCACTTAATGAACGTTCTTAATTTCTATCGTCACATAGATAACCTTAACAATCCCGTAAATGACCATTAACGACATAGGACTAAAGTCATCATCAATGCATTTCAAGCCGCAAATAGATGCATCAGTAATCACGATATCGCAACAATCAACTACATGGATCTATCATGGTGCATAGCATAAGAATAATATGAAATGTAATCTTACATATCTACTCTTAACTAGTCCCACTTAATTGGAGGTCTACTTACAACAGAGTACGAATAATCAAATACAAGAGCACACTGAAAACTTATATATAAATATGTTTGCATTAATGACCTTAAGTTCGCGAATATCATAATACAAACAAATTTAATAGTTTAATACAAACTCCCACTGAAACTAATAATCCTCTAAATACACAACACCCATGTTAATGGTGTGTTCAATAAAAACTTTAGATACTAATGCCTTCGTAAGAGGATCTGCTAACATCGAGTTTGTCCCTATGTGCTCCACACTAATTTGACCACTATATACTCTCTCTTTAACAGGCAGGAACTTGATATCTACATGTTTGGACTTAACCGAGCTCATGTTACTGTTTGAATACTGAACTGCCGAGTTATTGTCACAATATAATCTAAGGGGTCTTTCTATCCCATCTACGATTTGAAGTCCCGTGACAAAATTTCGCAGCCAAAGCGCCTGATTGGATGCCTCGAAACAAGCAACAAATTCCGCAGCCATAGTGGAAGATGCAATGAATGTTTGTTTAACACTTTTCCATGATATTGCACCTCCCTCTAAAAGGAATATAATGCCTGAGGTTGAACGACGAGAATCCTCACATCCAGCGAAATCCGAGTCAGAATACCCTATGACCTCCAGTTTATCCGACTTCTTATATGTTAACCTGTGATGTTTTGTTTGTTGCAAATACCGGAGAACTCTTTTGACTGCTTTCCAGTGTTCCATCCCCGGATTACTTACATATCTTCCTAACACGCCCACCACAAAAACAATATCTGGCCGTGTACAAACTTGAGCATACATCAGACTTCCAACAACCGAAGCATATGGAACCTTTTGCATTTCCTCAATCTCAAGTTTTGTCTTTAGGCATTACTTAAGGCTAAACTTTTCACCTTTTGATATAGGGGTTTCCTTTCCTTTGCTGTTAGCCATCCCGTAACATTGTAACATACTCTCAATATACGCCTTTTGTGATAAACTCAAAATTCCATGGGATCGATTCCTATGAATTTGAATTCCTAACACAAATGATGCATCACCAAGATCTTTCATATCGAATTTGTCCGAAAGAAATTTCTTGGTCGTATGTAACAATTCCTTATCGTTCGTGGCCAATAATATGTCATCAACATACTGTTAGGTGTGACCAAAAGTCCCACATCCCACATCGGTTAAACATGGGAAGAAATATCAGTATATAAGTTAAGAATCCATCTCCATTAGTGTGAGGCCTTTTGGAAGTGGACCAAAAGCAAAGCCGTGCGGGCCAGTGGGCTCAAAGGGGACAATATCACACTATTGTGGAGATCGGAGTATTCTTACTTATATACAAAAGCGGAATATACTGACCCCATCGTGAGGGCCTGATAGCTCATCAAGCAGGTGGCTTGATAAAGGAGCGGCACAGTGTCATCGTGGTACTTTGTTCGAGAGGAGGAACTTTGTTCGAGAGGAGGATTGTTAGGTGCGACCAAAAGTCCCACATCCCACATCGGTTAAACATGGGAAGAAAGATCAGTATATAAGTTAAGAATCCATCTCCATTAGTGTGAGGCCTTTTGGAAGTGGACCAAAAGCAAAGTCGTGCGGGCCAGTGGGCCCAAAGCGGACAATATCACACTATTGTGGAGATTGGAGTATTCTTACTTATATACAAAAAGCGGAATATACTGACCCAATATTCCATACACATACAACACTAGAAATATGAATTTACTCCCATGAACTTTTGATACACACAATCCTCCACTGAATTTATCTCGAAACCAAATGAGACAATAACTTCAAGGAATTTGTGATACCACTGTCGAGATGCTTGCTTGAGACCATCAATAGATTTCTTTAGTTTGCATACTGTCGACTTTGGATCACCAAAGACAAAGTTTTCAGGTTGTAACATATAGATCGTTTCCTTAATGTCTCCGTTAAGAAAAGCGGTATTTACGTCCATTTGATGGAGCTCAAGGTCGAAGTGTGCAACTAATGCCATGATTGTCCGAAAAGAATCCTTTGAAGAAACTGGAGAGAAGGTTTCTTTAAAGTCAATCCCTTCACGTTGAGTAAAACCCTTAGCTACAAGTCGTGCATTATGCCTCTCCACATTACCCTTAGAATCCCGTTTGGTTTTAAAAATCCATTTACAACCAATCAGCTTCTTTCCTTCAGGTAATGGAACAAGTTCCCATACCGCGTTATCTTGCATTGATTTAAACTCTTCGTTCATTGCTTTAATCCATAAATGAGAATCAGAACTTTTCATGGCATCACGAACACTTAAAGGATCGTTTTCTGTTGAACCATAAAATTCTTCATGTTCTTGAAGATACACTATATAGTCTGAAGATATAGCGCTCTTTCTTTCTCTAGTAGATCTACGCAAAGGCATAACTTCTTCATTTTGCACTTGAACTTCTTGAGGAGGTAGAGTTTGTTCTTCTTGAACAACTTTATTTTTCTCCATTGGAACAACATCCATAGGAGGAAGATTAACATCATCTTGAGTATCTATATGTTCTAACGAATCTGAAGTGATGATTGGCCTTCTAATTACCATATCATCATCTGACACTATAATATCATTGTTAGAACCTTCATGAATCTCTATTGATTCTTCCTCAAAATGAATGTTCGTTACTAAATTCTTCCCCCCAAACTCTATATCCTCAAAGAATTTCGCTGTACCCGTCTCAAATATATTCTTTGTGGAAGGATCATAAAATTTAAAACCCCTACTGTGCTCGGGATATCCGATGAAATAACTACTAACCGTTTTGGAGTCCAATTTCTTTTCATTCGGCCTATAAGGCTTCGCTTCAGCTGGACATCCCCAAACATGTAAATGTTTTAAACTAGGTTTACGCCCAGTCCAAAGTTCATACGGTGTCTTAGTAGTTTCTTTCGTCGGAACTCTATTAAGTAGGTAGGTCGCACATTTTATTGCTTCTCCCCAGAGTGATATAGGTAATGTTGAATGACTAATCATACTTCTTACCATATCCTTCAATGTACGGTTTCGTCTCTCAGATACTCAATTCATGTTGGGCGAACCCGGCATTGTATACTGAGGGATTATGCCACACTCTTCTAGGAACTTTGCAAACGGTCCATGACGTTGTTCACCTAAACCATCATATCTCCCGTAGTATTCACCACCACGGTCCGATCTGACGCACTTAATGTCTTTACCAAGTTATTTTTCAACTTCGGTCTTAAAGACTTTGAACTTGTCAATGGCCTCTGATTTTTTGTGAATGAGATATAGATACCCATATCGTGAAAAGTCGTCAATGAAAGATACAAAATATCGTTGGCCGTTCCATGATTCTGTAGGGAACGGACCGCAAATGTTGGTATGTATCAAATCCAAGACCCCTTTCGCTCTGTATGCATCTAATCATTTCACTTTGGTCTGTTTTCCTTTTATGCATTCAACGCAAACGTTGAAGTCCGAAAAATCCAGTTCACTTAATAAACCTTCTGAAACAAGATTTTCAATTCTATTTCTAGAAATGTGACCTAATCGCTTGTGTCAAAGTTTTGCTGATTTTTCCATTTTACAATTTAGTTTTCCAGGTACATCTACATTCATTATCGCTTTGTGATCCTTTATAGTATCCAATAAATACAAGTTATCATTTGCTATTAACTTTCCAGAACCAACAACATTACCATGTAAATAAAGACATAAACTTTCATTTCCAAATAGACAAGAATAACTTAATTTGTCCAACAACAGAAAGGAAATTAGGTTCCTTCGAAAAAGAAGGTACATACAATACGTCTTTTAAATACAAAAAATGTCCACTAGTAAGCAACAAACGAAAATCACAAATAGAATGAACTAAACACGAACTGCCATCAGCTGTATAGATGGATGTTTCACCATCACTCAGGCTTCGTTTTCTTATCATACCCTGCAAAGAAATACAAACATGAGTTGTTGCTGCTGTATCAACCCACCAAGTATTTCTCGGCACTGAAACTAAATTGATCTGAGAACAGACCATAGAAGTGAAAATACCTTTGACTTTCATCATAGCCCTCCATTTTTCACATTCTTTCTTAAAGTTCCCCGATTTCTTACAATGGAAGCAACGCCCTTTACCAGACGTACCCTTATGCTTCTTTTGTCCCGAACCGGATGCATGTGCATCTGAACCTTCATACTTTCTCTTAATTCCCTTATCCACTTGAGCTTTCACCATTTGCACTTCTGGATGTTCTTGCTTCATCTTTTCCTCCTCTTGCGCTGCTTGAGAGATGAGCTCGTTGAGAGTCCATTTTTCGCGCTGACAGTTATAAGAAGTTTCAAAGTTCTTATACTGAGGAAGGAAAGAGTGAAAAGCAAAGCTTACCACAACATCTTCGGGAAGGTCAATCTTAAGTGCTTTCAGTTTGGAAGCGATGTTTGACATTTCCAAGATGTGCTCACGAACAGTCCCTTTGCCACGATATTTCATAGAGGCTAGCTTAATAAGCAGCGTCTTAATCTCTACTTTATCGTTCTTGGCAAAACATTTCTCTACCTCTTCGAGAAATTTTTTTGCATTAGTGATCTCAGGTGGAACTGCACCACGGAATGCTAATGGAATTGCTTGCTTCATGATCCCTAGACTTATCATGTTCGACTTTTCCCACGCCTCTGACTCTTTCTTCTCCGTAGGAGAGCTGTCATCAGTCAGGGGTTTAGGTTCATCGACCCTTAATGCTAAGTCGTAATGATGACACATCAAGTGTAGCAACATATCTTCTTTCCACAGCTCAAAGTTACTCCCATTAAGTATGGGTGCCTTTTTGCCTTCCGGGTTATAGAGATACGAATTTGCTAACATAACAAACAACAAACAATAAATAGCCAAAAACACCACTTAACATATAATCTCCATAGTATTTAACAAATAAACATAGCATAATAAAACATACTCTTACAAGATCAATAAGATACCTTTGGGCAAGCATATTAATTTGTATATGTATGAGTTTGAGCATAATTAATGTTGATCTTAGCAATTGACTTAATTAAGAAAATCTTCCTTTGGGACGATTTTCCTAGTTCAATTTTATTAATGATCAATTCACAAATAACTATCTGGTGTCTAAACTTAACTATGTCAAACCTTAAACTTCCTTTGGGCCGATTAAAATTTACATACTTGTCAATCATAGACTAGTCAAAACTCTAAAATAATTAATTCAGCAATAGGGATCACTTTGGCGATATATTGAATCATTAATTATTTATCCAAATTCGGACAACTTAAAACATGCTAATTATTTTGAAAAATACTATACAACTACCTTACTTAATGTCCAAACTATTTCGTAGTCTAAGTATAAATTTAATCAAATTAAATTTAAACCTTGAATTTATTATATTATAATATATCTTTAATTATATTAGAATATAATTCTTAATATATATTATAATATAATACTTAATATATAAATATATATATATATATATATATATATATTCAGATTTATACTCAATCATAACTGTTTTTGCACTTATTTCAATTTAAACGGCACACGTACTAAAACACGTAGTATGTTGGCAGTTATGTCAATTTGAACGGCGCACGTACTAAAACACGTCGTTTTAGTACAACATATTAAAACAAATTACGTGTACTAACTTAACCATAAAATTACGTATGTAACTGATCACTGCAAGCAGTTCCTAATTTGGGTATTTATATAAATATTTCAATATTTCAGATTTATATATTATTATATATATATATATATATATACCAAATCAACCCACCACTTCCTAATACTTCACGTAAATAGTATAAGTGGACCCACCACTTTCACGTGGAGCAACGGTAAGCAGTCGAAGATTATTAACTTAACTGCATAGCAGAATTCGCAGATGTCTGTTTTTTATTCCTATAACTTATTAGAATTTTGTACCAATACATCTAATATATATATATATAATCTAATTTTATAATCTGAAAACTTAAGAAGTTAACTCCATGGTGACTCTGATACCACTTGTAAGAAATACTCTACGGATTTCTTACTTAACTTATTGAACCATGAAATTAAATCAGCATGTAATAATGCGGAATAAATACTTACAGGATGTAGACATTCTTTGATCTTCAGATTCCTGACTTGAAGCGGATAATCTGTGATCCTTTGCTAGGTTATCGATTCTTCTAAGAGATGGCAACCAAAACACACTTTTGTAATTGATTCGAAGGAAGAATCAATTTGTTTTTCTTAAAGGATTTTTCTCTCTGTATTTTGATCTCGTATCTTTAAAGAATGAGGAACTCATTCTTATATAGAACTGAAGTGAGAAAACGGTTCTTCTCTTTTGACCGTTTGTAACTTCCAGACGGTTACTTAATGAAGACCAGTCCTTCTTAAATTGCCACCCTTAGGGACCATAACCCGGTATTATTTTGTTTTACAAAATAACCCCAAAACTTTACGTTTTGCTTAAGTAGTTTATTTCCGAATCCAATCCTTCATAGTATTCAGAATTAAACCTGGTATCTATACAATTACCTCCATGATACATATTTTATTTACTAGTCCGTTCTTTTCTTTATGATTACTTTTATTGGACTAATATTAACGATAGTTCGATACATCGATAAAACATGTGACGGTCCAACTTAATGGAGAAATTCCAACATCAACATCTAAGACAACTCATGTAAGAACTATCTTACTTGCATTGATAGTCTGGTCTATATGAACAGCTAGAAACAACTGTAAACATAAGAATATAGTTATTTCTTACAAAAAGATCATCAACTATATTTCATACATGCTTACATCATTAGATATTTCGCTATCACTTAACAGAAAACATTGGAAAGGTGATTCTCACGTAGCTAAAGATTTGAATTGTTATAATCACTTAAAACATTCTAAGCCTTTTATTCACGTAAAATGGAATACACTTACTCCTAATCGACTTAAACTGAATTGTGATGGTTCATCATTACTCAATGGTAAATCAAGTTATGGATTTATATTAGGAAATGAACAAGGTGAATTAGTGATAACTAAAGGTAGTTTAATAGGTAAATGTTCACCGCGAGTTGCTGAAGTTTACTCACTACTGAATGGTTTACTATGCTGTAAAGAGAAAGATTTAAAGCTGATTGACATTGAAATAGATTCATTAATGTTGTTTGATATGCTAGCTTCAGGAAAATATCCTTGGTATTTAGAGAAAATCTTACAATATTGATGAAAATTGCAATTATTATTTTTTTTCGGAAGGAACCTCCAGCCGCTGCTCAGAGTGCAATGAGCGCGCACATGGTGAACTCTCAGTCTAACGCAATAGCCTGCAAACCAACACCAGAAGGTAAACCACACAAAATGACAGGCTCAGCCGAGAAAACGTAGGCAGAGCACAAACATATCTTATTCAACCAACTCGGCTACCCCTTTGGAGGAAAATATGAACGGATAAATAAAAATTGCAATTATACGTACATATAGGATAGGATTTCCTGATTTATAGTAGTCCTACTTTGGTGCTGCCAAATCTACATTTAAACATGTGGTTGATCTGTCATTAAGTAGAAGTCAAGAAACATATGTTGCATAAGTTACTTCTTCATCACTTATTTGCAGTTGACCCATTAAATGTTTACAAAGATTAAACAAACAGACGTTGTTGGTCAATCAAATCGATCAGAAGATAGTTATTACAATAACAAACCTATATCCTGTATTTTGTTTTTTTTTTATAATTTTGTGTCAATTTCTATAGATGAATAATTCACAGTAATTTATCTTTTTTACTAATATAAACTTTTCAAATAAGATTACGTAGGATTAACAGGAAGACGAGGAACTGAAATTGCAAAGAGGTGAGTGTGAACTTGAAATTACTGTATGTCTACTGGGTCATTTTTTGTAGAGCAAAAAATATGAAGATTCCACATGGGATATTGCTTATTGACAATAGAGAGTACTGACAAGTAATTAGAGCATGGGAAAAAATCGACTACATCTGGTTCAAGTACTGTGAGCTTCTCAAGTCTTGGTAATTAATCATTCGAAGTTTTGAAAATTCATAACTCTTTGTTTCATTTGTGTATTAAGTGAGATGATATTATGATTTTTGTAACGTGGGAAGGAATAATTTTTGTGTTGTCTGGTTCTATAAATCCATAGAAGAGTGCATAATGATCTCAGGTTAATTGAATATTAGGGATGGAGGATCCAGGTGAAACTCCCATAAGTTTATGGTCTTGAAAATTCTACTCAGGATAATAGTATCGGGCATCTCATTATTGATAACGAAAAAGGTAGGAATTATTAAAAAAACTCATTTTTGGTATGATTTTTGATATTTATAAAATTGGTAGTAGACATAAAATTTAAAAAATCCCAAAATCTGTTTAATTACAATTCATGTAGTTAGCTACTCCGCGAAGTTGTAAACCAAAACAACTACCACGAAACCATAATCCAACTTCACCGAACTAAAAAAAACCTTAAAACACTAAATTCATAAACCCATTTTTCTCCGAACCTTCAAAATCTTTAAAAGATGACTGAAATGGAGTTGGAATCAGTTCCTTTGTAGATCAGTATGGACCACAATGTGGTACATCGTTTTCCACTTTTTTCTTCGACAATGCAGAGTTTAAAAAAAAACTCAAACTTTAATGTTCTTCGTCATTCGATGGCGTCGATATAGGGTTCTTCGGCAATCAGGTTGGTGAATCAACTAATACGCATGTCATCTCATTGCGTATATTAGTCAGTTCTTCATATCATCGGCGAAATAGCCTAAACTAATCCAGAATCCTGGTTAGATTGATTTGTTTATTTTGTATGTGTTGCAGGAGGTTATCAAATGTGAAATTTCACTTGTTTCCGACTGCACTCACCATTTCAAGACACACGACAAGTATAGTATAGAGTCGATGACCGAGTGGGTCAAAAGTACAAAGAATTCGTTCGGTTTCTCAATTAAGATATCATCTAGGGAACGGGGGGAAATAGAGAGAATACCAAAATTAGATTATCGGTGTGAGTGATCTGGTATATTTAAGTCGACCGTTAGAGAGTGCGACCGTGAGCGTAAGGCTACTAATAGCAAAAAAATTAATTACCCTTTTCATTTGGTAGGAAATATGATAAAAGGTGATGATAAGTGAGATTTAAGCGTTTTTTTGCAAGCACAATCATGAACCGATTGTGTATGCGTAATGAAATTTGCAATGATCGAAATTAAAATCAAAGGAAAAATAGCTCGTCGATGTTATAACGGTGAACGAAACAACTCCACGACAAATATTTTATGTTTTAAAGAAGATCGATCCAGATAATGCGTCAAATATCCGTCACATATACAATCACCGTCAAAGAACGAAAATAGTTGAAAATTGTGGTCGTTCTCAAATGTAATGTTTGTTAGGTAAATTACAAATGCACAAATACAAGCATTTAGAATGGACGGCCAACGATGGCTCGAATGTGATAACCGATTTGTTCTTTGCACATCCGCTTAGTATTGATTTACTATGGACCATTCTACGGTTGTTTATCATGGATAACACATACAAAGTTATTATGTACGAGATTCCTTTGTTCGAAGTGGACGGGGTAATATCGACCAACAAAACGTTTTGCATTGGTTTCACATTCATGGCGAAAGAAAAACAAGACAACTATGCATGTCATTGGGATGTTTGAAAACAGTAATAGAGGAAAACGGTTGTGAATTGTCTTGTGTTATAATAACGGGATGTAAACTTGATTTGGTGAATAACATGGACAAAATATTTCCTAGTGCAAGACATATGTTATGCGAATAGCATATCAACAAGAATATTAATGGGAAAACAATAAAAATGTTTAAAGATGACAGAGTGTTTTAAAACTTTTTGGTGGCTTGGAATAACATCTTTTCATCCACCATCGTTGACGCGGAACGAGAGCTTGTTTAAGATGCGGCCGATGTTCAAAGAGCATGATAAAAAGGTCGATTATGTCGTACACTTGTGGATTACTCTATATAAAAAAAGATTCGTTCACGCCTATACTAACAAAATCATGCATTTCAATAATCACACATCTAATAGGATGGAAAGCTCGCATGATACGATAAAACAAATCGGGTCAAGCCGATTCAGTTTTGATAGATTTAGAGAAAGTACATGGTTTGTTAGAGATGTTGCACTTGACCATTAAACAATCGGTGGAGCTTAGTAAGTGTCGTCTAATTCACAAATATCAAGATATGTATCACCTATTGCATTGGCTATAACTGTCTTGATAAAACTGGAGCTGACAAATCTTCGTACGTTTGCATGGATCGTACGACCAAGGTTTACCATGTGCCCATGAACTAGGAGCAATCCGAAGAGTGGACGAGTATGTACCTATGCGAATTATTGACGAGCATTAGAGAAGACTAGACATTGTTCCCTGAGTTAAACTAATCGACGAAGAAGAGGGTAAAGTTAATTTTACAAATCTAAATGTACCCAAATATAACAGGTAGAGCAACAACATCACCCTATACCGCGAGTCTCAGTATCATGTCCACGTCTAGGGTTTATTAGGAAAACAAAGGGTCCCAATATCATGTCCACGTCTAAAAAAAGGTATTGGCATATGTAATAACTATCGTCACATTCATCATGAAAGACATTTCACCCAAAATTATATAAGAATCTCTTTCAATTTTTCCACTACAACGTATAAGTGGGATGTGGCAACCGATTCCGTGGCTTTTGGCAAACCAAGCCTGTTTACCACAACGGAGATATCATCCTGTTGTGCATCCAGTCAATTTTGTCACGAACATACTCTCTATCACTAAATTTCGGAACGAGTATGCATAGGAACATTGATAATTATGTCATTCCAAGCCTCCCGATATAAAGGATCCAACTTAAGGTCTTCCATGTAAAAAACATAGCCTTGATATTTAGAATCTATAGCTCACTGTTGCAACAGAAGATTGGTTTAGCCTATGTAAGGGCTCCAAGTACCAGTATACAACCTCACCTTACCAACATTAGAAACACGTTAAGTATTCTCCCTCTAGTTTTAAAAAATGATGAAATTTTTCTCTGAATCCCTAACAAGTCCAGACCGTATTTTACCATAGCAGCACCTATACTGCTCTCAGACCATATAGGGATAAAGTCGTTTGGGCTTCCTTAGTCTGGAACAAGTATTCTATTTCGAGGCACTCTTTTATCACCTGGATGACCATTCACAACAAGCTCACTACTCGGGATAAACTTATTGATTGGGAGTTTGACACTCCATCTAAGTGCGTTTTCTGCTCCGACTGTCCAGAAACACTGGAACATCTCCTCATTCTCTGTCCTTACTCATCCTATATCTAGGAGGCCAAAGTTCGAAAACTTCTCAATAACTCAAATCCTACCTCCTGGGCCTCTTGCCTTGAGGAGGCGAGCTCCTGGACTGCTTCTGACAACGGAAAAGGCCACCTTTGGCGATCTGTTTTATGTTCGATTATCTACTACATCTGGAACGAGAGAAAGACTAGAATTCTCAACAACAACCATGTGTTGAGCTCGAGTATCGCTCATCATGTTCTATCTGACGTTTACTACCGCTACCATGGTACGAATGTCACTTTTCTTTTGCAATAGGTTATCATATGTATGTAATGTTTTCGTTAACTGATTTAGGGTTAAGCCCTGATTTGTAATCGGACCCACTCGATCGTCCTGAACACTTGTAAACAATTTTTATAGCGTTTTGTACCAAAAAAATGAAGAAATGAACATCAAATATTTACCTTGTCAGAGTACTTAGCCTATTTATTTTAAATAAATCAAGAAATGATTAAGTTTCAAAGCAACAGCTAATAGCATCATATATAAAATAGCTTTTTCTTAAGTTATCTCATAAATTATGCATGTAGCCCAACTTGTAATCAAATGATTTTGTAAAAAATAGTAGACAGTACATGTACCTATACAATATATTCTCACAAGAACTAAGTAGAAGCTATATAGTAATCAAGCACTTCTTTTTTATCTAAATCTATGAAGAGTATGTGAGGACTGAGTTCATCAATGGTGGTTTCGAGCTTTGGGTTCTCTATGTGTTTGTGAAAGAGTAAAGTAAAGAGGCTTCTAGGGTTTCAGGCAGAGTTCACTTCCCTTAGTTAAACGGTTGTGTTTAATGTGTGTGGAGTTCACTCTCTCTCTCTTTTTCTTGTTCTAACTTGGTATCAGAGCTTCTCAAAGCCTTCAATGGAAAATCCTGGATCACCAACTCAAAGCAGTGAGTCTTTAGGCTGAGTTCTTCTTGGAAGCTTCTCCAGTGCTGCTAAAGGCATGCACCTGCAAACAATCAACAACAATAACAATAGTTTGATTAAACTTGATAGGAATAACTACTTGCTATGGAGAACTATGGTGTTACCTATGGTGAAAGGTAACAAACTAGGAGGTTTTATCACAGGGGATAAACCTGTCATCCTAAGTTCATCAGTGATTCAGAAGGTAATATTGCTGAGAATCCAGATCATGAAGATTGGATTGTGAAAGATCAACTCCTTCTTGGATGGCTATACTCTACAATGAATCCTGAGGTGGCTGCTCAATTGATGGAAGAAGGCACTTCTAAGGACTTATGGGATGCAGCTAGCAAACTTTCTGGCTCACATACAAGAGCTATAATCACCTACTATAAATCTGAGTTTCAGAGGACACGCAAAGGTACCTCTAGTATGACTGATTACTTAAGCAAAATGAAAAATATAGTTGATAATTTAGTGCTAGCTGGATACATCTACCAACTCACCTATTTCACTCAACAATGTTTTACATGTACCTATGATAAACAAAAACTTGCTTTCTATCTCACAACTCACTAGCCATAATAATATTTTTATTGAGTTTCACAAGGGTTTTTATCCTGTGAAGGACAATGAGTCACAGACTGTGCTTCTCAGAGGGACTACTGAAAGTGTGTTGTACAAGTTGGAAGACCTTCCTAAGTCACAGGAAAAAGGGGCAACTTATGTCACTGCTACCACACAATCTTCAGTCATTAATTCAGCTCTTCCTAATGTTTTTTTTGTTGGTATTTCTAGTTTCTTAAAAGATGGATGGCATAGGAAGTTTGGCCATCCATCTCAGAATGTTCTAAACACAATACTAAGAGCTTGTAATCTTAATTATGTTCTAAAAAGTGACTCTACTTTCTGTGAAGCTTGTCAAATTTGGAAAAGCTCATAGCTTACCCTATTCTGTTTCTAGTTCTTATTATAGTAGTGTGTTAGATCTTATACATACAGATGTTTGGGGCCTTCTCTTATTCATTCTACTGAAGGTTATAAGTACTATGTGATATTTCTTGATGATCACACTAGGTATACATGGTTCTACCATATCAAAGATAAAATCCAAGTGTTTAGTTTATTCAATAACTTTAAGTGTCTTGTTGAAAAACAGTTTGAAAGGGCTATCAAGGTGGTTCAGTGTGATTGGGGAGGAGAATACAGACCTTTGTCTAATATGGCACAAGACCAAGGGTTTATTTTGAGAAGTTCCTGTCCTCATACCTCATCCCAAAATAGGAGGGCTGAGAGAAAACATAGGCACCTTGTAGAGACAGGCTTAACCCTTCTAGCTCAAGCCAGTCTGCCCTAAAAATACTGGGTACAAGCCTTTGAGACTGCTGTTTATCTCATCAATAGATTACCTACACCTATCCTAACCAATAAGTCTCCATATGAACTTCGATTTCACAAAGAACCTAGCTATCTAATTTTGAAAAACTTTGGGTGTGCTTGTTTTCCCTGCCTAAGGTCTTATCAAACCCATACATTTCAGTTTCATTCTACAAAGTGTGTGTTATTGGATTACATTCAGTTTCCCAAAGGGTATGTTTGCCTTAGTTCTATTGGCATAACTTATATCTCTCGTAATGCTGTGTTTAATGAAACTGATTTTCCTTTCCAAAAAGAGTTCTTAAACATTTGTCACTCTGAGTCATCTAAACACTACCATGTGTAATTGTGGCTTCCTAATTTGCCTATAGGTCTTATGACTAGTGAAGGTCTATCAGCTCCAACTGCTCACATCACTGGTTCACCTAAAGCAGCTAGTTCTTTACAGCCTATGCCCTCATAAGGTATTGATTCTTTCTATTCCGATCTTATTGCTACTAAGTTCACTGATCATATAACTCAAACTAGCCCTCGTATACTACATACTCAGTATTAGTCTGTTAATTGTGACATTGCACCTAATACTAGTCATGACTCTCTTCCTCACACTGTCACAGACACCTCACAGAATACCAATCCCATTTCTCAGTCCAAAATTGCTATATGTCTACATTTTCTACATCCTGGTCATACACCTAAACATTCATCTCACCTCAACACCCATCCTATGCAAACTAGAACTCAATATGGAACTATTAAACCTAAGGTTCCCTATATTGGCTCACTGACCACTACTGACTTGTCTATCATTGAACCTACTACTTATTATAAAGTTGTGCTAAATCCTCACTTGGTCAATGTTATGGAAGCAAAGTACAAGGCACTTATTGCAAATGATACTTTGACTCTTGTTCCCTGGTCCTCCACCCAAAATGTGGTTGGATGTAAGTAGGTATACAAGATTAAACATCACATTGATGGCTCAATTCAAAGGTACAAGTCAAGGTTGGTGGCCAAGTGGTTTCATCAAACCCCTGGCATAGATTTTTTGGAAACTTTCAATCATGTTATTAAGCCTTCTGCTGTTCGAATTGTCCTAACTTTTGTTGTCTCTCAAGAGTGGGAGGTGAGACAATTTGACATAAACAATACGTTTCTAAATGGGTACATCTCTGAGGATGTGTATATGAATCAACCAGAAAGGTTCCAGGACATTGAGAAACCTACACATGTGTGTAAACTTTGCAAAGCCCTGTATGGCCTCAAGCAGACTCCAAAGGCATGGTACCCTAGAGTGAGGGATACTTTACTTGAGTGGGGCTTTAAGAATTCGAGAGAATATTTCTCTCTATTCTACTTTGTCCCTAAAACTACTGTTATTCTAATTTTAGTCTTTGTAAACGATATCCTAGTTATAAGTTCACAAACAGAATGCCTACAACAATTTGTTCACAGACTGAATGCAAAAAAATCTTGAAGGATACGGGGCCCCTCCATATATTCCTAGGAATAGAGATTCATCGTGACGCTACAGGAATGTACTTAACGCAGCGTCAATATATTCAAACTTACTGTTAGCTCTAGGAATGTCTTTGTCGAAGCCTTGTACCACTCTCATTGTTGATGGTGTCCTTCTCTCCACTACTACTAGTACTCCTCTACCATACCTATACATCATATCGTAGTCTGTTAGGAGCACTAAAACATTTAAATCACACCCGACATGATATTTCCTTTGTTGTGAACAAGCTCAGTCAATATCAGCAGGCGCCTACTACAATACATTGGTAGAGTTTTAAAAGGGTACTTCGTTACTTATTTGGGTCTAGCTGGGTTGGACCCCACATTAAACCAAGCTATAATCTTCAGTTTCTTGGATTTTTTTATACTGATTGGTCATCTTCTCCAGATGATCGACAAAGTGGTGATGCATATTGCGTCTATCTTGGGGATTTCCTCATTTTCTGGTCTTCGAAAAAGAACAATGTGGTGGCTAGGTATTTTACTGAGTCAGAGTATCGAGCTTTGGCTAATTTGTCTACTGAACTCATCTGGATTTGATGTATTCTCACTGAAATTCAGTTCCATGTCACACCCCCATCTGTAATTTGGTGTGACAATCTGGGAGCCATCTCTCTAGCCTCGAATCATGTATTCCATGCACGAATGAAGAATATCGAGATCGACATACACTTCATTCGTGATCAAGTTCTTCAAGGCTTGCTTCAAATTTGATTTGTGCCTTCTCAGGATCAACTAGTTGATTACCTCTCGAAACCTCTGACCCATCATCGATTCTCCTTTCTTCGAGACAAACTTGATATCATTGTTTCGCCTCTTCGTTTGCGGAAGGATGTGAAGAGTATGTGAGGAATGAGTTCATCAATGGTGGTTTCAAGCTTTGGGTTCTCTCTGCATTTGTGAAAGAGTAAAGTAAATGGGCTTCTAGGGTTTCAAGTAGAGTTCAGTTCCCTTAGTTAAACGGTTGTGTTTAATGTGTGTAGAGTATGGATTCAGGTATGCCCGAATAAAATGTTTGAGCCCTTGAAGTTTATGAAATCGGTCCAAGCCCAACTGTTCTATATCACACGTTAATAAGTCACAACAGACTAGTGTTACTCTTGTAAATACATTAAATAGGAAAGTGCAACTGATTGTATATAGCTGGAAAAACTGCATAACAAACATGATTCATTAGCTACCACTAACAGCCTATAAAAGCTACATTGTTATTGTTACACGTGTAGAACTTTGAAGAAATAAATTCTGATTCTTTCACTCTTTTTTTCTTGTTTGTTCTAACTAAATCAGATCTTTTGCTGTTATTGGATATAGGATTTACCCTCGAAAAATTCCTCATGTCTAGGAAAATATGCACTCCTATATTTTTTTCATCATTTATAATATGTGACAAGATTCAAGCATACCATCAACAATCATAACAATTTTTTCTTTTTATTAATACCAGCACGAACGATACATGATTTATTTCATGAGGGTTGAAGACAAATATGTTATATCTTTTTATGAAATACAAATATATGTTCTTCGGAAAGAGCGGTACGAGTAACAAAGCATAAAATAAGCAGGTAAAAGTAATGTTTAGGTTAAGATTTTAATTTTAGATGCGAAAACTAAACCAACCTAACGAGAATTACAACAAAAGCTGAAATTAGCAAAACATGAGAAAAAATAAAAACATGAATAATATCCATTTAAGTGTACACGAGAATAACATCCCTTAAGTGTACGCAATGTTATAATGAAAACAAAAAGAAATTAACAAAAATTAATGATTAAAATAGGGTTTCGTACCATTTCGTAATCCGTAAAATATCAATGTATAACCTTCTTTATTATGTTTGACATATTTCATGACTTTAGAAATAATTAAACAAGACATACACTTCTCGTCAAAATCTGAGTTTCTAGTTGCTCATTTCCTAAAGGTTCATATAATGGAGCAACGAAATTGGCAAACAACTCCTAAATTTACCATGTATACAACTTAGGTTGCTTCTTTCTTTCTCATATAAAAGACGGTAATAAACACATAATGAGTGACGAATCCAATTCCACCTCAGATCCCGGAGACTTTTAAGTTTACCAAACATATCGTTACTTGAAGAATAACGATTTCGACATAAATCTAAAATGCATATGCATATCATTGCAGCTGCCGAACAAAGGCGTAGTCATATCCATGGATTAAATTCTTGTTAACCCCATATAACATAGCAATTGGTGGCATCCACATGAATACCAACACGATTGCGTTACTTTTCCACCGTAACTGGAGCGTCACCAAGGTGCAAAACACTTGGTTTACTAGTGACATCATAATCTATAAACGAGTCAGAGTACAAGAAGAATAGCTAAGTATGAATAGTTCCGAATTCGATGATCATGAAAACATCAAGATCAATTGTAAAATCGGTTTCACTTCACATAGCTAGAAGGATACACGTTCGTTATCATCGATTCTATAGAGATTGTTGGTCGTCATATACTGGCACGGGGATTGAAGACGAACGGCTTGCTGGATTTCATATCTCACCTGGTTTTGAATATGGTATCCGGGTAATAGTCCTCCCACCTATGGTCACCATTTGATAGGTAAAATACAAAAATAACCAAGAAAGAGATCAACGAAGCCCTAGAGCGACCCATAGAAAAATCACTATTCTAAAATACATTTATCCCTTTAGCAACAGTGATAGGCCTGTTGACCTATTGGGTCTAAACAATTAGTCTAGTTATTTGGGTTCAATATTCCACCAGGTTGACTCGTGGGCCGAATAAATTTAACCATCTTTAGCATCCTACTTTGTGGGTTCAAATTCCAACCTCTATAGCTGAGAGATGAGCCTCATCTCATGCTTTTGAAAATAATTGTTTTACATATTAATTTTTATTAAAACTACGACTCTAGATATTATCTCCCCCTCCCAAATGTAGTATTCATCGTGGGAGGCGAAGGTCTCGTCGAATAACGAATGTAGTTTAGCGGGGCGGAGCTCTAGGTTTCCCTCTAGATGGGAGAAGCGTGTGTCTTCTAGGGGCAGCGGAACCAAATGTGGATCTAGACGGAGGGGTACTTAAATAAGAGGTATCGTCTGTTGGATCATAAACTTGATCCACTCAAAGGGTCCAACCCACTTAATAAGGCTCATCTAGAAAGTACATTCTAGAAACAAATAAATTAATAGTTATTTAGTGGTGGAGATTGTGTGTAAGACCTTCTTTAGGTTGAGAGTAAGACACACTTTTATGTTGAGTGTAAGACACACTTTTACCTTGAGTGTAGTCTTGAGGTTGAGTGTTTAAGTATCCATAAGATCTTAGATGGTGGATCCTTATCTCCACTATGGTTCTATAAATAGTGGAGATCTCTCACCATCTTAGCATCACCAAACACACTAAGAAGTAAAGTTAGAGAGAAAGTTAGAGAGAAAGTTAGAGTGAGAGAAAAGAGAGACAAGAATGCTCTCTTGAGTGTTAGAAAAATATTTTATCTTCTAGTGTGAGTTGTAAGAGTGTTTTGTAATACTTTTCCTTTTCTATCTATATCAAAGTTGTTTGTTTGTTTTAAAGAGAGTGTTGTTTTATATTTTCCGCCAACAAAGTTGTAAGAGTGTTGTTCGTGCAAAAGATGGTAGTCACCAAATAATTTCAAATGTCTATTACGTACGTAGCATGAAAAACAACATCTTAAGCTTGGGACAACTACTAGAAAAGGGCTATGATATTCATATGAAAAATTATAGTCTTTTTATGAGAGATGACAAAGGATATTTAATTGCTAAAGTTCAAATGTCGAAGAATAGAATGTTTCCTTTGAATATTTAAAATGATGTTGCAAAGTGTCTTAAGGCGTGTTACAAAAATCGTCGTGGCTATGGCATGTTCGATTTGGGCATCTAAACTTTACAAGTTTAGAGTTATTGTCCAAGAAGGAAATGGTGAGAGGGTTACCATGTATCGATCATCCTGACCAAATATGCGAATGATGTTTACTTGGAAAGTAATTCAGAAAAATCTTTCCAAAAGAGTCAGAATCAAGAGCCAAGAAACCTCTCGAGCTTATTCATACCGATGTGTGTGGTCCAATCAAGCCGAGATTTTTAGGTAAAAGTAACTACTTCCTTCTCTTCGTTGATGATTTTTCAAGAAAAACTTGGGTATATTTCTTAAAACCGAAATCTGAAGTATTTGGAATATTTAAGAAGTTCAAAGCAGTTGTGGAAAATGAAAGCGGAAATAAGATCAAAGCCATGAGATCTGACCGAGGAGGAAAGTTTACATCCAATGAATTTCTAGAGTTTTGTGAAGCACATGGAATTCGTCGCCGCTTGACAGTTCCCAGATCACCTCAACAAAATGGTGTGGCAGAAAGGAAGAACAGAACAATCCTTGATATGGCACGAAGCATGATCAAAATCAAGAAACTGCTTAAGGATTTTTAGGCGGAAGCAGTGGCATGTGCGGTGTACTTGTCCAACCGATCTCCAACAAGAAGTGTTTGGGGAAAGACACCACAAGAAGCATGGAGTAGAAGAAATCCCAGAATTTCCCACCTGAGAGTATTTGGAAGCGTAGCTCATATCCATGTACCAGACGAACAACAGACCAAACTCGATGATAAAAGCAAGAGTTTTATCTTCATCGGTTACGACTCAAGTTCCAAAGGCTACAAGTTGTACAACCCAAACAATAAGAAGGTTGTGATAAGCCGAGACGTCATAGTTAATGAAAAAGGCGAATGGGATTTTGGGTCTCATACAAATGAGTTCACATTTTCCCCCCAAATTGAAGAAGATAAGCAGACACCAAATGAGAAATCAGAAGATGTTGCTACCCCACATGCTTCACCAACAGCAACTACTCATGGAGACTCACCACATTCATCATTGTCAAATGGCAATCAAAATGAGAGAGCAATGGAACATACAATAAGCCTTAGTGATCTTTATGAGGTAACCGAACCAATGGATAACATTACACTCTTTTGTCTCTTTTCTTATTGTGAGCCAGTGACATTTCAAGAAGTTGCACAAGAGAAACAATGGAGAGACGCGATGGATGAAGAAATTAGAGCCATCGAGAAGAATGACACATGGGAACTCACCCCACTTCCCAAAGGGTGCAAGATAATAGGCGTCAAATGGTTATACAAAACTAAGAGAAATGCTAAGGGGGAGATTGAAAAACACAAAGCAAGGCTTGTTGCAAAAGGCTATAGTCAAAAAGCGGGAATTGACTATGATGAGGTATTCGCCCCCGTTGCCCGATTAGAAACTATTAGACTAATAATTTCTTTGCCAACTTAAAACAAGTGGAAGATACAACAAATGGATGTAAATTCAACATTTCTAAATGGCGTCCTTGAAGAAGAAGTCTACATTCAACAACCATTAGGCTATGAGGTCAAAGGTCTTGAAGATAAGGTGTTGAAGCTAAAGAAGGCTCTTTACGGGCTAAAACAAGCACCAAGGACATGGAGCAGTAGAATCGACAAGTATTTCCAAGAGAACGGCTTCAACAAATGTCTGTACGAGCACGCTCTATACACCAAGATTAAAGATGGAGATATTTTGATCGTGTGTCTCTACGTGGATGATTTGATCTTCACCGGAAGTAGCCCAAGTATGTTCAATAAATTCAAAGAAGTAATGACGAAGGAATTCGAGATGACAGACTTGGAGCTCATGGCATACTACCTTGGAATTGAAGTTAAGCAACAAAAAGATGGAATTTTCATCTCACAAGAAAGATATGCTAAAGATATCCTCAAGAAGTTTAAGATTGAGAATTGTAGCCCGATAAGCACACCCATGGAGTTTGGAGTCAAAATGTCCAAGCATGAAAAATGAGAAAGTGTAGATCCGATATTATTCAACAGTTTGGTAGGAATTCTACGCTATCTAACTTGTACGAGACCGGATATTCTTCATGCAGTTGGTTTGGTTAGCCGCTACATGGAATCTCCAACAACAACTCATTTCAAAGCTGCAAAGAGAATCCTTCGTTATCTGAAAGGTACAATTGATTTTGGATTACTCTATTCCATTTCTAATGATTACAAACTTGTTGGGTACAACGATAGTGATTGGGGTGGAGACATAGACAATCGAAGGAGTACTATTGGAGTTGTATTTTTTATGGGAAATATTTCCTTCACATGGATGTCAAAGAAACAACTGATTGTCACGTTGTCCACTTGTGAGGCGGAATATGTTGCTGCTACTACATGTGTTAGTCATGCGATTTGGCTTAGAAACCTATTGAAGGAGATAGACCTAACACAGAATGAGCCAACTAAAGTGTATGTCGACAATAAGTCAGCCATTGCCTTTGCCAAGAATCCAGTATTCCATGATCGAAGCAAGCATATCGATGTTCGCTACCACTACATAAGGGAGTGTATTTTAAGAAAGGATGTGCAAGTTGAATATGTGAAGACACAAGATCAAGTTGCCGATAGTTTCACCAAGCCACTCAAAAGTGAAGACTTCAAACGATTAAGGAAACTACTAGGGGTCACGGGATCAAGTTTAAAGGGGAGTGTTGGATCATAAACTTGATCCACTTAAAGGGTCCAACCCACTTAATAAGGCCCATCTAGAAAGTACATTCTAGAACCAAATAAATTAATAGTTATTTAGTAGTGGAAATTTTGTGTAAGACCTTCTTTAGGTTGAGTGTAAGACACACTTTTATGTTGAGTGTAAGAAACACTTTTACCTTGAGTGTAGTCTTGAGGTTGAGTGTTTAAGTATCCATAAGATCTTAGATGGTGGATCCTTGTCTCCACTACGGTTCTATAAATAGTGGAGCTCTCCCACCATCTTAGCATCACCAAACACACTAAGAAGTAAAGTTGGAGAGAAAGTTAGAGTGAGAGAAAAGAGAGACAAGAATGCTCTCTTGAGTGTTAGAAAAATATTTTATCTTCTAGTGTGAGTTGCAAGAGTGTTTTGTAATACTTCTCCTTTTCTATCTATATCAAAGTTGTTTGTTTGTTTTAAAGTGAGTGTTGTTTTATATTTTCCGCCAACATCGTCTCCATCAGAACCGCCAAATCTACTACTACTTTGCGTTCGCTACCGGTCTATTTTTTACACGATTCTGTACTCTCTTCGTTTGAGATCCATCACAGGCCTAAAAAGCGTTAACAATATCCATAACCTAAAAAACATAAAAATGTAAAGGCCAACTTGAAAGAACCAAATGGAATTTGGAATTTCTTTTAAAATAAATAGCACAAACATGTATAATGGACACAGTCGAAGAAGATACAATCAGTCCTGAGATAATCTGGTAGCCGTAGCACCGGCGTGGGGACATATTACCACGCCATGAGTATGGCGTTGGTACACGGTAAGGCGTGGTACCATGTTCGCACGCCATACTCATGACGTATTTATATGTCCCCACGATATGCTTATGGCCTGGGAACCCTCTATTTTTGCCAACGTTTAGTGAACACAACCTATTGCTGCTTGCCAATTGATGCCAAATAATAACTAAAAAAACATGCATACAAATACAACAATACTCACAACTCTAACCCCTAAAAATAGTTTGTAAACACTTATAGTGTTGTTCGCCCGAGCTTGTAACTCACATTTGCGTTGTTCACCGAAAACTGCTTGCCTGAGGGAGAGGGTCGAGATATGCCTGTAACTTCTCGACGAGGTTTGTTGCCTGGTTTGGGGCTTGCTGTGGCATGATGGTCGACAGTTGCTCGATGGTTGCAGTGGTTTGGGCTGCTCTCAACGAGGGTTTGGGGCTACTATCGACGAGGGTAAAGGGTTGTCAACGAGGTTGCCGTGGGTGGCTGTCGATGAGAGTATCAAATGTTACTGTGGTTATCACCGACGATGGTTCGCCGAAGTTTTGGGGCTAGTTGTGGTGTGAATGTCGATAGGTGCTTTAGGGGTTTTGGTTTGGGGCTACTCTCGACAAATTTTGTACGTAGAAAGTTAGTTTTGTTTAAATTAGTTTTCAATTGGAGTAGATTTAATTTAGTTTAGTTTTAGTTATTAATTAAAGTATATTTAGTTAAGAGAAAAGTACCACTAAATACCTTTTCAAGTATATAATCCCAAATAAGTACCCAAATATGAGACCCTTAGACTAGTAGTAAGAAGCCAATATTTTTACCAAATTAGCCCTAATACTAGAATAAAGAGAAAGTAGGTTATTATTAATACTCATCTCCTTCTCTCTCCTTCGATTTATTACTGTGTTTTTTTTCTCTCTCTCTCTCTCCTATCTTTAGATTTTCATCAGCTATAGTATTTCGAAATCCCTTTTATTGTTTTGAAAATCGAGACCGGGTGTGACGATTATCACCGTGTTATCTCATTGAATCTCTCTAGCTATGGTGTTTCAGGTAAGTTAGAACCTGAACGCGAGAAATTGACTCAGTTACAAACCCTTGATTTGAGTTACAATGAGTTCTTTGGTGATGTGCCTGTAAGTCTAGGGAATTGTAGGTCGCTTCAGCACTTGGATTTGTCTCGTAATCTATTTACTGGGAAAATGTTAGGCAAGTACAACTCGTCTAGCGTCATAGTCAAATGTTAGGCAAGTACAAATTGTCTAGCGTCATAAGTACAACTCGTCTAGCGTCATAGTAAAATGTTAGGAAAATCCAACTCGTCTAGCGTCATAAGTACAACTCGTCTATTGTCATAGTCAACGAACATCTCGCGTGATGTTGGCAAGTGCAACTCATCTAGCGTCATAGGCAAGGAACATCTCGCGTTATTTAGGCAAGTACAAATCGTCTAGCGTCATAAGTACAACTCGTCTAGCGTCATAGTCAAATGTTAGGAAAGTACAACTCGTCTAGCGTCATAAGTACAACTCGTCTAGCGTTACAGTCAACGAATATCTCGTGTGCTGTTGGAAAGTGCAACTCATCTAGCGTCATAGTCAAAGAATATCTCGCGTTATTTACGCAAATACAACTCGTCTAGCGTCATAGTCAAATGTTAGGCAAGTACAACTCGTCTAGCGTCACAAGTACATCTCGTCTAGCGTCATAGTCAACGAACACCTCGCGTGATGTTGGCAAACGCAACTCATCTAGCGTCATAGTCATCTAGTCGTCTAGCGTCATAGTCATCTAGTTGTCTAGCGTCATAGTCATCTAGCGTCATAGTCATCTAGTCGTCTAGCGTCATAGTCATCTAGCGTCTTCAACCCAGCGACATGTAAGAACAAAACACAAGTTTTCCATTAAAACTGATCCGAAGGAAATCGAAACAGAGGACCGATAACAAAGGTAGACAAATCAAATCAACAACACCAGGTTTAGATATAAACCCAGATCTTTTGATTTTTCCCAGAGTAATTAAAATATAATACACCACATTCACCGCACTTAGAATCCAAGAAAATACCCACCAAAGAACAAGAATCCTAGGCCATTTTCTATCTTCTAAACTTCGGACTTTGTTTTTCGAGTAAAGAGTAACCAAAGAAGCTAAAACCCAGGTGAGAATTAGAACTATCGATCCAAAATTGATGGCTTTCGAATCCCTATATTCTAAAACACTAAAACCCAAGTGAAGAAAAGTGATGATTAGAGTACACGGAAAACTTGGTTCATTTGATTGGTTCATTGTTAGTTCACTGAGCTAAACAAAACTTGGTTCGAAAATAAACTGACACATTTGAGGGTATTTCAGGAATGGAAATATTAGCTGGATGCTAAATAGGAATTAGTTTGCTGAGACATGTATTTAGTAGGCATAAAAGAAAGATGGGGTACTAGATGGTAATAAGTTTGGTGAAAAGGTATTTCGTGTGACATTTCCCTTTAGTTAAAAGGTTAATTTAGTTATTAGTTTAGTTTTAGTACATATTTAGGATTAGTTTAGGATCTTGAAAAGGAAAATGTCAAATTAGGTACTTATTCACCAATCTTATTATTATCTAGTACCCTAACTATTTTATATGCCTACTAAACACCCTTTCCACCAAAATAATGCATTTCCAATACCTATTTTTTATTTTATCTCTCAACTACCCTCATATTTTGTTCAGTGTCTTTTCCACCAAAAATTCAAAATTTGAATTTGTCTTAGTAGCTCACATAGACGCTAATATTTTACAAACTACTAATACCCTAGCAGAGGTCAAAGCCATTCGTAGCTAATATTTTTCATAAACTATTTTTCTACAATGACATCACCAGTTCCCCGTCGGTTTTCTCGAAGCCATTTATAGTCTATTTTCCTGTAAAAGTTTGCAGTTCACCGTTGCTTTTAAGTCTGCCAAAAGTGAGCACTACCTCTGTTGAAGCTTCAGGCCATCAAACTCAGTATTATCGACTTCATGTAATACCTCCATCTACTTTTCGTTTTTCATCTTGTTGAAGCTGTTTTTAAGTTACTTCTATCGACGAATACAAAGGTTTCACCTTTGATTTATATTTTTGAAGTTCTCAGTACCTTACGATCTTTCCTATTTCATGTACCAAAGTTTAGCATAAGTGGATTTCATGTTCTTCAGCTGATTCTTAGTTATATATAGGTTATAACTAAGTTTTTATCCAAGTTTAATAGTTACTGCATTAGTTTTGAGTTGTGTTGAATCTTTTTTAATGTCATCGTATATATGGTTGAGCATTTTTTATCTTGGAGAAGATATGATTGTTATTAAATATTTTGCGCACTTTTAAGATAGACATCGTAGTTAGGATTTTAAGTGCAGTATTGTTTCATGCTAGTTATGTTTAACGATTGGCGTGATTTTAGTTTATACGCTAGGTCATACGTAACCCGTGATTCTAGTACAATTGTTTCATGCCATTTCCATCACACGAGCTCTTTACATTGGTTACATGACCCTGTTTACATCACACGCCTAGTTAAATGTTTAATGCCATTTCCATCACCGAAGTTCTAGTATAATGGTTACACACTTCTGTTTACATCACGGACCGAAGTTCTAGTATAATGGTTACACACTTCTGTTTACATCACGCGAGTTCTATTTAAATGTTTCGTGTCATTTTCATCACGCGAGTTCTTTACATTGGTTACATGACCCTATTTACATCACGCGAGTTCTAGTTAAATGTTTCATGTCATTTCCATCACGCGAGTTCTAGTATAATGCTTACAAACTTCTGTTTACATATCGCGATTTTTTTTAAATGTTTCATGTCATTTCCATCACACAAATTCTAATTAATTTTCTTTACATATCGTGCGATTCTAGTTCAATGTTTCATACTGTTCTTTAATCGAATTTGTTCTGCTATGCACTGCAATAGATGTCTAAATAAAAAGTGTGTATTTTCAAATATTGACACCAAGCCTCAATTGTTCCTTTGACCGAGTTTGAAAACTTTCAGACTCTTCAACACTATGTTGAAGGTAGATGGGATGATCTTGTTAGGGGTAGCTATACTATTACCTACTAATGTATTCATCAAAAAAACTGTTTGTTTAATAATGAGACGGATTTCATGGGTTTTATGGTTTATCTTTATGCGGAACGTCTGAAAAGCATTAGCTTCTTTATAGAACAACAAGTAGTTGATAAAGGGTCGGATAACATGCGTAAACAGCCTAGTATAACCTTGGAAGAACCCTGTCATGATCAACTATTAAGTGGGGAGAGTAGTAATGGTTTACTAAATTTGGAATATAAAAAAAGACATATTGTTACTACAGGTTGGGTTAATGCTATCACAGGTGTTGGTCAGACTTCTGTTGATGGAGTCTCAGGTCTAAGAGTATCAATATGCCGATATGCTTTAGAGCATGATTTTTCTTTTAGGTATATGCATAATACATCTAATACGATCACTGCTTACTGTGTCAACAAAGATTCAGTTGGTTGTAATTGGCGACTTTATGCATCTATTAATTCCAGTTTTGGTTTAATGATGATCAAGAGGTTTGTTCAAAGCCATACATGTAGTCTTATTTTTTCAAAAAAAAGTAGGCATTTTTACGTCTGATTTGATTGCGAATGAAATACACAAATCAATTAGGACATGTCATTCCATAACTGCGAAAACTATTCAGTCTTCTATCAAACAAGACTATGGTTTAGACATCTCATACCGCTCTTGTGGAATGCTTTAGAGAAGGAAATGACTGAAGTTTTCGGAGATAGTAATACTTCGTTTAGCTTGCTGAATGCTTACTTTAAAAGATCAAAAAGTCCAGACATTACTACTGATTGTCATTTGGAGGTTGGTTTTGGTACTGTCTTCAGGAGGTGCTTTATAGAATTTGGACTGTACATTCAAGGCTTTCACTTATGCCGACATTGTCATATATGGACGCTACTCATTTGAACGACAATCATGGTGGTGTATTGTTATCTGCAGTGGCAAAGAATGGGAATAACGGGGAGTTTTTACCCTTATTGCGTTTCTTGCTTTATGGTCTTTATGAAAGCCTCCAAATCACGCGATTTATGATGGTTCATTAAAACATTTTAAACTTTAGATTTTTACCCCTGCTTAGTAAACCATATTAAACATGCGATTCATGTTCCTAACATTTGGATCAATAATGTGATTTGATGTAGACTTATAATCAGAACTATCATTCCATTTCTATGTTATACAACTATGTTGGACTCCATCAAACTATTTACATATTGTAGGTACTTTTGCCGTTGCTTTTGGAATTTTCGGTAGTGAAGATTATGATAGCTAGCTATGGTTTATGGAAAGTCTTAAACCTCATTTGTTAAACTGTCAAATAACGTTTATTTCCGACCGACGCTCTAGTATTATTAATGTTGTTTCTGTTGTTTACCCAAATTGTTTTAACGCTTATGGTATATGCCATCTCATTAATAATTTGAGGTTCTCTCTTGAATACACTAACCGAGAGTTTGAAAAGAAGATGTTGAAGTTGTTTAAAAGTTGTGTTTATGCTCCCACAGTAGAACTTTTTAATCAGAGACTTTCTAAGTTTTTAAGTAAAAGCGATAGTAAGATAAATAAATTCGTTGAGCATTTACCTCTAGATAAGTACGTTGAAGCATTCGTTATAGGGAAACGTTATGGGGCAATGGCATCATCTGCCTCCAAATATTTTAACAATCAGATTAAAAGTTTTGTAATCTACCAATTATGGAAATGATAGACAAGATTAGAGTCATGCTAATGACTCAGATTTCAAGACGTTATTCGGAGAGGCTGAGCTGGAACACTTATTTATGCCCCGATTATGACAAGCAGTTTAAGGAGAATGTCTAATTGGTCGAACGTGGGTGGTATCTAAGTCTTTTGCAGGTTCATTTGAAGTTTATTCTGACCCTGTTACAATTGTCAACATGCTTGATTTTAAGTGTTCATGTGCTTCATGGAAACAACAGTGTTTTCCATTTCCTCACTCATTAGCGTCAATAAATTCAATTAACAAAGATCTTATGACGTTGATAGATCCATTCTTCACGGTTGGGAATTATAGGTTTATTTATTCTTTTAGCGTACCGACAATAACCGATTTTGGTGAAAGATCATCCTCTAATGATTTTGACGAACCGGTTGTTCTTCCTCCTAACCTTAAAAGACGAGCTAGAAGGCCAAGGAAAAAGCAGATTACATATAGAGGAGAAGTGTCATCAA
Source organism: Limnanthes douglasii subsp. nivea (assembly GCA_036936605.1). Classification (NCBI taxonomy): domain Eukaryota; kingdom Viridiplantae; phylum Streptophyta; class Magnoliopsida; order Brassicales; family Limnanthaceae; genus Limnanthes; species Limnanthes douglasii. The sequence continues at coordinate 119,949,957 of JAUPFV010000003.1, forward strand.
GCCAATTGCGTTGTGGCTGTTGTTTTAAATCAGGACAGAACAGGAGGACATGTGATGTCCCACTATGACTTTGCGATTTTTATAGAAAGTATGGGTGGATCATGCGATTTTTCAGATGTTATAGTTTACATCTGAGTGTCAACATCCAGCATGGAAGACGCGATTCACGTGTAAAATATTTTATTTCAATGTCGCGATTTATACAATCCATATCAACGTGATTCTCTAAGCCCTGTATCTATCTACCCAGAACTTTTGTTTTTCTTTAATTTAGTTGTTTCATACATTGCGATTGTTAGCCTCCATGAGGTCATGATTAGTTACTCATTTCTTTTAACATAATATAGGATTGTTAGCTTATTTCAAACACGTGATTTGTATTATACTCCCTGATCCAATAATTTTTTATCCATGTGTATTTCAAACATGCAATTCGTTAGCTTATTTCTAGGTTGTTTTTTAGACCACACAAGTTCTACGTAACAAGCCCCTGCGATTTCATTGCAAATCTCATGCGTTGCTTACTTAATTGGAATCGTGTTTTTATTCTATACTTCTGGGCTCTGCTATCATATAGATGACGCGATTTTTGCTAACATTTTTTATTTCATTATCAAACAGTACGCGGTTTATTAATCTCTCAATATCATGAAATAACAGTGCCCTCAATCACGATATTTGTGTTCCAAATTTGTCCAGATACTTGTTCAACTAACCTGTTTACGCGATTGTACCATGTTTCGAATAATACAACAACCAACAAAAGAAGTGCAACTAGTTAAACAAGGATAAGATAAACAAAATTAAAAGCAACAGACGTTGAAATATGGACCTACTACTGCCGAGATAGTTAACCCTAAACAAAACAAATATTACACATTAAATGGTTCCGCGTTCCAAATTCTAAAAATCTAAAACACACACAACTACATACTCACTAATTATCACAAGAGTTCTTCTCGTCTTCATCCTCAGACTCATCATCTGAATCTTCTACTGGGTCTTCATTGTCATCTTCCTCCGTATCCACATCATCGTCTTCTTCGTTGTCAGTCTCTATATCATTGTCTTCATCATCCGCGCCCCAAGAGTTATCATCTTCATCGTCTTCTTCTTCGTCCGAATTCTTCCTCCTTATCTTCTTCCTTAGATTCTTCTGTGTCCTTTTGCGTTTGGGAAACCCGTCCTTGTTCGATTCATACTCTAGAAACAACCACGACTCGCCGGAATCATAATCATCCTAAAAAGAAACTGAGAATGAATAATCATCTTTCGAATCATCCGATAAGTACACCGATGTACTACAGTGCTTGTAGTATAAGTGATTTTTACCCTCATCGGAGAGGCCACCATCAGATGATGGGTAATCATACGAGTCAGGAAAGAAGTCGTTCATTTTCTTGGAAGAGCTTTTTTTTAATACGAACAGATTTTTGAATTCGAAGAGATTGCGTGTTCAATAGAAACACTCACTAAATAGCTCTGCATGGCCTACTATTATTTATATTTAAAAATCTATCACTACTCTAATGTGAAATTGATATCTATGTAATGAGAACATATCTACCCATGTCGCATCAAGCAATAAATTAACCAATAGTAAATTAACCTATAAACTCATTACCCAAGATAGTGAAAAGATGGTCTATTGTCTAATCAGCCAATTAATTATGACGCAATTTTATTTCATATCACACTAACCAATGCCTACTTTTTTACTGATGCGATTTTATTTCATACTCACACTATTTCCATATATTTTAATATATCACGACGCGATATCAACTAACTAACATTAAACGACCTTTAATTTGTCTATGGTTTAAAGTGCCACGTGATTCATTAGTTGCATTACATTATCTAATCACACAATTTATCTAAGGCGATTTACAATTTAAATGACAAGTGGCCGTCATACTCCTCATGATTCGAAGTGTCACAACACGATTTACATAAAATGGGATATCATCCGTGAAAAACCCGACAATAAGGTGTTTTAGGATTCCCTACGTCATTACGCGATTTTATAAAACTCACAAGTCATTGTTTTAGCATCCAATTAATTATGACGTGATTCTCTTTCATAATACGGTAACCAATTCATTAATTTTGTGTTGACGCGATTTACATTGTACGTGCTTTACATGATATACTCACGTGATTTCCATATAATTTAATATTTCACCACGCGATATCGACTTACTAACATTAATATGTCCATGGTTTTAAGTGTCACGCGATTCATTTGTTTCATGACATTACATATCACACGATTTCCCTAACCTGATTTACCTAAGACAAATTACAATTAAAATGACAAGTGCCCGCGACATTCCTCATAATTCGCATTGGAATAACGTGATTTACATATAACGGATTAACATCCTAGAATGATAATTAAAAAGACGATAGTAAATTGTCGTAGGATTCCCCAATTTCATTACGCGATTTAGACAAAATTATAAATGATTTACTAACATGTTACAACAATATAACATTGTCGATACAAAAAATATTTTCACAACATTATTACTTGAATGACAATTACCTTTTTAATGAGAATAAAATTATTAATGGAAATCATCCACATCGGTTATCATGAACCGGTGAGAAATTGGTAATCACATCTTCTTTCTCGGTAATGTTGCCCTTCAAATACACAATCATATCTCTTGATATCCAATCATTAAGTTATCTTTTCCAAATGTGTGTTGCCTCTTCGCGCATCATGGGAGACAGGTCAGACACATGAAGCAAGTGTTCAGATTTTAGTTCATTGTACCTCAAAGCGAGTTCTTCACGACTACGAGTATGAGGTCCAGTAAATCCAAGCCTCTCATAGTCAAAGTACATCCTACATAACATTTCATCAAAAAAACATTAGTTGTATCATCGGTAATTTTTTTCATAACGTACTTCACCGCTTGAAGCAAGTGTTGGTCTTCATCTACGCTCCAATTCATACTCGAAACTATTTATAAAATGTTTATGGTTTTCTTTTAGACTCTAAGTAGAAGTCTGGAGGTTTATATAAGGGTTATAAAGTAGGTGGCTAACTTCGGCGGGTCATTATTAGGTGGTGTAAATTTAGGCGGGCTAATATAATTCAGTCTCAAAAAATACGGGGGTTTATATATTCCTATGTAGCCAATCTAACGGTGTGATTTTTGTGTTTCATACGATTTACTAAATACATTAACCGTATATCACGTGATTTACTCGAAAATAACACATTGTCATGTAACTGGAAAAAAAATGCACCTCAATGTTCAACAATTGCGTAATGGCCAACCAATTGATTATGATTAGTGTGCTACACTGCCAATGGATACAATTGTTAGATACAAATTTCACACTAACTTACTCACAAAAACAATATTGTCCTGCCAATAAAATGGCACCCAATAACACATTAGAAATGAATTACATACGAATACATCCCTTAAACCAATATTAGTGTTCTACATTTAAAAAATAATCAACCATCCAACACCTGAAGATTAGTATTTTTATCATTTAGGAAATGATAAAACATTTGCGCACTTGTTTAAGCCGGTATTTCTTTGACATATTCCTTGGGTACAAACTCGTTTTTGATAATCTCTTTAACATACTGACAAACAAAGACTCCACAGTCAAGTGAATCTTTGGCTTGTTGCGGAATATCTCTAGCAGCTTTAACTTTGTATCCATTCCTCACACGCGGGATGCATTTTTTCTTCATACAATAGTTTAGCTGCTCAAATAGAAAAATTATAAGGTTAATATTGTTTGTATAATCGGTAAAAGTATCTAAAAATGGGATTGGTTAATTAACATCAAGCAATATAAGCACATAATAAACAATTACCAGTTTATACCGAAATCGCAATATGCATAAACACACATGAAGCGATTGTCATGGATATATGGTGAAAATCGCATGAGACTTTCATGTGTTTCTCATGGAAACAATAAGATATACTGGTTATTAACACACGCGATTCCATTTTGTTTATACACCCGATATAGATAATTGCGACACGCGATTCTCATGCACTGCGATTCTCTTGTGTTCAACACAAGGCTCCCAGACATCTACAAAGATACCACATACAACATCATGCAATAAGGTTTTATACTACTTACCAATGCATTGTCTGTTTTCCGTCATACATCTGGAGTGAATTTGGTATCAGGGAACAACAGATTGTAGTGTTTGGCTAGACAATTCTCCATGTTTATTACCAATAACGTCTAGTGGTTTTTCCCTTCTCATTTATGTGGCATACCGGAACGAATGCGATAAACATGTCCTCTCTCATGTTTTTAAAAACTTTGTCAATAATGTGTGAAATATCTTCTTGCAATGCTACTAGTTTCTGTAATAAAACCCGCGTACAATAAATCAATTTTTGTGTCACTATTTAAGGCTATTTAAAAATTATATACTAACCGTTGTAATCCCTGAAAATTGAATAATGTTGTATTTAAAATTGTACTTGTTATCAAACCCTTTGAAAGGTAATTTCCAATTTGATTCTTTAAGCAGCTTATATATCCAAGTATCAATGATCTACAAAATGAGATATCTTGAAGAATAACACACTATTTGAAAATGCATTGTCAGTTATTTCTAAAAATTTATATTTTACCTTGAAATCTATCTCCCCTTCGTACGGTAGTTCCATTACCTCAGTCATAGTAATGCTCAGCCTGTATGAAAATTCTGTTTGTGGTAAATACCATACTTTCGAATCTTCTTGATCTTCTTCTCTTTGTATTCTAAGCACCTTGTGGTATTGAATCACAGCTATTAACTTTGTTGTTGTTGTTTATATTCCCAAGGTTGGTAATTAGCTTCTCCTCGTTGTGTTTGTGTAAGTAAATCCCAATTTGGATATCCGTAATCTGGTAACTGTAAAATATTCAACCTGGGGTTATATAAAAATCAAATGAGGCAATTAGTTACATGTTTATTAATATAATTATCCGCTTACCATTAGAGATGTCTCCTCTAAATCATTTTTAGATCCACTAAAACCAAAATTCTTTCCTCCTCTCGGGTGAATAGCCGCCATCTTATCAACATTATCAAAAAATAATTGGGTACATAGTACAAAACCATCAAGCTGTCATTGCGCGATTTAATTGGAATAACACATCTTCAACTGTCAATTGTATATCAATATAGTTATAACATAAACATCGAAATAGTTAATCCAAAAATAGCATCCCCTACTTTAATAAAACAACCTGCAAAGAACCTATCAAAACTAAAAAAATATACTAAAAACCAACATCACCAAAATAAATACACCCACCATAATATGACTTCTTAAAGACAAAGTATATCACATAAATAGTTATATATTTGAATATTAATGATCGTAGGATCCACTTATATCTTCATATCTCGCTGCCCGAGCTTGGGTATATCTTCATCTCCAACCATGCCACTTGTTACCTCTCCAACTGGTTTAATGGCCAAACCAACCTCTGGATTTTGGCAAGTAACTTTAGCACCTGGTATATCCTCTCCCCTCTTTATGTGATTTTCATGTTCCTTCAAAGTATTATCTTCTTCCACAACCACCTCTTTACTCCCATCTTCTATTTCTTTGTTCAATGTTGTGTCTATCTGGTCTTGCTTTATTACATCTCTTTTTGCCTCAGCGAGCACACCAACTGGTTCTGGTTCTGGGGGTGTTGCTTCAATAACTACTGTGGTATTGTTGTGCTTCACCGCATCAGATTTCTCAACTGACCTGTCATGGTTCTCACCCACTCCTACGTCAACCGAATTTTCTACCTGAAGCTCTGCTACCATTTCACCCGCTCCCATATTTGCCTCATGTGTGGTTACTTCAACCTCTTTTTCAACCTCATCGCCCCTCGTTTCAGCTGGTACACCTCTTCAACAATCAGCATACACAAGCCTACAATGGTCAACACCTAAAACATACAAAGCATTGTCATTTTAACTTCCCTTTATCCGGTGTACTTTTCTGTTGTTCCAACTACCCTTGCAGTGGTAACTCGTAGTCCTCTGCAGCGCCACCATAATCTGTTGTTAGTGATAGGTCCCTAAATTCCATTTAATTTATTTGAGCCTCTGTACAAAACTTCTTCCTCTTGCCACTTCTTCGGCCAATTGATTTTTTTTCATTTGTTTGACCTCTGTTCACATCTTACCTTTAAACCTTCACAGTCTCCCCCCCATCTCACTTGACCCGAAGGCCATTTCTTCATCCTTACATAAGGTTATCTCTCGTTCCAAAATCTATAACACGCGATGTAAGTAGCGAACAATCAATATAAAATGACTTACTTAGATAACATCATGCGATTTATCTATCAATTTGTTTAAGTGTAGTTGTTTATGTATCTAGTTTGTGATTTGTTCATGACAAATCCTATCACGCGATTCAGAATATATTAAGTTATATTAAGTTATATTAAGTGAGAATGATCACCCTAAGTAACAACGCGATTTGGAATATTTTAAGTTATATCACGTGATTTACTAATATCCTATCACGTGATTTATTCACTTACTTGTGCGTTGGAAGTTTTGTAAAACAAAGTACGCGATTCATCTCAAAATTATCACGTGAGTCTCGACATCTATATTATCCACGCCATCTATAATATATTTCAGTTAATTGTAAATCACGCGAATTTACACGTATTTTCCTTTATAATGCCACTTACAAAATTAAAATAGTACCAAATCTAAAATCCATCCATGCAATAGCTTAAAACTAACAACAAATATCTTTTACCGTACCATCAGGCAGCTTTCGCAACCTTTTAATCATCACCATAGTTGATTCATTGCACTCCAGCCTCCACCATTAGCACCTAGGTATCATGTTGGGCCTTACAAAATCATCCCCTAATGTAGTGTGCTCCATTATGAATGGCTGCAAAAAAATAGATAGTCACATCACTTTTCAAACCAAAACAACATACTACACTCGAAACTCATACTCACAAATAAAACTGCTACGCATATGATGACGCGATCGGGTTCTCCTTTCTTCAAGAAATTGTCCATCGACCGGCTAAACTTCTCAACAATTTCCCCACACCAATCATAGTCGTTAATTTTCAGCATGTCTTCTACGTAGAAGACCAAAGTTCAGCCCATTATATCCTTGGATACAGAGTAGAAGAGGGTAGAGCAAATGAAGAGTATCAACAGCTTCGCAACGTCATTTGCATATTCCTCCCCACCATCATATACTGTTGTCTCTATGGCTTCTTGTAATAAAACAGACACTAGTAAGTTTATTGGATATTGTCAAACAACACAATACAAATAAATAGTTGTTTTTACCTTGATCATCACATTTGAAACATATTTTTGGTTTGTCGGTCCACTTTTCCTAGACATTGGAATCAAAAAATATTTCTACATGAGTAGAGACTGGTTCTCTGCTCCATCGGCAAATCGACCAATGAATGCTCCTACTTTGTTCATAGACATTTCCTTCATTCCGTGTTTAAGACCAAAAATGGATTTAACATATTTCGTTGTCAGTTTCACCTTCTTTGACCCTATTCTAAATGACTTAGTCTTCATATAATATCTCTTCACAATCTACTTTATCACCTTATTAAACTTTTTCTTCAGAAAATCTTCGTTGCGTAACATGTAGTAAAACTTATAGAAAGGTATAGAATGGTGTGTTCTTTGCAGCCTCAATATGTTCCCCAGTAACTATGTTTTTCTGTAGCAAATTCAGTATGCTGACTAAACTAGATCTGTAGAAAGAACCTTTGGCCATAGTTTAACCTGCAATGACAAAATGAAATTACTTATTTGTGAACTTTTTAGTTGATGCGACATACATGCACTAATTATACATACTGTACGATTTGCTTAAAGGGATCTTAGACACATTGCGATTTTAGTTTAGAAGTAGATGGTCACATCGCGATTTATGTTCACTTGTTATGAAACGATGCAATTTATAGCCATCCTTCTACGCGATATACAAATACACACCATAACCATGACGGCAATCACATTTTCGTATTGATAAAGATGCGATATACCATATACAAAAGGATTAATTGCGCGATTTCGCTTTCAAAAAGACATGCACGTATTTCAAACACAGGTTCCATAACTCCAAGCCAGGAAAAAAGAGACAAAGCAATATATTTGAAAACTACTTAAGCCTATTAGAAACGACCCGGTAACTAAATTGCGACTTTCTCTGCGAACAAAATAACAATAAACCAACCATACACAGTCTATCGATGATTATCAACAATATACTGATTATCGACCGGTAAATAGGCCTATCTAAGTTTCATTTTAAACAAAAATGGAGACCTTCAACAAGGAGGTCGTATTTCGAACAACCAAGAAACAAACCTGAATAAACTATGACCAGTATCGACGTACCTTGAAACGATTTTATACTGATAAACATTATTCTGATGTTCACCGGTTATGGGTTAGTCATTGACTATCAGATGAAGTCTGCCACCAAACAGGATTTTCTGCCTAATAGTTTCTCCCCTCGTCGGAGTTTGAACGGCGAAGCAAAACTGGAACGCTTTTAGGGTTTCGAACTTTCTTATTTTGGCTTTTGGTATTCAAAACAATTTATGGAGGGAAAGTATAGATTAAAGGCTTAAAAAAACAACTGATAACCTATTTTTCCCTTTATATACCCTCAGGATTATTTCTGTTTAAAAACTTGTCTAAAGTACCAATTGATAGCTACCAATATTTGGGTACTAAAACGGGATAACATACTTGAGAATGTATTTTCAGGTAGTTTTCTCTTTTGAAAATTGGTGATATTTTTAAAAAGAATGTAGATAAAACATAAAAAAATTAAAATTATGGTAACTTGACGGAGTAGTTTTTTATATTTAATAAATTTCGTGAAAGAAAAAATTATCAAAAAAATTAACCTCACGAAGTAATTTCATTTTTTTATTTTGTACGACTTCACAAAGTAAAAATAATTTTTTTAGCAATTCACAAAAAAATAATTCCATAATAGAATTTAGATGATGATTTTTCCAATTTCAACATGTATTAATCAAAAATAAACCACAAATGAGAGTAAAATAACAATTAAGAAGACACTCACTTAATACCAGATCCGCTAGTTTTAGAAGATGGTAGTTTTAAAAATGATTGATTAGGCCTCTCTTGAAAATTCAATTGGGCCGCATGTGAAAACTAGGACACACTATCCCATCATTCCTCGTGTATCGAACTAGCCTGAAACAATCCAATTTGTAAGTTAACCAAATAAAAAAAAACCAATCGATATTCACCACGCAAAACAAGCCGCATTATAAAAAAATAATAATACAAATTAGACCATTTTCATATTTTATATAAATAACTAAAAAAAATTGCATTAATATTATCCATAATTTGATCACAATAAGTTTCAATCATATAACATATATCACAAATGGATCAAATACAGAATATGAAAGAAAAGAACACATAATGTCAACACAGTTCGATAAATATCTACGTCCATAGACAACGTCAATGATAGAAAAGGATTGCAAATTTTCACGTCTTTTTGTGTATTCCTAACAATCTATTTATAAAGAAAAAATAGTTTTTTAGATAATAGGGAGAATGAGCTCATATACGCAAGATATAAACTATAATGCATATTATATTTTAACACAAAGGTACATTTCAATGACAAAATACTGTACTAACGAACACATTATACATTGTTAACTTGATTCAACTCATCCTTTACAAATCTTCCCCTTGAAATGAATATCTTTTCAAAACTATCAACAAGTAAACTTCTTTTTTTAGACTCACCAAATTCCCGTAAGGCATTCACTTGATGTTCCAAACACCAATCCTGTTTAGGTACTCCTTAAACTTGCGAACTGATACTGCATTGGTTATTATATATGCTAGAATATCGTGTGTAGACAATTTCTTCACATCAACAATTCCATTTGATATTATATCATGAATAAAATGAAACCTAGCATATATGTGCTTTGTACTGTCGTGGTAAATCTGGTTCTTTGTAAGGTGTATGACGCTCTAACTATCACAAAATAATTTTGTCGTAGTCTATCCAAGCCCAAATCTGCCATCCTACCATGCAACCATATTGCCTCCTTAACATCTTAAGTTACCGCCATGTATCTTTTATTTGTTGCAGATAAAGCTATAGTAGCTTGCAGTTGTGCTTTCTAACTAATCGCACTCACAGCTAAAGTAAACACATATCATGTCAAAAATCTTATTTTATCCATATTACCTGCAAAATCAGAATCAACGAAACCTACCACTGATCATACCATATCATTAGATCCATCAGTATTACTCTTATTGAAAATCAATCTAACGTTCGCAATAATACTCTTAAGATACCAAAGTATCCATTTTACTGCTTATCAGTGTTCTTTCCCAAAGCACCCTATATACCTACTGACTACACTAACGGCATGTGAAATACCATGATGTGTGCATATCATAACATACATGACATTAAAAACTGCACTTGAATATGGAACCTGTGACATTTGTTCTAACTCAGCATCATCAATGGTTCATCCTGCTGCAGACAACTTGAAATACGTAGCAAACAAGATGCTAACAACAAAAATCTTGAATTATTTAGCGTCTTCTCAACGTAACTTTGTTGAGACAAGTATAATGATCCTATATATCTGTTCCTGATAATATCCATACTAAGTATATTCTTTGCTCTACCCAGATTATTCATCTCAAAGTCGACAGTAAGCTGCTTCTTTATCTGCACAATATGTGACATACTACAAGAAGCAATAAGCATATCATCCATATATAACCAAAAGTAAACATAAAAATCATATGATATTTTTTAATAAAACACACAATTATCATATGGACTCCTCTTGAACCCTATTGACGCCATGGATGTATCAAAACGTTTGTACCATTGTATAAGTGACTGTTTCAAACCATAAAATGACTTGTTTAGTAAAAAAAACCTTGTTTTTCATATTAGGTTCGATATATCTCTTTGATTGTCTCATGTAGATTTGTTCATCAAATTCACAATGTAGAAACGTAATCTTTACATCCCACTGCTGAAGTTCCAAATCTTGTAAAACTATTATGACTAACAAAACTCAAATCAAACTATATTTCACCACTGGAGAAAACACTTTATTGAATTTGATCATTCCATTTGAGTGAAACCCTTAGCAGCCAGTCTTCCCTTGAATCAAGGTGTCTCAACCATTGGATTACTCTTTTTTTTCATGAACACCCATTTACCACGTACTATCTTTTGTCATTTTAGAAAGTCAACAATCTTAAAGGTTTGATTCTTATATATAATCTCCCCCCCTATAGCATCAATCCACTCATTTACTTCTGAAATCGCTATAGCTATTCTATAGCTACTAGGTTCATGCATCTCAATTTCTTCCGTAACTGACAGAGCATATGCAACTAGATTCACATATATTTTTGTAGTATAATCTATCTTTCTTTTCTTCCCAATATTACTCTATAAGTTTGTTGTTCGGGTTTGAGCGCATCATCGTCACTATCATCCGATGCTGAAGCCTCACCTCATGATTTTGGATTTATCTTAGAGAATTTAAATTATTGGACCTACTGGAAACTGATTATACTTTAAGCTCCGCCTATTTACTCACAACTAATTCTGATTTGATTATTTATCCTACTTTCTTTTGATTGTTAAGCAAATCAAACTCGTTAAAATTGACCTTTCTACTAATGAGAAAACCTGGATACTTTGGAGAGCTACATCATAAATATATCCCTTCATTCTAGTAGCATATCCTAGAAATATACACCTCTTTATCCTCAGCTCAAGTTTACCATCTTTCGCATGAGCGTACGCATGATAACCAAACACACTCATTTATTCGTAATCAGTCAACGATCAAGACTAAATCTCAAAATGAGTTTTATAATTAATAGTTATTGATAGAAATTGATTCACCAAGTAACATGTTGTATTGATAGCTTCAACCTAAAAATTATTTCCCACACCAGAATACGAGAGCATGCTTCGTGTTTTGTCACAAAACATTTTGTTCATTATCTTTGTGAGCCCATTATTTTGTGGTCTATTAGAGCAAATATGATAACGTATTATTTCCTCGGCTTCGTATAACTCGTTGAATCACGAATGTAACATTATAATCCATTATATGTCATAAAATGCTCGATCATTCTTCATGTATGGTTTTCAATCATATTTTTCTATTTGAAATGTTCAATATGCTTCATCTTTGGTTTTTAGAAAATAAACCCACACCATCTTTGAATAATCATCGATCAAACTCATGTAGTATCGGCCTCAACCCTTTAATAGAACTCTATTTGGTCCCCAAAGATTTGAGTGAATATAATCCACTATCCTTATAGTCTTTTTTAAATATGACTTGTTGAATTTGAGTATAGTTAGTTTACCAAACACACAGTATTCACAAAATCCCGATGATTATGCTTTATACCCTTTCAACAAATCTCTCTTTTTTAAAACAACTACTACTCTTTCACTCATGTGACTGTGATGCCAATACCACAACTAATTTGATCATATAGAATTTGGCTAGTACTCATTGATGATGCTACTACAGTGTCGCCCATAAGAACACTCCCCTGGAGAATATAAAGCCCTTTCTGCAAACTACATTTCATACACACCATTGAGCCCTTCATCAATTTTGATTATACCATCGTCTGAATGATAATTATAACCCCGAGAGTCTAGTGTTTCAAAATATATTAGGTTTCCATTCAACCTAGGAATATTCCAGCATGTCACAATTATAATAATATTATCCAACATTATGATTTCGATGTTATTGATCCCACCAATAGGTAGTGAATGATTGTTCCTTAAATAGATAGTTCTATGCATTGGCTTGCAAGTACCAAACCATTTCATGAACTGACATATGTAATATGTAGCGCATATATCGAGTACCTAAGAGTTTTTGATACAGTCTGAACTCACGGACAACATATCTCATTTACAATATTTTCACTACCATTAGAACTGTTCACATATTCTTCTAAGCTTGCAACATTTGTTTTTATTTCCCTTCTTACCTTTCAGTTTCTGATAATCTCTCATATAATGACCTTGCTCACTGCATTTATAACAGTTTGATTTCTTGGCTCTTATTTTGGACCTCAAGTTATTTTTCTTTGAAGAACTCACCTTGTTGATATATCTTCTCATGGTCATAAGACTTTTTATTTTTTCCTGATTTTCTAGATGCAACTGTCTCAAATCAAAGGATTTGAGCGCCCAATGATATCCGCTAGAGATAACTTATCATTACCATACATCATGGTATCCACAAAGTTTTCATAACAAATTGATAACAATCTCAATACAAACAAAGCTTGATCATCATCTTTCAATCTAAAATCATACAAGCATTTCTTCAAGTATAACCAATTCATAACTAATTTTTATGAGTAAAGTTCTCATAACTTCTTCCATGCACATGAAACATTCTTATCACCACTTATCTCGCGAAGAACGTTGTCTTTAATACTCATTATAATCCAACAGAAAGCCTTTTCTTGAAGATCTTACTTCTCATTTTTTCACCTATTCTAATAATTTATTCTCCATAGCCTTCCACAACCCTTGCAGTACCAATACAGATTTCAACTTAATCGTCTATAATGCAAAGATGGATCCCATAATCAAATCTTTCAATTTTATATTTTGTTGATGTAGATGCCCTTGATAACATTTATTGCAAAACCTAATCTACAATTCATAAGCTCTGATACCAATTTGTTATGAATCAATATGCAATAGATCACAAATGGATCAAACACATAATAAATAAAGAACATGAAAGTAATGAACACAATATTTTAACGTGCTTCGACAAATTTCTACGTCCACGAGTGCCGTCAGAAAAAAGAGTTCCACAATAATAGAAAAAAGGTTACATATTTTCAGATATCTTTTTGTGTGGTCCTAGTAAACTATTTATAGAGAATAAATAGACTAGATAATAGGCTCAATGAGCTCATATACACAAGACTATAAAATATAATGCATATTATATTTTAACACAAAAGTAGACTGTCAATGACACAATATTGTACCAACGGATATAGTATATATTTTCAACAGTATTCGACTCATCTTTAACAATAAAAGTACAAAAACTCCTTCATTAAAATAGGCAAGACAAAATCTTAACTTGACAAGCAGTTAAACTGGACTTTGGCACACTAGTTCTCCACCTAGCAAAAACTTGAAACTCCTAAAATTATTTGACTGTGAAAACTCATTATGATATTTGATGGTGTGAAAACTCCTAAAATGAGTTCTCCCAACAATCAAAATTTTTAAATGGTATGATGACCTTTAAAAGAATTCTAATAGTAAGATGTTTAAGATTGTTTACCTTAAGCAAAATTTTGGGGCTCAAGCTTGAATCAATTGACAAACATTTTCTACAATACTTTATCCTCAAGCAAACAAAAAACAAAGTTAGACTTGAACCAAGATTAGTTTAATACAAAAAATAAATAAAAGATTAACAATTACAAAACAACAAAAACAATCAAATTACTATGTATTTTTAGAATATTATTTTTCATACTTAACAAATAAATTCAATATCTTATTAGGTAAAACAAATGATCACAATTGAGATAGACATAAGTCACAAATTTGAGAATATCACTATTATTAGCGGGATCCAAATCATATTTATTTCATCTAAGTTATAAGAGTAAATTATAAAAGTAAGTAACGTGGATAAATTAAATTATCTGTTGAAAATTAGTTTGTTAGCATTGTTCTAAAATCACTCTTGTAAATGTGTTGAATCACGTGTTAACTTTTATTTATTTTTAATTAATTTTTAAAAACATTTAAGCAAAAGAATATTTATTACTAAAATTGAAAGTTTTACAACTTTAGACTCAATTAAGAGACAGAACAAATAATATGGTCACAAGGCCAATTACAACAACAACACAATTGAAGTCCATCAATTATCAGGTAAAACACGAAGAGCTTAGAGAAGAAACTCAGACAAACACTATTGTTGTAAAAAACTAGCATGCAGATCAATAATCAGCTTCTAACCATCAACAATCACAAGCCACGATCTTCAATCGACGATTCAAAATCGACTTTCATCAATCAGCTACAAAATATTTTGAATATCAACCACTACCATACAGATCAACAATCATCTTCAAACATCAGCAATCTCAAGCCACGATCTTCAATCGATGAATCAACCTCGACCATTCATCAATCAACTACAAAGACCTTGAAGAACTAATTTAGACTAATACATAGACGGCATGCCTAAAAAATTCAGCTACATCTTCAGTTAGCAGCTACAAATCCCAAAAGAACTAATCCAGATGGAATCTTCTTCATCATCAACAACACTTCAAGTACCTGTATTTGAAGAACAAAATCCAACAGCAAATGGAGACAACTAATTTTCAGAAAGGCTTATGTATCCAAATCCATTGCTCTCAAGAAGAACGATTGCAAGAAGAAAAGAAGAAGCATTTAGCTCATTGATATTGAGATCTTCCTTGCAATTTAAAGTTCATTTCACTATCCAATCAGCAGCATGATTTTGGACTCGCGAAATGTTCTTTATAGTCATACTGGAAGCAATGAACTTATGAAAAATTGAAAGCATAGAGGAAAGACAGAAATGAAATTTCCATCACTGAGCATGTTGATCAGAGATAGGCAATCAGTATTTATATCAACCTGGCTCTCATTTCTCTCTCTGCAAAGTAGCAGGCCTTCCAATATTGCTCTCGCTTCAGCAGCAATAGAGAGAGCTTCCCAAAAGTTTTGCCCCTACCAAGCATCAGGTCACCAATGGAGTTCCTGATGATCAAACCCCCGCTGGTTTCACCGTTATGAGTATACGCAATATCGAAGTTAAGCTTTAATCTGCCGCGAGCAGGAGTGAGTCATTTGAGGTAAGACACTTTCCTAATACTGTTTAGATGAGAGAAGTATCCCATAGTAGCACCAACATTATTAGTCTTGTTCCAATGCTTAGAAGAAATCATGTTAGATGAATCCAGTCCATATATGACTTTATAGACAGATTTAACAGCAGAGGAATGACTTTGCTTGGTATTTTAAATTCTGGAACCATTTCTATTTTTCCAAATGACCCAACAGATAATTGCTAGGATAATATGAGTGATGTGTACCTTCTGTTTTGAGAACCAAAACCAGATTCTCAAAACATAAGGGAACACCATATACCTTTCAATCTTTATATTAAAAATGCTGCTAAAATGATACCAAATATACCAGGCAAAGTCACAATTAATATACACATGGTTTATGTCTTCTAGATTAGGACAAAGCCGACATTTAGATACAATAGTAATGGATATTTTCTTTAGAACAGAATCGACATGAATAAAGCCTTTAATAATCCTCCAAAGAAGAAAGGAAATATTCCTAGAAATTAAAGAGTTCCAGATCTTACTATATAGACTAGACCTAGTTGAATGAAGCCTAGTATATTCCCAAGTCAGCTTAGTGTTAAAATTTTGGTCAGGAGAAAGCTTCCATATAAGCTTGTCCTCATTGGTCTTGTCCACTCTATAAAGATTAATTTGGGCCATCCTATCATCAGATATCATGCCATTACTATTACTAATACCCTAGCGATCATTCTTCCAGAAGGTATTAACATTAGCACTTAAAAACCAGTTGCCCTCTATATTGTTATTGTCAATAATATGATGCCAGTTGTGCCAGTCTTCCCTCCAAAATTCAATGTCCCATTTACCTAGAATTCATCTCATATTGCCTTCATCTTGGGGTCTTATACCTACAAACATCTTCCACACTAAAGAACCAAAATCATTTAGGTTAGTATAAAGAGGATGGCAATTTTTGTTATAAATATCATTCTTAATATTGGACCAAAGGCTATTGTTTTGCCTATAACTGAACCCCAACTTTTGAGAGAATATTAATTGAATATTAGACAACCTTCTAATATTCAACCCTCCCTCAGCAAAAGGCTTGCAAATCTTGTGCCAATAAGTCCAGTGAATACTGGGCTCATTAATTTTAGATCTTCAAAGGAATTTATTGAAGATCTTTTCTAACCTGTTGATAACACAGTTAGGGATCATGGTATTTTACATCCAATAGGTAGGAATAAGCATAAGAACATAGGTAATAAGACAAATCATGCCCCCAAATGAAAGTAATTTAGAATCCCAGTCATTAAATTTAGCATTTATTTTATCTATCATAGAGTTGAAATTGCTAGACTTATTATTTTTGTTGAGAATGATCCCTAAATAGGTCGAAAGGAGATTCTCAGCAGTGTAAATAGCCAAATGTTAAACCTTGCTTTGATGAGGTGTGTTGGAGAGGATAACCGTGGTCTTCTCCTTGTAATGGACTAACCAGAAATAGCTTGGTAATTGTCTAAGAAACATCTCAATTTGTTAATAGAAGACTTAATACCATTAGTAAAAATGAGCACATCATCAGCAAATGTTATACAAGGGACAATTTTCTCAGTTCTAGATGTATAAACCATAAATTTATTTTTAATGAACAGATTGCTAAGACCACAGATTAAAACCTCTTCACCAATAATAAAAAGGTTTGGAGATAAATGATCACCTTCTCTCAAGCCTCTCTTATTCTTAAAATATCCAAACACATTACCAGTCACCAACATAGACATATTCACATTCATAATCATTTTGCAAATAAGATTCACCTTACTTTTAGAAAAACAAAAAGAAGTGAGGACCTTAACAATGAAAGGAAAGGATATTCTGTAAAAAACCTTTGACATGTCCAAATGAATTAGAATGTTACATTTTTTAGGCTTCTTGTTAATGTCATGAATCATTTCTCTAGTAATTAAAACATTTTCATGAATAGTTATGTTCTTAACAAAAGCTGATTGGTTTTTTTAAATGATTTTAGGAAGGATGTCAGCAAGCCTTGTATTTAGAATCCTGGAGAAGATTATATTTAGCAAGGAGCACGGTCTGATAGGCCTATAGCTTCTCCAACTAACAGGGTCAATAACTTTAGGGATAAGACAAATACCTGTGGCAAAAATGCCAGCAGGAATGTAATGGCCATTAAGGTAAGAGTTTATAGCAGTGTATAAGTCTATTTTGATAATTGACCAACAACTCGTATAAAAATTGATGTTATAACCATCAATACCAGCAGCACTATCTTTACTCATGGTATTGATGGTGTTCCACACCTCTTCTTCACTAGCAAACCTCAAAAGCTTAGTATTATCATCCTCAAAAATTAAATTAGGAATAATATTGAAATATTATCCTGAATTTTAGTATGCTCATCATTCCAATCATGATAAAGATAGAATTGAGAACCATTTTGAAGTAATCATCAGCAGAAATACCTATACTTTCAGCATAATTAATCTGTTGTCAACCTTGATGTTATAAATAATATTTCTCCTTCTTTTATTTGCAGCAAAAGCTTAGAAAGCCTTAGAGTTGTGGTCTTTATCCTTAAGCCAAGAGGTATATCACTTCTTCTTCCAAAACTCTTCCTCATTCCTCAAAGATTTAAGATGAAGACTAATAACTTTATTAAGAGTACCTCTCGAAATGTTGTTATTATTCAGCAAATGAAGCTTTTCCATGAAATCAACATTCTTTTAAGTCTCTTTTAGCTTACTGAAGATGTTTCCAAACTGGTTAGTATTCCAATATCTTAAAAAAATCTTTTTAACTTGAACAAAAGAACTTAATTTGGACCACCATGCATTCTAAGATTCCAATTATGTCTTACAAGATTTAGAAAAAAATCATGGTTGGTCCTCATTTCATGAATTTAAAACTCATTTTATTGCTTTGAAAAGTATTAGAGTTATTTTGAATAGAAATAATAAGAAGGAGAGCATGGTCAAAACAAGTTCTGAACATGTGATGAACCCGAGTCTTGGAAACATTTTCAGCCCAAGCTCTGTTGAACATAACCCTATCCAGCCTTTTCCATCTTGAACCTCTGTTCCAAGTGAATTTGTGACCTATATACCCTGCATCCTCCAAGTTGCAGTTCCTCATCATGTCCAAAAAATCCTCCATATTACTGTGACAAGTTGTAGAACACCCAATTTACTCCTCAGTATTAGCTATGATATTGTAATCTCCCATAGTTATCCAGCATCTATCAGTAATAGTCTTTTTCTTCAGCATCCCCCATAGGCTTAACCTTAAATTCCTATGGCATTTTGCATACACCACATATAAGAAAAAAGGATTTTCAAAGTTAGCGTGAGTAACTTTCATATGAAGACACTGATCCTGATTAGAGAGAATACTAATACATGAATCATTTGTCCATATTTGAGCAATTAAAAGAATAGTAATCAAACCCAGTTTAATAGCAAATTCACTTATCTTATTTGAAGAGGTCGGAGGCTCTTGTAATGCAAGAATCTTTATGTGCTCCTTCTTGATAATAAAAATCACTCTACCAACTGTTAGATTGTTACTGATGCCCTGGACATTTCAATTAAGCATCTTTATCATTATCAGATGATGCTTTGTATTTGTTGTTAGTCCCTTGAATACTTCAAAGACTTTATGATGACTTTATTTTTCTTTTTAATTTTCCTTGCAGATAACAGCTTCTTATTCAAGATAGTTTTGAAGTCAGCATCAGGAGCATTTCTCAAAGGAGTAATGGGATTACTTCCAACATTGTCTTGTTCAGGAGATCTAGATTCAAGATTTTTATTTCCTTCAGGATTGTTTTGGTTGTGAGTCTGTTTCAATTGTTGAATGGCTTCAGAAATCTCTCTAGGTTCATGCGAGAAATCAGTTGTAATATTGATATTTTTAGAAAGGTTAACTTGAAGGGTTGTAATAAGTGTTTGTTCATCAAAGATATCCTGATCAAGATTGTTCTCTATAATCTTATTTTCCAATCTATCAATCTTTCCAGCATCTTTGTCAATCTTTCCCGCTTATTTATCAATTTCCGCTTTCTTTTTATTCTTTTTTTACAGTTCAAATGACTATGTCCAATATGATGACATTGAAAGCAGTATATGAAGGAAAATTTTTATAACTCAAACTGAGCCAACAACCTTCATTCATACCAAAACTCACCTATAATTTGATGTGTAACTTTCATGGTATATCCAAATCAACTAAAACAAAAGTTACATTTCTATGAGCTCTGTTCATGTCTGTGCACTCAATTTTATATGGAGTGCCAAGAGAGGCAACTATAATGTGCAGTATAGCTTCGTTGTACATGGATTCAGGCAGTTTCTGAATTCTTATCCATACAAGAGCTATAAGGCTCTCATTTTTCCCGTTGAAATTTGGATACCATTTGAGTATTCGCATGACAACTCCATTAACATTCCATATACTTTTATGCCACAACTTGATAACATCCTCTTTCAAGTCAAATTCGATACGAACATGGTGTGAGTCCCAAGTTTTCCGGCTATAAAATCCTCTGAAATTGAAAGAAGTAAAGAACTGATCAAGAACAACCATTTTAGGTAATCCATTTGTGAACTTTCCGATAAGAGTTGCTTTGGCTTTTTCCATAAGCGACTCTTTTGTTTCTTAAGAGAATTGGATGGAGACATGGTCCATCTTCTCTTGAACATATTCTGGTTGAATAACATCACTGACTATTCCTGTTTGAGGTTTGACTGAATCCACAAATGACTTTTTGAAATGAGGCTCAACGCAGTTGACGATACTAGCTTCTGAAAGAAAAGCAAGGAACTCTTCGTCTTGAAATAGAGTTTTGCTTCTCGTGTATCCATGGTGGATAAAGAAAGCAAGAGATAAAAAAACAAAGGCTCAGGGGCATGGCCAGACGCTTAAGGAAGAAGATGAAGATTCATCTTCTTGGAGCCTTTTTTCCTCTTTGCTACTTCAACATCTTTCTAAATATCATTTTACAAAATCACACCATTTTTTTCAGATGATTTTAACAGTTTTTTTACTTTTATTATTCATATTCTTCATAATATTTTTTTATCTTTAGATTAGAAATTTCAAGATTAAAAAGAACAAAGCTTAACAAATTTAAAATATAATAAAATATTTTAAGATATAGTATAACAGAATCAAATCAAAATTGTTATTTAAAAAATTTATTTATTTAATTACTATTTTCATCTTCATATTTTTTTAATTTGTAATTTAGTTTTTCATCTATTAAATTAGAAATTTTGAGATTAGAAAACAGATTTTTACTACTTCAAAAAAAAAAAAAATTAAAGCATACAATATTACAAAATTATATCCATCAAGATATTTAAAAAAATTTAAAATATAAAATCAAAATTATTATTTAAAGTTTATGCTAAAAAATACAGATAGAAAAAGTTAAAAATGTTGGACAAGATATCATGGGGTTTTGTTTTAGGGATGGTAATGTGCCGGGTTCTGACCAGGTTCGAGCGGATCGTTTGCATCCGTCTTATTTTTACTTGAATTCTAACTCGGTCCGGTCTGATGCCGGTTTAATATTTTTGAATCCGAGCTCGATCTGCACGTGTTTTTGGTCAGCCAAACTCGTCCTGCAAACAATATTTTTACTGTTTGGATTTTTCCGTTTACGTATTTCAAATGTGACTTCAATTTTTAATTTATAAAAAAAATTAAAATATGAATTTTTAAAACCAAAATAAATATATTTAAATAAACCATTAAATGTTACTCAAATAAAAAAATATAAATCTTTATAAAAAAATATTAAATAATATGAAATAAAAAAATGTCTCATAAATGTTTTAAATAATATGAAATAAAAACATACATTTTTTTAAATTTTTTTATAGTATTTGACAATAAATCATCACCACCATTTATCATAATGTTTTCATCGGTAAAAATTATTTATTCTTTTTAAAACGTTGATATTGAATGTGATAACACGTACCCTACTAGATTAAATAATAACAATTATGGATAAATTTATATCAAAATAAATTAATAATCATTAAGAATTTAAATATTATTGATTAAGTTTAGTATGAGAATTTAATTATTAAATATATTACTAAAAGTAATATTTAATGAAATAATCTTAGTAATTATTAGAATTACAAAACTTATCTATTATTGAAAACAATTTTTTTAATAATTAGTTATTAGTTATATATATATATATATATATATTTTTTTTTATATATTTTAGAACGGATTGGGTTGGACAAACTAAAAATTCATATCCGATGATCCACATCCCGATCATAATTTTTATTTGGGGTTTATACCAATTGGGTAAAAAATGTATCCAATTTACTAATAAGTCCAGCCTCAAATAGATTTTACCAATACCTACCAAAATATGATTTCATTTAGCTATTAGTCCAAATTTAAATTTTAAATACAATTTTACCCTTAATGAATTTGATAATATGACAAAAAAAAGTTTGAGGAGAAAGAATTGATTTTGAAATTGGAGTTAAATATTTTGATTTGGAGATGTAATTGTTTTGTTTTTTTTATAGATAATTGAGTCTTTTCTTAAATGGACGGTATCTATTTGTAAAATAGATCTGTTAGGGTATGTTTTAGTAAATAGAAACAAATTTTAGACCCATTACATAAACCTTTTTTATTTTTATTTTTGTATCCAATCCATTATAAGTTCGGCCCATATAAAATCTGACCGGACAAGCTCCGAACTCACGTATCCGTTGTTAACATGTAAATTTAATAATACGACTATAATGCTCTAATCAATGAACATAAGTAATAATGCGTTTTTTTTTGCCATCGTTATAAATTAGCCGGGTCCAAATCAATTAATTCATCTAAATCAATAATGATGCGTCTTTCGCCAGCATTATAGATCAGCCGGGCCTCACGTAATGCGTTTTTGGCCACACGACGCCAGCTATGTATTAAAAATGTTAAATCCTTATTAGTTTTTCATATTTTATGTTTTTGTCACACTAGTTTTTATGATTATTTTTTATTTATCTCTATAACTTAATATTTGTATTATTATTTATATGTCGTAACATCATCATCATCTTATTTCATTATTGATCTTTAAAATTTTATAATTCTAAAACTCTAATTTGAATAACAGAGAGTTTTTTTTTCTAAATCTTTAATTTTAAAATTACTTTTTCTTTTTTAATTTTTGAATACCAACAATAGCAAAGATATTATGTTTGGAAGCGGCTGAACTATAATAAAAGTTCCAAAATATAAAACATCAATAATATAAAAAATAACATAAAAAATTAGTTTATATTATAATATTATAATAAATAGTGTCCAAACATTAAAAATCAAATACAAATAAAGGACATATGTTTTGGACACTATTTTCGCGTGTCCATTCACATAATATTATCCTAAAAGATCACGAATGTAGTGGGAGAAGGTTAAAAATAATGTTAGTTTATCTATTGTATCAATCTATTCCATCGTATTCATTTATAACAATTTTTTTTTAGAAATTTGTCATGATTGGTCCTCCGCACATGTAAACCACCTGACATCTAAATCATATGTTTTGTATTATTTTTTGTCTCTAAATCTCAAGTTTTGTATCATTTTTACCTCCAAATCTTTAATTTTGTGTCACTTTTGATTCCAAAATATGGTGAAGACCAGTGGCGGATCCAGGAATCCAGGTCAGGAGGGGCTGAAGTATTACATAAACTAGACATGTTTTAATTTTTTTTTCATTCACTTCATACTTTTAATTTATTTTTTAATAATTTGTCTAGAAATATTAAAAAAAATTAATCCTGACATTTTTATTGATTAATAAAATCATGAATATTTATTGAAATTAAATATATATAAAAAATTATACATTTGATTTATGGGGCATATGTCTAAATAATCTTATGTTTATATATGAGTTAGTACCAGTGATAGCATTTATGTATAAAATCAAAAGGCTTCATACTAGTTGAGATATGTTCTTACTTATTTGTCATTGATCCTTCTCATACCTATCCGACGTGGAAATTTGGTCGCACATAACAAATTCTACCACTTTTACCTCCCCTCAGTTGACTTACCTAATGCTCCCTCTAATTAGGTTGTTTCATGATTCATATCTAAGTCATAAAGTTTTACAATGGATATATTTGTTCACTCTTATTAGAGCATCTTAGAAGTTCCTTAACGTCACTTCAATTAATCAAGTGACATTATCTTTATACACTCTAATAAAGTCACTCCATTTGATGAGCATGACTGATGGTTCATCATCTTCGACATCCAAGAATTTCATCCATATCACGTTTTCGTGTGGGTATGGAGCTCTAATACCAACTATTAGACCCAAATAATAGTATATCAACCACAAGCGAGATTAACTTCAAAACAACCAACCAAATAATAAAAAAACCGATTTATTAACAAAATAAATCAACGGTAAAATAAATCAACAACCAGAATATTTATATGAAAAGACCACTTCGTTCTGAAGAGTAAAAGACCACGAGACTTATGAAGATTCCACCAAAAACACTTCTACTATTATGATAAGTTGAAGGTAAAAGTATATCCAATTCAATATAATAAATATCTACAACCCACCAACAATTTTAAACATAATAAACTAACAAAAAAAGAAACAAAAATGAATAATATTACAAAAACTACTCCACTATTCTAAAAATGATTTCTCCCGAACCGTATCATCAAATAACAATCCAACCGGACATATTGAAGCTTTATATTTCCCAAACATGCTGTCCAAATTTCAGCCAAAACCGACACCGTTTGACCATTGATCAAGCATTTTAAACATAACTTCTTTAAAAATTCCGAAAATAAAAATTTCCCCAATACTAATTTTTCTTGAGGCTTGGGGGGGGCTCGCGCCCCCCAAGCCCCATAGTAAATCCGCCACTGGTGAAGACTAATCCTGCAAATTTCTCAAAAAACAATACCTCAAACCAAAAAAAAAATACGTGCGAGCCAAAAAAAGAAGAAGAACTAGATTGATACAAAAAGAAGTAAAGGAGGGATCACGGTAGGAGAAGCTTGTCCCGAAAATATATACATCAAATTGTTAAATTTTAGGAACAATCACTAAAACCAAACCGCCTGGAGACAACTATTCCTCGTAAACAAAACCTTTGTAACAGTACCATCAAATCGAGACCGTCGATAACTCAGAACCACCTAATCAGGCGGTGCCATCTATTCCAACGGGATTCCGACCCGATTAGGTGTTTTTTGTATCGCACACGTTGATGACACGTTGATGCGACGTGTCACTCAATAATAGTCAACAAGCACGGAGTTTCATAAAACAAAAATTAGTCTTTTCATGCCATTTTGTTTTAGCGGTCAGTCTTCAGAACATGGATTCATTCTCACTTTTTGGCTTGCTAATTTCGCCGGCCGACACTGTTTTATCGCCGGGAAACGTTATCTAGAAATGAAGATTTAGATTTTTGTATAAAATGATATGATTTGATATTCGGTTTCGGTTTCTATGGATTAGGTTTTACTTGTTTTTGAGTTTTAGTGATCTAATAAGAAAAAGAAGAAGAAGAGAAAATGGAGACGTCGATAATGCATCATGTAGTTATTGTATTGTTCGTGCTTTGGTTGCTTTCTTACTACAATCGATGTCACCCTGTTGCCTATTTTGTCTCTTTGATTTATCTGTTCTTGGTAAGTTTCTTGAGATTTTTTCTCGATCTCTTAGTATGTCTAATTCTACCCACTTTTCATTTGCGTAACGTGAGCTTGTGGCTGCTGTTTTGTCTATTAGATTCACGAACGCTTCGTCATGAGATTGCGGAAGAAATTGCAGTTTGAAGAGAGAAAACAAGCTAATCAAAGAAAGGTAAATTGCTAATTTTGGTTTTGGTTTTGTTAGCTTCTCTAATTGCGTATATAGAAAGTTCTTAATCTCTTCCGGTTTAGTGTTTTGGTTCCTAAAAGAGCTACTTTCACTTTATTGGAGCTTAATCTAAACAACCATGGTGTTAAAAGGAGTAAACTTTTTACAAGAAGAAGGGTAATCATTGAGTTATATATTTTAGTGATACTTCTTGGTGATTCTTATGTTGAATTTTAGGTTCTTTCTGATTCCGAGACTGTGAGGTGGCTGAATTATTCTATAGAACAGATATGGCCTATCTGTATGGAACAGATTGCATCCCAGAAAGTTATTCTCCCTATCATACCCTGGTTCCTAGACAAGTATAAACCATGGACTGCGGTATGAATCGTCCTGCTTCGTCTTTATTGAATTCCACCTTTTTTTTGTAAAATTCAGTGATTGATTGTGTGTTATTATCTTGTGCACAGAAAAAGGCTATGGTTCAGCACCTTTATATGGGGAGAAATCCACCGATTTTTACAGATATGAGGGTTCTTCGCCAATCCAATGATGATGATCATTTGGTATCTTTTCCTCCATCACTATAAAGTCTAGACCGTGTCTAATTGTATAATCTATGTTCCTCATGGTGTCTCAAGGTAGAGTTTTATTGTTATAACAAACGCAGGTCCTAGAACTGGGAATGAATTTTCTTGCAGCTGATGATATGAGTGCAATAATCGCTGTAAAATTAAGAAAAAGGTTGGGATTTGGAATGTGGGCGAAGTTGCATATGACAGGAATGCATGTCGAAGGGAAGGTACGGATATTTGTTTAGTCAAGTTCCATCTTTATTAGTTTCGTATTGTTTGATGTAGATTTATTTTAAGCATACGGATTAGGAAATTTCGTTCTCTCTTGCAGCTGTTGATAGGGGTGAAGTTTCTTCGTCGGTGGCCTTTTGTTGGCCGTTTGCGAGTATGTTTTGCAGAGCCACCGTATTTTCAGATGACGGTTAAACCTATCTTCACTCATGGGATTGATGTTACTGTTCTCCCAGGGATTGCGGGATGGCTTGTGAGTTAAACTTAACTCATATTTTTTTAGTATTATTTTTTTGTGAAATCTGTTTTACCACCGTAGAGATTTTGCCTTATAAAATCGTGCATTATTCATCTCTTTCTTAGGATAAGCTTCTCTCCATTGCGTTTGAGCAAACTCTTGTCCAGGTAATTTTTTTTATACAACGAGCCACATAGTGTCAATATACTTTTAGCTATATTATCAGTATAGGTGAACTTTGATTTTAAATCCGCGTTGGTTGCAGCCTAATATGCTGGTTGTTGATATGGAGAAATTTGTTTCCTGTGAATCAGGTTGGTTACCGATGAAATTATGTTCCCTGTCTATAAACAATGCAGAATTCATTCAATGTTATTTTCTTTTCGTTCCATGAAATGCAGATGGTTGGTTCTTTGTGGATGAGAAGGAACCTATTGCTCATGCCATTGTTGAAGTTGTGGAGGCATCTGATATGAAACCGTCAGATCTCAATGGTTGGTCTGGATTGTTTATATATATATATTATGCTGTCTAGCAGACGCCTTTTGCACGTACCAACTATTTGATAAAATTTTCAGGCTTGGCTGATCCATACGTGAAAGGGCAGGTTGGCCCGTACAGCTTTAGAACCAAGACTCAAAAGAAAACTTTGAGTCCAAAATGGCAGGAAGAATTTAAGATCCCAATCACTACGTGGGAGGCACCAGTCGTGCTTACGGTTGAAGTTTGTGATAAAGATCACTTCATTGATGACACGCTTGGGTTTGTTCTCTGCACCAAATACTTGAATCTGTGTACATATTTGAAATACGTTAAACGATATTCTAATTGCTAGAGATTCATTCTGCCTCAGCTGCTGCTTTAGTTTAAGTCATACCCCTTGAACCCATATCTTATCTTTTATACTCTCTTTTCCATATACCTAGTGACTGCACGGTGAACATTAGCGAGCTTAGAGATGGCAAGAGACATGACATGTGGTTGCCTCTTCAGAACATAAAAATAGGAAGGTTGCATCTTGCAATCACTGTACTTGAAGACAGTGCAAAGGTATATCTTATGTTTCAGTCTATGAAGTAACACCGGAGGATATGACAAAATAAATAGGATTGGACCGAATTGAATATGATTAGAATGAAGCGGTGTTATCAAATAAAAACTTCTCTATCAGAATAATTAGCCGCGTGTTGACACTGAACACTTGATTGTACTAATTAATCCAAGAGTACCTAGTTGTAGGTGTTATCATGCAGAATTTGACTAACAGTAGTTCAATCCAGTCATAATTCTAATTTGACATGTATTTGTCTTGAAATCTCTGCAGGGTGCTAATAATCCCTGTGATGGTGAAGCAATAGAAAAGGAAGTCGCAGAAGAGACTATTACTAATGATGCCGGTGAGAAAGGTTCCTTCAATTCCGCGGCATCTCCAAAATTTTCTGATGATTTTGAACCCGTTAATGTCGAAGGACTACAAGAAACGGGCATATGGGTCCAACGGCCAGGAAGTGAAGTGCAACAATCTTGGACGCCTAGAAAAGGCAAGAGCAGGCGCCTTGATATTGAAGTGCAACCTGATTCCCTTGGGGGCGGTACAAGCTGCTCAACACCACGGAGTTCCTCCAATAACGAAAGTACAAGCACAGATGAGAATCAAGAAACTAAGAATCCAATAAATGTTGTCCGCAGAGGCTTAAAAAAGATGGCTTTAGCGCTTCATAGAAATTCTAAAAAGGAAGGCAAAGCAGTACACGAGAATGAAAACAGTGGTAGATTTGTTGTTCAAGACCGTCTTTCAGGTCCTTTGTCTCCTGGCTGCTATCATAAAGATGGGACTGCAAGTTCTAACAGTGATAGTCCTCGAAAGGGACCGATGAAGGAGATGGCAAAGAATATACTGAAAAATACTGAAAAGTCTGCTCGTACTGTGAAACATGTGTTTTCTTGGAAAGGTTCAAAAGAATCCCATGGAGATCAGCCAAATGTTATATATAAAGATATCAACCCAGAAACTGAATCTGAGTCTTCTAGCGGTGAATTACCTTCCTCTCCAACAGTTCAGAGGGTACCCTTGGTTGCTACTAATACCATTCTTGAAGAGTCACCGCTGACCGTTGCTGATGGAGACATTACTCAAACTGGTGAGACTAGTAATTTGACGAATAGTTACCAAGGTTCAAATGTTCCTACCATCAACATTGATGACGAAGTAAAGAATGTTGGTGTTGTTGAAACAGAAATGAAACGTGAGAGTGAGAAGATCGTTTCTACATCACCAAAAGTCAAGCTGCAGGGTATCATGGAAGAAGAAAAAGTAAACTGATAGTTGAATCAAGCTAGAGTAAGAAGATAGGTTTTTTACTTTGATATCGTTTTGTATGTCAACCTACGTGCTGTATGTCTAATAGAAAGTTCTGCAACATTATATTGTACAGTAGCAATGGATCTGCAAATCAAAACTATATTATATTTCCAGTTTCAGTTCTCTAGGAATCCATGTTAATCAGGGCATTTCAGCGAGAACTAAACAGGGTTCATCAATCCTTGAATCAAGAATTACCACAGTATATAACCTTTGAGACACAAGTGTATATAATTGACACAATTGAAGATATGAGTCTAAAATCTAATCCATATTCTGACAAATTTTCCATCTGTATTATCACTATTGATTTCTACAATTCTACAAAAATGAATAAATACATCCAACAAGAAGTTCCTTGTGAGGAAACTACTACTACTATATCCTCTGCTTCAACTTAGCCATTGACAATGTAATCTACAATATCTTCTGCTTCAACTTAGCCATTGACTATGTGATCAACAATGGCAAAGTCAATAGCAATATTTCCAGAAAATAAGCACCACAAAACCTGTCTCCACGTTCCCATTTTGGGTACAAATTCGTGTCTCACCATCTCCTTTAAAACCCAATCAACATCATTCACCAACTTTTCTTCACAAAGTCCTTGAATTAAACCTTTGTAGGATATGAAACTAGGACTCATACCCAAAAAAATCATCCTACTCATGAACTCTTTACCCTCTGGAAACCTCTTCATATCGATCAAACCATACAATACCTCTTGAAAGGAGGCTGGATTCGGTTCACATCCTATAAGTTGCATTTTCTGTAACAGCTGCATTCCTTCATCAACTCTCCCTTGCTTTCTCAAACCTGAAATCAGAATATTAAATGTAATAGTGTCCGGGTCTATTTCTTCCTTTTCCATAACTTTTAACAATTCAAACGCTTCATCGACTCTTCCTTTATCGCATAAACCACGCATCAAAGAAGAAAATGTTTTCACATTCGGCTGAAAATTTCGCTTAGGAAATTCATCGAGCACCTGGTGTGCAGCTTCTAGATTCCCACTCTCACATAACCCTTTAATAAGAATATTCAAACTACAAGCATCGATCTCCACGCTCAACTTAGGAGCGCTAACAAAAATCTCATGAACAACATCGAACAGCTTCGCCGAAACAAGCAAATTCAACACGAAATTAAAAGTTTTCACGCTTGGCCAGCACCCGAACTTAGGCATACTAAATAAAGTCTCAATCGCTCTGTTAATCCTACCCGCTAAATTTCCATAAACCCTTATCACAGTGTAGAAAAACTCTTCCGATAACCGGCAACGCCGTTCAAGATCGATCCTCTTCATGATCTCTTCAATTTCGTCAAACTTTTTAGCTTTCCCAAGCTTTTGAATGACCAAAATATAGAGATACTCAGTGGGTTTGTAGTCTTTTCTTGCCGAGTACTGTTCGTAAACTGGGATCAACAAGTTTGGATCTTTAAGGTTATCGAAGATTTTTAAAACTTCGTTTGGCGCCAACCAGTCTTTGTGGTTTAATTTGACGAAACTGGTATCATCTAGGTCTTGTTGTCTTGACATTACAGAAGTTGTTTTCGAGACCGAAGAGAGAGAACGAACATTAGAAGCTAGTCGTTGTGTGATTCTGGGTTTGGATCCATAGGCAACGAGCTTACGCGCAATCATGATGGTTTTTGGTTGGAACAGATGATTCTGTCAAGTGACTGTCTCATCTTATATTGTTGGTTTAAAACGAGCAGGACACTCTTAAGGGTGTTTTGGGAAGATACGACATAATGTTTTTGGATTCGACTCGGTTTTTTGTTGATTATATTGTACAAAACATAAGTGAGTTCATCTTTTCTCTTGTAAGAACATGATTTACCAACGACATTTAGTTATTGTTTGGCAATAAAGATGAGTTTGTGATTCAATATATCTACTAATCAATGTTATTTGTTATATATCAGTACTATACATTATATCATATCTCGACAAATTTAAAACTATATGATAATGATCTATCTGTTTTTCTTTTTGCCAGCGAGAATAGGCTGGATTTGCAGTCTCCTATTGAAGGCCTCGTTGAAAAGAAACCGAGTCTGGAATGCGGATATAATTGGTAGCCAAGCCAAAATAGCAATAGGCGCAAAGAGAACAACACCCATACCATAATCATAAGCTCTGGCGAGAACCTGAGTGAACTCCCATAACCCCGTGTCGTCAATTTTCGGCCGCACTGCTTGAGCCACCTGAAAAAAAATCGGAAAAAATTGTAAGGAAACAAGAATTATTTGCTTGAAAATAAAATATTGAAAGATTTTAGTACCAGTATTAGACCCCATCCGGTTGGCATGAACGCTAAGCAACAGACGACCAAGTCCATTGATGATAGTTTACAGACGATGGAGAGAGTGTTTATCATGCCAATGACACCGAGGAAGAGAAATGCTTTGAAGAATCTAAATACAAGGTGGTTTTTAGCGCTGAAAAGTTGTCTCCCCAAGTCCACTGCCTGTTCATGTCATGTACAATATCGTGATGTTAGTTACGAGTAAGCGTAAATGTAGGAATTAAGCGATTGTTTCTGTCCGATGAAAAGATCAGAACATGAATTTCTTGTATAATGTCCAAATGAAAATTTTAATCGGGTCAAGGTTTGTACATTCGGACCAGCAGGTCGGATTTAAGCATTGAAAGACACTTCGGTCAGGATAGAAGTAAATAATATAACTTAAGATTAGAATATATATTCCAAATATAGGTTGATGAAATCAGGTCAAATTCGTTAATAATTTAACCATATAGTCCGTCTTATGAATCAAAACCCTTGTTCGGATTCTGTCGCATGTATAAGTCTGAAATCCAGGGTAATGATCTGGCAGACCATTATCTACTACAAAGTTCAAATCCGACCAGTAATGCAGACTAATTGCAGAACCAAACCATTAGGGATGGAGTTTGAAGTACAAATAACATTCGAAGAAAAAGAGAGAAATACTCTTACCTTGACACTCAAGAAGACAGCTAGGATCACAACCCAGGAAAGAACATAAACAAAGACGGTGTCCCTGTTCTGGGAGATGTCAAGGTGATAGACCAGCCCGTATTGATACACAAAAAACCGAAGAGACAAAACTATTTCAAATAAACGAGCTCCAATTCCCGAACGACGGAGATGAGCTTGTTCATCATTCCACCAAGACTCCCAGCTTTTATCTTGTTGAATTCCTATACCACCTTGTTCTTTAATCCACTTATTCCAATCTTGCCAATCATCCACTACTCTTTCCCACGTAAACCCAGAAGGGTTAAATAAAAATGGTGCAAATAACCAAGTGATGGACAAGAACCAAATTGAGTATGTTATTAGTACATAAGCCATGCTGCTTTGGGACGAACGTTTAAACAAGTCGTAAACAATTAAAAGAAGTAAGAGTTCGAATCCTTTGACAAAGTGGCTTCGGGAATATAATCGGTAGTTTTCTGTGAAACTGGCGTGAAATACCACAACTTTACGGCCAGTAGGTCTATATTTAGCTCCACCATGCAATATTGTACGGCCGTAATAATGTGTTTTTGTCCCAAGTGAGAAAGTGAAGAAAAATGCGGCAAGTTGGAGTTGCATCAGGACGAAATCTTGAATTGCAGTGAGAAAACCTTTTTCTAGCCCGATTTCCATTACCATTGGTAAACCTGTTAGAAGACCGAGTTGGATAAATGACTGTGAAGCTAGAGCTGTTTCTAGTGATTTTATGTTTTTTATCTTAGCCTCCGTAAAAAGTTTAGCCTCCAATCCACTAAGAACGAGATATAGTTGCCCGTAGAGAAACACGTAAACTCCAATCACCGAAACCTAAAGATTGAACACCATAAATCTTATGTCAATCGAAAGAGTGCATTATATTTTACTCGAATAACTCAGAAAATAAAAAATTACCATGCTACTGAAGTAGAAACCAATGGTAGTGAAGTAACAAGAAAGCATCCGGAAAAAGTCAAACCGTTGACCAA
Source organism: Limnanthes douglasii subsp. nivea (assembly GCA_036936605.1). Lineage (NCBI taxonomy): Eukaryota > Viridiplantae > Streptophyta > Magnoliopsida > Brassicales > Limnanthaceae > Limnanthes > Limnanthes douglasii. The sequence goes on from JAUPFV010000003.1 coordinate 119,983,165, forward strand.
GGCGGTACATATCACGGCTAATAGTTTGCTCGCTGTTTCCGTTTGCTACTTTGGCCTCAAATTTTGAAATCTGATTTAAACCTACATCACGGCCTTTTCCAACTTGGAGGTACTCATGGTATGTTATGTATCCACGTCGAAGGGTAGAATTATATCCTATCACATACAAGAAGAGTTGGTCAAGTCAATTATGAGATTGTCTAGTTAAAGTAAAAATAATAATTCTGGTCGACCGGCTTACCAGCAAACACGTCCTCGCTTAAGTTTATTGTCTTTGATGCTTTGCTTACACCACCCCTTGTTATGTGGAATATCCGATCAAAAACATCTGGATGCCCGTAGTGGAACCGTACTCTTCATATTCAAAATAACAAGAAAAATGAGTTTCACGCTTTATTAGTTCAAAATTGAACAAATATTTTTAGAGTTTATTACCGGAGAGGATTTGCTAAGAGTCTTTGACCAATTGTGACAAAGCTGGTCTCTTGATATGACATGAACCATGCTAGAGTAGAAACACTGCAATAATGTTCGTGGTTTATGGCATTTTCTTTTGTAAAGGCAGCGGGGCTTCATAATACTAGATATGAAGATCTCACCTGCCAGTAAATATATGTTCCCTCAAACCAAGAATCGTAGGAGATCTACGTCCTCGGTTCCGAAGAAATTCTTGCAAAAGATTTCTCATTTTTAAAGCTTCTTCCAAATAATTATCCTGAGATAGTACAGACATTTTAGAACAAACAAGTAGGAACCTCAAGTACTTCTATGCTTTGGAAAAAAAGCCTTACTTGATTCATGTCGATCGTCTGAAGAGCTTCACCTCGTGTAAATATTAGAGCATGATTTTGGTTTTCCGGCTTTCCCTCTCCAATATTTGGTGGACCAGGAAGCTTGATCCGATATATTTCCTAACATAGATACAAAACATTTTATTTATAAGTAAACTGAATCCATCTGAATAATTGGTTAGAAATTTTTCATGTATATTCTCGCTACCTGGTCCAGAGAATTGACTGCTTTAACCAATACGGAGGAGTAAACCTTTTGTGGTTTATCTGCTACAATATCTTCCCTCTCTTCAACGTAAGCAACACGAACAGATGGGTACCTTTTAAGTAAAAAACAATTGCAATTACATATTTAGCAGAGACCTAACAGTGTGTTATAAATTTTGATTGCATGATTTGGTGGAAAGGAAAGCAACCTTATCATTAGATCAATTATATCTTGCGCACGAGGGTCCCCGGATGACTTTTGGGATCCAAACATTTGACAAGAAATGACATAAGTGAACTTCATGTCAGCTAGCGCTTCAAGTTGAGCTGCTAGGGTACGGTTCTTACTTTCAACAGCATCGTAACCTTCGAGTATATCTGATGAATAAGTTGGAGCCAAAAAGGAAAAATATTTTAGTAAATAGTGAAAAGACAGCAAGAAATGGATTCTCGAAGTAACTTGGCTTTCAAACCTTCATCTTCAGCCATGTCAAGAAAGGCTTGTAATTTTATTGCTTCTCTATAATACATCATTCCACGAACTGTAGAGTAAAATAAAAAATAATAAGGCTATGCTTTATTAAGTATAAAACTGTGTTATTATAAAAGGCGATGATCACCTGTTCTGCTTAGCGTTTGGCCTCGGAAAGAGGCCCACTTTCTAAGTTCTTCCTCTTTCCCTTCATCTTTCAAAGCCTCCAAATTCTCACATTCCATCCGCTCTAGAAAGTTTTTCCACTCATCTAACCAAAAACGAAAGTAAAGAATTTGTAGTGGATTTAAAGAATTAAAAACCTTCATAAATTCCAAAACATGTGTCAGATTATTGCAGTGCTCTTCTACCTGGAAAGATCTTTTGCATATAGAAGATGATGGATACACTTGATTTACTTGAATGAAGTTCTTTCAACGAAAAGTTAATATCTTCCTGGTAGTACGGAGTTAAGATACTGCAGTAAAGAGACTAAATCATCAGATGAATAATCCTTACGACAAATGTATACAAGTAAGGTGGATATTAAACCTGAATGACAGCATACTCCTGGTTTTAGGAGCAGTTGGCATATCCATAAAGAGTGAAGTAGCAAAGAAAGATATACGTCTACGGGCTTCTAAGTTCTCCGGTATATCCAATGCCCCGTCTCTGACTGTTAACAGCAAAAGAAAACGCTGCATCTGCCATCCATAGTGTAGAAAAATTTAGTTATTATACATTGCGGTCAGATGCTTGTAATTATATAATACTGCTATTATTACTAAAGCCAACATTTTGAAACCTGCTCTAACAGAGAATCATCATCTGGTAAAGGAAAATTGATAGGATTCTTGCCCTCGTACGATTCAAACAATTGTGGTTCGATTCTTCCGCAAAAAATGAGTGGATCACCTTCCATGTGCTGGAATGAATCTAGCAAGTCCAGTATTCTGTGTTCATTTTAAAGTGAGACTTAAGTGTTTTTAAGCATATGTCAGAATTCTTTCTGAAAGACCGAACAGAATCTGTGTTGGCTTACCTGTGACCTTCTGTCATCATGTCATTCGTTACTAGCTCAAAGATGTCTTGAAGAGCTTTTACAACTTTGCAATGATGTTTTCTATTTCCATCAACCTTAAAAAAACATAATAAATATTATAGTAAACTATAATGGATGATTTCACGCTTAGGATTTGATTATTAGATTAGAGCAGCAAATATTACCAGAAGTTCAATCAGCACTTTACATTTAGTTTGTAATGACGGGAGCTCTGTCATTTTAAAATCCTCGAAAAAACTTGATCTCCCAATGCTTTCTTCTACTTCATTTAGTATGCAATCGATAACCCTAAACAATTTCGAAAAAGCACATTAAATTTAATAAAGTTGTCAAACTATTACAGTCAGATTACATAAGAAAAAAATTGCGGACCAACCTTTTCTCCAAATCGCCAACAACAAGAACTTCGAGGATGTACTTCAATGACTCGTAACATTCCTTTACTGCAAAAAACATGTACTTGTCTTTTCTGATCCTTTTAAAGAGAACCGTATCCTTCCCCACAAAATCTCTTGCCATGCTCAATGCTGTTGAAAACTAGTAAGAATTGGCAGCTATATTTACAGACAAGCCATGAGGTCAAGAAGAAACAAAGTAAGGAATAATGAGTGAAAAGCCTCACCTTATTTGCAAGGAGGAATATCGGCCAACGAACCATTCCAGAAAGTAACTCGGATGACATAGGCATTGTCATTAAATCCAGTTCCCTGATTAATAACTTTTTTTTATCAAAAACATAAACATAAGAATGTATGTAACAGCAATGAAAGAAACTAACCTGTTGTTTATTAAGTCCTCTGATCTAAAACTATTTATGACTTCATTCCAGACCAAAACAAATTTGGCAATACTTCTTTCAGCTATGGATGCCTATAAAAACGTGCACGGGTTAGAAAACTCTAATTTTTATCTACTATCACATTAACATTCTGCAGGGAGTTGAACCTCGTACCTTATTTAACTTCAGACGAAGGAAATTTGTCACTTTACTCTTTTGTTCAGTTTTAGGAACGGGCGGGACAAGACATGCATTGAAAGCTGAAGGCAATGTATGAAACCGGCTTCTCAGCATTCCCAACGTGCGGATCTAGAAAAGCCAACATGAATTATCAGATGAGGGCAGTTAAAATAAGAATGGTTATCGAGACTGACATAGAGGGGGCAGAATTTTACCTCACCAAGATGATGCAAAATGCCATAAAATCCACCAAAGATTGCACAAAAAACTGAATACCAAATCTGTATATCCATGAAATAGACCTATGACAGAATGAAGATCCATGAGATTTTATAAAGTACTGAACGGCAGACTTTGACAAATAGTTTCAGACTTTTTGACAACTTACAACGATTATTGGCGCCCATACAGCCGTGATTGCTATGGCATTCCTCTTGTCTGCATTAGTAAAACAGCTTGAATAGAATATCTAAAACATGAAAGACTATAATGTTTACTGCACATGATCGTTTATAGATGTACCTTTAGGAAAAACATTCTGCCAATTGCCACCTTTTACATCCACTTTCATAATGAGTCTTGTTGGTTCTATAAGTGGTTTTATCTAAATATTCCAAATGAAAAGAAGATGTAAACATATATCCAAATGTAAGATAGTAGACATGTATGGTAGATTAAACTTACCTCAAAACTGTAACTGAAGCAAAATTTGCTTAACAAAACCAATATCCAAAAAATCGTGTATCTGGATAAAAAATTAGAAAAATGTGTTAGAGAAAGGGGAAATAATTAGCAGGATACGAATAAAGCATAAAAAGATCACGCGGGTTACTTGAAAAGTGAGAGCTGACTTTCTTGCATTCCACGTCCAATATACAACCTTGACTACATGACAACATTATAACAAGGAATGTTAAAGTTTTAAACCAACAGAAGTATAATAAAGTAAATAAATAAATAACAATATACCTGTGTCCACCAAGCCAATACTGCGCAAACACGGTGATTCGAAGTTTCAAGGTACTTGCTTATAGCAGGAACAAAGAATAAAACCAGATCAATTGCATTAGTCATCAAGTAGATGATGACGGCAATCATATAAGACGAAAAACACCATTCTCCGTGCCAACTTCCGTGTTCTGTGTAGTAACAAGTATATTTTCTTTTTGTATGTACATACACCACAGGAAGAACAATTATCCATATTATTGCGACAACAAGGTTCAGTACTTGTTTCTTCTTTCGAGAAATGTCCATGGTGTTTCTCGCTTTCCATGTGAACGCAATGTCAAGAGTTGCTGCAAAACCAAAACCAAATGATTTCCCGCTAATCTAAATGCATGGAATTTTGTCTGTCACTCCTTAGGATAATTTTTGGTACCTTGTATAAGTTTAAGAGCTGAAGATGTGATGAAAATACTTGAAATGTCTTCAAAAATGACCGCATCAAAGATTTGGAGTGGAGATTCAACATCATGGCAAGCCATAATTATCAATGCCTGAAAATTCAAAAACTTTCTTAAGCAATGCAGAAAAAAAAAATTCATTACAAGTTTTAGATGCACAAATAGAAGATTAAGGAACCAACCTGAAGGGACAGAATAAAAAAGGTCCACATTCTGTCAAAGCTTCGAAATATCTGCCAGAAGGAACGTATCTCCACATAATGCGTCTTCCCTAACCATTTCCGTTGTGGAGTCTCTTCAGTGACACCCTGCAAGAAAGACGGACATATAGTTGTTAAATTTGCTTTAAGTGCAAGCAAGCAGTATTAAATCAACAAGATGACTCCAAAATTATGCAAAAGTCAGTTGTGTTATGCACTACAATCTAATCCTAGTACACGTAATTAGAAAGGTTGGTATAAAAGTCATTGATTGGTTGAAACAATTAAAGGTTGTGCTTACTTAGACAACAAGCAATAATATGCTCCATAATCTCCTCAACAAGCTAGAAACAGCACACTGCTAAGGCCAGTTTAAAATCAATATGAATCTGGCGAGAAATATTCTTTTTGAAGTCAGAAAAATTATTTTTACCCCTTGTTCTAAGTCTTCTTGTTCTTCTCCGTTCCCATCTTCTTCTTCTTCTGGAACTCTACGTGGTGCCCGAGTTTTCTCACGAACTTTTGAGGACTCCGTACAGAAGAAATCATGGTCCATTCTCATTGGCCAACCGATTTCGAAACAGTCGGGGGACCAGAAGAATTCGTTAAGATCATCGTAGTTTCTCCATTTGGAATGGTCAGCTGTTCCATTTTTGCTATTAGCAGCTTCCTGCAGACTTTTGCCACACGGTTAGACATTTGAGCTAGAGAAATAAAAAAAGGATAAAAGAGTGAGAAAGTAGAAAACTACCTCATAGACAACGCGGTATAGAGGCGAAACTACATTGTTAAGAAAAGACTCGTATCCTCCTCCGTATGCTGGTTTTACCGTCTCCCCAGTTGTCATACTAACAGCACCGATTAACATGCTATGCAATTCGTACGACATCTGAATTGACCAACCCACAAAAGCTTGTCTAAATTCAAGAAATGCAATATGCAACACCTATCTAATGGTGAAGTAAAACAACAACTTAATAACCTTACATGATGAAATATGTACGAGATGCACTCCGGCATGAACCGCAAGTTGGCAGCTTCTCCCCATATGAGAAGGTAAAGTCCTATATACAAAATTTTGTACTGTTGGGCTTCTTGTTTCACATAAGGCAATCTGCGAAACCAGTTTTAAATCAATGTAAGCTATAAAGAAGGAAAAATAAATTTAAAAAGTACTTTCACATCTCTCACCTAATGTTGCTTTTCCTGTCCATAAACTTACACCAGTTTGTGTAATTCTTGAAAAATCTTTTCATAAGTGCATCTAGTGCCTCATCACCTAACTGCTATTACGAGAAAGATTAAATTTCGATATAATTTTCGTCAAATGACAATTGAGAGCTTAAAAGTTAAAACACCTTCAGAAGAGAAGATTGCTTATGAGATTGTCGAATATGGCTGTTTGCAAGAAGAAGAATAAGATGTTCCCGCTGATTGGAAACATTTCCTTCCTGAACCAAAAACACTAATTAAAACGAGTCTACAAAGAAAAAGTGAGACATGAGTTTTACGATAGAATACCTGAAACCCAAATGCATATTGTAGAAATTCAAACAAATCGATGAAAGGTCTGTGTTTGTGGAACTCTTCGGCTGAAGGCAAGCCACGAGTATTGCGGACAGTTGCGACTGAAGCTTTAATCTATAATCATTATGTTGTTAAGTTAAGATACTTGTTCTAACTACTACCTTTTAGTATTAATTTTTTTTAACATAATCACTTAAGTATCAAACCTCTGGAAGTTGCATAATTGCTTGCTGCATACCTCCACGATCAAGTGGAAGAATATTATAAGGTACGTAAAATTCAGATTTCGCGCGAATGCTCTCTCTATCGGCTACTGCCTATCAGATAATTTAAATATGATAAAAGTCACAACTTTTGAAGAAGATTGACGTAAACTATTTATGAGCAACAAGAACAAGCGGCGAAACCTGAGGACCAGCTGCTGTTGTAACTGTCTTTAATACTTCGTTCAGAACAGAAGCAACTCGGCGCGCATTTATCAATTTTTCTCTGTGACTAAAATACGGATAAATATTTTATGATTAGTCTGCCATATCCAAAACAAATAATATCCATACATATTACCTATATAGGGAAAAAAAGTACAAACAAAATAAGACTAGGGTACCTAAGATCTAGATCATATTGTCCATCCTGTCTCATAATATACTCCCGATATGCATGATAAACACGCTTGAGTTCGCGGATATCACTCTTCTCCCTCCTTTTCCTTATAGTGATATCTTCGTCCTAAGATTCATCATAAAAATCAAACAATAAGGATTTAAAAGAAGTATGCTAGAAGCTGTGAGATGGAGTTATATGTCATTTGACGTGTTGAGACAATAATCTCTATCAAGGTTCTTGCCTGTTCAAGTCTTTGAAGAAGAGAAGTTTTGAACTGGCGAACACCTCTACCATTCGAATTTCTGTCCATATTATGTGCTATCTCAAAAGCATGAAACCGACCTGCCCCGATAACTCTATTAATCAATGCGAAGTAAAAAAAAAAAAAAAAAAACTCGTAGAACACTAAAGATCAATACTTTGAACGTTTGAAACATTTTTGAAAACTTGAAAAGAAAGAATAGTAAACAAACCGAATCGTCCAAAAGAAATTTGCGAAACAGAACATAACAGAAGAAACTATAGTGAACATACAGAGATAAGCAATACGAGGCTCCTCTGATTCGACCAAATTAGCAACACGAAGAAACTTCTGAATCTCAGAAGCCAAAGTGGGTGGCAACCTCTCACTCTCAAACGGCTCAGGAACATGTTCTTCGTAAGTTAGAGACCTCATAAAACGCACAGGCGGTTCTGTTCCTGTCTCATAACTAATGGGTCTTGCGTAGCTCGTGCTTGCTTCGTCGATAGGATCCGCAGGAACGATCTCGTAAGACATTGCTGATTAAAACCACAGTTTCTTAGTAGCTTTTTTTGGAGGGAAACGGGGAGAGAGAGAGAGTGGGGGGAAGAGAGAAAGTGAGTGAGTGATGATCTATATAAAAGAAGGGTTTTCTTAATGTGGTTGTCCATGTTTGCTTAGCGAGGTCTACTTTCTTTCTATAGTCTGCTTTTTTGGTGAAGAAATTATAGAAAAGATAGAGCTTTATAATTTCCGGTCTTCTTTTCGCTTTAACTTTGGAGAGAAGGGTTTAAGTGTTTTAGAATTTGAGAGGTAAGTGGTGGAAGAGAGAGGAGCTCTGTAATTTTTGGAACATTGGCGGGTTCTTGGGCATTTTTTTAATGCTAAGATATCATTATTTATTAGTATATTATAAAAAGAAATTGCACCTAAAGTATCCACTCAACTATTCCATTGTCAGTTACTATCCAAGGTTTGATCAATTGTTACTTAATACACAACTCAACTATTTTATTGTTACTTACCACCTAATATTATTTTAATACCCTAACTACCTTTAACCCACCATATAAACATAATTTTCTGTTTTCTTTCTATTTTTTCTAGCTTTTTGAAGATTTGAATTTGTTAGCCGCTCTAACCACCTAACCCTATGAACCACCATGAAGACCGGTTGAAATCACATTTTCCGGTGATCGGAAGCTGCTGAAGGTTTGTTTATTTATGTAGGTTGTGGTGTTAGACCTGTCTAACCACTGTTTTCTACGTACAGGAGTTGATCATGGTTTTTTGGAATCTGTTGGCTTACAAGTAATCGTGTTGCTTGCTTTTCAGGTAATTACCTACCAATTTCAGAGTTATTTATTGGTTTTCTCTGTTGGAATAGGTTATATTCTACTGTTTCAGACGCCATTGCCTGATTTCGAGCTTTTCTCTGTTTTTTTTGTTATAGTGATCTGTGATTGTTTTGTTAATATTGTTCGTTATATACTTATGTCCTTGTTTTCTGATGTTATATACTAATTTTGTAGTGCTTTAGTTTTTTATTTCATGTGTAGATTACGAGTTTTAGTTGTCCAGGCCTTACACTCAAGATGCGAATTGTTTGGTGTATTCGATGAGAAAGATGCTAATTGTCTTATCAATTCGCATGGTGACATGCGAATCACATGAACGAAGTTCAAAGTTTACATACGTTTCGCATGTTAGGATGCGAACTATGTGAAACTCTAGAGTACTGTATGTTCAAACAAATACCAGGACTTTTTAGTTAATTTTCTACACAGTTCGCATGTTATGATGCGAACTGTGTAGGACTCCAAAGTATTGCATTTTCAAACAAATATCACTACTTCTTTAGTTGCTTTTACGTTTCGCATCCTATGATGCGAACTTTTTAGAGTATTGTATTTCGAAACAAATATCAGGACCTTTTTTACAAACAAGTATCAGGACATGATGCGAATTGCTTGATGCAGGTATACACAATTCGCAAGATAGGATGCGAATTGTTTGATGCAGTAGTAAATAGTTTGCACATATTTTTTGTGACTAATAACTAATAACTTGTTCTGTCCAGGGTAAGAGATGTCCAAATCACGAGTTTGTATTTTTAAATATGGTCACCAAACTGTAATTGTGCTTTCACGGAGTTTGAAAGCTTTCAAAGTATCCAAGCTTATGTAGAGAACACATGGGAGGAGCTTGCCACATGTGACTACCTAATTACCTACTCCTGCGGGGATCACAATAATTGTTTTTTTAATAACCAGAATGATTTTGTTGGGTTGGTGTTATATCTTGATTTGGAGCGTTTAAAACGGGTTAGTTTTCTCATAGAACAACACGTCTTCGATAAGGGTTCTGGTAATAAAAGTTATGTTGATAAGAGCTCTGGTGGTAAAGATTGTGGTGTAAAGCGTAAAGAGCGTAGCTTGATTTTGGGAGAACTATCTCTCAATCAACTAGTTAGCGAGGAGAGTAGTAATGGTTTGGTTAATTCTGATCAGAGAAAAAAACAACTTGCTACTGCTGGTTGGGCTGATGCTATTACAAGAGTGGGTCAAGCTTTTGAACAAGGTGCTGCCGGTCTGAGGTTATCTTTGTGCAAGTTTGCGTTAGAGGATGGTTTTTATTTCAAATACTTGCACAACACAGCAAATAAGATCACTGCTTATTGTGAAAATAAGTTCACAAGCGGGTGCAAATGGAGGCTTTATGCATCTATTGACTCAAGCACCGGCTTGATGACGATCAAGAAGTATGTCCCGGACCATACTTGCAGTCCTATTTTCTCCCAGAAGCATAAGCATAAGCGGCACATGCATTTGACATCAGATTTGATTACAGAGGAAATTCAGGATTCTCTACGGACCTGCCATTCGTTGACAGCCAAAACCATACAATCGACTATCAAACAAGATTACGGTCTTGACATCTCTTATCGTTTGTCATGGAATGCTTTAGAGAAGGCTATGGGGGGTAGTTTTTGGAGATAGTTCAAGTTCTTTTAGTTTACTAAGCGGATACTTCAAACGCTTGAAGAGCCGAGATATTACTTCAGACTGCCAGTTGGAGTTGTCAGCTGGAAACCGATTCAAGCGCTGTTTTGTAGCATTCGGTTCGTCCCTTCGGGGTTTTCATTCATGCCGTCCAATGTTGTTTGTTGATGGAACCCACTTATATGGCAAGTACAAGGGTACCTTGCTCACTGCTGTAGCAAAGGACGGAAACAACGGTTAGTTACATTTATCTAGTTAATCTGAATGATGTTTTTGTGTAAAAATGCTGATGCAATTCGCATCCGATGCTGCGAATTAAGCAGTGTTGTGATCTTAACATTTCGCATTTGAGGATGCGAATTAGGTATTATCTAAAACTGTACTTACATCGCAGCTTGAATTATGTATTATTTGAAGTTGTCACAAACAATTCGCATGACAAGCTGCGAATTCCATGTTTGAGCAATTAAAATGTTACACATAATTTGCATGACAAGCTGCGAATTGTTGTACTAGGACAACATGCGAATTGTTTACAATTTTTAAACGTTTGGGTACTGTTGTAGTGTTAATTTGATCTGCCTTTTTCCAGCACTATTCCCTGTTGCTGTTGGTATAGTTAACATTGAAGATTGTGACAATTGGATGTGGTTTTTGGGGTGTTTGAAACCACATTTTCTGGATCGCCAGATCACATTTATTTCAGACCGTCATTCTGGTATCGTTAATGCTGTTTCTGTCTTGTGTCCAAACTGCTATCATGCGTACTGTTATTTCCATCTCATGCAGAATTTGAAAGCCAAACTGGAACATACTAACAGAGACTATAAAAAAAGGATGTTGAGTTTCTTCCATCGTCTTGCTTATGCTCCCATTCGAGAGCTTTTTAAAGATATACTAACGGTTTTTCTATGTGAAGGTGGTGACAGAATGAGTGATTTTCTTGTAAATTTACCCCCTGAAAAGTATACGCAGGCTTACGTAAAAGGGAAGCGATACGACTCTATGGCTTCTACTGCAGCTAAATCGTTTAACAATCAGATTAAAAAATATTGCGGCCTACCAATTGTTGAGTTTATTGATTGGATTAGAGTCTTGCTTATGACTCAAGTTTCATGGAGATATGAAGAAGGTCTCAGCTGGAGTACTAATTTGGTTCCCGAGTACGAGAAGAAGCTAAAGAAGAATGTTGAGATGTGCCGAACTTGGGTAGTACGTAAGTCCTCTACCGCCATGTTCGAAGTCTTTTCGAATCCTGTGGCTGTTGTTAATCTGTTGGATTTCAAATGTTCTTGCGGATCATGGCAACAAGAGTGTTTTCGATATCCTCATGCTTTAGCGGCATTACAATACACCGACCAAGATCCATTAACTGTAATAGAACCCTTCTTTACGGTTAAGAATTACAGAGAAAGTTACTCTTTCAGCATACCAGCTATAACTGATTTCGGCGAAGGGTCCAGCGCTAACGATCCTTCTTTTGTTGAAGTTTTGCCTCCGCATGTTAAGAGACGCTCCGGAAGGCCTAAGAAAAAGCGAATCCCTTCTAGAGGAGAAATCTCAACCAAACAGTTGAGGTGTGGCCGATTTTCGAAATCAGGCCATAACCGGAGGACTTGTGATGTTCCAGCTTAAGGACAATCCGTGTTGTGGACAATTTTGGTTGGCCAATCACATTTATTTTTAGTGCTGTTATTGTTCTGTACAGCAAACTAAACATTTTTACATTCCTGTGTTTTGTAATGCTATTGTTAGAGTTACGAAATGTTAAGTGCTTTGAGTTGTAAGCATTTCGCATCTGGTGTTGCGAATTATGTACAATATGTTGGTATATTGTTACAAACATCTATAAGGTTTCCATGCGATTTGTGTGAAACAGTACCAGGATGCGAATCATTAGTGAAATCATATCAAACATTTCAAATAAATATCAGGACTCCTTGCTGCAAATTATGACCAGAACATATGACAATAATTATTCGCATACGTTTCGCATGATAGGATGCGAATTATGACCAGAACATATATCAGGACTCTTGGCTGCTTGTGTAAATAGATATGATGCGAATGGAGAACAACCAGAAGTCCTGATATTTGTCACATGATAAGCTACGAAGTATGCTTTAATAAAAATACTAGGATATTCAGTGGGTTGCAAATCGCCTGTTAGGCTGCGAATGGCACGAAATTCAGTAAGGTTGGAAACAAGTAATATATCAGGTTAACATGCGAATCATGTGCAAATTGTAATTGGATGCGAATCGTTTATATGATGGAAAGTCTGTAAACAAATTGGATTACAAAAAAGAGGATTACAATATTTTCATGCACTAACAAATGTTTACACATATCACTACAAGCTACTGCTGCTAGTTAGTTGCATTCCAAAAAAATCAAAAAACAAAAACCAACTCTAGCAGTTAGTAGAGGATTCATCACCATCTTTTTCCTCTTTCTCCTCTTTGTGCTGATCATCTTTCTCTTTCTCCTCTTTCTCTTCCACTTTCTCTTCATCTTGAATATCTACGTCTATCATGCTTAAATTTTTTGTCCTTGATGGACCAGCTTCGTCTTCCCTCTTCCTTTTGTTGTTTCGAACCGCTGCCGTTTGAGGTTGCACCTTTTTTGGCTGAGGTGCAGCAGCAAGCATTGGAACCTCTTCTGGCTGAGGTTCAGCAGCAACCAGTGGAACAACTTCCACTGGTTGAGAGTCAGCAGAGTAGTAGTCATCATACATGTCTAATTCAAAAACAGATACTGGGCTGGGGGTGGTACTGCTGGCATGATCAACTCATCGCTCCAGTTAACGGTTAAGGATAACCAGGAGTCATCCAGAGAACCAAGTGAACCAGAGTTTGAGTATGAGGTGGTGGTGGAAAAAGACATGACTGTTTTAATTCAAAGAGAACAAGAGGTGTTTTAAAAAAAATATAGAGTTTGTTGTAAAATTAGCCTCTGGTTACTAGAGGTATCTATAGGGAAATGAGGTAATCATTACATAGCCTCCATGTCCAATCAGCAATTAATGGGTTATGTACTTGATTAGATTGTTTTTTGTGTGCTCAATGGAGAAAAATTTTACCAAGGCATAAGCCATAGCCTATTCGTATCCTTGAACTTTATATTTTGAATTTTTTATTCTGCACCAGTCTGCGAACTGTTTTAAGGTGGTATACCAGGGCTTGTTGCGAACTGTTTGTGTAGTGATAAGTATGCATCTATCAGCTTAGGATGCGAACTATTTACTAATAAGTTAGGCTGCAAATTATTTACTGATAAATAAGCAACTATCAGGTTAGGCTGCGAACTGTTAAGACATACCAGAGATTTGGTGCGAATTATTTGGTTGAAATTATTCGAATATTAACCAACCCTTATATATCAGGTTATGATGCGAACTATTTGCTAAGGAATATTCACATTTCTGAAAATATAAATTGTTTATGTATGCACAACAAACTAAAAATTACAACCGATGTATTTACAAGCAAAAGCATAAATCGAATCAGCCATATGCGATGCGGTCTTTGTCATTTAAAAAGTAATAAAACATTTATGCTCTGAAGGCAGTGACCATATCTGCATCGTATTCTTTCTGCACGAATCCATGCTGGATAATATCTCTTGCATATTTATAGACAAAGATACCACAGTTCAGGGTGCCTTGTTTTTGTTGTGGGATACCTCTTTCAACTTTCACCTTCCACCTTGTCTTATTTTTAGGTAGGAATACTCTCTCCAACAAATATTTGATCTGTGTATAATAATTCGTGTTAGGAATAAGCACAGAAACAACAACAGTTGGTGCCATACAATTCGCACCTTAGGTTGCGAATTGTATGACAACAAATCCAACATGGGCATGTCACACGATTCGCAGCCTAAAGTGCAAATTATTTGATATGCAATCCATTTTTTTATTGAAATGACCCGTTCAAAACGATTCGCATCATATGCTGGGAAATGTGTTATGTATAGGCTGCGAAAAGCAATTAATTTACTCACATTTCGCAGCATATCTCGATCACAGTTCGCAACATGCATACTTAAAATGTGTTTAAATTTAAGTGTATAGGAATATTTACCAGTTGTGTAGGTGTCCTCGTGGTGTAGTCTATGGCTTTCAGCTTAGGCAGAAGTGGATTGTAGTTTGAAATTGACCTGCCATCGACGTCAATGACGAGCAACGTCCAGTGGTTTATTTGGTCCTTTGTCTCGGTGCATACTGAAACCATGATGATGTTGGCATCTTTGCGCCCCTTTCTAAAAGCTGCGTCCACCAAATTTTCTACTTGCCAGCCTGCTTTCATTTGATGCTGCATCCAAGAAAGAGTATATTAAAATGAGAACATTTTCTGAAAACTTTGAAATTTACCTGAGCTAAACTTACCGCAGTCATGCCCGAAATCAGTACGGTGTCATGATGCTCTCTTTTAGCTTTAGTGCACAGAACTTTGAAGTCTGTTTCTTCAAGCATCTTTCGAATCCAAGCATCGATAACCTAAGAAAGGAGTTGTAGATTTATGTTAAATATACAAGACATATTTGAAATATTAAAAATAGAATTGGATACCTTTACGTCCAGCTCCAGTTCTAAAGGTAGTGCCATCGCATCACTCGCTTGCACTCTGATTCCTAATGTAAATTTGGACTCTGGTAAATTCCATACCACTGGATCAGGGGTGTCGCTCTCGTAGGCTTTAATTAACTGTATTTTGTGGTATTTTTCCACATTGATAGGGTCAGTTACTTTTGTTTTCTTTGGCCAATCGCTGTATTCTACTTTTGGCGGTTCACGTACTGTTATAATGAACTCTTCCTCTTCCTCTGCCACTTGAGGCTGTGTTGGTGTCAGTAGAGTAAAACTTGGCTCATCTATCTATTTATTGGGCTCGAGCTTAGTAAATAACAAAAATCAAAAGTAAAAGGGTGTCAATTATTATAATTGCAACGACCCCAAACAGTTCTCATGCTAACATGCGAACTGTTTGGTTCCAGATGAATAAATTTCATAGTATCTATCAGGGTAGGATGCGAACTGTTCGAGGTTCCACTGAACAGTTCGCATGATACCCTGATATTCGTTTGTAATACCCCAAACAGTTTGCTAACACAAATCTCATATTATGATTGGTATGAATTAAAGTTGAAATAAGTGAATTAAGAACAAAAGTCTTCACAAAGAGAGTTTTCAATAGCAAAAGTAGTATTGCACTTCTGAATATTTCATGGGTGTAACTGTCTTCCTCAGCCTCTATAAATAGACCAGGTGAATCAGTTACAAAGGTGGTTACATAAATAAATCTCTACAATTTAGTCCCTCTCTTTCTTATAAAAGCTCAATTCTACTTTATATTTGTAAGACTTATCAATCTAGTCCTTACTAAGTACATTTAGGTCCCCGTAGAATATCTTTCCTTATCAGTAGCCCCCATAGTTCTTATACAAACAATTTATAAGAACTAGTCGCTCTTCGAACTTTACTCTGAGCAAATACAACTTTCTTCACTTCGAACTTACCCACTCGAAATATAACCTTGTCTCTTCTTCGGATATTATTACTAAAGACTTAGTTTTGCTGATACTTCGAATTTTCTGATCCCTACTTGATGGATTGATTTGACCTTTATTGGTAGACCTATGACGCTGCACGTTTCCTTCCCGTTTCACATTCCACCCAATGAGAGCAACTCACTGGTTTTGCTTCTTCAGATTCCCCACGTCACTTCTTTAAACTATAAATAGCCAGCTCCTCTTTCATTGATAACTTTTAGAGAAATCACTTCTAAACCATCTTCAACCTGTTCTTCATCTTCATCCTGTTCTTCAAGCCATCTTCAACCTGTTCTTCACAACTCTTTAAATCACTTCATCCTTTTCATCCATCAAATAAACCTCTCAGATCGAGACCCATTGTATGAGAAGATATCCTAAATACAAAAGATCTAAACCCAGAAAACCAGTAAAATCAAAGAAACCTCTCTTCCCTGGTTCTAGCAATCAAGTATTTGGTGCATACGATTATCTTTGTATTTCACAAAGAGCCAAAGAATACAAGGCTGTTGGGTTGATCTACAACGGTCCTCATTCTTCTCTTACCACTTTTAAATATGGTAACTTCGACCCCAATCTTGCCACTTCGTCTTCATCCTTAGCTTCAAACCCAGAAACCAATCAAGAAACTTTTCCTTCTCGAAATCAACCTACTTCTCCACTGCTAAGACCTCATCGAAAATCTAAAGGAGTTACCTTAGACAAACCATCAGCTGACAAAAAACCACAAACCAAATCACCTATCCTCACATTCGAAGCACCTAAAAATCTTCAACCCAACTTACTTCCTCCTCAATTCGAAGCTGTCAAAGTTAGACGTGCCAAAAAATAAACATTTCTAGCAATGGGTGAAGAAGCAGACACCTCTTCTCCTCCTCCCCCACAAGAAGTGGTTGACACTACACCAGAAAGTAGTCAACCAATTCTTGTGACTCAAGATGAAACTCAAATCCAAAGTCGCATCGATGAAGCCACCGACGAGGACAACAACAAAGAGAATGATTCTGAAGCTACTGAATCTGATGTCGAAGAGGAATCCGAGGCTGACGGGGTGGTCCCTCCGAAGAAAGTTCGAGGAAAGAAACCTCTCATTACACTCCCCGAAGATGTTGCTGCTTTGGTTCAAGAGAATCTCAAATCACTTTCTCCTCAGTACATTCTTGCCCTAAAGAATGTACCCTATACTTACTACCTCAAATCAGAGAAAGAGGAACTCAGAAAGCTATGGGGATTGACAGATAAGATGATTCTTCGATTACCAGTAGAAGGAGAGACACCTCTGAATTGTCAGAAAGACGAGCTGGTAGTCTACCCTGAGCTCTTCAACTGGGGACTTCGGTTTCCCCTCGATCCCATGATTGTGCGGTACTTCGAAATTCTCAAGTTGTGCCCCACACAGGTTACCCCAAATCAACTATTTACTTTATTCTCCGCCATTATGGTGTCGAGGCTAGGAGGCATCCCCCTCGAAATTGAGGACTTCATTTCACTGACCAAGCTTTCAAACGGGCCAGTCTTGCCATTCTACTACCTAACACTGGAGGATGATCTGAAGATTATCGATGACCTCCTCGAAGCTGACAAACTTTGGAAACAAAAGTTTGTCTTTCTATCAGGCGCTTGGGAAAATGGGAAAGAGATTTCCGACGACAACCCTTCAAAGCTTACTCTCACCTGGAGAGATAGTAGTAAGTGCATCATTATTGTATTGTTAACATTTCTAACTTATTAAACCTAGCCAGATTAATGAAGTCCTCTTATCTAACTGCTTGTTCTCTTTTCAGAAATTCCGAGGCGATTCAAAGGTCGTCGAGCAACTGCAAAGGATATCTTTCAAAACATGGCTGCATGGGCAGAGAAGGCCTGGGGAAATGGCTTTCACTCAGCCTTTGAGCCGATCAATTTCGTCAACAGCCATCTCTGGCGTATATCCTTAGGGGCTGACTTCCCTCAAGATCCGATGATCCCCCCGGATCCCATCCTAGCAGTTCAGAGGATACTTGTACCAGATGGGAAATGCTACCTTCCTACCCGAAATCGAAGTGAAAGCCACCTACCATTGAAAAAGAAGGGAAAGAAAACCCTCAAAAAACCCAAAACAAGCAAGGCTAAGCCTTCCAAGACTCTGAAGCGTGCAGTGAAAAGAAAAGCACCCGCCTCTCAACTTCCCCCAATATCCGAAGAGGACGAACCTTTGAAAAAGAAAAAGGACAATTCTCCAAAGAAGAAAAAGAGCAAGTCCAGCACGCCAAAGGAAAAGAACGAGGCTGATATGCTAGAGGCAGTGCTAGCTTCCGAGGTGCATGGGAAAACTTTTATTGAAGAAAACCCTGAAGGAGGACTGACACTAGGAGATAATCAAATAGACGATTACCTTAACCTCGAAGATTTTAATTCAAGCGGGGATTTTGCATTTACTGGCAATGGCTCTCAACCTACCAATATTATTCCATCAACTTCTACTGGGGCTGCTATGGCTTCGACATCTAACGCCATCGTTCCTGTTCATCACCACCCAACAATCTTTCCTAATTCAGACAAATCCGATGAGGTAGCTTCGATCCTTCGTCCTTTTGATAATTTAAGTGCTGCAGCCAACAAATTATGTGAAGAAGTAAAAAATTCACACGCACAATTGGAACTTCTTGCACAAAAATTGATCAAGAGCAAAAAAGAAACAGAGTCTGAAAAGACTTCGAAAAATGAGGCATTTCAGAAATTCGAAGCCGAGAAAGAAAAGCTTCTTAAAGATCACAAAGAAAAAGTCGAAGCTCTAGAGACTTCTCATCGACTAGCTCTTGAAGACCTAAATTCAAAACATTCCACTGCTATCTCCGAGGCGAAGAAAAAAGCTTCCGAGGCTGAGAAACTTGTCAAAGAAACTCAGGAGAAACTGGAGAATTTCCAATCTCAGTTGACCACACTTCGAACAGGATTCGAGGAAGAAAAAAGTGCTGCCGTCAAAAAGGCCGAAGCCGCTGTTGGTTCTTTAATGCTTGAAGGTATCAAGAAATCTCAAACAAATACAGCTATTCAAATTCTTCGAGAGGTTCATGCCGCCTGTCCAAGGCTGGATTTAACGAATCTTTGGAAACAAGTTCCTGAAGAAAGTCGCCCAAGGGAAGCATTCGAAGTGCCACCAAGCTCCTCAGAAGAAGATGATGATTTAGAAGGGTCATCGGAAGAAGAAGATGCCTAATAGATTAAACATGTCGTGCTTGTTTTTTGTGTATTTGGCTAAGTAATTCTCACCTTTTTGTAGACTTCGTATTTTATCCGACGAACAAACAACTTTTCTTCCTCTATTTTTTTTTGTTTAAATTTTATCTTAAACTTCTGGTGTACTTATTTAAATTTATCGCTTCGAAAATTAGATGCATTTATAAATGGAGGCACCTTGAAAATTAAGATGCACTCATAAGACGTGGCACCTCTAAAATTAGATGCACTCATAAGACGTGGCACCTCGAAAATTAGATGCACTCATAAGACGTGGCACCTCAAAAATTTGGTTGTTTCTTCAAAGGTATTGCTTCGGAAAATTATTCTTGGTCAACTTTCAAAGATGATCAATCTTTGCCAAGTTACCAAAATAATAAATCACTCATCATAGTAAACAACCAATGGCCAAAAGAAATTTTATTAAAAAATTCAATATTAACCAGACACCTCGTTAAAACCTTTCTGGGCCAACAGATAAGGAAAGAGTATGTCTGTTTTACAGAGATTCGAAGTACAGTTTTACTCACAGTACAATTTCAAGTGCTCTATATTCCAAGGATGTTTGAGCATCCTCCCCTCTCGATCAGACAGCCTGTAGGATCCTGGCTTGACCTTCATTTTAACTTCGTATGGACCTTCCCAATTTGGAGCCAATTTTCCGAGGTGCTTGTCCCTAGTATGAAGAAATACTTTTCGTAACACTCGATCGCCAATTTTGAATTCTCTCCTCTTAACTTTAGCATCGTACCTGCTTCTCATTAACGTTTGATAATGGACCACATTCAAATGCGCTTTGACCCTTTTTTCCTCTAATAAATCAAGCTCAACCCTTCTAGCTTCATCGTTATCCACATCGGAATATTGTAATAGTCTGTAAGAAGGCAATGTAGATTCAGCAGGGCACACAGCGTCCATTCCATATACCAAAGAAAAAGGAGTCTCTTTTGTAGCCTCTCTAGGAGTTGTTCGATATGCCCACAACACTTCTTGAAGATAATTTGGCCATTTCTCTGCTGCTCCCGCCAAATTTTTCTTCAAGCCATCCAAAATAGATCTATTTGTAACTTCCACCTGTCCATTTGCTTGGGGGTGGAAAGGAGTAGAAAAGCATTGTTGTATCCCTTTCGAGGAGCAAAAAGAGTCCATTTCCTTGTTATTAAATTGAGGACCGTTATCCGTCGTTATTTTTCGAGGAACTCCAAAACGGTAGCAGATGTTACTTTGAATAAACTTGATTACATCCTTAGCTTTCGTCTCAGCTAAAGGTTCCGCTTCTGCCCACTTCGAAAAATAATCGACCGCAACAATAATCATCTGTCTTCCACCAGAAGCCATAGGTAATGGTCCTACTAAATCAATCCCCCACCTATCGAAAGGAACCGCCTCTGAGATTTTCATTAGGGGTACTGCTGGTTTATGTATTAAATTTGCATACCTTTGGCAAATATCACAGCTTCGAACTAACATTTTAGCATCCTGCAATATGGTAGGCCAATAATACCCATGCCAACAATACCCTACGCGTTAAAGCTTTGAATCCACAATGAGCTGACCCATCTCCATCATGCAATTCCGATAGGATGTTTTGAGACTCTTCCTTACCCAAACATCGTAGCAAAGGTTTCGACGCAGATCTTTTGTACAATACCCCATCCAAAACTACATAGCCAAGAGCTTTATACTTTATTTTCTTGAGTAAGTGTTTGTCAAGTGGTAGTATTCCCTTCGAAATAAAGTTTAACAAGTCAAACCTCCAATCACCTCGAGTGCACATCGGATCACTTACTACATCATCAAGAAACTCACACTGCTCAGAATTCGATATGATCGAGAGCAATGGTTGTGTCATGATCCATGGATATTCTTCAGAGTAAGCCATTGTTGCTAAAGAATCAGCCATGGTGTTGCTACCTCTTCGAATATGCTCCACTTCGACATTTTCAAACTGTGCCATCATTCCTCGTAACTCTTGTAAGTACAAAACCAAACGTTCCTTTTTAGCTTCTGATACTCCCTTAACATGGTTAACTACCAACTGCGAATCTGTTTCCAAGCGCACAAACATTGCTCCACAAATCTTTGCTAACCGTAATCCTGCTAGCACAGCTTCATATTCAGCTTCATTGTTCGAAGCATGAAATCCAAATTTTATAGCTTGAAACATAAACTCCCCTGTTGGTGCCACCAATTCAACTCCTGCACTTGACCCTTTATTACTGGATCCCCCATCAGTTCGTATCGTCCACGTCGGATTTTCGTTCACTTTTTCGCCATCTTTCTCTTCGGATCTACTCGAGTGGAACTCAACCAAGAAGTCTGCTAAGGCTTGAGCTTTGATAGCTGTTCGAGGAGAAAATAACACATCGAAATCTCCTAACTCTACAGACCACTTAGTCATCCTTCCTGAAATGTCTGGCTTCTGCAACACATTTTTTAATGGATATGAAGTTCGAACCACAATCGTATGTGCCTGGAAGTAAGGGCGCATTTTTCTTGCTGCTACTACTATACACAGTGCCAATTTTTCGAGCTTCAAATAGCGTTTCTCAGCGTCAACCAAACTTTTGCTGACATAGTATACAGGCTTCGAAATTTTCGTATCTTCACTGACCAGAACTGCACTCACTGCATAATCAGATACTGCTATATACAGAAATAACTGCTCACCCTTTCGAGGCTTTGACAATATTTCAGGAGAGGACAAAAGATTTTTGATCTTCATAAAAGCTTCTTCACAATCCGAAGTCCACTCAAAATTATTAGGTCTACGCACCACCTGGAAAAAAGGCAAGCACTTATCTGAAAAACGAGAAATGAATCTGTTCAAAGCTGCTAACCTGCCCGTTAACATTTGCACTTCTTTGATATTCCGAGGTGAAGACATCGATATCGAAGCCTTCAATTGTTCTGGATCCACTTCGATTCCTCTTTCACTAATCATGTACCCCAGAAACTTGCCAGATCGAACTCCAAATGTACATTTTTCTGGGTTCAACTTCAATTGTATGGCTCTGAGATTCAAAAACGTCTCTTCTAAATCATTAATGTGTTCATCATCACTTTTGCTTTTAACAAGCATATCATCGATGTACACTTCGATATTTCTCCCTATTTGTGAAGCAAACGCCTTATTCATCAGCCTCTGATATGTTGACCCAACATTTTTTAATCCGAACGGCATCACTCTATAGCAGTGCAAACCTCTGTCAGTGATAAAAGTCGTGCTTTCTTCATCATCTGGATTCATTCGAATCTGATTATACCCCGAAAATGCATCCATAAATGTCAAGATTTTATTTCCCGAAGTGGAATCCACTAACTGGTCAATTCGAGGCACTGGAAAAGGATCTTTTGGACAGGCTCTATTTAGATCTGTGAAGTCCACGCACATTCGCCATTTTCCGCTCTTCTTTTTCACCACCACAGGATTAGCCGTCCACCTCGGATAATTAGACTCCCTGATATGCCCTATTTTATACAATCGATCTACCTCAGCAACTATGGCCTCATATTTTTCCAACGAAAAGGCCCTTCTTTTTTGAATTATCGGCTTGACCTTCGGATCGACCGCCAAGCTATGACATATGATGTCACTTGGGACCCCCACTACGTCTTCGAACCTCCATGCAAATACATCCAGATTTTCAGATAAAAAAGTCAACAACTTTCCTCGCATCGATAAAGACAACAGAGTCCCAATTCGAAGTACCCTACCATTATTGAAAATATATTCTTCTATTTCCTCACTGACCACCACAGAACTCGGGGTTGAACTCGGATCATCAATTCCCTCGTCTGTTCCACCAGAAGACAACCCCCCAAACTGCTAATTCTCCATCGGATCATCAGAACTTTTGCCCCGTAGTCTAAACGCAGCAGCGTAACATTCTCTTGCCACCTTTTGATCACTTCGAACTACGCCGACTCGGTCTTCGACCACATACTTCAAACATTGATGAACTGTAGAAACTACAGCGTACATTTTAGCCAACCACGACCTCCCAAAAATAGCGTTATAGCTCGATGGACAATCCACCACCACAAAAAGTACTTGTACTTTCTTTTTGAAAGGCCCCTTCCCCAAAGAAATTTCACCCTCGAACTCCCCTATCACATTTGCTGTTGCGCCAGTAAACCCTATGATAGTCCTCTCTGACCTTTCTATTCGAGGCGGAGCAGTTAATCTCTCATATGTTGACTTGAAAAGCACATTAGCAGAGCTCCCGGTATCAATCAACACTCGTCGAATCTCCACCCCGCATACTTCTGCTCCTATGACCACTGCATCCTCATGTGGCCCAGTAATCCCCCTCAAATCATCCCCATCGAAAATTATAAAGGGCACATCCCTCTTGTTGCTTAGGTGTGCCGATGCTCCTCCCTCAATTTGTCGCGTTAAATTCACTATATGCCTCTTCCTCGAATTATTAGTGTTGCTAGTCATTGAATCTCCCCCAAATATTGTTAGTGATTCGAAGAAGGCACACAAATCTTGAACACGTCCCTGACGCATCGGCTCATCTATTGACATTAACAAAAGTCGACTAGGGTCTGGGTCGACATACTACGAGGCTACATCAAACTCATCACCTGCAACATCTAAAATCATCAGTGCAGTTTCCTGCTTAGAATTAGGATTACCAATTTTCGGAGCTGCAACTTTAGCATTCTTCCTGACATACTCCAGCAACTTTCCATTTTCTATCAAAATTTGCATCTCCTTCTTTAGAGCAATTCAATCATTTGTATCATGGCCAACATCAACATGATACCTGCAGAACTTATTATTGCGCTCCTCTCTTGGCCTGTTAATCGCTGGTGGATTTCTAAAATTTATTGTCCCCCTTGTTTTTTCATATATCGAAGCCACGCTTTCAGTCAGATCTGCATAATAATATGGCCTTACCCACACATTCGTTCTGGATCTAAACTGTTGCTGATTATTAGAATTGTGTTGATTATATCCCCCTTGATACGAGCTTGAAGCTCCTCGGTTAGAAACATTTGGATTACTCCTCGGACGCGAGGGGTTCGAAGTGTTAGATTGTCCATTCCCCTTCTGAATAGTACTAGTACCTCCTCGAACCCGCGTTGATTCTTCGACCTTGATCTGGTCCTCAACCTGAGCCATGAGAGCTCCAAACGTTAACGCCCTACGCCTTGTAGTCTCATCTGCTAAATCCCCTGGCAACAATCCTTGTCTAAATGCTGCCATAGCCACGCTTTCTTCACAATCATCCAATTCAGCCTTTGTTGACACAAACCTCTTAGTGTAATCCTTTAACTTCTCTCCCACAGCCTGCTTGCATTGTATTATTGTGTCTCCATTAGCTCTCATTTCCTTGCTTCCCACAAACTATCTTCGGAAAGCTGTATAGAAGCCTCTAAAATTTGCAATTGACTCCTTAGGAATCTTGTTGAACCATTTCAGCGCAGTTCCCTTGAATGTCTGAGAGAACGCTCTACACACCAATTTATCGTCGTCTTCGAAATTAGTCATATAGTTTTTGAATTGTTCTATATGGTCATCAGGATCTTGAGTCCCATCAAACTTATCAACTTTGGAAATATCAAACCGCCTCGGAAGCGGCACAGATCTGATCTCCCTGATCAATGGTGAGTCCCTCGAGTCGACTCCTTGAACATATTGGTCTTCGTTTCTCATCCCCACAGTAGCATATAAACTTGACTCACCTTCATACTTTCGAGGCGAACGCCTCCGAGGAGAATATTTCCGAGGTGAATATACTCGCCTTTATTTCTTTTTCCTTCCTTCTTTATACACCCTAGCTGGCCGGAGCTCACGCTCTGCTCCTCTTGAATGGCCTCGAGAATGTTCGTACCTCGGTGTTTCATCTGACTCCGAATCTTCGAAATCCTCTTCATCATTAGAGTTCACATACTGTCGCTTCTGTAACTTTTCTTTCCTCTTTATCCCACTATACTCTTTTTTTTGTTCAAAACGTGTTTTACGCTGTTCATATCGAACGCCATCATCGTCCATCGACTGATCTGATTGATCATCCTGATCGCTCCTTGCTACTTTAGACCTAAGCCTAGCACCATCATTATTTTCCTTCTTTTTTACCAATTCGTCAAGCTCTGCCACCTTCCTTATCATCTCATTCATTTTTCCTTCGAAATCAAATTGGATTGATTGAGTTGGAATCGATTTACCTGCCTCTTGCAGATCGGATTTCAATGTCTCCATAGCCTTGCGAACAGATGGATTGTCACCTTCTTCTGAATTCATCTTCAATCAGCGAAAAATCAAACAAAACACGAAAATTCGAACGAAAAACCTCACAAAACGAAAACTCGAGACTCGATTTTTGATCTGTTGATCAAGGTATCTTCGCCCCCTCCTTCTAGCGCCAATTTGGTATGAATTAAAGTTGAACTAAGTGAATTAAGAACAAAAGTCTTCACAAAGAGAGTTTTCAATAGCAAAAGTAGTATTGCACTTCTGAATATTTCATGGGTGTAACTGTCTTCCTCAGCCTCTATAAATAGACCAGGTGAATCAGTTACAAAGGTGGTTACATAAATAAATCTCTACAATTTAGTCCCTCTCTTTCTTATAAAAGCTAAATTCTACTTTATATTTGTAAGACTTATCAATCTAGTCCTTACTAAGTACATTTAGGTCCCCGTAGAATATCTTTCCTTATCAATGATGCGAAATCATTATAAGTAGCCCTTACCGCACGGTCGGCGACAACCAATGCTGTTGACTTGTTCGGCATAGGATCTAGATCGTGTCGGTAGAGATCATTAAAGTCATCCTCCGACATGTTCTCTAAAGACATTTGTATTATAGAATCGTAATATACATTATCAATTTCATTTAAAAATGTCTGTGAAACTTGAGTGTAAATACCATCAACAAAAGCATCGGGTAAACCTATTGTGTTATCGTGGGACTCTCGATCTTGCAGTTGATTTGTTACCAGGGCTACAGTTTCACGTTGGCTTAGCAATTCTGACTTTGTTGACAGCACCGTTGGTCTTTGAGGTGCATCTGCAGAAGTGGTGTTGTCTTCTAAGGATGGTCCTTCCTGGCTGAGTAGTTTCGTCTTCTCACCAGGATGGACAGGTTCTGACTCTTGAGGTGTTATCTCTTGCGTTAGCCTTTCTCTCTTTGCCAAGGCTATCTGTTGTTGTTGTTGTTGTTCTTGTTGTCCTTGTTGCTCTTGTTGTTGTTCTTGTTGTTGTTCTTGTTGCCGGTCTCCGTGTTGAACTTGTGGCTGCTGGTGTTGTTGCTGGTGGTGTTGTTGTTGTTGATGTTGGTGTTGTTGTTGGTGTTGTTGTTGTTGTTGCTGTTGGTGTTGTTGTTGTTGTTGTTGTTGTTCTTGTTGTTCTTGTTGTTGTTGCTGGTGTTGAACTTGTTCCTGTTGTTGCTGTTTCTGTTGTTGTTGTTGTTGTTGTTGTCTTTCGGGTCTCCTATTTCATACAAAATTCCAAAAAAAAGGGTGGAAGGGTTAAGCATACTATAATCATTGTTGCGAACGATTCACATGATGACCTGATATTTGTTTTGTCCACTTCAAACAATTCGCAGCTCAGCATGCGAATTGTATAATAACCAATCCACTAGTTGAATACATAATTCGCAACATAAGATGCGAAATGTTTGGACAGGACTACGCAAGAGTCTTGATATTTGTTTGATATCATCATATCATCCACTTACATCTTCTATCTCCTTTGGGTCATTCGGAGGAGACTCGTGTCTTTCTTTCTCTGTCTGTGTCTCCATGATGTCCATCTCTACAGATTGTACCGGTATGGGTGAATGGTTGGCATCATCGTCCCTTTCTTCTGGCAGTACTCCATCAGCATGGTGCTGATCAGCATTAGACACAGATGCTTGCTGATCAGTGGATTCTTCTCTATCTGGAAATGCTGGTACCTGCTCAGCTATTGGGCTTTCAATCCGGCAAATTGGCTGAGAGATAGCATTGTGGAGTTGTTGTGCTTCAAGTTCCGCTATCTGGCGTTTCAATTCTTTCAGCTGGAAAAATGATAGCAAATGTTTTATAAACATATTAAGTGCTGATTGTAGCAATTATCTAAGGCTCAAGTCATACTTACTTCTCTGACTTGTTTTTCTATCTTTCTCTCGTACTTGTTCTTGTCGGCGTATGTCTTCAAACGCTTTGATTCAGCAACAATTGCAGAAA
Organism: Limnanthes douglasii subsp. nivea; assembly: GCA_036936605.1. NCBI lineage: Eukaryota > Viridiplantae > Streptophyta > Magnoliopsida > Brassicales > Limnanthaceae > Limnanthes > Limnanthes douglasii. Next base: position 120,010,596 of record JAUPFV010000003.1, read on the forward strand.
TCTCGGGATTAGGACCTCTGCGTTTGAGTACATAATCACCGATTGTTTCACTCATACTGGTGGTGTCGTCGTCGTCGGGCTCCTGCCTGGATTTGCCTTTCGGTGGTGGTGGAATCGTTTGCTTGGGGAGTCTTGGTGGTGGAATCGTTGGCTCGGGTGGTGTTGGTTGTTCGGGTCTGGGAGACATCACCTTATTCATTACTTTCTGTGATGCTCGTCTCCTTTGTCTTGGTTTTGATGTTGTGCTTTTCGTCATCTTCCTTGGTCTTTCTTCCGGTGAAGTAGAAACGGTTTCTGCATCTCCACTATCTTCTCGTTCTCCGAAAGCTTCACTTTCAGCCTCGGTAAGACGTAATGGACCTTCGAAAACCTACCAACAGAGGCACATGTAAGTAAATAAATTGTTTTGAAAGTATGAGGGTGTAGACAAACAAATTGTTTTTTAGATCAGTTTGCATTATATGATGCGAACTGTGTGAATTCTATCCATGTTAGAGTTGCAAAGAATTCGCATGCTGAGCTGCGAATTGTGTATGGGACATGTGCTGCGAACTATGTGTAAACCATATGCTGCGAACTAAGTATTTATGTCAGGATGCAAAAATGATTGATGCATTGTTCTATTATAACACTTTGTTAAAACACATGCTGAGCTGCGAAATGTGTGTAAAACTATATGATGCGAACTGTGTGGAAAAAGAAGTTGCGAAGTAAAATTCATATCAGGCTGCGAAATGATTGATGCATTTTTCTAAGCAAAACGCATGATATGCTGCGAACTGTTTGCACCCCCAGTTCAATACCTATATAAAGCTTATACCTGGTCATTATCCAGCAAGGGTGTTCTAAGAAGCACTGTCATGGTTGCTGTTTGGCATTCTAATCCCAACCATTTGAAAAACTTTGGTATCGAGGTTGGCTTCGCTAGCTCGTGGCCGACTGTTGTGTGCTCCATGATGAAGGGCTTCATGGGGATAAGTTTTATCAACAAGATGCTCTGACATAACTAATTTTTATACTGAATAGATCAATCTTACAATTACAAGGGCGACGCAGCCGACGACTTTATCAGGTCTTTCTATTGCTAAGCAACTCCTGATAGACTGTCGAAGCTTGTACAGTATTGATCCAGACCAGTCGTAATTGTTTATTCTGCTGAGGTCTTCAACATAATAAACCGTGCTCCAACCCAGGATATCTCCAGATACGGAGTAGAATATGGTGGAGCACAAAAACAGTATCAACAGCCTCGCAACGTCTTCCAACTCATGCTCCCCTCCTTCGTTTATGGCCTTCTCTATACCCTCCTGTAAAACCAATGACAACATGCTATGTTAGAAAAGTACAGAATCTTGCTTTATAAAGATGAAGTCAATTTTAGACGTACCTTTATAATGGCATTTGTTATTGTTTTAGTATTAGTAGCTGGTACTTTCCTGCCAGTTTTACCCATGAAGTATTTCTTCATCATCCTTGATTCGTCCTCCTCGCCGGGTGCATATTTGTTATGAAAAGCTCCGGTTTTTGTTAACCGCATTTTCTCGGTGCCATGCCTCAACCCGAATATGACATTCACATCGTTTTCAGTTATCTTTACAAACTTGTTGCCAATCTTAAAGGCGTCTCTATCCACAGAGAATTGCTCGATGATATACTGAATGATTGAGTAGAATTTTTTCTTTGGCAACTCTGTCTCATTACGAATTTCGAAAGCCGTTTTCAGAAGTGTATAGAAGGGTGTGTTTCTTGCAGCTTCAGTGTGGGCCCTGGTAATACGCATATCTTTAAGTAGCTTCAGAAGGCTCACCACCCCTGATCTGTAATAGCTAGGTTTTGTTGTCATACTTCCTGCACAAACACAAATCAGTTGGAGTGTCACAAACTTCGCATCACAAGCTGCGAATTTAATGTATTATCAGTTAAACTGTCACAAATAATTCGCATGACAAGCTGCAAATTCCATGTATTATAAGTTAACATGTCATACAATTCGCATGACAAGCTGCGAATTGCCTAAATATGAATACTGTTTTTACAGACAATTCGCAGTCTGGGCTGCGAATTGTTTGTAAATAGACGTCATGAAGATTGAATGGAGTTGCGAATTGCTTGCATAATGGGTGATCAGGATGCGAACTGTTCTACTTTTTACATGCACGTTGAAGGGATCTGGGAATTATTGAACAAACACCAAAACCAACAATCAACTACCTAATGCACATCTAACATACATAATAGTTTTCAGGAAAGTATTAGCATTACATGCAACTAAACTTCTACCCTGCCTTCGATGATAAACCCAGAAACTGAGAAACTATCGTCAGTAGATACTTCATTCCAGTATAAAAAGCAACGCCTATCGTGAATTAACAGAAAATAGTGGTTCGAATTCGTCAAAAACGCAAAAAAAGTACACTTTGCACGATAATGCATACCTGTTTACTTCTGAACACTGTAAAATTCACCGGTCGGAGACGACTTCACGACAACTTTGTCGAACAGCAGGTGTGGAGTTCGAGTGAGTAAAAGACGGTGACCGGTGCGATTGCGTTGAAGGTGCGAACGGTGAGAAGCTGTAGGGTTTTTGGGTTTGAAAGAGAGAGAGTATCACAAAGTCGAACGGTTTTCTGGTGGTTTCTAAAATTAGACGTTTGGGTTTGTTTAGGGTGATAGGAAGGTGGAAAAAGTGGGTTCGAACTAAAAAACGGGTATATATAGTCGAGGGGTATTTTTGTCCAATTTATTAGTCGAGGTATTAAGTAACACTATGTAAAATTTGGGTAGTGCCGGGTAATAAGATAGTTGAGTGGGTATTTTCCGGTACTTTTCTCTATTATAAATTGATGTTTTTTTAATTTTAAGAGTTGCAATAATTATGTGATTTTAAATATCGTAAAATCTATAAACGATTTAAAAATTATTAAATACGGTTTTAAATTTCAGATAAAGGTATTTAATTTGAAATGATTATTCTGGCTCATGATTTTAATTATTTTATAACTTTTGTTATTCTTCATAAGTTTAATAAATTTATGATTTAAGATTTTATAATTTCAATTATAATTTATACATTAAAAGTAAATAAATAAACGTAAAAGTTTATAATAAAAAATTACAAAAATCCAACCTTGCAACTAGAAAAATCAGGAATAGCATCGAGATCGAGTTCAAATGAGGCTGTTGAATTCCAAATGAAGGTATATATATGATCTCTTACATAATTTACGTTTAAATCGAGTAAGGGAAAAAACCGAAGGAAAAAACCGCGAAAGTGAAATTTTTGGGTTTTCTCGATGTCGACCGGCTGCCTAGACATTAAGTAGTCTGTTTGTCATCCAATAACGATCAATTGTGTCGACATTGGTTGACGTGTGTGTCCACCAATATCGACAAATCCATTTAACGTTGAATATCGTTCGGATACACAAATATTGATGGACACATACGTCAACCAATGTCAACATAATGTTGTTAATTGTCATTTATTTGGGATTCATACTTTACAAGCTAGTTTATAACTTAAATTATCTATGTGTTTTAATTTAGGTGGTAGAACAAAAAGTTTATGAAGATGTTTTGTTCGTATTCACAGTTTTTGTGCATTACATTAAAGCTTAACTTGAAGAAATGATAGAACGTATGGATATAAATATAAGATACGCGATAACTAAGAGTTTTTACGATCACTAGAAGACTAGGAGAGCTTCAAGATTACTGTTTTTTACAAGAAATTCGAACTCTATAAGAAACAACCTAAGAAACCTAATGTTAAAACAAGGACGCACAAGAAAAAAAATGTGATTGTCCTTACAGATTTAGGGTTTATTGCGTTACAGGTGAAAGTGGTTTATGGACTCGTGTTATATACGGAATTCAAAATTATGACATTGCAATTTTGTAAAATATGCACATGAGCGAGAAAGTTTAAAGTGGATGAAGAAGAATTCATTCAGGAATTGTCTATGACTGATTATCGTCCTCAGATATTTTTAGTCAATTTGAGGAATAAGAAATCCAAAAACACATCAAACATAAGTAAAAGTTAAATAAGAATTTAAAGAAGAGTTATTGTGTCACGATAAATTTCTTTGGTTTATGGATTCGTTCATTTCCGAGATAACAACTATAAATATGGATGGTCATTATGGTTTTAGGGCTATAAAATACTCTTTGTTCATAAGTAAAAAGACATAACAACATGTTATTGAACATTTAATGAGAGACATTATATCGTTCTTACCTTTTTATGAAGTTGTGTACGATACTCACAAAATAGTAGATAAATAAATAAAGATATTCAAATGCTTTAATATAAATGTCGGCTTGAATAACTGGGTGCAAGTCCACATTATTTGTTTCGTCATTCAATCGTGTTTAAATGCATCGTATGTACATTTTCTCTACGCGGATCTTCTATTTTTTACATCTAAAATGTATTTTGCCCTTTTTCAAAAAAAAAGTTTGCATTGCTCACTTGAATAAAAATCATTTCGTTGATGTAAAAGAAAATATGATTTCAGTTGTTTATTACGTTTATAACAAAAAATTATTTTATAATAGTGTTTTTATTAAATTTACAGGTTAAGTTCCATCCAAACAAACCTCTACTTCTCATTCGTATTGGATACAAATAATTTTTCATACAATAGTTTTATCGATTGATGAATCCATTATTTATGAGATTGACAGATATAAAAAATCTAGTGGTAATTAATCAAAATCATAAAATGAAAGACATTTACGAGAATGGGAAATGTCTGCTTTGTATTTTAGTTCATTATCATTTTAGTTTGTCGTATTATTATTTATAAATTATGTTTTGTTGTCATCGTTATTTATAAACTATATTATTTATATTAATGACATTTTTACCTTTCAAATATCTAACTTAAAAAATAAAACAACATAAAAAAACAAACATGATAGATTCATAACAAAATGAAAATGAAAGAAATTATAATAAAATACGATAGTTTAATAACATAAAATGAAAAACTAAAGTACAACAACACTTTCGAAATAGTTATATCGATGTATATATTGTTCAAAGAGGTAAGTATAATATTTTACTTGTTCAAGTCTCTTTCCAACTAAGAGTATGTCCACCTCTTCCAACATATGTTCTGAATAGAAACAGTAATACACAAAAAGAACATTTTGTACGCCTCTTGCATACCATCGATTTGGAGGTCGAGAACCTTAAAACTTGGAATATATTTCAAATATTTGTACCTCATAGAGATTTATTTCCTTCCTTGTCCATGAGTCGTCATACATTTACTATATGTATGATGCATAATCTACATATAATATATTCTCCATACTACTTCATCAAAAAATATTGTAGTTTCATACGTCCTTGGTTCATTCACAATGACGGTAACTCTAAACAATTAGTTATATTCTTACATAGTCCATTCCATATTGTATTTATATAAAGTTTGAAGATTGAGACACAAGAGAGTTAATTGATTGGTATATATAAAGAAATGAGGATAGAGTTAGGTTGGACAATATGAAAAAGATATAACGTCATTATATAAGTAAGATCATACAACCGATATCGACATGATTGGTCGATATTAGTTTCCCTCTAAAATAAGTATTTATAACTTATATCGATGCACAAGGCCGACATTAGCTGTACTATACCTGGTGATTACGTTGACCAGATGAATTGATATTATTTGTTTGGTGCAACAGTATTTGTCTGCAAAAATAAATGTTTATTGCAATTTTAACACTAATGTCGACCTACTACATCGATAGTGGATGATGGTGTCATTTCGTCAACATCAGTTGTTGTGCATAATTTATTCTAACTAAATAAGTAATAAACTAACTTAAATAATTAAAAAAAAATACAAACTAAAATAATTAGATATAACATTCAAAATATTATATCTGAATACCTAACTATAATATTACATAATAACTAAAATATAACATATGAGCACGTACCCAAAATATTACATCATAACCAAAATATAGCATCTGAATACCTACATAAAATATAACATCTGCATACATATTTAAAATATTACATCCAAATATCTAACCAAAATATTACATTTGAATGTCATTTTTTAAAATAATTCGCTTACATAGCTTTTAACCTGCATACATCGTATGAAGCATCTTTTTAAAAGTTTAAAATAAAATCGATGGTTTCGACAATTATCATACTATTATCAACACAAACATTTTTTATGCGGCTTCTTTAGATGAGGTGATATATGCAGAAAATTTAATAGAGAAACAATAAAATTAGATGATAAATTAACGAAAACTATTTAAAATCATATCAATGGTTAGAAAACACATACTTCAATTTAGCCGTAACTAATAGTAATTTTTCCAACATCATTGAGCTTCTATATGTCATTATTTACCGACTTTAGATATCGAGGTTATTGTACTTTAATACTGTTTTTTATAAAGATGACACATTGATCAGTTCAAACTAGTAATCATTTGCGGATATTGAAAATGATTTAAGATTAAATGCTCAAATCTCGATAAGATAATCATCAACGTCAATATGATTGTTGGAAATTATTGATAATTTCCTTAAAATAGTAATTGTACTTGAATTTCACCTAACAAATAGAAACTATCTAAATATAATTCCTCAAATACGGGTAATCCATTCAATAATATAGTTACTTTTCGAGTAAACATCGCTAGTTACAATGATAAGACCTCGAGGGATGAGCAAAACATATTCTGATGATATACAAAACAAAACTTTATCAATTTCAGTTTTTTAAGTATGGAGAATGCATGCATACATGTTTCAGATTATACTTTATAAACTTCTAAAAGTTGAGAATTAATTTTTTGACCGCGTGTTTTGTTTCAAATTGAAGTCATTAGATAAGTGCAAATAACCACAATTAACTAGTAGAATAAAAAATATGAAATCCTACGAGTTTTGGCATACCATAAATAGCTATGATAATATCGACCATATCCAAATTACGTTCATGAATATCAGCTAATATGAGGACCGAGACAGACTTCCAAATATACTTTAATTCTCAGGATAATACATTAGTTATAACATTTTTTGAGTAGTGGGCAACAATGTGAGAGAATTTGTACAAGTATGGATTCTCGTAAGTCATTTATCTCCGTAGGGATTTTAATCATATCAAAACAAGTCTGGTAAACACAAATATTTAGTGAACAAAACTAAATAACGAAACTAAATAAATAAGTTCTAAAAGAGCATGATTACAATAATATTGATATAACTATTTTTTGCTACAAATGTCGGTGCACCGGATCGAAATTAATGTAATCCTATAAAAACTCAAGCCAAATAAACAAAACGAAAAATGTTTATTTTTTGGGATTATACTAATGTCGATCTAGTGCATTGAAATTAGTGTAATCCTGCAAAAAAAAAATGAAGAACACCTAACTAAAAACTTTGAACCAGTAATGGAAAATCTCGTATTTTACAATAAATTCAACGAAATAACTTTATAAACTCATTATACATGTTTAACTAACAATTACAACACGTAACCAATTTAAATTATTAAACTTCAAAAAACATAGTTAATTTTAATTTAAGAAAATATTTATGAATATTAATAGGGTATGGCTATATATACCCAAATCAGGTTTAAGTATACCCAAAATCAACATTTGACTTTCGTTTGACTTTTTTTGACATTTTTACCCTCCATTAGAAAATTAATATCTAAACTGTCATTAAGTAAAAAAAACTACTAAGTGTATCCTGAGTATACCCAATTCACCAAAAGTCCTATTTCGCTATCTATACCCAAACAAACACTCTTCTTTGCTGAATTTAATATCCAAATAGTATAGTTTTCTTAAAAATTTTGAAACCTAATTCAAACTTCCTAAGAAAATCAAGAACATTCAAACTACAACACAAAATCGATCATGACCGAAGCAGAACTAGGGATCAGCGTGGAGGAGTTGATGTCGCTGGAGAGAAGGAATGATGAAATTTTGCCGGAAAAAGAGATTGAGTCACCGGAGAAGGAGCCATGGTCGCCGGAGCAGCCACCACCGTCGCCGGAGAAGGTACTCACCAACCCGGTGGCCCATGCACCATCGGTTCCATGGCCTGGAACCGATGGTGCATGGGCATGCAGCCGGTCGGTTCCACAGCCTTGGCACCACCGGTGCTGAGGCCAAGAACCGGTGGTGTTGGGGCCTCAGTCCGCTCGGTTCTGAGGCCCCAGCACCACCGGTTTATGACCTCAGCACCGGTGGTGCTTATGGCCCTGTCCGGCCGGTTCTGAGGCCTAGAACCACCGGTTTTAGGCCTCAGAACCTTAGATTTGCGCATGTTTTTTCGGAAAAAATCAAGGTTTTTTTTTGTTTTTAACTATACCTGAATGTTTATTGTGCTTTTTTGTTATGTAACAGGGGACGAATGTCTCAAGTGGGACTGAGGCACCTTCCGCTACCGATTACAGTCATTTGTTCTTCACTACCGAGTTCTACACACACGACGCGTTGGTGAAATGGGTTACGAAGATAGGAAAACTTTATGGTATGGTTATCAACATAAGTCGGCGCGACAAAGTAAACAGCAGAAAAAATCCGAGAGTTTATTTTCAGTGTGAGAGGGGGGGGGGATATATACTCCAAGGGTTGCAGAAAAAGACCGTAAACGGAAGTCTACAGGAACAAAAAAGATTGACTGCCCATTTCAGCTTCTCGGGTTAATGGTTGCCCCAGATCAATGGAAGTTAGAAGTAAAATGTGGTACTCATAACCATGAGACTTCTATACATCTAGATGGTCATTTTTTTGCTGGCCGTTTGAATGATGAAGAGATGGAATATGTTGAACGAGCGTCCTTAATTGGTACTAACCCCAGAGATATACTGAATGGTGTGAAGAAATTGAACGAAGATAATGTTTCTACCATGCGGACGATCTACAATGCACGACAGAAAAGTCGGGTTTTAAAGAAGGCGGGTAGGTCACAACTTCAGTTCTTGTTGGGTGAGCTTAAGTCACAAAATTATTATGAATGGCATAAATCTGGTGAAGACGATGGACAAATCATTACAGATTTGTTTTTTGCCCATCCTGTTAGTGTTGACCTCTTGCGGACTTTTCCGACAGTTTTGATTATGGATAGTACATATAAAGTGATACAATATGGTATGCCATTGTTCGAGATAGTGGGTGTGACATGTACCGGATTGACTTTCTGTGCGGCATTTGCCTTCATGTCGGGTGAGAAGTTAAACAACTTCAAATGGGTGTTAGAGTGTTTGAAGTCGTTGATTTCCGTTCACGAAATTCAAGAACCTCGGGTCATCCTAACCGACAGAGATTTAGCATTGATGAATGCTATAGAAGTGGTATTCCCAGAGACAGCGCATATGTTATGTCGCTGGCACATAAACCAAAATGTTCAAGGGCAAAGAAGACAACACTTCCTCGAGAAAAATGATCATAACGAATTTGTTAGTGCTTGGAAGAAGATTGCGTATGCAGGATCTGAGATTGAATTCGATCACGCCAGACGGGACATGAAATTGGAGTACAAAGATTACCCTCTTGCAATTGAATACACTGAAAAATCGTGGCTCGATAAGTACATGGACAAATTTTTTGTTTGGAAGACGAACAAAAACATGCATTTGGGACATTGCAAAACTAACCGCGTCGAGAGTGCTCATTCTAACCTAAAGCGTTACATACGTATGAGCAAATTAAACTTCGAGTTATTTTGGGGGAGGGTTCATTCGCTTGTTGAAATCCAACATGTTGCCATTAGTTCGTCGTTGGAGAAGAGTCGTTACATAGCACTGCATAAGTTCGCGGATAAACTGTTTGATGAGATTCGAGGCAAGGTTTCCCACATGGCGTTAGAACTATTTTTCTCTGAAGTAGAGAAGGCCGAAGATACCAAGATGGTCGCTATTTAAGATGGGTCGGATGTTAAAGACACTGGCGACTGTATATGCGCTATAAAATCTACCCATGGTATACCTTGCTATCACCAGGTCCGCAAGTGGCGTAAAGGTGGAATGTCTGCCTCTCTAGACGCTTTTCACATCCACTGGACAAGGTTAGAAATAATGCCTCGTACATTCCGTACGACCATGGAAATTCTCAAAGATGATCTGCTAAAGCTAGTAAGCGATGTTATGGAGACGAAAGATGAAAGTCATATCAAACATATTTACAAGAAATGGTTTGAGGTTGTTTATCCTGAAACATCGTCATTGCTAGAGCCATTGGAGAAGCAGAAAACCCGAGGCCGCCCACAGGTGAAAAGAAAGTTAGTAGTGGATACATCATCCACTAAACGGGACATGAGCGGATGGGAGTACCCGCTAAAAGAGGATGAAGCTAGTCATGACGCAGTCATGCAGTCTTTAAAACCAACAAAAGTTAAAAAGGGTAAAGCAGTTGGTAGTGAATCAACGATTCGGGCAGATGTGCCTAGAGTACCTCGTAATCGTACCTCTTCCATTGCCTCGCTAGGTAGAAACATCGTACAACCGTCCATTGATCGAGTCACAGAACTAATACATGACCCGAAAGGTTTTTTGCGTTGGTAACTGATTCACTTCAACCCTTTTATATCGGGTATTAATGATGTTAAGCCAGATGGACATTGTGGATATAGAGCAGTTTCATTCGGGTTGTATGGTCATGAAGAAGGTTGGCGAGGTGTTCGAAAGGCAATATATGATGAACTAATGGAAAACTACGACACGTACAGCAAGATTTATAACGGTAAAGAGGATTACCTGAAGGTTGCAGAAAGTATAAACTACTACGAGACACCAGCATCACCCAAATATTGGATGAGAATACCTGAAATGGGGATTGCGATTGCAACCAAGTTCGAATGCATTGTTCATTTTGTGTCACTCGTAGGGTCTCACAACTGTAGTCATACTTTTATACCTCTGCGCGGTAAGCCTCCTATTATGGCCCAAAGACGTGAGATTGGGTTTGGATTCGTCGATACTAACCACTTTGTCAATGTAAGTCATTCGATATATGGTTATGTTTTTTCTCACCACTATATTACTCAATTGTTGGTTCTAATTTAAGTAGTATTAAACAGCTATCAATCAAGCCCCTTTACCCTTGCGCACGCATACATCCTACGTGGCAGAAGTTGAAGAGCGAAGAGGCTACGCATTGGGAGCTACCATTAGTTGGTCGCTGCAAGAAATACACGGAACTCGAAGGGAGAAAGCCAGTTTGTTCATTCCCAGAAGTAACTAATCTTGATGAGTTTGTTTAGTAGGTTTATGTATTTTGGTCGGGTTTATGTTATTGTTTCGAACTCATTTGTGTTTTTTGGTCGCTTTACGTCATTTGTAAGGATGTATGATGTTTAGAACTTTGTTTGTTTTACTACATCGTTTTGGTTGTTTTGGTCCTTCCCTTTTATTGCAGTAATTCATTCAACTTACCAACTTATAACGATAAGCCAATCATAATTTCATAACTAAAATAAAACATCTGGAACAAGCAACAACAACATCTTCTAAACATTAGTACATAACTTGATATAGAACAGACAGTTAGTCAAAATCGTAGCCTCCATTGTCGTTGAGAATACGCACTGTTTCCTCCTTCATGGCAATTTGAGAATGAACGTATTGTGCCATTTCCAAAGACAAATAGTATGTGATCATTAAACCGAAGGAGTCGAACGCTTCATTCCTGACTTCTGGGGGCTCGTTAAACACCAAGAACATCGGTCCACTAGTTATAGACTTGTACCTAGTGGCTACCTCTTGACGAGTACGAGATCGAGGCATTTGTCTAGATGTAGACATTTCGCCGTACATGAAATACATCATACACAAAACTTCATCAAAGAACTCATCGGTATTATCGTCCGGCCGTTTGAACATCACAGCTTTCGCAGCCTTGAGCAGATGAGCATCATCAAACACACTCCAACCCATTAAGATAGACTTCAACTATGTTAGAAGGAGAGTTTTGTGTGTTTGGTGTTGTAAGGTATACTTCCTTATATAGAAGAATGAGAGTTTACTTTGGCGGGAATTTTAGAGCGCGAAAACAGAAAACGCGGGAAAAAAAACTGGGAAAAAAATTCCAAGATAAAATTGCGCACCATAGGTACTGTCTTCCGTGTACCCATGGTGCACAGGCTATGGTACCTATGGTGCATGCAGGTTGCACCATAGGTACACAGTGTGGTGTACCATAGGTACACCAGACTGTGTACCGATGGTGCCATGCACCGGTCGGTACATATCATGCCGGCCGGTGCATTGTACCATCGGTACAAGGGGGTTGTACCATCGGTACAAACCCCCTTTACCGATGGTACCATGCACCATGGGTACTGCCTGCTGTGTACCCATGGTGCACAGGGTATTGTACCATGGGTACGCAGTAGTGTGCACCATAGGTACCACTGACTGCGTACCCATGGTGCAATTTAATTTGTATTTTTTTTTAAATTTGTTTTGGGGTTATGGTGTTTTTTTTGACAAATTTAAGTGAATGTTATGGTGTTTTGGTGTTATGGTGTTATGGATTTTAGGTGAATAAATTACTATTATAGTGTTATGTTTTGACGAATTTAAGATGAAGTTAAGTACAAAAAATCGAGAATTACTATTATAGTGTTATGGTGTTTCGGTGTTATGGTGTTATGGTACGACTTATGTTTGTTTGTCGAATCTCAATTATAAAAAACCAGATCAAGTTAAGTACAAAAAATCTAAAAGAACAGTAGAAGCAGTAGATAGTAGATGTCATAAGTCATATTACAAAGTAGATGTCATAAGTCATAATACAAAATACGATAGTGAAACAACTAAGAAGTCCACAAGAATGAAAGATCATAACAACGCTAAAACAAGTCCGATAATGAGGACAAACAACCAAGGAGAGAAGAGCAGCAGGACTTGATCTCTCCACCTAAGCGCACCCGCTTCCCCACGCTCTACGAGCATAGTAACAATGGAGCGAACAACGTCTAACAGTTTATCGTCCGTGGTACGTGGTGGTGGAGTAATAGTATGCCAACTATACTCAGCCAGGTACCTCCAGTAGGTGTTCGCCGCTGACTGTCTATACGTGGCAATGGTAACTGTCAATCGATCCTCAGAAAGCAAGTGCTGACGCCAATCTAGCCATGCACTCTCTCGCCACGTGTACCTCGCTAGATCTCATTTCCTGTAACCCGGTCGTAGTACAAGTGGGAGTTCGGGCTCATCCTGAACCTGGCCAAACTAGCGCATAACCCGATCAGGCATGTAGCCCTCGACCGTGCTCATCATCCGCAAAGGATAAACAATGGTGCGGATCTCCTGAATTGGAAACTGGACTCTAATGTCCTCGTATGGCTCAAATATCACCTGTTACAAAACATTAAAACAATTAGATTGTTTTAAAATCCTAAAACTTAATATCAAAATGATAATGCAAAAAAATATTTAAAAACTTACATCTGCCTCCTTCTGATCAGCAAGGAGAGTACGGACAACCGATTTGGGGCGGATGTTTTGCCCAACAATCCGCTTCGGTAGCCACTTCACAATCCTAGGCTGCCTCGTTACGTGGTCAGCATTCTCTGAGGCCCTAAACGCGGGGAAGTGGTCGTAGATCCAACAATCGAGCATAGCTACAAAACCATAAAGGTTATGCTTCGATGCTTTCGAAGCATCACCCAAACCACGGAACAGGAATGCCAATGCACTCGTACCCCACACGATGTCCCACAACCCAGAATCCATATTGGCTAACTCGTACAAGTAGTCAGCCTTGACGCTTTTCTGACTAGTATCCGCAAAAATAGTGCAACCAAATAAGAACATAAGGTATGCTCGTGATACCTGGCGGATAGTCTCAGCATCAGTCTGCTCGATGTAGCGCCCCCTGGTGAAAGTCTCCCGCAACCACTTTATCTTGAAGGCAACGCCTCTGGTGGACTGTATCTCTGTGCGGACCTCATCCACTGTCAGACCTAACATACTAGTGTAGTAGCTGTATGCCTCGTCACGTGGAGCCGTGACTACATCAAGTGTCCGACCAACTACAGGGAGACCTGTAATGCAGCTGACATCATTGAGCGTAATCGTCATCTCCCCAAATGAGAAATGGAAAGTGTTGGTCTCCTGATGCCAACGCTCAACAAAAACCTCGTCTAGGACGGAATGTGTGAAGTACTGAGGCAGGTGGGCTATAAGAGGACCAAAAGGAGTCCGCGCCAAAAATCGCTGCACATCTGGCTGAGCAGTGAGGTCCCACATACGAAGCACATTATAATGTGCCTGTATGCCCAGTGTAGTGCGACCCTATAAATTAAAAACTAAGTCAGAACATAATAATAGTAAAACCTTAGAGTAGACGTTTAATAATTAGGTACTTACCTGTCCGATGAAGACGTGGTACGCTTCATGCTCCTTGTAGTCAGGAAAAAGAGGGATCTTGTTGCATTTGAGAAATGCAAACGTCTTTCACTGCTCCTCGGTGTGGATGGCATTTATGTGCTCCTCGTCGATCGTGTCCTGCTCAGGGTCCCCAGTGGCATCCACCCTATCACTAACAGGTGGTGGATGTGTAATAGTATGCGCAGGGGACGCAGCTTTGCGAGAAGGAGAGGGAGGTGGTGGATCACTAGCAGTGGGAGGTGGTGATCTATGTGTATGTGATGACGACGTCTCTCGTCGTGAGGAGCCTCCACCTCTGATATCAATGTCCTCAGTCACCATGGCCTTTTCCTTCCTCTGGCCATGCTTGATTTGGCGCAAAGACCGATCACTCCGTATCCGTTCCTCCTCCTCCCTAAGACGAATAGTCTCAGGGTCGTCTGGTAAATCTCGTCCGCGCTTGGCATCGCGGACCCGCTCATTCTCAACCGCGCGAACAGTCTTAATACTCTTCCCTGGCGGTGGCGGACGTGACCCAGGGGGATACGCCCTGGATCGAGGAAGACGTCGCTCCTCAACCGCGTCTGACCTACAAAAATACAAAACAAAACACGAAATTAATAACAGTAACATACAAAATTTAAATCATCAACACTATAATACGCATGGTTGGCTAATTGAATAAAATAATTTCTAATAAATTTGAAGTTTTTTCTAAAAAAATGCAATACTGGAACTTTTGAAACAAAATTTGGAGATTTTTTTAAAAAAAAATCGGCGCACCATAGGTACGCTAGAAGGCGAACCGAGCGGCACACCATCACGCACCGATGGTGCGCCTTGGGCAGCACCATCGGTGCGTCGCCGGCCATTTTCCAGCCGGCGAGTTGGCTGGAAAATGGCCCCAATTCTCTACCTAATTCTATCCTAAACCCTAATTCTCTACCTAATTCTATCCTAAACACAAAATTCAACCCTAAATCTAACCAAAAACTAAAATTCATACCTAAATCTAACAAAATTAAGAAACAAAATTAAGTTAGGAACTTACGTAGAAGGCGGCGGAGGGTTTTTGTTCTTGACCATGATGAAGGAGGAGGAGGAGGAGGAGTGGTGGTGGTGGTGGTGGTTCGCCGGAAAATATGAGAGAGAAGTGAGAGTGAGATTTTAGAGAGAAGTGAGAGATATGAGTGAAGTGAGAGAAAGTGTAGGTTAAAGTGGAGTGGATGAAGTTAGTAAAAAAAATTGGCTTATATACCCACAAAAGGGTATTTTTGGAAAAAAAATGGGTATACTTAGATCACCTTTGGGTATACTCAAAATTGGGTATACTTAAACCTGAATTGGGTATATATAGCTTGACCCATATTAATATAAGAAAAACACAAACACGGTTCAAGTACAAACACTAATTAAATCTAATTAAGGGTCTAACAAGCGTATGTTTATCTTCAATTTGAATGAGAACTAAGATTTATAATTATTATTACTGATATTCCTGATGTTAAAATTATTTTGAGAAAAAGGTAAAAAAAATGGAAAATATATATATTTAACATTTAGCTCAATTTATACTTTTAGTTAGCCTAATGGTAAAAATATAAACCATTAAAGAATGTATGTAAGAACTTGAAATAGCTTGGGACTATATATAGAAAAGACAGTATATAGTGATTTTAAGACTGTACATAGCTTTTGCCTTTAGTTTTACATGTTTTTAAAATTATTAAATACGTCATCATAATTTTAGACGTTTAATGTTGTATACATATACAATTTTTTGATACATATTTAATGTATCAAATGACCTATCTAGTTTTACTTAACTATATGATAAAGGTAATAATTATACAGTCTACAACATCTGGTCCATCAAGAGCTTATAGCTCATTCGGTTGGTTCATTAAGAGTCCAAACATAATCGGCAAAGTATATGAAGAGATCAAGAATAAGTAAATATATTATCATTAAAATATATCAATAACTACTCAAATATTGCTATTCAAATATATCATTAATTGTTAGAGATATGATTAGTCAAATACACTATTCAAAGTAAGATAAGATTTAGTTTATTATAGATAAGATATGATCTTCCTAGATAACAAAAAGTTGAGGCGCATAAACTTTACATTTAAAGACATAAATGGCAAGAGGAAATAAAAAGCATGATCATGAGCATTAATCATCCGAAGATGACGACATTGGTGAGAAAATATCCCCCTTACAGTTGATGCAGCGCTCTAAAAATATGAACAACAAGTATTGTCCAAAGACCACAATTCTCAACTATTGAGCTTGGGAGAAGATATAATTTGAGAGGTATACGAAGAGTCTACTATCATAGGGATTTGAAATATGATGAATTTACATGACCAAATATTCCGCAAATAGATTGTATCATAAGAAGTAGCTATATACGATGACAATGAATGACCATAAGGAGATCCATATACACTTAAATGATTTAAGTGGAATCATTCTTAATTTGAATACAGTTGGAATCAAGGTTACATACAAGGATCAACTAATTATTATTTTAATTTCTTTAACGAAGGTAAACTAGCACTTAAGTGACACTATGATTTATCACAAAGAGTCTCTTACAACCTCTGAAGTGAAAATTGCTCTAAATTTTAAAGATATTCAAAGGAATACCAGTTTGAAGAGTGACTCAGATGTCCCATGATTGAGTGTGAGAGAAAGGTCCAAAAGGAAAATTTCAAATAATAAAATAAGAAAGTTAAGATCCAAATATAAGAGGATGATGAATGGTTCTAAGATTTAAATATTAGTGGCGATAATGAAGGTCACATCCAGGATAAATTTCTTAAGATGAAGAATGGAGATTGTCATCAGAAGCTTAAAGTTGGAAATGTCTCAACGGTTTCTGATGTTTATGAATATACAAATGACAAATGGTCTTTCGACTCAGGAGCTTAATTCGATATGACTTCCAACAAATACTATTTTGAAAACTTGATACAATTCGATTATGGCAAGTTCATACTAGAGGATGATGAGCCATGCGATGTGAAAGTAATAAGGAATTTTTTACTCAAATTATCTACAACACTTGAGAAAGTTATAAAATATTCGAGGTATGTCCTTGTAGTTAAACATAATCTTCTTTATATTAGAATGTTAGATACGAAAGGGTATTCCTATAAGGGTAAATATGGAAAACTTATGATTATGAAAGGCTCACTAGTTGTTATGAACTCTTATAAAACTAAAATGTTTTGGTTATTGAAGGATATATAATGGTATGAGGTGTGTATGCTACTAAGGGTTAATCAACCAAGCTGTGACATATGAGGTTGGAGAATCTGAGTGAGAAATCTTAAATGACCTTAGCAGACAAGATTCGTTGCATAATGATAAATTTTAGAAGCTAAAATTCGGTGAAAATTCTGCGTTGGATAAAAGTAAGAAGGTTAAGTTCATGATCATTAACCATACAACTCGTGATGTGCTTGAATATGTTTACATGACATTTGTAAACTTACGAGGCATCATACAATAAGAGGTTCAATGTATTTTATGTCTCTAATTGATGAAGAATCTAGGATAATATGGGTTACTTTTGAATATCAAAGATGAAGTATATGATGCTTTGAAAGACCGTAAGAAACTGGTAAAGAATGAGACTAGGAATATGCTAAAGAAGTTAAAGACTGCTAAATGATTGGAATCTATGAATGAACCATTCACCAGTTATTGTGTTAGATATGAAACTGGAAACCATTAAAAGAACACTTTAATAAAATGGTATTATTAGTAGGATGGATCAAACCTTACTAGACATGGTAAAGTGCATTCTCCTGAAAGTTGTTATGGCCCAATGTTTTTGAGATAAGCTATTTAAGAAAGCTGCACACGTCATCAACATGAGCCCATTTATGACGATGTAGTTCATATATAATCAAAAGATATGGACTGGAAAGAAAACAGTGTTGAAACATTTGAGAGTGTTCGGATGTGTTGTATATCCGCATATGAAGCAAGACAAACTTTAGTAGAGATCACTAAAGTATTTGTTTATTAACTATCGAGAATGAGTAAAAATGTATAGGTTGCAATATCTGAAAATTAAGAGTTTAAAAGATTTAATTAATAAATATATGGTACTCAAAGAAGATTTAATGAAACTGCTAAAAAATAGATAGTATGCCTCATCCTGTCGAGAAGGCAGTTGCAGTTAAGGTGGAGTTTGAACAAGATTGTGAAGCAGATAATGTTTTTTTGTAAGATAGATTTAGACTTGGTATAAGTTTGGCTCATTTAGAAAAATTCCAACCATTGCGTGAGTTCGTATGTGACATAAAGTTAGAATTTTTAGATATTTCGTGTACTGAGACTAAAAAAACAACAATAAAATAATGATAATTATAAGTTGACGATGGATAAGGCATTGAGACTTAGAAAGCCTACATAGAGGTAAGACTATACTGATATTATATGTTATGCTTTATTTCCATAAATACAGGGAGATATTATGAATCCAAAGGGTTGCCACAATGATATGAAGAGAAATGATAAAATGATATGGCAGAAGATGTGAAGGAAGAACTAAACTTTCTGAAGAAGAACAACACTTGAATTATTATGAAACAAAGGGTTAAAATCTTGTTCAATATAAATTTATATTCAATAGGAATAAATATATTATGGGAGTTGAACTATCTAGGTACGAAGCTAGGCTGGTGGTTGAGGGCATCACACAAAAGAAGGGTGTCGATTTCAATAACATTATCTCACTCGTTGTGAGATAAACCTCTATTATGGTTATGTTGTCAATTTTCGCAAAATTTGATATTGTGTTAGATTAGATGGATGTTAATACTGCCTTCTTACTTAGAGAACTTGAGAATATCATTTATATGAATCAACCTCAAAATTTTGAAAAGTAAAAAGAAATCTATATATGGTCGTAAATAGGCGTCGATGCAATATAATAAAAGATTTGACTCCTTCTCCAAGTCAATAGATTAATTAAGAAGTTATTATAATAATTGTGTCTATTGTAATGATTAAACATAGATGGAGAGATAAATATTGTTGTTATTTTATATAGATATCATACTGATAGCTAGAAAATATGAGAAGAAAATTAAAACTGTGAATACTTTGAAAGGAGAGTTTGAAAATAAGGACATGACACATGATAATAAGAACAAATTAATAAGTTATATATTATTATCTCAATAAGAATACATACATAAAGTTCTCAAAAAGTTTTACATATCTGAAGCCCGAGCCGTCAGAAGTTCCATTAATGCTAATTCAAACTTAGTATTACTCAAACACCAATCGAAGTAAACTATAAAAAGTTTATCCAATGATAAGTATGTAATAGATATCTTACTATAAATTCAATACCACAGTCAGGTTTGAACCGGATTTTATTTTATAAGACAAAGATGAGAAAATGAGTAAAACATGAGGGCCACCAAAGATCTTCTTGATAGCTTCTGCGAATATACATAAATAATGGTAGAAATGGATTTGCATTGAATCTAGCTTAACTTTTGCAGCTTAACTTTTGCAGCCTTGCTTTATTTTATTAATCACTACATGTTTCGGTGATTGTATATTCTCATGTTTTTTTTCCTTCTCTCTTTTCTTCATATATTAGTATATCATGTTAACTTTATAGCTTTCAGCGCATATACAGAAGTTTGACAATATCATTTCTCCAAACGAAATATATTATTAGCCAATGAAGATATATAAAGTTATACAGGAAAAAACACAGTTTCCTTTATAAATTACTGATAATGAAAAGAAAATATGTATGATGAGATTGAGGACGATGGGTTACGTTGTTGGTTTGCATGTTGTGAGTGCGCATTAGAAATCGACCTTTACTTTTAGCTTTTTAAAAAGCACATTCACACACCTAACCCTATTACTATATAGTTTAGTAGTAGTAGAAAAAGCAATAAAGAAAGTTGAATTCCTATATATAAAGGAACTTACTTTGCTTTGCTCTGCGCTTCCTTCTTCGCTAAGAATATACTATTGATGTTCTGGCAAAAAGATCAAGTATATTATTCGGTTAATATACGGGTCGAAGCTCGTACAATGAGTATTAGGATAATCAGTAAAACAAATACTTTCCTACTTATTTTTAAATTTTCTTCAGCAGAAAAGGTCACATAATTTAATAACGTTTTGCATGATATTGATGAATCAACAAATAAAACGGTTCACTATAGAGATTCCAAATTCAAAAACATAAAAGATTTTTAATTCTCTTTTTAAATAGATTTTTTTAAAATATATTATTTGAAAACAAAATTGTTATAGACCTAAATTATCAAAACGGATTATGGCGTTATATTTAACTATCATAATTTTTCAAGTAATTACCAAGGCCATCAGATGTTGAGACATTTAATATTTTTATCAAAATATTTTTTTTAATCTTAATTTTAAACAAATTGAATTTGTTAATTATTTTTTATTGTAGATAGTTATATATAAATAATATGAGTTATTTTGTCTAATGATGATAAATATTTGTATGAATGTTTTCTAGACTTTGTTCATTTTAAATTTTGCATCAATTTTTTTTATTTGCTATGTTGTTTTTATTCATCAAACATTCCTTTCAAAAATCAAAATGACCAAATAACGTCTAAGATTTTAAACAACTAGTCTGTCAATTTTATTTTTAAATATATGATATTGATGTTTATGTCAAAAATATATTTATTTGTTCCAAAAAATCATTTACTCAATGTTTTTATTTTATTTTAGGCTATGTCCTGTTTTTCGTGACTACAAAGTTGTTTCAATCCATTAATGTCTTTATAATTGAAAATAAATTCAATTATGAACCAAACTAAAAACATGAGAGTAATGTTTTTGGTTCAGCCGAGTCTATCTTTTCAAATATGACTCAGTTATGTTAAAAATAAATTTAATTTTGGTTATAATTTTTTCTATAACTTCTTAAGATCTGAAACCATGTGCATCTGAATTATCAATTACACTAATTTTTATTTTTATATAAATATAGTCACTTTGGAAGTCTTTTATTGGTCAAACTAAAATATTTTTTTTATATTTGAATTTTTTTTGTTGGTACCATATGAAAAGTCTCATTAACACTAAACTAAGACCGAAAAAACTAAAATACAGGATTAATAACGACATTTTCATTAAAAATTATTATAAAATAGACTTTGAAATTTGAACTTGTAATATATGTGATTTCGTTACAAATTTTTACATTTTCTCATATTTATAATGGAGTCTTGTGCTAATGACAAGTATATTATAATTAGATAATGATGAAAAGTAGTTAAAAATTTCATGTAATTATATACTCAAATATATAATAAGACTATTGATATAAAATACGATAAATCAATGACATCCTCCATTTAAAATGATATTATCGACCTTCTATATTAAAAAAAAAAATCGTAAATAAAAAGTACACCAAAAGAGAAATAATCATTATAATTATTTTCTCAAACTGACTCTCTCTATAATCTTATTCCATTTTAACTTAACTTTCATCTTATGTTCAACTAAACCTTCATTTTATATTCAGTCCAACATTTATCTTAATTTATCTAAATATTTTATATTTAATTTTTGTTCAAACAAACCTTTTTTACTTAACTTATGTTTGAGGTTATATAAAAAAATCTCTAATAACTAATTTTAGGATCTTAATAACTACGAGTTTTGTTACAATTTAACTTGAAAAATTAGAAAAATTAAAATATTGAAAATCTGAATTTTGGTAGTGAAATTTACAAATATCTTATTGATATTCTTAATACCATGATCACTTTAAAGCATGTCTCATATAGTCTCATTAGATTTACGCGGTTAGACCTTACATTCTTGACGTAGAATGAAAGTTTAATGGAATGTGAAACACAAAAAAGATAAATCTTGAATATATTAAGGTAAAAATTACAACTTAACCACTACAAAACATAGAAAGACCAAATCGTTATTTACTAAAAAACGAGAAAATGTAACATAATAGAAAAATATTATAATAAGAAATTTGACAACCAAAATGAGGTTTGTTCTTATATTATATAAGAAATTCGACAACCAAAATGAGATTTGTTCTTATATTATATAAGAAATTCGATAATGGAGCTAAGATTCTTTATTAAATTATGATAGGAAAATAGTATAATAGAGATTTTGGCCCCACTGACATCCTTTGGCAGGTATGTTATTCACTATTGTTATTTTACTTTTCATGGAAGCAACAGTAATCTACCGATCTAGCTCCTCGTATTGTATTTCCATCAGTAGAGCAGCGTTCTCCTCCCTTGCCGATCTGTGGCTCAAATCCTCTAAAAAAATTGCTAACTTCCTAAAGAATATGGATTCTCTTACAACCCCGAATGAATAACCACCACCCTTGTTGTTGTTCCTCTCTTTCGTAAAATAACCCAAACCCCAAGACCGTGGAATTCTCTCTCTTTCTCTCTTCTTGTTCTCTAATGGCTCATGTTCATTCATACATATCCTAACCACCTCCGAAAATACCTTTTTGCATGAAAATTTCCATATCTTTTCTCTCACCAAAGGGAAACCTTACTATTTACGATAGATGGCATTATTGCTCTGCTCACTTATCCTTTGTGAGAACCCTCTATCTTAACCTCTTTTATGAATGGAAAATTGCATACACAACCTTCATGTAGCCATAACCCGCCAGAATAGAGCATGCTCGAAACCAATAATCTCTTATAACTCCTATCAAAATCCTTAATATATTTTATCATCAAGGTATAATTCAACTCAACTCTCGTCATAATCTCTATAGTCCAATTCTACTGCTTTGAACGTAAAAATATAGACAAAAACAATAAAAATACAAGCTGTGTAGCATAATACAATTTGATTCAGTTAAAAGAATTATATTTTACCCTTCAGACTCCACTCTGGTAGTAGGCCATCAATTATCGAACACCGAGTGCCTTCCAATGACCTGAAACAAATATAAATTTATTTTTCCAAGTCTTGATGCAGTCTAGCAGATTATTAATCACCCTGTGAATGAGCTCTGTCATGAATGAAAAGTAAATGTTGCATTTCTTACCAGTCGGTCTGTTTGCAACAAAAAAGTCCTTAAGATTGAAATTCCAGAAGCTATCATGGGCTAACACTATATTATCCATACGTGGGCACATGTATGTGTGCGCACATACACGTACATGTGCATACACACACATATATGCACATGCTCGCATACATATACGTACACACGCGCACATGCGCGCGCGCACACACACACGCACATGCGCGCGCACACACACACGCACATGCGCGCGCACACACACACACATATACGTACACACGCGCGCGTGCGCGCGCGCACACACACGCATATAGGTACACATGCGCGCGTGCGCGCGTACACACACATAAATAAACCCAAACGTACACGTACATGCGCACACACACACACATGCATATACACACACACATGCGCACACATACGTACACACATACATACGCACACACATATGCACACATACACATACATATATGTTCACATACATAAACACACATGTACACACACACATGTAAACACACATGCACACATATATTCACATACATGTACACATATACGTAAATATACATTCACACACATCTACCTGTATATGCACGGGCGCACACACCCTCACACACATATGTATACACGCACATATACATACACGTACATGCATCCGCATACATATATATACGTAGAATACACACACATACATATACACATGTACACACATACACATATATATATACACCCACACCCACACACGTGCACACACATATGACTGAAGCAAGATCCTATATAACACTGTATGGGTTGATTATTTTGAAGAAACAAGGGTTAAACATATGTTAAGAACATTTTCTGATCATACACCAATCTGCATCTGAATATCAAATAGACAAAATAAGGATAACACTTCTTTTAAATTCCAAAATATGTGGGTAATGTATTAATATTTTTTGACATAGTCGAACAAAACTAAAATATTGAAACGAAAGGACAACCTGTGTATGTTTTTTAGAATAAACTTAAGAGGTTGGGATAAAAATTTAAAGTTTGGAACTTGGAATATTTTGGCAATATCTTTGATGTTGTTTTTCAAGATGAGGAGGATGTTAAATTTCTAGAAATAGATTATAAGAAATTAAACATTATTGGATATAAGATCAAGCTAGCTAAAGGTCAAGAAACTTATCTTCAACTAATAGCTAGAGACGAGGCATACTAGCAGTAAAGTTGTAATTCAAAATGGCTAAAAGATGGTGATAAAAATACTAACACATATCATAATTAGGTTAAGAAAAGAAGAAAGAATAAAATTTAAGGTATCTTTGAAGGAAATGAATGGATCACGGATCAAAATGTTTTAGGTAAATCAGTTGATTCACATTTTAAATCTATCTTAACAACTCAACCAAATCAAGATGAAGTAGATAAGCTTTATGATATTATACCTAAGCTAATAATAAAAAAAGATAACAGAATGTTGATGAAATTACTTTCAGATGATGAGATTCCAGATGTTATCAAAGTTTTAAACCTCTCAAGTACTGTTGGAATCAATGGATACAATGGTATGTTCTTCTAATTTTGTTGACATATAATTTATAAATATATTTGTGTTGATATTATTATATTTTCCGAAAGTCAATAAATCCCTTAAAATATATATGAAACTACCATATATTTTATTTGAAAGGTAAATGCCCCTCAAAACCTAGAATGAATAAATGGCCATTAGTCTTTGCATTTTATTTAATATAATAATTTCTAAGATTATAAATGATAGAATGTCCCTTGTTATTCCCAAGATAATCTCTGAAGAGAAATGAGGTTTTGTCAATAGTAGGAATGTTCATGACAATATCTTGCTTACTCGAGATATTTCTAATGATCTTAATAAATACTTTAAGAATGGAAATTTCATAGTTCAAGTGGATATATGTAAAGCCTTTGATAGGCTATCAAAGTTTATCCTATAGATTATAGAGGTTTTTGGTTTTAATAGCACATTCTTAAACATAATTTCTAAGTGTATAGAATCAATTTGGTTCTCAACTGTAGATAGTAAAACGGGGAAGATAAATGAATATTTTAAGGCCACAAAATGTATTAGAAAAAATGATCCTATACATATCCTTTTCATTATAGCAGAGGAGTATTTAATTCGTGAGCTTAAAAACTGTTTGAAACAAAAAATAAAATGAGATTTAAAAAAAAAACTGTAATCCTTTGTTTAGCTTTTGCATATGATTTTATCATCTTCACAAATGGTTCAACTTCTAATATAAACGGATTAGGTGAATTTTTACATCACTATCAAGTAAAATTAGGTCATATAACCAACGAAGATAAAACTAAGGTCATAACATCCTTGAGAATATCGTAGAGGACTAGAATATTGCGAGTGCATTCTGGTTTTTATATTGGAAATCAACATATTACGTATCTTAGAATTACAATAAATTATTGTAATAAGGCTAGTAATTATGATTATTTGATAACAAAGATTATAAGCAAGATTCTTGAGTGGAAAAAAAATATATTTATCCTTTGGTGGAAAATTAATATTAATAAATTATGTATTGATGTACTTTCTTGTTTAGTGGATTCAATATTGTCTATTACCTAAATGAATAATAGATAAAATAGAAAGAATATGTAATATGTTTCTATGAGGATATATTAAAGCTAATATACTATTAATTGGACAAGATGGATTCACCTATGCAAGCCTTATGAAGAAGGTGGGCTGAACTTAAGAAAACTACAAGATTTACAAAATAAATTTTCTTATAAACTATGGTTCAGGTTCATTAACATAAAACTCTTTGGTCAAGGTATATCCAAAAATATATATTGAAAGAATATTCACCCTCTACATATCAAATACCCTAAACAACATCCAATAACATGGAAAAGACTAATGAACATACGAGACTTAACTCAAGAATATATATACTTGAAGGCAGGTAATAAGGACATAGATTTTTTGACTTGAAAAGTGGGGTGACCCTTTTCCTTTCACTATCCTATCAAGTATTGAGAATAAAAATTGTTACTCAAAATAGAAAACCAGTTCCTTCTGGAATAATGACGGATGGATAATGGATAAGCTGAAAGCCTCTATTTTATCTTCTCATATCCAAAAAAAATTAGAAAATATATATTAAGGATTCAGATTATAATCCAATAAAACGACATTGTCTATATCTTGAGATTTTTAAGACCAAAGACACATATAACAAAAATGAGGCTCAAAGAAAATAATATCCAATATGTTTAAGAAGATTTGGAACAATATTACTTCAAAAAAAAATGTTATATCGAATTATGGAGGCTACTAATCAACTAGATTCATGTGGATTCTATTCTACAAAAAAGAAACTTTTCCTTAGCTTACAAATGTCAGTTTTGTAAAGGTTCTGCAACTATAAATCATTTGTTTGTGCAATATAATATATCGTAGGAAGTATGGAATTAGTTTTTAAGATTATTTGGTATAATCTTAGATAAATATATGTCTTTAGCTCACTTAATATATTGTTGGTCATGGTTTATATACAAGGATGTTCATATTAGAACTATCATCCCTCATATTATTAAGCATGATGGACAAATGTTTACATTTAGGTTATACTATTACCTATATTAAGGACATTTTGATAGGATTAGAGTATGTAAACATGTTCAATAGGTCTCATTGGATTAGAAACACCAATGCTACTGCTAAGATTGGTTGCTACAATCATTTATCTAAAAAATAGAAATGTAACTCCCTAAACTGGATACCTCTAGTCGTTAATAGATACAAGCTGAACACAGATGGATCATGTTAGTTCAATAGAGAATCTAGTTAAGGTGGACTAATCAGAAATAATAAGGTAGATATAATTGCTGACATTGGTAGATTTTATGGTAAATTTACTCTTATTCTTGCATAATGCATGTCTCTATTAGATGGGCTATTTCTTTGTAAGGATAACTATATTAGCAACCTGGAGATAAAAACATATTCTCTGGTGCTTGTTGAGATGTTTCTTAAGGGTAAAGCCCTATGGTTCTTAAAACCTCTTCTAGTCTGCTGTAGAAAACTTATTACATCAAATATAACTATATCTCATATATTCAGGGATCAAAATCATGCAGCAGATTGGATTGTTAAATAGACTTCAAAATGAAAAATATAGCTTGATTTCAACCATAATCAAGCTCCAAATAAGCCAAGGGCTATCACTCTATTAGGAAGTTTTGGATTAGGATATATAAGACTAGAAGACGGACTTATATAATTAGATTGATACACCAATTTGTTATTACTGATACCAATTTTTAAATACTTGATAATAAAGTTTATTTCAGTAGACTTGCATAAAAATTACTTATATATTAAGCATTCCATGATCCCTTATGCAACATAATCACTTCATACAAGAACAAATCGATTAAATTTATTATGTCTTGTTGTATCATGATCAATCAAATAAAATAATTAAGTTCTACAAATAATTTCAAGCAAGCTATTACTTGACTGTTTTTATGCTTGTACGAAGTTGATTTACAGGTATTAACAACATAAAAAGGAACTAAACGTAGGAACTCGACAAAAACTAAAGCTACCATCAACAAAAACTAAAAGTGAAAATGTTATAGGAGCTAAAAAATCAAAGTTCTATGAAGTGGATAAGTGGAAAATAAGATTGAATCAACCGAAGTATTTTAAAGAGAAAGGTCTCGGATTTCAAGAGTTTCTAAATAAATATTCTACATGTCTGGCTTCCATTGATGAAGATGAATCATGGTAAAATGTCTCAAATTTCAGAAGTTACTAGATAAATATTCTACATGTTTGGCTTCCATTGATGAAGATGAATCAGTGTATTAGTTTTCCATGATGATATGAATCCATGTAGAATCGCAGAAAAAAAAGAAGAAAATTATATGCGAGGAAAAAATAGGCTGGAATTTGATTCACAATTCATAAAATGTAAACGCGCAATAATTCACACTTCCAGTTTAATTAACAAACTTAAAAAATATAATAGTTTTGGACTTTACTCAGCGATGAATCTAATATGAAATAAATTCAATTTTTTCTATTAAAAAAAAAGTTGACGAGTGGTAAAATAAAATAAAATTATCATTCATAAAATAAATTATCTATTTATTTTACTATATATTTTATTTTTTTGGTTATTACCACTAAAGTTAGATCTATTTTTTCTAATTAAAAATACCAAGTTTCTGTATCGAAATAATTTTCTTATTAACATAGTTGACGATTTTTGTGTTAAAATCCTCCTCCGGCGATAGAATTGCACTAACATTGTAATCAGACACAACCAAATAAAGGTATATGATTTCTAATGTTTCTTGATCAGCATATCAGTGGAATCGACCACACTATTAGAATTCAGAAAATATGGAAGCACTTGTCGGAAGACTGCGAGATAAAAAAAAAATATAGTGCTCCCAACCGACTAGCCAAGTTTTGCACTTGTTTTAGGTTAAGGGCCGTTCTATGAAAGCTAATATTGTGAATTTGGTCATATATGCTTCAATTTTTTTTTTTGCTATACATAAAACCTAAAAGCTTACCCGACCGCACCTCAAATTGCAATTCTCTGAGTTGAGATTTATATTAATGGATTGCATATTGTTGAATGTCTCCACTAAACCAGATATGTGCTAGGTATCCCAACCACCTTTTCCGGCATATTATAAATATAAGCCTTTAAATTCTGGCTCAGTTATTAAGAAAATGTTTTGTTGACTAATTCATGGTTGATAAGCTTGACATTTGTGGAGGTTGAAAAACGTGATGTTACATACATACCCGACTCGATAATGAATGTAGTAACCTATTTTCTATCCGAACGTATCAAAAAGAAAAATCGATTGTTTTCTGTGATGTCAACTAGTTGGTGTATCCGGTGGATGAGAATTGCGTCATTTTGACATGCTTTGTTAATATTACTACAATCAATGTTATGCGTTATTTTTCTGAATTGACATAAGGTGAGTAGGTTTGATGATGTAAAAAGCTTTCTAGATATGTCTGATATGGCTGAGTTGATATATCTTAGCATGTAACATCTTTCGACATCTCACATCGGTTAAACATGGGAATGGTCGATGGTATATAAGTAAGAACATATCTCAACTAATATGAAGTCTTTTCAAAATGGACCAAAAGCAAATCCATGCGGGCCTTCCGGTCCAAATAGAACAATATCCTACTAGTGTGGAGTTCAAATTATTCTTACTTATATACGGAAGCAGAATATGCGATACATATATTCCCAACAACTAGTATCAGAGCTTTAGGCCTAGACAAAATGCGACGTGGATAAAAATTATCGGCGAATGTCGAACATGATGAACCGACAACCTTGCTCAAGGTGAATGATTTGCTTAACAAAACCTAGTTCAGAGTGCATGTGGTGCTACAGAACAGACATTGTGATCAATGATAGGACCTAGTTTGGAGTGCTTATGAAGTGGTATTAAGGAACAAGTAGGGTGGTCGAGTGATCAGATAGGTCTGCTCTAAAATATCTAGAGGTCGGGTAGCCCCAACCTAACTAGAGTGAGGAGATGGAAGTCAATTGAGAGGAGGTTAAATTATTATTTTGTTCGAGAGGAGGATTTTTTAGAGGGGCAACCAAAGTTCCACATCCCACATCAGTTAAACATGGGAATGATCAGTGTTTGGTTTTGATGATTCTAATTTTGCAGGTGATATGGATAAAATGAGATCTCTAACTGGATATGTGTTTACTCTAGTTTGGAGTGCAATGAGTTGGAGATAAAGCTACTACAAAAGTTTTTTGTGACAGTCGAAGCGCTATACACCTTACAGGGAACCAGATGTTCCACGAATGTACAAAACGCATATATATCAGGTATCATTTTAATATCAAAGAAACTTATTGATATGAAGAAAGTGTCTACACATGATAATCTAGTAGATATAATGACCAAGGAAGTATCAGTTAGAAAGTTTAAGGAGTTCCTAAACTGGATTGGTGTTTGCAGAATCAAGTGAATGCCTTAGGAGAATTTGGTAAGTCAGAAGAAGATAAGTTTCTTTGTTGATAGTGAAGACAAGATATTCGCCTCAATGGGAAGATTTGTTGAGAATGAGTAGAATAATACCTTGAAAGTGTTACGTATTTGATGATAAGGCTTTGTGTCATTGACAGTGTAATGGTAATGAATATCGTGTTATATAGTTTTGTGTATATGAGCTCATTATGCGCATTATTTAGTAAGTTTATTTATTCCCTATAAACAGATTACTATGATTACACAAAACAGTTTCTGAAAATCTGTAACCGTCTTCAATCAAAGTGAAACACTTTTCTCTGGCGGTGTCCGTAGACGTAGATATTTTTCGAACCACGTTAAATCCTACGTTTTTTTTTCTTCTATACATTTTATTTTATTTTGTGCTTGAGCATTGGCGATACATTGCATAGTACATCCTAACAATTTGTATTAGAGCTTTGGTTATGAAATTAGGTTTTGTAATTAGGGTTTCACAATGGTGTCTACATCAATAAACACAAGATTGAAAAATTTAACGGGGAATCCGTGTTTGCATTACAAAAAATTAAGCTGAAATTTTCATTAATACTTCAAGGGTTGTGGAAGACTATGGAGAATAAGTTACCAGAAGAGATAAAAGAAAAGGATAAGCAAGTTCTTCAAGAAAAGGTTTTATGATGGATTCTAATGAGTGGGAAAGACAACGTTCTTCGCGAGATTAGTGGTGAGAAGACTGTTGTATGCGCATGGAAGAAGTTGGGATAACTTTACTCAGAGAAATCAGTTGTGAACCGATTATACTTAAACAAGTGCTTCTATGATTTTAGATTGAATGAAGGTATGTCCATAACCGAACACTTAGATAACTTTAAATCAATTATAATGGACTTGGAGGACATTGAGGATGGGGATCAAGCTTTGTTTATCTTCAGATTCTTACCAGCTCCTTATGACAATGTTGTAGATACCATAATGTACGTAAGGATAAGTTATCACTATCAGATGTCAAAGGGGTGCCGAAATCAAAAGAGTTAAGATAGCTATAACCAGACAATTAGGCAGAAGGGGAAGGTCTTATGACTAGGGGAAGATCTAGAAGCAAATTGATTTCTTCAAAAAGAAAGAACTAGAGGTCCAAATTAAAAATAAAGAACTCAACTATTATGAATACGGTGAACATGGTCATTATAAGAGAGATTTTCTGAAACGGAATGGTAAGAAGGGAAATCAAAATGAAAATACAGCAAACATCGTTGAAGGTGTGAACGATTTTGATGTTAGTGAAAACAGTGGTACATGAGATGTATTGTTCGTGAGTTCAAACTGGGGGTAAAAATCTTGGGTACTCAATAATTCTACTACATATCACATGTGTTAGTTCAAGTACTGGCCTGATACTTACAAGCCAAAGCAGGGAACTGTCTATTTAGGGAACAATTATTCGTTGTTTGTAGGTGGTATTGGTAACGTCTAAATCAAAATAATTGATAGGGTTGTTAGAATCGTGGCATGTTGGAATATTATTAGGTTAGTACCATCTCTTGGACACTAGAATGTTTGGGTTATAAGTACCATGCAAAATATGGTGTAATCAAAGTGACAAGAGGCTCAATGGTATGTATAAAAGACAGTTTGCAGAAGAGGCTTTACATTCTCCAGGGGACTGTTATTATGGGCGATGTTGCAGTTGCATCATCAGTGAGTAATAACAAAAGTAGACAGGATCAAAATGAGTTGCGGTATTGGTGTCTTGGTCACATGAGTGATATAAGATTAGCTGTTTTAGGAAATAAAGATTTCTTGAAAGGGTATAAAGCAGAATCATTGGGATTTTGTGAACACTGTGTGTTTGGTAAACAAACTAGATTCAAATTCAGCAAATCGGCTGTAAGAAAGACTAAAGAGAATTGTAGATTACATTAACTCAAATTTTTGGGTTCCAAACATATTCTATCGAAGAACGAAGCCAGATACTACATGAGTTTGATCAATGATTATTTAAGGATGGTGTGAGTTTACTTTCTGAAACCGAAAGATGAGGAATATTCAACCTTTATCAAATGGAAGACGATGATTGAGAAACAAACATGAAGAAAAATCAAACGTCTTAGGACATATAATGGGTTAGAATTTTGCAGTCGTGAGTTCCACGAGTTCTGTGAAACTGGGCGAATAGTGCGCCATCCCACTTGTTCTAGAACATCACAACATGATAGGATCACCGAAAGAATTAACACAACCTTTTGTGACTAGGCACGAATCATGCTCTCGTAATCTAGTGTGGGAAAGGATTTTTGGGCTGAAGTTATCAATACAACATGTTACTTGGTGAATCAATCTCCATCAACATTTATTGATTGTAAAACTCATTTTGAGATTTAGTCCGGATCGTCGGCTGATTACGAATATTTGAGGGTGTTCGTTTGTCCTTTGTATGCTCATGTAAGAGAAAGTAAGCTTGAGCCGAGGGAAACGGGGTGTATATTTATAGGATATGATACAAGAGTGAATAGATATAGGTTATGGTGTACCACTCTAATGACGCGACGAAAAAAAAAAAAAACAATGATAGATGAAACCATAATTCAAGGGTAACATGATGAAACCCTAATCTATAGACTAAAATTTAGAGATAAAATCATATATTTTTCCAAAAACTTATTTAAAACTTAATGTATATGAAGCTTTATATAAAAGATGCTCAAAACCCTAAATTAGAATACAAGGAAATAAAATAAATATTTTAAAATAAACTAAAATCTTAATACAATTAGATTTTATTTGAATAATATAAGATATTAGAATAAAATAAAATTTAATTAAAAAAGCTTTTGTTTGGACTTTATGGGCCACATCATCCCCCCTGATTGACAAAAATTTGTCATCAAATTCACAGCACCATCACCATCAAAAACCAAAATTATTTTATTTTATTTTATTAATTTTTACATTGGGAATTATAATTGTTGACCTTATTGGAATAAGATAAATCCTTCTCGAGTGTTCCTTATCTGAAGTTACATTGAAGCCATCTAGTTGATGAAAAATATGGTTTCAGAAGCCTTTTCATAGCCTGAAAACAACAACCCATGTCCAGTTGATGAAAAATATTAATTTCGAAAACATCTTCATAGCCTAAGATAACATCTCGATAAGAAAGTTTCTTCATGCTCTGACGATTGATAATCAATTTAAACTCCTCCAGTAACTAGTTAATAAGATTGTTATTGAAACGAATGGTACGTCCGCTCATACTCAAACGATCTCTCGATCTTCATGACCATGTGTGTTGTTCTCTTCTTTAAACCTTGAATCAAAATAGGCAAGCTTTAGAACATGCTTTCCCAGAGCACAAACTAAGGCTCTGATACCAAACTGATAACGCGACAGAAATAGAAGAAAATCAACGATAAATGAAACCCTAATTCAAGGATGACATGATGAAACCCTAATCTAAGTGGAACAAAGACTGAAATTTTTAGAGATAAAAAATATATTATTCCAAAAACTTATTTAAAAGTTAACGTATATGAGGCTTTATATAAGAGTTGCTCAAAACCCTAAATTAGAATACAAGGAAATAAAATCGATGTTTCAAAATAAAATAAAATCATAATACAATTAAATTTGATTTGAATAATATAAGATATTTGAATAAAATAAAATAAAATTTAAAAGGCTTTTATTTGGACTTTCTGGGCTACATCACTCTCCAAAGTATCCAGGTTTTCTCATCAGTACGGACGTGACTTTTAACGAATTTGTTTTGCTAGACAGTTAGAATGAAGTTTGAGAAATAGTCAAATTAGGATTGATTGTGAGTAAACAGGTTGAACTTGAAGTAGAATCAGTTCCAATAATTAGAGTGATTCGAAGGTGGATTAAGAATTAGGAGGTGAGGCGTCAACATTGGATGATAGTGACGATGATGCACCTGAACCAGAACAACAACCTTATAGCATAACATTAGACAAATAAATAATAGATCTTTGACTACCAAAACGGTATGCGAATCTATTTTCATATGCTCTCTCTATTGTAGAAGAAGTTGAGATGAAGGAACCTAGTAGGTACAAAGAAGCTATAGCGAGTTCAGAGGTAGATCGATGGATTTGTGCTACGGGGGAAAATATTGAATCTCTAGTAAGAATTTTGACATGGAAGCTTGTTAATTTTCCTAAAGGACGGAAGGTAGTAGGTAGCAAATGGATGTTCAAGAAAAAGAAAGGTAATCCAGAGGTGAGGCATCTCGATTCAAGGCAAGACTGGTCGTTTAGGGTTTTACTTAAAGGAAATGAATTGATTAGAATGAAGTGTTTTCTATAGTGGTAAAACATAGTTCGATTTGAGTTTTGTTAGCCATGGTAGTTTTGCAAGATTTTGAACTTGATTAGTTAAATGTGAAGACTTCGTTTCTACATGGTGAATTGGAGGAACGAATCGACACGAGACAACCAAATGGATTTATCGAACCTTACATGGAGGACAAGATTTGTCTGCTAAAAAAGTCACTGTATGGCCTTGGTACAAATTTTTTGATACATTCATAGTGTCAAAAGGGTTCACGAGGAGTCCATATGACAGTTGTGTATATCATCAAAAGATTTCAGATGATTATTATGCTTACTTGTTGTTGTATGTGATTGATATTTTTATTGCTGCTTGTAGTATGTCACATATTGTACAGTTAAAAAAGCAGCTCAGTGCCGAGTTTTTGTTGAGAATATGGTACCGCATATTCCGTCTTTGTATATAAGTAAGAAGAATATGATATCCGCACTAGTATGAGATATTTTTTAAGTGGACCAATTAAGAAAACCCTTGCGGACCTTCGGGCCTTAAGGATGCATCATATGCGGTACCTAACAGTCACATCTTCTGTTTTCCAAACAAAAATATACAAGTTAGTAGATAAAATCCTTCTATAAATCAAAATGTAATGCACCTGTTAGGGTCTATCCAACCCTTAACTTATGGTTAGGATGTAGTTTGACTTCTTCAACTGCTCATTTGGGTCATCCACTTATTTGGGTGTGTCTAAGGTCGCGGTACATTGCTATTTGTTGAGAAAAATCAAGTTCACGTAACATTTCTTAACAATCATCTAGCTACTCGATACAATTTTAGTGCGATCATTGACTACACATCCGAAACATTAGTAGATTGTAGAAGAAATTACATGCATTAAGTTTAACCATGATCAACCAATTATTGCATTATAATAAGACGGACGTCGACGAACATAAATATTAAACAACCTTTATGTTTATTACCCAGTTGTCCGAGTACAATATCAAAGTTGAACTCTCTCGACGCAGTAATGTCTTAACCAGTGTAGTAAGTGAAGGTTCTTTTGGAAAGTCAGAGAGGTGGGATACCCTTCATCTTATAGTAAATGTCCTTAAAAAGAACATTGGTAAAGCTACAAATTTCGACCATAATCCACTTAGCCTCAACTCGTGCGATCTTTGCAATGATAAGAACCACATCCCCATGAGAGCCCACTATCCTAACATGAAATAGACGCGCAAATGAAATCTTCCTTCTTGTATCAAATATGATTATAGATAATGATCCCAAACAAAATGCAAAGTATGTATGAAATGACCACAAATAATACTAAACACGTTTTACGTAGAAAACATTTCTAGTGTAGAAAGTAAAAACCACGAGACTGATTTCAGAGTCCAACCAAATATTCACTATCAAAAGACAGGTTATAAAAGTTAATAAAATATCCATAAGTAGACTTGCGAGTCTCAACATCTCCAACCAATTCTGGATCAGAATAAGCCAACAACTCAAGTTTGTCCATCCCAAAACTGAGCTTTAAATTAGAAGTTCCTCGCATATACCTCATAATTCATTTCACGGCTTCCCAATGCTCTCTACCTGGATTTGACAAAAATTCGCTCACAATAGAAATACTATGAGCTAAGTCAAGACGAGTAAATACCATAGCATACATGAGACTTCCAACTACAGATGCATATGGAATATTAGTCATAGCTCCCTTTTATTCCTTAGTTGAAGGACATTGTTTCTTGCTTAACTTGAAATGACTTGAAAGTGGCGAGCTAACCATTTTAGCTTTATCCATCTTAAACTTCTGAAGAAGTTTCTTAATGTATTTTTATTATGACAAGAATAACTTCTTCGAATCTCTGTCTCTAGTAATTCGAATACCAACTATTTCTTCAAAGAATCAATCCGCGAAGTATTCTTCCCAGCAATAAGCATAGCATCCACGTAAAGTAAGAGAACAATAAAATCAACATCGAAAAATTTCTTCGCAAATACAAAATTATCAGAAGAAGTCTTCTTGTAGTTCTGCTCCCCCATAACTGACATGAAATTCTTATACCACTATCTTAGAGCTTGCTTCAAACCATATAGACTCTTCTTCAGTCTGCACACATAATATGTTTTTCCTTCAACCACAAAACCTGCATGTTATTTCATAAAAATCTCTTCTTCTGAGTCACCATGCAAGAATGTTGTTTTTACATCCATTTCTAAATTTCTAAGTCCATACTAGATGCAATGCCTAAAACCACACGAATAGACGACATTTTTACAACTGGAGAAAATATTTCATCAAAATCAATCACCAAATCCTTTGACTACCAGTCTTGCTTTGTATCGAGGTTGCAGAGAACTATCATCTTGCTTCAACCTATACACCCACTTGTTACTCAAAGCTTTTCTCCCTTCAGGTAGCTTCACTAACTCAAATTTGTGATTCTCATGAAGTGGTTACATCTCTTCATTCAATGCTTCAATCCACTGATTTTTACACACATCACTAACAACTTATCAAAACACTCAGGCTCACCTGCATCGGTCAACAAAATATATTGATTAGAAGGATATCTAGTGGGGGGTTATCTATCTCTAGTAGATCTCCAAGTTGGAACTTCAGGTTGTTCAAAATTTTCTTTATTCTCTTGTTCATCCACAAAATAATTATCATGATCACCAATATAAAAAATATGCGAACCTCGTGAAGCAGATGAGTCACCATTTGAATTTTGTTCAACTTCTGTAGGAGTATATGCAAGCAGAATATGCCCCAAATCTACCAAGTCATTTTCAAACATAGACACTGAATTCTGACTCTTATCAGTATTATGAACTATCTTATATTCCATAAACACAGCATCTCTACCCCTAATAAGCTTCTTATTAACTGGATCATGAAATTTGTAACCAAACTCATCAAGGCCATAACCAATGAATACACATTGTCGTGTCTTCGAATTATGTTTAAACCTCTCATATTTAGGAATATGCACATAATCTTTGCACCCAAAGACATGCAAATGATCATAAGAAACAGTTTTTACCTGTCCAAACTCTATTGGAATATCTCCATCTAAAGGTACAGAAGGGCTGAGATTCAATACATGTACCATTGTATTCAAAGCTTCACCCCAAAAGTATTTAGGGAGTTTTGATTGGTGTGGTTTATTTTGGTCTGAGGGTAAATTTGTAATTTTTGTTTAGAGTTCGTGGAAGTTTGTAAATATTTAATGTTTGAGTAGAGAGTAGAGGGAGAATTAAGCAGCCTGGTTGTATTTAATTTTCATTACCCTCATTTAATGTTGGTGGTTGGGTATTTATACCCTTACATGTGGGCCTTATGGGCTTTCGGGTCATGTTTAATGGACCCAAGTCAAGTTCAAAGACCCATGAGCTCTTAGTAGGAGAGCAGACAGCCTAGTCATGAAATGATTAGGTTTTTAAGTACTTTAGTCCTTATTCGAACAGTCCAATGGGTGAGGTGTTCGAACTGCCCTGTCCGGTTAGATGGTCATTGTCAGAACTGCCCTGTCCGGTTAGATGGTCATTGTCCGAACTGTCCTTGTCCGAAGATGTAGCAGAATCCAGACTCATCATTAGCCCCTTTTTTAGGTGTTTGTTCAAATAACCTTTGTCAAAACCTGAAAAACAGTCCATTGTCAGTGGCAGTTTTATCCGGACAGATCTTTCGAATTATGTTAAGGTTTTATCCGGACTAAAAAAGCTCTTTGAATCTAAACGGTTATTTGCCAGAGTTCGTGGGACATGTGTCACTCTTTGGTTCGTTGCTTTAGCCGTTTTTTCACCTTGAATTTCGCACCCACCTTATCTGAAAAGCAACTTCTTCATTAATGAGGGTGACATTAGCGCCGTCTCTTAATCATTACTAATCTTTTCGAATTCTCCTAGGAATCAAGACTTCTTTTTGAGGTTTACTATAAATTAAGATACTTTCCACTATTTTACTATCACTTTCATTTTGCTAATTTTCAGAGCTCTCTCTCTCAAACACAAATTCTTTACTTAGGTTGTTTATGTTCACGGCTAGGAACGCTCTGATCAAAGGCGGGTGGCTCAATCTATCTGAACTAGAAAAAGCTCAGAAAGTCGAAAGGGAAAGGCGCATTGCAGCAGGCTTACCCACTTCCCCCATCGACAAACCAGCAATCTCAGCTACAGAGTGTGACCAGGGTTCTTCCTCCATAAAGGGTGTCAAACCGAAGAGATTTTTTCAATCCAGTCTTTCCCCTATCATCTCAGGTTCTTTGGTTCAAGACTCGGAACCCACAGTCGAGCCAGGTTTAACAGTTACCAGTTTTAAAAAACCTTCCCCGTTCTTAGCCATGGGGTCAGATGCTGATATTTCTCCTAACAAGCTGGTTGATCAAAGAAAAGACCGGCTTGTTAAAGGGCAGGTTCTAAAGGAACCCCTTCGAAATCGGGCGCCAAAGGCAGCAGTGCAGGGTCAGAAACACCCATAAAAGTACCTAAATACAGACTGTCCGGTCCAGAGGCTACTGGTTTGAGCCCCCAAAGAGAGACGTCCACATCAGAGCCCCAACCGGAGGCTAGAATTCAGGAAAGTGCTGAAGCTCATCAGTCCGGAAGTCAGGCTGAACCAACTCAAAACCTCCTCCTCACAACAACAACTGAAAACCCTTCCTCAATCATGGAGGAAATAATAGAGGACTCTATCAAAGAGGCTCCATTCGAGTCCGAACCTTCCGGACAGACTAGTGGTGCTGTTGCTGCCCAAAAGGATAAAGGCAAGGAGAAGCTATGCTTAAGGCATCCGGACCTACCGGGGTGTCTTGAAGGAAAAGTGGGACCTTGTTTCCACAAGGTCAATGTTAAATACCTCCTTGCTTTTCAAAAGATCAATTACGCGTTCATCCATACAGCTAAGTTGGGCCGGATGCGTACGAAGTGGGGGATTCCGGAGAATGTGAAGATAAGAATCCCCATAGACCCCGAAACCCCAATGGATTGCAAACTCAATGAAATAGTCATCTTCACTGAGCTCTTTAACTAGGGTTTAAGGTTCCTCTTGGATCCGGAAATAGTTAGGTATTTCCATCTTATCAAGCTCTGTCCCAGTCAACTAAGCCCCAACGCATGGTACACACTTATGGCATGCATCATGGCCTCCAGGCTCTCCGGGATTCATCTACCAATGGAGGAATTCGTAGCTGTGGCCAGTCTCTGCAGGAACCACCACATTCCCTTCTATCACTTCAACATGGGTGATGATTATAAAATAGTAGATGATCTGCTTGAGTTGGAGAGAAATTAGACGACTCAATTCCTGTTCGTAAGTGGTGCTTGGGAGAACGGGAGGAAAATAAAAGCCGGAGTCAATCCAAGTCTCCTCACCAGCAGATGGAGGAGTGATCGTAAGGCTCATACTTTATATTCTTATTTCTTCTTTTGTCGAATTTGCTTAAACTGACTGGTCTTGTCTTTTTTCTTAGCAGTTCTGCCCAAAGACTTTAGTGACTACCTAAAGGCCGGACAGGTTACTTGCACCAAGATCAACACTTGGGCTGCTGAGAAATGGGGAAACCGGTTTCACAATGCTTTCACAGGAGGCAACTTGGCAAGGTCTCACCTATGGAACACTACTGGCCGGAGGGACTTGACCTGGGAAGAACTCACCACTCCACCCCCTCCGGATATAGTCCTGAAGAGAACACACGAACCGGATGGGTCACTTTACTTGCCAGGCCGGGCCAAGGCCCCGAGTAAAATGAAAGGCAAGAAGAAGAAGGGCAAGAAGGTTATAGGTGAAGTTAACCCTGCCGAGGTGGAGGAGGCTGCTCCAACACATCCATAGGGGCCAGCCCCAAGCCAGATGGATGCTGCTATCTTAGAAATGGTAGATCAGGAGAGTGTTAGGGAAGAGGTTCGATCCCAAAAACCCCCAAAGGCTCTCAAGAGAGACCGAAAACGGGGAGCGGAGAGCAAGGATAGGGAGACTAAGAAGAAAAAGACCTTTAGGGGTGATGAGCTTTCTCTCCGGCCTCCGGAGCCTCTCCCCTCTGTAGATCCTACTGATCCAACACTAGCAGAGGAGATCCCTGGTGATTTTAAAACCGACGCGGTTGGAGGAGGAGACTTTAGCATTGATGGGGTTGACATCACCGGGCTTGATGGACTTGGTGACTACTTTGCCAACCTCCCCAGAGATGATTTTGCTGGGCCTTACCTCCCTCTGAGTACTTCGAACACCGTCATTTTTAATGGTAAGGCTTTTACTGTTTCAAGTGAAAGGGATATTATAGCTCACTCCATATTAAGTAGTGTTCAGCCAGTGCTTGTGTTGGAGAAACAAGTTCGAAGTCAGGCATATACTATCAAAGATCTCAAATCTGACAAAGAGAGACTGTCCGATGATCTTCTTACTGCCACACAACATGCTGACATTTTAAAGGGAGAAAACGAGGAGCTGAAGAAGAGCCAAGATGAGTGGACCACAAAGGCTGCCACACTAGAAGACACTATCAAGGAGCTCCGGGAGAAGTTGTTCGGATTAGAGAAAGATCTCACCTCTTCAAAAGAGGAGGAAAAGGCCAAGGATCAAGTCATCCACAACTTGACAAATGACAAGATTGCTCTTGAAAATATAGTGTCCAAGGCTGCAGAGGAGAAAGTTGATCTGCTAAAGGAGCAGGAGGCCAAAATTCAGGCCAATATCGATGCTTATGCCAACAACGTAATAGATACTCAAGAGCAAATGTATGCCAAGGTGAAGTCGGATATGGTCCTGCTCTTTCATGAGAAGTTCCCGAAGAGGAACCTGGGAGATTTGTAGCTTCATATAGAGTACGAAGACCCTTCTACACCATGGCTGATGGAGACTTGCATGATTATTCCAGTGCTTCCTCCTCTGACGAAGAAGAGAATACCGAGGAGGGCCCTCACGAAGAGAAAGACGATCCCAAGAAGAAGAAGAAGAAGACAAGTGAGGCTGAGCCATCTTCAAAGGCTCAGTCTTAAACTATGAATTATCTTTTCACTTTTCATGTTACCTAAACTAAAGTCCTTGGAAGGCCAAGGAATTTTTGTTATTGTGTCTGGTATTTGACCGGATAGATCTTTTGTTTTGTTTGACAATTTAAAATTCCTTGGAAGGCCAAGGAACTTAAGTTATTTCAATGAATATCTTTGTTTTACACAATTCTTGCACCCTTTCATAGTTTGTTTCAATTTTGGTGGCTAGTGTTTAAATAACCCTTAGTTATTTCATAGACAGTCTAAAGTGAGAGTGTTTAAATTATCCGATGACAGATGTTTAAGTGGTCACCATTCTTTTACTTCAATACGGATGGTGTGACAAAAAATAAAG
This sequence comes from Limnanthes douglasii subsp. nivea, assembly GCA_036936605.1. Classification (NCBI taxonomy): domain Eukaryota; kingdom Viridiplantae; phylum Streptophyta; class Magnoliopsida; order Brassicales; family Limnanthaceae; genus Limnanthes; species Limnanthes douglasii. Next base: position 120,052,717 of record JAUPFV010000003.1, read on the forward strand.
TAAGAACACTTCGATTTTTTTTTAAAAGGCATCAAATTTTATTAAAAAGCCCGGACACCTCATTGAAACCTCCCCGTGCCACCAGGGTAGGAAAGAGTATGCCCCAAATATTTGCATGGATTTTTAAAGAAGTAAATATTTACATAGCTTCTATTCCAAGTACATCCGGAGATGTTCAATATTCCAAGGGTGATTTAAAACCCTTCCATCCTTGTCTTCTAGCCAATATGTTCCAGGTTTAAGCCTTTCAATGACCATATAAGGTCCTTCCCAAGTTGGGGCCAGTTTGCCGAGCAGCTTCTCTTAAGTATGTAAAAAGACTTTCCTCAATACTTTGTCCCCTGGCTGGAAATCTCTTATTTTTACTCTAGAAGCAAACCTGCTTCTCATCAAACCTTGATAGTGTGCAACTCTAAGGTGGGCCTTAACTCGTCTTTCCTCTATTAGGTCAAGCTGACCTCTGATTGCCATTTCGTTTGCGTGTTCGGAGAAGTTGTGAACCCGAAATGAAGGGAGAGTTGCTTCTATGGGGCTATTGCATCCATCCCATATACCAAGGAAAAAGGTGACTCTTGTGTTGCAGCCCCATATGTAGTCCGGTAGGCCCACAAAACCTCTTGTAAATAGCTAGGCCACTTCCTAGCAGCCCCTTCCAAATTTTTCTTTAAACCGGACAGTATAGTTCTGTTAGCCACTTCAACCTGACCATTCGCTTGTGGGTGGAAAGGTGAAGAGAAACAATGTTGTATACCCCTTGAGGCACAAAAACTCTCCATTTCCTTGTTGTCGAACTGTGGCCCATTGTCTGTCGTTATCTTTTGTGGAACATCAAATCTGCAACAGATGTTGGATAAAATGAATTTTATGACACCTTTTGATGTTGTTCCTGCCAGGGGAGCTGCTTCAACCCACTTCGAAAAGTAATCTATAGCAATAATTATAGTCTTGTGCCCTCTGGACGCCATAGGAAGAGGTCCCACCAAATCCAACCCCCATCGAGCAAAAGGTATAGGCTCAGAAATTGACTCTAAAGGGATGGCTGGGACATGAATTTCATTGCTATATATCTGGCATGGATCACACCTCCTCACCAGCTCCTTAGCATCCTACATTATAGAGGGCCAGTAATAGCCAGCCAGTAACACTATCCGTGTTAGAGCCCTGAATCCACAGTGAGCCGATCCCTCACCATCATGCAATTCGGAGAGGACTACTTGAGACTCATCATCTCCCAAACATCGCAAAAGAGGTTTATTGTAAGATTTTTAATACAGAACGTCTCTTAGTATAATAAACCACGAGCCTTGTGCTTCATTTTTCTTGCTAGTGATTTATCCGGAGGCAAGATGCCATAGGAGAGGTACTGCAGGAGAAGGAATCTCCAATCTTGAGATTGTTTCATATGTACTTCGAAAATTTCTTCCTCTTTACCCATATTAAGTTGAATGGAAGGGCTCTCCAGTACATGGATCCAAGGATACGACTCAGTGTATGCTATGGTTGCCAATGAATCTGCTAGTTCATTCTCTGCCCGGGGTATATGCTCATAAACAGCGCTTTTGAACTTAAGAGCCTCATCTTTAAGAAGAAGTAAGTACTTCAGTAGTTGCTCATTTTTTGCCTCAGATTGGCCTTATGCATGCTGGATAAGAAGCTGGGAATCACTCATCAGCTTGATCCTTTTGGCCCCACAAATATAAGCTAACTTTAAACCAGCTATAGCTGCTTCGTATTTAGACTCATTGTTGGAAGCCCTAAAAGCAAAACATATAGCCTGGTACATTTTGTCACCATATGGAGAAGTCAAGCACACCCCTGCACCACATCCCATAGTGCTGGATCCACCATCCGTCCGGACAACCCAGACCTTTTTGTCTTTCATCTCAGTAGTCTACTCCGTATCCCTATCAGAATGGAATTCAACTAAAAAATCAGCCACGCCTTGGGCTTTGACTGTTGTTCAAGGAACAAAATCAATATCGAAGTCCCCCAATTCCACTGACCACTTAGTCATTCTACTTGAAATGTCTGCCTTTTGGAGAACATTCTTCAAGGCAAAAGATGTCCGGATGATAATAAGATGAGCCTGAAAATAAGGCCTCATCTTCCTTGCAGCAATTACCAAGGCCAACGCTAACTTTTCGAGTTTCAAATAACGCTTTTCTGCATCTATCAAGCTCTTGCTGATGTAGTACACCAGATGAGGGTAATTATCCACATCTCTTACCAATACAGCACTGATAGCACAACTTGAAACTGCCAAATATACGAAGAGTGTCTCTCCATCAACAGGTTTAAATAAAGTCTTGGGAGAGGACAGATGTTTCTTAATCTCATTGAAGGCCTCATCGCACCGTGAAGTCCAGTCAAATCCCTTTGCACCCTTTAAAGTTTAAAAAAACGGGGCACATCTGTCCGAAGACCTTGAGATGAATCGATTTAAAGCAGCCAACCTTCCAGTCAACCGATGTACTTCTTTAACATTCCAAAGAGGTTCCATTTGGAACAAAGAATTAAGCTGGTCCGGATCAGGCTGTATCCCTTGCTCACTTATTATATAACCTAGGAACTTCCCGGACTGTACTCCGAACACACATTTTTCCAGGTTTAGCTTTAAATTCACTTTTACTAAGTTAGCAAAAGTTTCCTGGAGGTCTGCCAAGTGTAGTTGTTCATCCATACTTTTCACCATAATGTCATCAATGTATACTTCCATATTTCTTCCAATTTGATCAGCAAAGGCTTTGTTCACCAATCTCTGATAAGTAGCCCCATCATTTTTCAATCCAAATGGCATCACCTTGTAGCAATGATGACCCCTATCCGTGAAAAATGTGGTATGCTCCTGATCCTTAGGATCTACTTGAATCTGATTGTATCCGGAGAAAGCATCCATAAAGGATAGCAGCTTATTTCCAGAAGTGGAATCTACCAGCTGATCAATCCGGGGGACTGGATATAAATCTTTTGGGCAAGCCCTATTGAGATCTGTGAAGTCAATGCACATACGCCACTTGCCATTTTTCTTTTTCACCAAGACTGGGTTGGCAGTCCACAAAGGATATTGTGACTCCTGTATATGTCCCATCTTTGTGAGCCTGTCAACTTCTTGAATAATAACATCAGCCTTTTCCTTGGAAAAAGGTCTTCTCTTTTGTACAACAGGTGCTATGTCTCTCCGGATGGATAGGTGATGTGATATAATATCTGCTGGAACCCCTGTAACATCAGCGTTGCACCAGGAAAAAACATGCTAATGGTCTTTCAGAAACTTTAACATCTTAATCTTCAGTTCAGACGACATTTTGGACCATATCTTAACACTTTTTCCTTCTTCTAAAGAATGTGTTTCAACTTCTTCAACCGGTATCAATACTCCAGGGGTCTCTCTGGGGTCATCAATTTCACCTTCACCCCCAGAAAGCCCCTCAAACTGCTATTCCTCGTTGATACGAACTGCCCCCAACGTTCGTGGAGCCAGTGCTGTTGCATAACACTCTCTTGCAACCTTTTGACTGATTCAGACAACTCCCACTTGTCCTTGAACAATATATTTCAAACACTGGTGGACTGTCGAGGACACTGCATGCATCCTAGAGAGCCAAGACCTCCCTAGAATAGTGTTATAACAAGTGGGACAATCCACCACAATAAAAAGTATCCTGACCATCTTCTTGAAAGGGCCCTTGCCCAACAAAACTTCCTCTTCGAACTCCCCGATCACATCTGCTGAGCTCCCAGTGAAGCCCACAATTGATCTGTCTGAACACTGAATTACAGCTGGATTTTTCATCTTTTTGTAAGTGGTTAAGAAGAGGATATTGGCTGAGCTTCCAGTATCCACCAAGATTCGTCTTATGTCATTGCCCTCAATGGATGCTCCTATGACAACAACATCTTCATGAGGGCCAACTATATCCCTTAAGTCATCTTCATAAAAAACAATGAAGGGGAATGAAATTTGTGAGTGATAGGAGGTCATGCCTCCTTCCAGCTGGGTGGCTAAAGTATGAACGTGCCTCTTCCTTGAAGAAGCAGTAGGAGCTGTCATAGTATCCCCTCCGAAAATTGTGAGTGACTCAAAAAACTCAATAAGCCCGGAGACTGTTTTACAGCGTTCCTGAATGGCAACTACCCTATTTCGAGTTGGATAAGGATCCAGATATTCTGACTCTACATCAAACCTTTCTATTATAACCATAAATCCCTCCAGAGCAGCATTGCTTGGACCAACCCGATGAGAATTATCATGCATATTTCCTCCTCTTCTTTTGACATATGCCCCCCAACTTCCCTCTTTCAATCAAGTTCTGATACCTCTTGTTTCAAGGCTATACAATCATCAGTGGTATGGCCAGTATCATTATGGTACTGGCAGAAAGAGTTGTTACGATGTTCCCTAGGAGATTGTAGTGCGGCCGGTCTTCTATAGTGCACTTCTTCCTTTGTTTTATCGTAAATGGTGGCCACACTTTCTTTTAATTCTGCAAACCACTCCGGTTGAACCCAAGGCCCTCTCTTATTTCTAGATTGATGACTCTGGGCAGGTGCAGCTGGCTGAGATTGAGCTTTAGCCCTGTTATGCCCCTATCCGGTCTCCTTTGCCTTGTTCCCGGACTGATTTTGGTTGGGGTTTGGTGCAACCGGGGCAGACCTCACCTGCCGGTGCACCCTAGTTTTCTTTGTTTCATCAACATTGATTTTCTTTCCGACTTGATTCAGCAAACCTCCCCAAGTCATGGCTTTCTTTCTAGTCACCGAATCAGCCAAATTTCCAGGGTTTAAGCCCTATCTTAAGGATGCTATTGCTACTTGCTCGAAGCAATCAGCCAACCCATTTTTGGTGTTTACAAAATGACTTTTGTATTCTTTCAATGATTTGTTTGGTTCTTGGGTACAATGGATTATTGTGTCCCCATTGCCCTTTAATTCCTTACTCCCAACAAATTTCCTTCGAAAGGCCACCTAGAAGGTATCAAAGTTCATGATGCAACCTTGAGGTAGACTGTTATACCACTTTAGAGCACTCCCCGTAAAATATTGGGAGAATGCTCTACGGAGTAACTTGTCGTCATTATCAAAATTCATCATGAAGTTTTTAAATTGCTCCAAGTGGTTGTCCGGATCAGTATTGCCATCGTACTTCTCCATTTTAGTGCTATCCAACCTTTTAGGGAGGTTTCCGGACAAAATCTTGGAAGACAATGGAGATTGTCTCCAATTCCGGACACGACTGAACACAATATCCGAGGACTCTTCAACTCCTTCCTCATCACTCCTGGAGGAAAAGGACTCTTCAACTCCTTCCTCATCCGAGGAGCTACCAGAAGATTCTGAGTCTGAGTCAGAACTCTCCATTGGCTTAGACCGGTGAGACTTTTTGGAGCTGGCATGAGTCTTTTTGGTACTCACATGAGTCTTTGAAGGCTCATGCTCTCTAGGGTTATCGGTATGATGAGCAACTGACGCTTTTGACTTATCTTTCATGCCCATCTTAGCCTTTTCCGCCCTCAGAGCTTCTATCTCGCCCTTTAATCTATCACGCTCCTCGATAGTATACTCATCATTTTCACCCACCACTTCAAGCAAGGCTGGTGGTACCTCCGGGGCGTCCGGATTCATTCAGACTGATTTTTCCTGCTGGTTTCGAATGCTTGATTCAGGCACCGTCGTTTTCCCACTGTGGTCGCCAATTTGGTGTGGTTTATTTTGGTCTGAGGGTAAATTTGTAATTTTTGTTTAGAGTTCGTGGAAGTTTGTAAATATTTAATGTTTGAGTAGAGAGTAGAGGGAGAATTAAGCAGACTGGTTGTATTTAATTTTCATTACCCTCATTTAATGTTGGTGGTTGGGTATTTATACCCTTACATCTGGGCCTTATGGGCTTTCGGGTCATGTTTAATGGACCCAGGTCAAGTTCAAAGACCCATGAGCTCTTAGTAGGAGAACAAGCAGCTTAATCATGAAATGATTAGGTTTTTAAGTACTTTAGTCCTTGTTCGAACAGTCCAATGGGTGAGGTGTTCGAACTGCCCTTTCCGGTTAGATGGTCTTTGTCCGAAGAGGTAGCAGAATCCGGACTCATCAGTGATTATGAAAGAGGACATCTCACTATTTAATTAGTGTTCAGTTTAGTCTCTCAGTTACGCCATTCAAATGAGGGGTCTTGGGAGCTGTTCTTTGATATCGAATACCTTGCTCTCTAAAATAATCATCAAAAGCACCTATGTATTCTCCTCCATTATCACTTCTAATACATTTGAATTTTTTTCCAGTCTGTCTCTTAATTGAAGCTTGAAACTGCTTGAAGACATCTAACACTTGATCTTTTGTTTTCAAAGTGTAAGCACAAAATTTTCTGGAATGATCATCAACAAATGTAACAAAGTACAGAAAACCACTAAGTGTTTTGGTTTTGAAAGGACCAAAAACATCAGTATGTACAAAGTCACAAAAACTTGGTTTTCTTGAAAGACCCGAGCTCTTGAAAGACACTCTATTCTGCTTTCTAGCCAAACAATGTACATATTTCTTTAAATCAGCTTTATGTATCACACGAATGTGTTGTTTCCTCCTTAGAATACCTAATCATTTTTCGCTACTATGACTGAGTCTTTTATGCCACAAATCAACCATTGCTTCATCATTAACAATATTTATTTTCTCACCAGGCACCCTTGCAGACATGATGTAGAGGGCATAACATTTCTTTCATCTTGGTACAACCAACAAGCCCTTAGTAAGATTTCACTGCCCATTCGCAAAAATACTGTAATAGGATTAATCATCTAGCTTCTCTGTAGAGATCAAATTCAATAGTAGATCAGGTATATGTTTAACATCCTTCAAAATAAATCTTACACCCTTGCTTGTTTCTAGATAAACATCATTAATACCAACTACTTTAGACAAAACATGATTTCCCATCTTTGCAGAACCAAAGTCACCAGAGGTGTAAGATGAGAAAAATTCTCTATGAGAAGTGGCATGAATTGTAGCTCTACTGTCAACTACCCAACCACTTTCTGAAACCACAACAACATGTTTCTCGTCACCACTTTCATCATAATTTTTCTCCTTGTTCTTTTCTTCCTTACCATGGTTGGATTTCCCCAAATTATTCTTCTTTCTCAACTTAGGAAAATATTTCTTAGTGTGCCCAATCTCATGACAGTAGTAGCACTCCCACTCTGCAAATTTATTAGACTTGTTTCAATTCTTGATTCTACTTTTAGCTCGAGTTTACCAGCCGCGATTTTTATTTCTACAACGTTTCTCAACGACTAAAGTTTCTGAATGTGAAAAGAAACCAACTTTTTTCTTCTCATATCTTCATTTAGAACACTACTTTTAGCCAATAAAATTAAAATATTACCTTTAGGAGCTGAATTAGAAAGAGACCTTCTGAAAGTATCCCACGAGTCTGGCAGCGAACGAGGCAACCATAACGCTAAAACTTCATCATCAAATTTGATACCCATAGGAGCCAACTGATTAATCAAGCCTTGAAAGGTATTCAAGTGATCTGTAAGAAGTGATCCATCTTGATACCTCAAATACATCAATTATTTGAACAAAAATAACTTATTGTTTCCTGTCTTCTGATCATATAACTCCTTAAGTTTACTCCACAAATTCCTTGCATTTGTTTCGTCTACAACATGATTCAACACATTATCATCAACCCATTTCCGAATAAAGCCCCAAACCTATCGATAAATAGTTATCCATTCTGCATCAGACTTATCTGTAGGTTTTTCATCACCGAACACTGGTAAATGAAAACCTTTAACATAAAGAAGATCTTCAATCTTCGATTTCCAAATATGATAATTCGAACCATTCATCATCACCATTCTGCTTGTCTTCACCTCCATATTTGATACAAGACAAATACACAACCAATAGCTCTGATACCACTTTGACAGGAAATAAACGCACAAACGAAATCTTCCTTCTTGTATCAAATATGATTAGAGATAATAATCCTAAAAAAATACAAAGTATGTATGAAATCAACGCAAATAATTCATAACACTTTTTGCATGGAAAACCTTCCCAATGTAGGAAGTAAAACCACAAAATTGATTTCAGAGTCCAACCAAATATTCACTTTTTGAAGACGGGTTACAAAATTATACTATAGATAAAAGTAGAGAATACACCACATAAAGTATGAAAACTTCATACACAACCCCAATATACAAGATAGTAAACCAAAATCAGAAAATTCAGAGAAATATACCAAAAAACGCAGTTAGAAGAAGTTGATTGAAAATATACTTAGAAGACATCGAATCAAAATCCCTTGGGTCAGATTGTAAAGGACAAATAGACAAACCTTATCACCAAAATTGAAGCCGATAGGACCACGGAAAACAGTCGGAATTGAATGCACAAAGTTCTGTCTTGAATTGTTTTTTTCTCTAAAACTGCACTACTCAAAACACTCTATAATTTTATATTTATACGAAAACCAAAATCATATGTCTTACCCGTATGTGGCTTAACCATATGATAATTAGACTTCCCCTTAAGAAAATCCCAATATATCCCAACTAAATTGACATTATTTATAGTGATACCCGGGTAAGGTTGTCTGTAGAAATATGCGGATGTCTCCTTTAAAACCATACTTCAAAGTCAACGATGTGCCTCTTTTGGAAGAAAATAGTTATTACGAATAGAGAATAACCAATTGTGATTGTTATGAGCACTTAACAGTCCAGTTCTGGATTGAAGTAGTCGTCGACCGTGTCAACTATGAGTAGTGTTTCTTTAAACTAAATAGCTAAATGGTTTGTTAAGTTGTAGTGCCTTGGCTGGGCCAAGCCTCAGTCGTTTTTCTTTTACCTCCATCTTTAAAGATGGTGCAATTCAGGGGCGGATTTAGAGGGGATATGGGTATACCCGGGACAACCCTAAATCAATGAAATAAATTTAGTATAGTGGTAAAGATCTCTTCTAAAATACTAGAGGTCAAGATATATTTTTTTACTTATTGTTTACATTCGTTTATTTTTTTTCTTTTTATTTTAATAAGTCGATTCTGTTTACATTCTCTTTCCTAACTTCTCTCAAACATTTATATTTAACATTTTTTAATTTTTCTTCTCTCAAACATTTATATTTATCAATTTTTTATTTTTCTTCTTTTACTCTAGTAAGTCTCTTCAGTTTCGTATCTCTTTGCTAACTTCTCTTAAACAAAAGCGACATCGAACTAGCAAAGGAAAACTGTAAGTTCATTGGATTTTCTTTCTATTTTCATTCAATAAAGTAGTATAAGATTTATTGGGTTTTATTTCAGGTCTGATTTCTACCTTATTCAACAAAACACTAAAAAATTAGGGAATTTTCAGCCTTGGATTCTATCACTGGGGAAAATTGTAAGTTAAATTTATTTCGATTTTCATTAAATAAAGCAGTATAAGATTTATTGGGTTTTATTTCAGGTTTGATTTATGTCCCTGATTCAACAAAACACTAAAACATTAGGGACTTTTCTCAGCCTAATTGGATTCTATCACTGGCAAAGGAAAACTGTAAGTTCGACTAATGATTTTTCATTAGATTTTCCTAATTCCTTCGATTTTCATTCAATAAAGTAGTATAAGATTTATTGGATTTTATTTCAATCCTGATTTCTGTCTCTGATTCAACAAAACACTTAAAAATTAGAGATTTTTCTAAGCCTAAATGGATTCTATCACAGGTTTCTTTATAGTTCTTTCATTCTTTAATGAATCATGATTGCCTATTTCATTGCATGTAAAGATTTACATAAAAGACTTGACAAATTTCCAAAATTAAAGCAGGTAATATTAGTTTACTAGACTAATTATAGGATTTGATTGAGAAAATAGTGTTATTAGGCTATTTTAGGATATTTTGTGTCGATTTATTTTTAATATTTTACATGAAAACAATATTTTGTATTTTAAAAAAATTATTAATTTTTTTTAAAGTAAATTACTGTAATATTTTGACTAAATTTATAACTTTTTAACATATTTTATATGGACAATGGATGGATTTGGAGATTACGTATTGATGAATTTGTAATATTTTATATTTTATATTAATTGATTTTTTATTCCCTATCATATTTTGTAATCTTTTATATGGAAACAATATTTTTTATTTAAGAAAATTCTTGTACTCATTCTTTTTAAGAAAATTAATGTCTTAAATTTATTTAATAAATTAGTGTATAAATGTTTTTTTCTCAATGAATATTTTGTACTGAATATTTTAGATGGAAATAATATTTTGTATATGAGAATAATTAAGCAAATTATTGATTCTTTAGCATATTGTGTACACACTTTTGAAGCTTGCTTTGTCATTACCGGTTGCTATCGAGTATTTTCTGGTATGAAATATGTCAAGAATGAGTTGAGAAATAGAATGGCGAATCCGGCTTAATGATTGTTCAGTGACATTTGAGGATAGAGAAGTATTTTTTTATGATTTAGATATTATCAAACGTTTTCAAGGTATGAGTTAGAGGAGATATTATCAAACGCTTTCAAAGTAGGAGTTAGAGGAGATATTATCAAACGCTTTCAAGGTATGAGTTAGAGGAGAATGCATTTACGCTTGGACTTGACTGCATTTTCATTTTGAGTTGTAATAGAAATATTTGCATATTTTTCAATTGCGATATTAAGATATTTATATTTTATGGATTTTTTTGCATAATATTTTTTCGGCATACCCTAAAATTTCATCCCGGATCCACCCATGGTTGCATGATTGCACAAAAAATCGACATTTAGCATGCGACAACCCGAATGGTATCACCAATGCTATTCTTGTATTTGTAAAAAGTATTAGGATTGTGCTCCTTCTGGGCTTTGACATGAAGTAAAGCTTATGAAATTTAACAATTTTTTTTGAGTTGGTATAGACTACAACCACATATAGGTGAGCTTAGTGTACATTAGGGTACGCATGACTGTGGTAACTAGTCATCCACTTATAACCGCTCTGATCCAGATGCTCACGATGGTCACCTTGGTGAACATATTGGAGGTTGGAAGGACCGATGGTGTAGCTTTTTACAAATTCTGTTTTGGTGTAAGGTAGTTGTAGGTGTTGTTGACTAATGTGTTGGCAGACGATAGGGTATCAAAGATATTGAGGTCGAGTTGCCATCAAATCTTATACAGGTCGTTTCATCGACTTTGATCTAAGCTTCTATTATGCCAATAATTCCTCAAATGTATGACCCTTATTCTTCATTAACTCCTCTGCCAAGAGCCATAGAATGAGGTCATGGTAGTATAAGGCCAAAATAACTGTTTCATGAAATCTTCTAAGTTATTTTTCTGTGTTGACAAAACAACAAAGATAAATTACATAGGCGCTCATTCGGCTCATGTTTGAAATTTATAATGCAATGACCACCCTTTAATATAACTTTCATGTATGTGAACTAGTTTCAAAATCGAATCCATAAACTCTCAAAGGTACTGATGGACTCCAAAAGGAACCGAACTAGGCCAAAACGCTACTTATGAAAGTTATAGAAAAAGTGTGACAAATGGGACGTCTTTCCTATCAAAACCAAACATTTCATCATATTTGTTCATCTTGTATTAGTTAAATATTAGACAGATGTGGTCATTATTTATATTTGGTCCCAGAGGTGATTTGGATAGTGTACTCCAGGAGGCAGACCACGCTGGCCGGAGGCCCCAAATCATAAGCTGTAAGGGTTGGCATGAAGTTGTAGTAACCTCAGTGGAAGCTATAGGAACAAGTGTAGAAAATAAAAGAGATGGGAGAAGAAGAAATTTTATTGAAGTTTTTGTTGTGGTGTTTTTTAATACATTGTATATTCTATATTTATATTAGTATATTATTCTGTTTTAACGACAGAATAATATTTTTGCCTAATATAATATTTTCTCTAAAATATAAAATCAAATAAATGAATAATATTTTTATATCAAAGATATATTATCCAAATCTTTGAGCAATATATTAATTAATTAATTAACTTAATTAATTAATTAATATCTTTGTAGCTTAATTTAATTTGGTTCCAACAATGCCTCTTAAATTAAGCTTTCGGATAACTCTTGAACTTTTCACATTCTTTTTGAAGACATGTGTAGCGAATGAGTTTGTGAAGATATGGTCCATCTGATCAAATATTTTTTTCTCCCTGTTCCGGTCGCCTCCGATCTTCTACGGTCTTTTCCGACCTATTCCAGTTACCTCCAATCATCTACTGTCTTTTCCGGTCACCTCCAATCATCTACGGTATATACAATGTATCAAAAAACACCACAACAAAAGCTTTAATAAAATTTCTTCTTCTCCCATCTCTTTTATTAACATCTACAATTGGTATGAGAGCCAAGGAGGCAAAAGAAGAGTGTTTTCGTTGTGTCGGCGGACAGCGATTTGCTGTCCGGCGGAAAAAAAGAAAGAGAAAAAAGACGAAGAGCGTTGTCCGCTGGCTGTATCCGCTGGAGAAAAGAGAAGAAGAGTGTCGTTTGTAAAAAAAAAAACACAAGAAGTAGAATTCGCCGGAGAAAAAATAAGAAGAGCGGTGTCTGTTGGAGAAGAAACAACGATTTAGCGGTGTCTGCTGGAGAAGAAACAACGATTTGATGTCCGCCGGATAAAACAAATCGAGAAAAAAAAATAGCTTTATTCGCTGAGAAAAAAGAAGAAACAACAATTTGTTGTCCGCCATAAGAAAAAAAAAAGGAGAAAATAGAAGGAAAGAAAGACGAAAAAAGGCATTGTTAGCTCGAGAAGAGAAAGGGAGAAGAATAAGTGTTTTTGCTGTCCGCCGGAGAAGAGAAGAAGGAGAGCAGAAAAATCCGCCGGCGGAGGAAAAAGAAGAATAGTGTTGTCCTTCGGAGAAAAACATGTTTTTTGCCGAAGAAAAAAAAAGATGGAAGAAGAAGACAACAAAGAAAAAGAAAAAGAAGATTAAGAAAAAATGGGTGAAGAAAAATATGAAAAAAATCCATTAAGGATCAGAAGTTACCGGGAAAAGATCATAGATGATTGGAGATGACCGGAACCGACCATAAAAGAAAGACCGAAAAGACCGTAGAAGATTGGAGGTGAACAGAAAATACCGTAGATGATTGGAGGTAACTGGAACAGGCTGGAAAAGACCGTAGAAGATCGGAGGCGACCGGAACAGGGAGAAAAAAATATTTGATGAGATGGACCATATATTCACAAACTCATTCACTACACAAGTCTTAAAAAAGAATGATGTCTTCGAAAGGAATGTGAAAAGTTTGAGAGTTATTCGAAAGCTTAATTTAAGGGAGGCATTGTTGGAACCAAATTAAATTAAGCTAGAAAGATATTAATTAATTAATCAAGTTAATTAATTAATTAATATGTTGCTCAAAGATTTGGATAATAAATTTTTGATGTAAAAATATTATTCATATTCTTTTAGAGATTTGATTTTGTATTTTAGAGAAAATATTATATTAGTCAAAAATATTATTTAGTCATTAAAACAGAATAATATACTAATATAAATATAGTATACACAATGTATCAAATCATCAACATCATCACAAAAGCTTTAATAAAAAGTTCTTCTTCCCCATCTGTTTTATATTCTACAAATGGTATCAGAGCACCAAGACCAGACGGAACGCGATGTGGTGGGTTGTGATGATGTGGCCCAGACAGAACGCGATGTGGTGGGTTGTGATGATTTGGGTACCGAACATCTTGCCAGGAGCCATACTCAAGGTGATTGATCTACTGGATAGATGGAGCGTCAGATGGCTCATCAAGCAGGTGGCTTGATCAAGGAGCAGCGCAGATTCATCTAAAGATGGAGTGCCTGATAGCTCATCAAGCAGGTGGCTTGATCAAGGAGCGGCACAGTGTCATCGAGTAGGCGGATGGAAGTCAATTAAGAGGAGGCTAGAGTGGTACTTTGTTCGAGAGGAGGATTGTACGGTGCGACCAAAGTCCCACATCCCACATCGGTTAAACATGGGAATAAAGATCAGTATATAAGTTAAGAATACATCTCCATTAGTGTGAGGCCTTTTGGAAGTGGACCAAAAGCAAAGTCGTGCGGGCCAGTGGGCCCAAAACGGACAATATCACACTAGTGTGGAGATCGGAGTATTCTTACTTATATACAAAAGAGGGAATATGTAGACCCAATATTCCCTACAACAACTACAAAAGGTATGTATGGGTTGGTGGCATCATTTTGTGGTAGAGGTGGGAATACCACCCATATGAGAAAGGTTACGTATTTGGCTCTTGGTTTGAAGGATCCACAGTGGTGGCTGGATGATAATCGGCTCATTCAACGCATGAGATTTCAACCTCAGTTATCGGTCTCCAAACTAGAAGAATGGTCCAAAGGTTACGTATTTGGCTCTTGGTTTGAAGGATCCACAGTGGTGGCTGGATGATGATCGGCTCATTCAACGCATGAGATTTCAACCTCAGTCACCGGTCTCCAAACTAGAAGAATGGTCCAAGAATCGACCGTTGGGTGTCCGACCCCTAGGAAGAGAAATGATGGTTGCACAATTGAGGGCTTTGGATCGGCTAACGCTTATTGCAGTTACATTGCGGTGACTGAGCATTAGATGCATTATAGATTTCGTTCAGCCTCACATTATCGGTCTCACGTCAGACCATGAAGCAAAATACCGAGAGGTGAAGGCAGGTGAAGTTTGTCAAGTATGTTATGAATACTGATGATCTCAGCCAGATGCGAGTGTCCCACTTCATCTATCTGTTGATCCAGTAAGAGCATCCCTAACAGAGTAGCTATATGGGATTATATAGCAAATTTGGAGATTATTCCTCAATTTTTTTCTTTCTAACAGATAATCTATTAGGCTAGTTATATTTAATTGTGTAATTTTATGTAGGTATATTTAGAGTGGAAGTTACCCACTATCTATAATTATTCCTTTTTTTCTCTTCCACCTACTTAAATAAAAAACTACCTTAATTATACAATAGCGGTTGGACTATACGATAATCTAAAATTTTAGAATATCAAAATTCTAGATATGTTTACCAAATTTTTAGAGTAGCTTGTTGGGGATGCTCTAAAGAACGGATTTTAGACTACACCAGATGTTTCAAGTGGACATAACATGTGACCCTATATCAATATTGTTTGGAAGGTCTGACACCCATTTGTCCCGACAGAGACCGATGACTTACGAATTGAAAGCTCTTGTTTTTGGGTACCATTCACTTTCTATCGACGATGTCAATTGATGAGTATGGATAATGGATCATACATGTCGAAGCGGAATGTTATGCTGGACCAAGGCAGGTCCACTGGGTGATGTTCAAAGAAACTACGAGAGAGAGAGTGTGTTTTTTAATTGAATATTAGTCTGTGTAAGTGATTTGTATTTATTTATAATAAATAATAGAAAAATATCATAAAAAAGTAGCTACCCACGTATTATAATATAATATAATACGAACTATCATTCATTTTTATTTAAAGAATTATATTAATTTAATAACTTTCATTTTAATACATAATTCTTTTATAATATCTTAAATACTCATGTTTCATCATCGGTCAAGTAATCATTTTTAATTTTTAACCAAAATTGATTTTTTTTAAAAGTCAATATCTTTCAAACCGGATTTTGGAAAAAAAAAATCGAAAAGTACCATCGATTTTGTCTTTTTAAGACGAACAAAACTAGATCAATTGATGATATTTTTTAAACTTCTTTTGTAAAAAAATTCACCAGTAACATGCGAGTTCAACCATTAGAGTTTCATACATTTTTAATCATACAAGTTTATTGAAATTAACCATGCGAGTTCTTTGAAAAAATAACAATGTTATTTATTTGAAAAATCAATCATGCTAGTTCTTTGGAAAATCAATCGTGCTAATTCTTTGAAAAATCAACCATGCGAGTCTATTAAAAATCAACCATGCGAGTTCTTTGAAAAATTAACAATGTTATTTGTTTAAAAAATCAATCATGCTACTTCTTTGGAAAATCAACCATATGAGTTCTTTGAAAAATTAAACATGCGAGTTCTTTGAAAAATCAACCATCCGAGTTATTTGAAAAATTAAACATGCGAGTTCTTTTGAAAAATCTACCATGTGAGTTTAAAAAAATAAACATTAGAGTTATTTGAAAAATCAACCATGCTACTTCTTTGGAAAATTAAACATGCGAGTTCTTTGGAAAATCAACCATGTTACTTCTTTAGAAAATTAACCATGCGAGTTCGTTGAACAACAACTAAAAAATTCAAAAAATATTTTTTATGGATCTACTTTTGTTCGTCTTAAAAAAACAAAGCCTACAATACTTCAAAAAATTTCTTCCGAATTACAGTTTGAAAGATACAGACTTCTTAAAATAAAAATAAAAGAGAAAAAAAATAGAAAAGAGAAATTTGGTTAAAAAAAAGAGAGTAAATGGTGGTTGTAAAAATATCTATTGGTAGTATACAATTTTTTGATATTATGTGGTAGTGAGATAGTTGAATGTGTATTTATAGCTATTTTTCTCTAAATAATATGGATTTCATGTTAATATGAATCCAAATTATATAATAATAGCGTGACATAGACCAAAAATATAATAATAAATAAATTCTAAATTGTGCTTCCAAAAAATAGATTAATTTTTATTCAGGTTCAAATTTAATGATAAAGTTTCTCTTTATCGATTTGATATCTAACCAAATTATTATTTTTGTAGTAAGTTTTATTTGGTTATATAAAGTACATATTTTAATGGTTTAAATTGATATTACTAATAAATTTTTATCCCAATACTAACCGATAATTTGAATGTCATTTAGTTCGATTTTGTATCTCTTAGACTTGTGTGTATTTAAAAGTGTTTTAGCAGTTCTTATAAGAGCCGCCGTCTCTAATGTAATTTAGAATGTGGGTGTAGTAACAAATGATTCCTGGAAAAATAAAATAAGAACATTTTTATATAACCAAAATTTTATACGTGAGCCCTTTTTAAAAGAGAAGTGCTCGTCAAATGTCCGCTATAAATTTTATTTTTACTTTTATATACTTTTATTTTTCTCCGAGAGAAGTTAGTTCCACCTCATAAGAATATATTTAGCTACATCAACTCTATACCATCTAGTTTTAGGGGAATATTTCTACATATGCAGATATTAGACTTCATATCAAGGAAGAAACAATGGCAAACTGTTGCGATGATGTAATAATTTTCTTCACATGTTTATTCGATGCATTGTAACTTCATCTTTTGCGTCATGTTTTTCTAGAGTTTTGTGATTATCTAGTATGCTAGTCAGTTGACGAAATATTATTAGAGGTTACTCATAACCAGTATTATGGTTACAAATCTTTTCCTCTAGGAGTGATGAGGAAGGAGTTGAAGAGTCCTCGGATATTGTGTTCAGTCGTGTCCGGAATTGGAGACAATCTCTATTGTCTTCCAAGATTCTTCAGGAAACCTCCCTAAAAGGTTCGATAGCACTAAAATGGAGAAGTACGATGGCAGTACTGATCCATTGTAAACAATAATACCCATACGGTTTACAAAAGATGGCAATACTCATAACCAAAATAACGGATTTGGTTCGGTTCCGGTTCCTTATAAATCCCCGTACGGTTTCTTATCTTAAATACCCACGGTTCTCGGTTCCGAACCGAGAACCGAATAGTACCCATAAAGAACCGAATAAGCAATAGTACCCTTGAATATCCATGGTCCACTGTTCGATTCCAAACGATTCTTTTGGTTACAAAGTAACCATTTGGTTCTTTTCGGGTTCAGTTACAAACAGTTTTTTTGGTTAGAAAGTAACCATTTGGTTAGAAAATAACCATTTGGTACACAATAATCCATTGTACCCAAGAACCAAACAAATCATTGAAAGAATACAAAAGTCATTTTGTAAACACCAAAAATGGGTTGGCTGATTGCTTCGAGCAAGTAGCAATAGCATCCTTAAGACAGGGCTTAAACCCTGGAAATTTGGCTGATTCGGTGACCAGAAAGAAAGCCATGACTTGGGGAGGTTTGCTGAATCAAGTCGGAAAGCAAATCAATGTTGATGAAAAGAAAACTAGGGTGCACCGGCAGGTGAGGTCTGCCCCGATTGCACCAAACCCCAACCAAAATCAGTCCGGGAACAAGGCAAGGGAGACCGGACAGGGGCATAACAGGGCTAAAGCTCAATCTCAGCCAGCTGCACCTGCCCAGAGTCAGCAATCTAGAAATAAGAGAGGGCCTTGGGTTCAACCGGAGTGGTTTGCAGAAGTAAAAGAAAGTGTGGCCACCATTTACGATAAAACAAAGGAAGAAGTGCACTATAGAAGGCAGGCCGCACTACAATCTCCTAGGGAACATCATAACAACTCTTTCTGCCAGTACCATAATGATACTGGCCATACCATTGATGATTGTATAGCCTTGAAACAAGAGGTTCAGAACTTGATTGAAAGAGGGAAGTTGGGGGCATATGTCAAAAGAAAAGGAGGAAATAGGCCTCATAATGCTCATCGGGTTGGTCCAAGCAATGCTGCTCTGGAGGGCGTTATGGTTATAATAGAAAGGTTTGATGTAGAGTCAGAATATCTGGATCCTTATCCAACTCGAAATAGGGTAGTTGCCATTCAGGAACGCTGTAAAACAGTCTCCGGGCTTATTGAGTTTTTTGAGTCACTCACAATTTTCGGAAGGGATACTGTGACAGCTCCTACTGCTTCTTCAAGGAAGAGGCACGTTCATACTTTAGCCACCCAGCTGGAAGGAGGCATGACCTCCTATCAATCACAAATTCCATTCCCCTTCATTGTTTTTGATGAAGATGACTTAAGGGATATAGCTGGCCCTCATGAAGATGTTGTTGTCATAGGAGCATCCATTGAGGGCAATGACATAAGACGAATCTTGGTGGATACTGGAAGCTCAGCCAATATCCTCTTCTTAACCACTTACAAAAAGATGAAAAATCCAGCTGTAATTCAGCGTTCGGACAGATCAATTGTGGGCTTCACTGGGAGCTCAGCAGATGTGATCGGGGAGTTCGAAGAGGAAGTTTTGTTGGGCAAGGGCACTTTCAAGAAGATGGTCAGGATACTTTTTATTGTGGTGGATTGTCCACTTGTTATAACACTATTCTAGGGAGGTCTTGGCTCTCTAGGATGCATGCAGTGGCCTCGACAGTCCACCGGTGTCTGAAATATATTGTTCAAGGACAAGTGGGAGTTGTCCGAAGCAGTCAAAAGGTTGCAAGAGAGTGTTATGCAACAGCACTGGCTCCACGAACGTTGGGGGCAGTTCGTATCAACGAGGAATAGCAGTTTGAGGGGCTTTCTGGGGGTGAGGGTGAAATTGATGACCCCAGAGAGACCCCTAGAGTATTGATACCGGTTGAAGAAGTTGAAACACATTCATTAGAAGAAGGAAAAAGTGTTAAGATATGGTCCAAAATGTCGTCTGAACTGAAGATTAAGATGTTAAAGTTTAGAAGAAGGAAAAAGTGTTAAGATATTTCGAGTTTTTTATTTAAAAGATGTATTACATAAAAATGCATGTTATACATTGACTAATATGAATATTCATATTATACAACCAAGAATAATAAGACTAATAAGACTATTCATATTAGTCATGTTATAAATCTATAAATAATATTAATATTCTTGTTCTACAACCACAAATAACATGATTATATTTGTTATACAACCATAAATAATTGGATTTTTTTATGTTATATAATCATGACTAATGGTTTGGTTTATTTTGGGCTGGGGTAGTTTGGTAAAGTGTTTTGTGAAGTTTAAAGTGTTTAGTGTTTAGTGTTTAGTGTGGAGAGTAGAGAGATAATTAAACAGCCTGCTTGTATTAAATGTTGATCACCCTCATTAATGGGAGTGGTTGGGGTATTTATACTCTTAATCCATGATCTATGGGCTTACAGGTCAAGTTATCAAAGCGGGTCAAGTTTAAGGACTCATTAGTTGTTTAAGTAGATTAACAAATAGCTTAGTCAAAAGGTGTTTTTACTTTTGTCCTGTCCGGATTTTTTAGTGGTGTGCCATTGTCCGAATCACCCTTGTCCAGATTATGCAGTGGGCTATGTCGGAAGATTCCGAACTCATCAGTAGCCCCTTTTTAAAGCCTTTCCAAATATCTTTGGTATGGCTAAAAAATTCACTAAGCCAGACTCAACTTTATCCGACCTGCCCATGCGGTTCGTATTATGAAGTTTGTTATCAACTCAGTTTGAAGTTTGTCAGAACAGGTTTGTCTTTCCATAATTCTAAGAGTTTTTCTTTTGGGATCGTGGGACACGTGTCGATATTTGGTTCGACCTACCAGCCGTTATTTTTCCTAAACCGACGCGCACACTTAGTCTAGTAAGTTGCATATGACTTTGATTCTTCATACGTTTGAGCAGCCTTTAATTATTGCAAAACCCTCTTCAACTTCTCCTAGGTAACAATTACTTTTTTTATTGTTATATAAATTCTCTTTCACGATTTCATTGTCTTTCACACTCAAAGCTTTTTTAGAGAGATTTCCATTTTCACCTTCAACTTGTTCTTGAGAGGTTTAATGTTCACAGCCAGAAAGGCACTAGTTAAAGGCGGCTGGTTAAATTTATCAGAGTTAGAAAGAGAGAAAAAAAATAGAAAGAGAGAATCACATTACTGTCGGCCTCTTAGTTTCTCCAAGTGAGGAATCCAGTGAACCGATTCAGGAAGCCGATCAAGGGTCATCTTCATCTAAAAACCCTAGGCCTAGACAGCTATTCAGACCAAACCTTTCACCCCTTCTCTCAGGTTCTTATGTTCAAGAATCTCAACCTTCTGTGCCTAAAGAAAAAGCTGTTTCAAGTATCAGAAAACCTTCCCCCTTCATTGCTATGGGTTCTGATGCCGAGAAGTCTCCGGAGAAGATAACCCCTTGCTGGACGACCCGTCAAACTAAAACTCAATCCACACCTTCACTGCCAAATCCCTCCGGATTAGTGGCATCTAAAGCAGCCCCAAGGGCCAAGCTCTCCGGATCCCAACCTCAACCGGACACGAGGCCTTTAGAGGCAACAAGTGCTCAACCATCCGAACAACCTTTAAGGCAACTGATAAACCTTTTACAGTGATGTAAGAAATACCTTAAGATAGTATTGAGGAGGGTCCCTTTGAAACCGAGGCATCAGGTCAAACGGGGGATGTTGCTTTTGATAAGAAGGGTAAAAGCAAGGCTAACGCCTGTATGACTCATCCGGAGCTTCTGGAGTGCCTAAAGGGCAAGATAGGCCCTTGCTTCAAACACATTAGTGTCAAGTACCTGTTGGCTCTACAAAAAATAAACTACATCTACACCCACACTGTTGAGTTGGGCCGGATCCGGATTAAATAAGGGATTCCGGAGTCAGTGAAGGTAAGGATACCTATCACTCTGAAGACTCCCAAGGACTGCAAGCTTAACGAGGTGGTGATTTTCACCGAAGTGCTAAACTGAGGACTTTGGTTTCCATTACAAGTACTTCCACCTAGTTAAACTCTGCCCTAGCCAACTAAGACCCAATGTCTGGTATTCTCTTTTTGCTTGCATAATGGCATCAAGGTTGTCAAAAATCACACTCCCAATGGAGCAGTTTGCTGCTGTGGCAAGCTTATGCAAGAATCATCAGATTCCATTCTACCATCACAATATGCGGAACAACTTCAATGTGGTAGATAACTTGCTGGAGTCCAGTGAGAACTGGAGGACACAATTTATGTTTGTCAGTGGGACATGGGAGAACGGCAGGAAGATTAAGGAAAGCACCAATCCTAGCATGCTGAGTAGCAGGTGGAAAAGTACTAGTAAGTTCCATTCATCTCTTTGTCTTTCATGTTTTTTTTCTTAAATTATAAGTGTTCCCATTTTGATTAATTTGTTACTCATTTTTCAGTGCTGCCGAAGGAGTTCGCCAGATACCTAGAGGAGGGGAAAAAAACCTGTGAAAATCTTAACGCATGGGCTGCGGAGCATTGGGGAATGTCTTCCATAAGTACTTTACCTCGGGCAATCTTGTGAGGTCCCATCTGTGCAACACCACAGGGCGGAGAGACCTCACATGGGAAGAGCTAACTACACTTCCTCCTCCTGGTGTAATTTTTAAAAGGATAGAGGCTAAGGATGGCAAATTGTTTTTACCTTCTAGAGCAAAGGCTCCCAGCAAGATGAAGAACAAGAAGAAGAAAGCTGCAACAGAGTTGGTTCAAGCAGCCATAGAGGGGACTGGTTCGGGGAACCAAGGGGGAATTGACGCTGCCCTGCTTAAATTATTAATGGTTGAAACACTAAGGGAAGCTGGAGAGTCACAGAACCCACCAAAGCCTCCCAAGAAGGAGAGGAAAAGAAGGGCCAACAGCAATGAGAAGGCTGCTAAAAAGAAGAAAGTTACCTTGGGAGAAGAAATAATTATCCGTCCTTCGGAGACTCAACCTCCATTAGCCCTTGTTGATCCCACCTTACGAGAGAAAATCCCAATAGGTCTGCAGTCCGGAGAGATTGCTGGAGGAGGGAATGAAGAAGTGGACATTAGTGCCCTTACAGACAGTGATTTATACTTCAATGATTCTGAGAAGGATGATTTTGCAGGTCCCTACCGCCCCTCCAGTGTTGCCAAAAGAGATGCGTCTATCCATTTTGAGAATTAATCAATGGCAATTATAATAGTTATATACCCTCCGAACGCCATTGACAGAGGTCCAACTAAATCTAATCCCTAACAAGCAAAAGGTACCGACTCGGAAATAGACTCCATAGGTACTGCTGGCACATGAATTTCAATGCTATACCTTTGACATAGATCACACTTCTTTACCATTTCTTTAGCATCTGCCATTATGGATGGCTAATAGTACTCAACCAACAATACTCTCCGGGTTAGTGCCCTGTACCCACAATGTGCTGATCCTTCTCCATCGTACAGTTTGGATAAAACGAATTGAGATTCTTAAACCCTCAAACAACGCATGAGAGGTCTACTGAAGGATTTTTTATAGAGAACTTCCCTTATGATCAGAAAACCACGAGCCCTGTGTTTACTTTTTCTTGCCATAGCTTTATCCGAAGGAAAAACCCCATCAGAAATATATTGGAGAAGGGAAAACCTTCAATCTTTAGGCTGAATCACCTGTATACTCAAACTTTCCTCTTCTTGCTTGATTTGACTAGATTGTATGGATGGGCATTCTTGTATGTGAATCCAAGGGTAAGACTCAGAATATGCTATGGTTGCCAGAGAATCTGTAGTGTATTCTCTGACCTATGAATATGTTCATAGCAAACACTTTTGAAATTGGCTGCTACCTCTTTCAGGATGAGTGAATATTTGATTAGTTTCTCTTTTTTGGCCTCAGACTGGCCTTGAGCTTGATAGATAAGAAGCTGAAAGTCACTCATCAACCGAACTCTCTTAGCCCCACATAGGAAAGTTAATTTAAGACCAGCTATAGCTGCTTCATATTCAGACTCATTGTTGGACGCCCTGAACCCAAAGTATATAGCCTGGTACACCTTATCACCATATATAGAGGTTAAGAAAATTCCAGCTCCACACTCCATTATGATTGAACCACCATCGGTTCGGACTACCCATTCTTTCTTAGTTTTCTCTTCTGAATTTTGTTTGGAGTTCATGTCCGAATGGAATTCTACCAAGAAATCAGCTACTGATTGAGCCTTGATTTCCATTCGTGGGCGAAATCAATTTCATAATCACCCAACTCCACTGACCACTTGGTCATTCTGCTTGATATGTCTGCCTTTTGAAGAACATTCTTCAATGGGAAAGATGTCCGGACAATGATGAAATGAGACTGAAAAGGCCTCATCTTTCTTGTTGTTATTACTAAGGCTAGTGCCAACTTTTCAAGCTTCAAGTACCTATTCTCAACATCTATCAAACTTTTGCTGATGTAGTACACCGGACGAGGGTAGTTGTCCACTTCCCTTACCAATACTACGCTTATAGCACATTCTAACACAACCAAGTATACATAGAGTGTTTCTCTTTGAATAGGTTTAAAGAGAGACTTTGGTGAGGATAAGTGTTTCTTTATTTCAACAAAAGCTTGGCTGCACTGCGGAGACCAATTAAAATCTTTAGCATTCTTCAAGGTTTGGAAAAATGGAGCACACTTGTCCGAAGACCTTAAAATGAAACGATTCAAGGCAGCCAACTTTCGAGTGAGTCTCTGGACTTCTTTAATATTCTGAGGAGGATCCATTTCTATGAGAGCATTAAGCTGATCGGGATCAGGCTGTATTCCTTTCTCACTTATCACATACCCCAAATATTTTCCGGATCGAACCCCAAAGACATTTTTCTGGATTCAGTTTCAAATTCACAGTTTCCAAATTAGCAAATGTCTCTTGAAGGTCAATTATGTGCAAATCCTCCTCCAAGCCTTCAACCATCATGTCATCTATGTATACCTCCATATTTTTGCCCATCTGACTAGCAAATGTTTTGTTCACCAACCTTTGATATGTATCCCCAACATTTTTTAACCCAAAAGGCATCACCTTGTAACAATGGAGACCTCTATCTGTCATAAAGGTAGTATGATCTTGATCCTTTGGATCCACCTGTATTTGGTTGTACCCAGAGAAAGCATCCATGAAGGACATAAACTTGTTTCCAGATGTTGAGTCTACCAACTGATCTATCAGGGGGACTGGATAAAGATATTTTGGGCAAGCCCTGTTGAGGTCAATAAAGGATACTTGGATTCATTTATGTGTCCCATTTTGGTAAGCCGATCAACTTCTTGGACTATTACATCAGCTTTCTCCTTAAAAAAGGCTCTCATTTTCTGCACAACATGTGCAACATCACTCCAGATTGACAGAATAACACTTGTAGGTACTCTAATTCAATCTCTTCAACCGGTATTATAACACTAGAAGCCTCTCTGGGGTCATCAATCTCACCCTCTCCCTCAAAAGGCCCCAGTAACTGCTAATATTCATTAATCCGGACTTCTCCCAATGTTTTAGGAGCAAATGCAGTTGTATAGCACTCCTTTGCTATCTTCTGACTACTTCAAACAATACCCACTTGCCCTTGAACTGCATACTTCAAACACTGGTGGACTATTGAGGCCACAACATGCATTCTAAAGAGCCAGTACCTCCCCAAGATTGCATTGTAGCATATGGGGCAATCTACCACAACAAATAACACCCTCACCAGCTTTTTAAAAGGCCCCTTTCCCAACAGCACCTCTTCCTCAAACTCCCCGATTACATCCGCAGAGATTTCTGTGAAGCCCACAATGGTTATGTTTGACCATTGAATAACGGCCGGATTCTTCATCTGCTTGTAGGAGCTCAAGAAGAGGATGTTTGCCGAACTGCCTGTGTCTATCAGAATTCGTCGTATCATTGCCCCCAATAGATGCTCATATCACCACAACATCTTCATAAGGCCCAATAATATTTCTCAAATCATCCTCATCAAAAACTATAAATGGAAAAGGGGTTTGACATTCCCCCTTCCAACTAAGTAGCCAGACTATGTGCATGTCTTTTTCTTGATGAAGAAGTGGGCGTTGTCATGGTATCTCCTCCAAAGATGGTCAGTGACTCGTAGAAATTGATCAGTCCGGAGACCGTCTTGGTCTACTCTATTATGACCATCACTTTATTCCGAGTTGGATCGGGATCCAGATACTCAGAATCAACATTAAATCTTCCAAGTATCACCATTTCCCCTTCTTGAGCAGATGTTCCCATATTATTTGTAGGGCCTGTCCGAGGAGCATTTTCAGGCATGTTTCCACTTCTTATTTTGACAAAAGCTCCTAGTTTTTCTCTTTCAATACGATTCTGCACTTCTTGTTTCAAGGCTATGCAGTCTTGAGTATTATGGCCTATATCATTATAATATTGGCAAAAGAAAGTACTTCGACTCTCTCTAGGGGACTGCATTGCTGCTGGTTTCCCGAAATGAACTTCCTCTTTGATCTTGTCATATATTGTGGCTACATTCTCTTTCAATTCTGCAAAGCACTCCGATTGAACCCAAGGACCTCTTTTACTCCTTGACTCGTGGCTCTAAGATTGATTCTGGTTGGACTGAGTTTGTTTAGCTTTGTTGGACCCTTGTTCGGTCTCATTAGCCTTATATCTGAACTGGTCTCGAGCTGTTGTGGTGAAACTCACTTAACGGTGCACCCTTGTTTTATTGGTTTCATCCACATTAATTTTCTTTCCCACCTGATTCAATAAGCCACCCTAAGTCATAGCTTTCTTCTTGGTCACTGAAGCAGCCAGATTCTGAGGGTTCAACCCTTGTCTCAATGAAGCAATTGCCACTTGTTCAAAGCAATCTTCTAACCCGTTCTTGGTATTCATGAAACGACTTATGTAGTCCTTTAATGACTCATTTGGTTATTGGGAACAATGGATAATGGTATCTCCATTGCTTTTCGCCTCCTTACTCCCAACAAATTGCCTTCGGAAGGCAACCCGGAAAGTATCAAAGTTTCTGATACACCCATGGGGTAAGCTATTATACCACTTAAGAGCACTTCCCGTAAAATATTGGGAGAAGTCTCTACACAAAAGTTTGTCATCATCATCAAAATTCATCATGAAGTTTTTGAATTGCTCCAGATGGTTGTACGGATCCTTACTTCCATCATACTTCTCCATTATGGAGCTGTCAAACCTTTTTGGTAGGTTTCCGGACAATATTTTAGCAGACAAAGGTGACTGTCTCCAATTCCTATTACGACTGAAGACTGTGTCTTCATTAGGCGTTGCGAAAATACCTGGTTCGGTCTGAAAAGCAAAAGGATCGATCAGCAACTGATCAACATGCATGTGGCTATGAGATGGTCCTTTTCCCAGATGTATTTTAAGCCTCTCATGCCTATCTCTCTTTCTTGAATATTTTTTTAATTAGTTTCATTTTCTTTTATGGATCTCCCTTCATCACTGCTTGATGACAAAGACTCCTCAAGCTCGGCCTCATTCGAAGAGCTGCTGGTGGACTCAGAATCTGAACTTTCAACTAGCTTAGACCGATGAGTCTTCTTAGAACTAACATGGGTCTTTTTTGAACTCATATGAGTCTTTGCTGATGGATCATTCTCCCTAGGGTTCTCAGTATGATGAATAGTTGACCCCCATGACTTCTCCCTTATACCCTTTTCTGCTTGTTTTATGGCCCTTAACGCCTCTATTTCTGCTCTCAACTTGTCTCGCTCTTTGATGGTGTATTCCTTAGTTTCCCCACCTGTTTCCATCACAGGTGTCGAGTTCCCTGCTCATTCGGATCCATCCGAACTGGTCTTTTCGACTGGTTTTGAATGCAAGATTCAGGCATCGTCGCCTCCCACTGTGGTCGCCCATTTGGTTTGGTTTATTTTGGGTTGGGGGTAGTTTGGTAGAGTGTTTTGTGAAGTTTAAAGTGTAGTGTTTAGTGTGGAGAGTAGAGAGATAATTAAGCAGCCTACTTATATTACATGTTGATCAGCCGAGAGCAGTTGTAGTATTTTTACTCTTAGTCCATGATCCATGGGCTTACGGGTCAAGTTATCAAACCAGGTCGAGTTTAAAGAGTCATTAGTTGTTTAAGTAGATTAGAAAATAACTTAGTCAAAATGTGTTTTTACTTTTGTCATGTCTGAATTTTTTAGTGGTGTGTCATTGTCCGAATTACCCCTGTCCGGATTATGCAGTGGGCTGTGTCAGAAGATTCTGAACTCATCAACTAACATGAATATTTATGTTACATATCTATGAATAACATTATTATTTATGTTATACAACTAGGAATACCATGACTAGTACTCTTATACATACATGAATAACAAGAATATTCGTGTTATACAACCATGAATAACATGATTATTCTCAGATATACGGTCATGAATAACATGATATTCATGTTACATATTTATGAATAATAGGGCTATCTTGCTATAAAACCATGAATAATAAGATTATACATGTGATACGATCATGAATAACAAAAGTATTCTTGTTATACAACCACGTATCATGTTATACATCCAAAAATAACATGAATATTAATTGTATTCTTGTTATATATAGCATGATTATTCATGTTATATAACCATAAATAACAAGAATCCTGTTATAAAATCAGGATTAACATAAAGAAAAAATAACATTATTTTTATACATCCGTTATTAACATGATTATTTTTCTTACATATCTTTGAGACACACCCTTAACGATATATATTCATGCTATACGAATATTACACCAATAAGACATTCATTATTAACTCAATAAAATACATCACTAATCAATTTATTAATGTTACTCTTGTGAATAATATTATTTATATTTTTTTACAAATCTATAATTGACAGCTTGAGTGACTATTACGAGAAATATCATAACTTTCTATAAAATTTTATCTTTTAATGTAATTATTTTTGCATTTTAAACTGGACTCACGGATCTTCATAATTACATGTGACTAAATATATAAACATTTTCAATCAATATACAATTAAATTTCAAATCGAGTTAAAATATGTTGATATAAATTATGTTTTGATAGTTTTGACGACTTGTGCGAGAATAACATAACTTTATCTATTTTTCCAGAATTAAAAACTAGGCTTATAGATATTTGTAACAATATATGGTATCCATATTTAACTATTTTCAATCAATACATAGTTAAAATTGAAACTGTTCCAAAATCTATTGATGAATTTTGTTTTAATATGTTTGAAGATTATTACGAGAAAAAACATATTTTTTGTAGATGTATTTTTTTAATATGAAACATTTTGTGTTACAAATAGAACTTTTAATTTTCGAGATTATATATGGTTTCAATATATAAATACTTTAAATCGGTAATGATTCAATTTAAAGTTGATATAAAACATGTCGATGTAAAATCGGTTTCAACAACTTCAATAACTCTTACAAGAAAAATATAACTTTTTCTAAATTTTGTGTTTTAATATATATATATATATATATATATATATACATTAATAAAAACTAGGCTTGTACATATCAATACTTGATTATTTTCAATTGTTGATGAGTAAGGGTTCAACTCACCACAATACCTTAGAGAGTAATTGTAAAGAGAGAATATTAAATAGTAGAATAGAATAATAATTGTTCACCCATTCCAAATGGAGTGACATGTTGTATTTATAGTAACAAATATGGGCATTTGAGTTGTGTTGATATGTGTATGGGAGGAATCGTTTATTTTGTTTGTGGTTAAGAAATAATCTAAAATTTATTGATGTAAAATTAATTTTGATAACTTCGATAGCTAGTACTAGAAAATCTATAATTTTATTTAGCAACTTTTTTTATAGGATCTTGCTAACCGATTTCCATAGGCACCTATTAATGAGCATTGAGCGGCTTACTTTTCTTTAATTTAATATACTTTTAATGACCACAAGTATTAAGGGTTAGTGTCCATATCTTTCGATACCCACACAACTACCCCTATTTATGAAAAAATAAATATTTAATATAGGAAAATATTTAGATTAAAGTTTAATATATTTCAATTTAAATATATAAAACGATTTAAAAAAAATTATCTTAAATTTTAAAAAAAATGTTTTTTAAAGAAATTAAAAATAAAAATGATTTAAAAAAATATTGTTTTAAGTTTAAAAACAACTCTCTCTTAATGCAAAATTAAAATCACATATAAAATTTAAAATTTATAAAATATACCATAGGTTACTCTTTTATAATATAATAAATCTTAGTTTTGTTCGTCTTAAAAAAATAGATTTAGTTTGAAGTTATGGTCTGAAAAATATGTCATTTAAGAAAAATCCCAACATAATTTTTTTACAACCAAAGTCTTATTTACGCAACATTTTTCTTCTTACTTTCGCAACCCGATTACTCCTATTTTTGCAGCCAGATGCTGTAAAAAATATCTTTCACGGATCTAGTTTTGTTCATCTTAAACAAACAAAACTAATGATATTTTCGGATTTTTTTGGAGCTATGGTTTGAAAGATACACCATTAAAAAAATCTAACACAATTTTTTTCACAACCAAAGTTTTATTTACACAACTTTTTTTTTTAATTTCACAACCTAGTTACTGCTATTTTTGTCACCAAATACAGTACAAAAATCTTTCGTGGATCCAGTTTTGTTTGTCTTAAAAAAACTAATTGTATTTTCGGATTTATATGGAGCTATGGTTTTAAGATATGGCATTTAAAAAAAGTCTAACATGGTTGTTTTTTCACAACCAAAGTCCTATTTACGCAATTCTTTTCATTTTAATTTTGCAACCCGATTACTTATATTTTCGCAACCCAATACAGTGTGAAACATTTTTTCAACATAAAAATGCACATATTTTAGCAACTACAAAAAAGTTAGTTGTTTCACACCCAATTAACACTTATTTTCACAGATAGAATTTGTATTTTATTTTTTCATAAAATTACACTTATTTGACAATCAAAAGATCTATTTACGCAACCATTTTCTTCTTATTTTTGCAACGCATTTTCACCTAATTGAGCAACTAGAACAAAGTTACTTTTTTCGCACCCTAATAACATGTAATTTTGCACCCTTAAACATATTTTAATTTATTTTAAAAAAAAACAAGTTTTTAAACACAAAAATTAACATTTTTTAGCAACTATAATTAAAGTTAGTTGTTTCAGATTCAATTAACAATTATTTTCACAAAACAAGTTGTATTTTATTTTCACACAATTAGACTTATTTCATAACGCAATTACACAACCAAAAAATGTTCAAAAATATATTTCATAGATCTATTTTGTTCGCCTTAGAAAAACAATACCAATAGTACTTTCGGATTTTTTTGGAGCTATAGTTTAAAAAATATAACGTTATAAAAAAATAGGACGGAGAAAAATGGTTAAATAATATATTAATATTAATAGAAATTCCAAATGGTTATCGGTAATTAAGTTCTAAAACCAAATATTTATTAGAATAAGTTATGGTTTGTTATAGATAAATAGTTTAGATTCTGAATTGTTATCGATAGTTAACAAAAAAGATATAAAAATAAAATATTTATTTTAATTTTTCTAAACTCATTCACTCCATTTATTTTTGGGTTTTTTTCTAACCACATTCCACCAAGTGCTTTAGTAAAATTAAAATAAGAAAAGAACAAACGATTATTGGAGTCTATTATTATAAATAGGGCCTCTAAGATATTTATAGCAGAACTGGAAGAGTCTATTATTACAAATAATAAAAGGTTACTTCAAATGACTAAATGATATATGGAAAGGAGGCCCTATATCTCACAGTATTTTTATTATTGGAGTAGAATACCTCATTAGATGTATAAATATTTGTTTCAATAAACACCAGGATATGGAGTATATAACTAGAAGCAATCTCAACAAAAATTGACTGTCATTTACTGATGTCTTTGTCATCTGTACAAACGGTTCCAAGGAAAAATATTAACAAATTAAATATTTTCTTAATATGGTATCAAAAGTTATACGGTCAGTCCATAGACAAAGACAAATCAAGTCTGATTATTTCATTAAATATTAATAATCAAAGAGTTAAATTTATTAAAGATACCACTCATTTTAAAAGCATGTCTTTATCTTTAAAATACTTAGGTGTTTCAATTCATAATAGTAACAAAGCTAGCATTTATGATGAATTAGTTAGTAAAGTAAGATCCAGAATTTATGAATGAGATATTAAATCCCTTTCATTTGGTTGTATATTAGTTATGATACAATTAGTTCTTATGTTTATTCCTATTTATCATATCCAATATTGTAACATTTCAAATATTATCTTAAGTAGAATTGAAAAACTCATGAACAAATTCTTGTGGGGTTTAAAGAATCAATAAATGCATTAATTTGGACCAACTGAAATTTATCATGTAAAACTAACAAAGAAGGTGGTCTCAATGTTAGAAAAATTTATGACTTACATACAACCTTCTCATGTAAGGTACGATATAAATTTTGTGAAAACAAATTTATTTGGGCAAGGTATATGCACTCAATTTATTGTAAAAATTATCACTATTTACAAATTAGTCCAAATACTAAAGGTTCTAGAACTTGGAGGAGATTACTCTCTATTAAGAATATCGTTGAACCTTTCATTCAATAGAACTTAGGTAATGGGAATTTGTATTTTTGTTTTGATAGATGGCTTGATAACAAGCATTTAATAAGACCCTCTGGTAGGGAAAAAACAATTGATATATTACTGACAAACTGAATAGTTTTTGGACTGAAAATAACTGGAACTTAGGAAAGCTAAGATCAAATTTCACCTCCTTAGATATCAACAAAATTGGTAACCTCAAAATAAATAGAGATAAAAAAGATGATATTCTTTGGTCTCTAGATAAATCTGGTTGTTTTAATAATAAAGCAACATTGAACCATATTAGGACCTAGAGTATTGTCTTAAATATGTTTGCAAAGATTTGGAACTCAGTTACTTTAACTACATACTCATTTTTTGTGTGAAAAATATTGAAGGGTTGGATTTATGTGGATACAAACCTTCAAAAAATAATTTTTTGCCTTGCCTCAAAGTATAAATTACGTAATGATATTGAGTCTACCAACAACTTATTTGTAAACTACCCAATAACATGGTCTATATGGAATCACTTTATAGTTTTATTTAATATATCTATAGGTAAATTTATGACCATCCACCATCTCATTAGATGTTGGTTTTGGTCTTGTCAAAAAATAACTCATATTAGAACTAAATTATCCTTTATTGTCTGTTGGTCTATATGGAATTTTAGAAATAAAATCAAACACGAAACTTCTCATATTAATCATAAATTTATATTAGATAAAATTTACTACACTCTTTCTAATATGGGTAGCTCAAATATCTTTAACAAAAATATTTGGCATGGTCATCATAACATAGCCAATAAACTTGGTTGTTTCTTACACTTTTAAAATTCTGACAAATAAATATTTATTTAGTGGGAAACTTCTAAAGTCAATAAATTAAAACTGAACTCTGATGCGTCTTGTGTACTAAATGGGGAATCTAGTGGTGCTGTAATAATTAGAGACAATAATGGTAACATTATCATTTCTTATGGTAGATTATATGGAAAGCAATATCCTTTGATTTCTAAGTGTAAGGATATTCTAGATGGTCTGTTTGTTTGCTACCAAAATGGATTTAAAAATATGGACATTGAATATGATTCTTCCTTGCTAATTGACATGTTATCGAAATGAATTTGTCCTTGGTAATTAAAACCTATATTAAACTACTAAAAATAATTAATATCACCTTCAGTGACTATCAAACATATATCAACGATCCAAAACCAAGGAGCAGGTTGGCTTGTTAAGTAGACCTTAAAATGCAAAATGAAAATGGACCTGAAAAACCACCAAATTCCAAATGCTCTAAAAGAAATATCATTGCTTGAAAGTCTTGATTATGGTTACTTAAGGATTTATGATTAACAAGTTTATATATACTTATGTTGCAAGTTTCATTTGAAAATCTATTTCTGTAAACCAAGAATTTTATTTACATACTTATACTTGTTTACCAACTTTGATTGAGAAGTAAAGAACACAACTATTGGCTGTAAATAGGGGATGATCAAAGTTATACAAGTTGAAATAAGAATCAATAGAAGACACAAGAAAAATGATATATTCAATCTCAAACAAAAAGAAAAAAAATTCCTTTCTACTTCAAAATAGAATAAAAAATATTGTATTAAGGTATCTTCAACATGAAAATACCTTTTTTACTCAAATACAAAATGTATATTAAGCCTAGCATAAATAAAAATGTTGTACAACTTTTTGAAACTATAATAAATAGAATTCATAAATAAAAATAACGAATCCAAACATATCAAAATAAAATGGAAAATTGTTAGGGAAACAAAAAAAAATAAACCAAGCTCATAAGACGAAAATTTACGTGGTTCGGATCGTGAAGAAATCCTACATCCACGGGAAATGGATACTCGTTTTATTAATAAGTAGGTTACAGAAAGACTCTCCAACACAAATGACTCAATCACTCGTGATTCACAGAATCCTCTCTTTAGTGTTTATATCTCACCTCACTTATCTCTCAAAAAAGACTTATAACTATTTTTCTCTCTCATAAAATATGCATCTCACAATTGTTTTCTCACACTTTGCATAAAAAATATATTCTTCTATGTATAGGATTGATGGAGTGAAAATATATTTCGAGAGTAATTTCGTAATAAGTGGATTTAGTTCTTGGTTAAATTGGGACGATTATCAAGAAGAAGGTCTTAAAACCAGAGTTCTTAAGTTCTTTTTTAAAAAGATTTCTCTGTTCCACGCTAATGATGCTTTTTATGGTATTTATAGAGTTAGATTAGTGTCATGTGTCGGGTTTAAGAGTCTTAATTCTTCGAATTAACCAAACGGGTCATAGGTCAGGCTCAATTACTTAATGAGTCATTAGTGCAAGATAGTTAGCTACTTACTTAGTCACCTTTAGTATAAATGTGTCCATTAGGAAAGTTTAAAAATTCTTATTCGAATGTGGTTCAAATTTTACCAGTTCTGCCCTTCAGATGATTACCAAACTACCCTCCGAATTGTTTAGCTATCTAGTATAATTTCACTCTAAAGATTTTCAACCCATCAAGGATGAATGAGATATATTAATCTATTAATTAATAGGAAATCTAATTAATATAGAAGACCAAATTAATTAGAAATCTAAATAATATAGAAGACCAGAGTAATAAGAAATCTAATTAATATCGAAGACCAAGTTAATAGGAAATCTAATTAATATATAAGACCAAATTAATAGGAAAAACCAAACTAATATTAAATCTAATTAATATATAAATCTAGTTAATATATGAGACCAATTTAAATAGAATATTATGCTACAAGTTATTTATAGCCTACACTTACAATTCTCCACGTAGGCTTACAGTAATTATAGTTACTGTTGCACTCAATCTTATCTACCTTCACTTACTCCTTCTCCACCACTTCTCGGATGAAGTGAAGTTTAATGTCTACATGTTTAGTTCTTTCATGGAACTTCAGATTTTTCATCAAGTGAAGAGCACTAATGTTATCACAGAACAAAACCGTATATTGCTCCACACCAGTGAGTTCACTCAACAATCCTTTTATCCAAATACCTTTCTTCATGGCTTCAGTAGCAACCACATACCCTTTTAGCAATATATTACACGTATATTTCTGATTGTAACACAATACTACAACACCTGAACCCTTCAAAAACTTATGAGCCACATGAGTGCATGCCAATGCGACTTTCCTGGAATTGACATGAATCTACTCAAAACACTTACGACGTAGGAAAGATCAGGTCTCGTGCAAATCATAACATACATAATACTACCAATGACATTGGCATAAGGTATCCCCAACATATACTTCTTATCTAATTCTTTGGTTGCTGCTTGAGTGACACTAAGTTTGAATTGAGAACTAATGAGAATTCCAACCGTTTTTGCTTCAGACATCGAGAACTTCCTTAAGCTTTTCTGTATATATTTTTGTTGAGATAAAAATAAATACCCTTTTGGCATGTTCCTCTTGATCTTAATACCACGTATCCTTTTAGTCTCTCCCATATTTTTCATCTCAAACTCTCCTTTCAGCTCAGTCTTACCGCTTCAATCTTCATCCTATATTTTCCAGCTTTTAGTATGTCATCAACATACAACAACAATAATACTTTTCTCTTATGTGTGTCTCCCTCCAATAAACACAATTTTCGCAACAGCTACGAGTAAATTTAATAGATCTCATAAAAGAATCAAATCTTCAATTCCATTGCTTCGACGACTATTTCAACCCATAGAGGGGTCTTTTTAACAAACACACATAATACTCATTTCCTTCTTCAAACCCCTTTGGTTGACACATGTAAATTGTCTCTTCCAATTCACCATGCAGGAAGGCAATAGTAATATCTATTTGATCTAACTCAAGATCAAATCAAGAAACAATTGACAGCATAACCTTGATGGAGGTTTGTTTCACAACTGGTTAAAATATCTTATTGAAATCGCTACCCTCATTTTGTGTAAAATATTTAGTCACGGGTCTAGCCTTGTATCTGGGTAAATCAACACAAGGAATACCTTGCATCTTCTTGATTATCCATTTAATCACAACCAGCTTCTGACCCTTTGGTTGCATCACAAAAATCCAAGTGTTCATCTTATTGAGAGATCTCAGTTCTTCTTTCATGGTTGTAAGCTATTTTTCTTTATCATTACTCTTCATAACATCATAATACATTTTGGGTTTAAGAACATCTGCATGCATTCCAATAGATAAAGCATAACCAATTACATCGGTAAAACTATATCTCTGTAATTGTTTGCTTGGTCTCCGTGCTCTATCTCTTACCAGCTGATAACTTCCAAGATCATGATTCTCTCCCATCTGATCATCTGAAGGTCCTCGAACACCAGACCCTCGGCCAAATTCGTACCCATGCAGTGGTTGAACTTCCTCTATATAACCCGAAGTGTAACCGAGCCCAAAATTTTCTTCTACAGAAGTGTCTCCATATACATTTTGTAGATCATATCCATCATCAACTTCACTTCTCTTCTCGATAGTACTAGGTTGAGTCTCCATCATCTTCAATGAAATGTCCTCTTTATTGAAAACCACGTGCCTACTTATCAAAGCCTTCTGACGTCCAAGTTCGAGGCACCACAACGTATACCCTTTTACCCCTTCCAGATAACCGAGGAACAAACATTTCAATGCTCTTGGCCTAAGCTTATCTTGCTTCACATGTGCGTAGGCAGCACATCCAAACACTATCAAATATATCAACTTAAGTTTCTTTCCCATCCAAGCCTTTTGAGGACAAAGAAACTTAAGCATCGTAGATAGACTCCTGTTGATAATATATGCAGCCGTTGTCACGGCTTCTCCCCAAAACCTACGACCCATACCAGCTGTATGAAGCATACATCTAACCCATTCCAGTAGGGTTCAATTCATTATCTCAGTAAGCTTATTCTGTTGCGGAGTTCCAATTACAGTTTGGTATTTAGCAATTCCAAACTTAGTACAATTGCTTGTAAACTCTTTGTTCACATACTCTAATCCATTATCAGCTTGAAGCTTCTTCAGTATTTTCCCGGTTTGATTTTCTAACAAAGTTTTCCAGTTCACAAAGTCAGTGAATGCTTCATCCTTGGTCTTCAAAGTATAACCCATAATTTCCTGGAATAATGATCATTCAATGACATAAAGTACCTTTCACCACCTATGGTAGGTTCTCGGGTTGGATCTCAAAGGTCTGAATGAACATAATCAAGTAATCCATTGAATGTCTAGTTGATGGGCATGAACTTCACTCAATGGCTCTTACCCAATACACAACCTTTACAAAAGCTCAACTTCTAAACTATTGAACCATCTAACAACCCTAGTTTACTTAGTTCATTGAGTCATTTCTCATTTAAATGCCCCAACCGATGATGCCACAACTTGGTAAATCCTTCAGCATACTAGATACCCCCCATACTACTACATAACCCTCAAGAACTAACACACCATTAGTCATATTGGATTTCATAACAATATGGGAGCCTTGCAAGACCCTAAGTCTACCATCTCTACCCCTATAGGTAAACCCTTGTTCATCTAACATCTCAATCATAAAAAAGGTTATATTTAACTTCAGGTATATACCTTAAATTGTTAATTACTCTCTCAAGTCCTGTAGACAACTTGAGTCGAACTGTTCCAATCCCCTTGACACTTCAGGATTCATCATTCCTGAGGATGACTCTTCCACCATCAATCAATCTCAGGTATTCAAACCAATGCTTCTTAGAAGTCATGTGAAATGATGCCCCCAAATCCAACACCCATTTATCATTATACTTGCAAGAATAAGAAGTCATTAAACCATCAGCGTGCTCACAATCATCATACACCTTTACAACATCCCTGAATTTGGTCTTCTGATAGGTGTTGTCATTTCCATTCTCTAGGCAGTTCCGACTGATGTGTCCTTTTTTCTTGCATGCCCAAAAGATTACGTTTGAACCCACACCAGCTCTTTTGGACTTTGACCTAGATTTTCCTCTTATCGCACTTGAATCTCTCTTGCCCGATCGACCTTTTACATTTAGTTTGTGCCTTTTAGAGTCACCCTTTAAAATATTCTTCTTTTAAAGAGATATGAAGTTCAATGCCCTCTTGACTTTGACCATCTTAAGTGAGTCTTTCCCGTATAGTTTGGTGTCCATAAAGTGTTCATACTTCTTAGGTATAGAATTTAGAAGGATGATTGATTGGTATTTCTCATCCACCTTCACACCAACTGCATTCAACTCAAGTATGATTCGGTTGTAATCATCTAAGTGCCTTCAGATCTCTGAGCTACTATCCATAGACCGCGTGTAAAGTTATTTATTGAGATATAATCTGTTTGCCAATTACTTCTTCATGTAAATCATCTTCAGTCGATTCTATATCCTCAACGTTGTAGGTTCTTCAGACCCCTCTCGCAACATTCCATTTCCCGAGCTCGATATTAAGGCACTATAAGCTTTAGAAAGTATCACGACATTAATTTGTGTAGATTTATCATCAATAGCAGCAGCCAATCCCTTCTATACTCTGTAAGCCTTAACCTTAGTTCTCCAGATGTTGAAATCGTTAGATCAGTCGAATTTTTCTATGCTAAGCTTCATGAAACTCATCTTTCGTGACTTTCTGGTTTCTAAGCGAGATCTTCTTCTCCAACCTAGAGATCAGCAATAGATATACTCCTTCTAATGTTTCTCTACGCTCACCACACTACTTGTTAAAGAAACAAAAAATATAATAAAAATAATAAAGCAAGCTCACAAGACAAAATTTTGCGTGGTTCTGATCGTGAATAAATCTTACATCTACGGGTAAGAGACACTCTTTTTATTAATAAGTAGGTTACATGATGACTCTCAAACACAAAGGACTCAATGACTCGTGATTCACAAAACCCTCTCTTCGGTGTTTATCTCGTACCTCACTTATCTCTCAAAAAAAGACTTAGAGCTATTTTTCTCTCTTAGAAAATATGCAGCTCACAATTGTTTCCTCACATTTTGCATATAAAATATATTCTTCTATTTATATGATGACTAAGATATATTGATCTATTGACTAATAGGAAATCTAATTAATATAGAAGACCAAATTAATTGGAAATCTAATTAATATAGAAAACAAAATTAATAGCAAATCCAAATAATATAGATGATCAAATTAATAAGAAATCAAATTATAATTGAAAAATAAGAAATCTAATTAATATAGAAGACCAAATTAGTAGGAAATCTAAATTAATATAGAAAACCAAGAAACTCTAATTAATATATGAGACCAACTTAAATAGAAAATTATACTACAAGTTACTTCTAGCCAACACTTACAAAAAATGAGTGACATTTTGTAAACCAAATATATATATATATATATATATATATAATCATAAATTATGTTTAACCTAAATCTATTTGGATTTATGTTAGATACAAATATATTAAATATGTATTAAATTTCAGTTTGTGGTTTTTATTTAAAATTTAAAAATTGATTTAAACAAAATAATAAAGATTACATAATACTTTTTCACTGTTTGCAAAACAAAAACAATGTATGTCCATACTCTCTCCCTGGAATAGAACTATTAGCACTTCCAAAATTAGGAACGATTCTAAATTCATAACTTGCATATATTAAGACAATGTCTAAAATTTTATTTTAATTGAAAGGGCAAAAACTGATTCACATAGTGGTACTAAATAAAGACGTTGGTAAGAACGCTCCAAGTTGAAAGCATAAACTCTTGTATTTCTCCTTTACCATTGAATACTTCCTCTTAATATGGAAATTTATAACAATCAGATTTTTAAAGATGAAGAATTCCCAGTTCATCCTTTAAAAAATATTGTTGGTGAATCATCAAAGAGCCGCTACAAGAAATCGTATGCAGAATCTATTAAACCAATGAGCATCTCTTATACCCTGATTTGAACCTGAAAACTTCAAAGAAACAGAGGACCACATATCCTTCCAAAATGTCAAAGAAGCGAAGGATTTCCTAGTTCAACAATTGAAAATCACTCTAACCGGAAAATTCACCAATGGTGCACCGAAAAGATCGTCTTTGAATCAATTCTTGAACTCTTTCAAGTTCAAAGGCTCTTACAGTTTCGAAATCCGGGACTCACGTCATATTCTGCTCAAATTTGATCTAAAGGATGATGCATGTTATTTATGGTTCGTAATGTTTGGAGGTTTGGTGATTCGATCATGAGGCTAATGAGATGGAGTCCTAATTTTGGCATAAAGTTTGAAAGTCCAATGGCGCTTGTTTGGATCCGGATCGAAAGAGTTCGTGAATTCATATATAACTCTAAAGTATGCATGATGATTCATCCTCATTAGGCGTCCCTTACAGAGTAATTTTTCCTGAAAATAACAGAGTATATATAAATGTTTGCTTTGCTCAAATTGAAGTTGATACTTCACAAAAACTGCATCATAGTATTTGGATTGGCTTCAGAGTAAATGATGGATGCTGCACTCTTTAAGTTACACAAATATTTCTTCATATTGTGAATATTGCTATCACTTGGGTCACAAATTATCGGGTTGCAAGAAGTCCCAGAAGATTGAAACAGAGAAGACAATTGAGAAAGAGAACAAAAGATCACATTTTCAACCTTCTGAAAACCTAGCAATACAAACTCGGAGCAAGAATACAATAAATAACACTCAAACACTCAACAAAGTCTACAGACCAAAAATCAAGTCCATTATGACTGAAAAATGTCAAAGCTTGGAAAAAAAAGACAACTATAACTATATCTTTCAAGAAAAAACTACTTTAAATGACAAAACTGAAGACGTTGATTACATTCTTCCAAATATAAATAGTAAAGATTCATCTACACCAGAAGAAATGGAGAGAATTGAAGCTTTATAGAAACTAGATAAGGTTATATTCAAAGTAACTTGCAGAATTATGAAAATATTTGCTCTGTTAGAAACACCCCTGATCAAGACAATATAGGTCGCAATCTCATCACTCCAAACTTGAAAGTCACTCCTCCAGATCTGGACTTTAATATTATCTTGAACAGAAAACTCAAATCAGCCAAAAAATAGAAAAAACCTACCAAAGTTGTGATTAAAGCCCTAAAGTATTATGGGGACAACAAACTCCAAAAATTCCTATTTGATAATGATAAGGATTTTTAGTTGGAATTTCAGAGGCATCAATAACAACCCAATAGTGAGAAGACTGTTATCCATGATCAACAAAGAAAAAATCAAAATTTTGGCCATTCAAGAGCTAATGGAAAACATTGAGAAGATGGATGAAATTTCTAAAAGACTGGATTTCACTAGATACTCAACTAACATATCTAACAAGATATGGCTCTTTTGGAATAAATATTCCTAGATTGACACTCTTATCAATCATGAGAAATAATTACATATGAAAGTTACTTACCCTGGCATTGATAATAGATTTAATCTTACTATTATGTACGCCTAAGGCCAGAGACTTCAAATAATGGAAATATGGGATAACCTCAAAAAATATTGCTGATACAAATAAAGCTTGAATCACTGTTGGTGATTACAATGTTATTACCTATTTTGACGAGCAAATTGGTTGCACTTCCCTTTCCTATAATAACATTGAAGATTTTAATGAAGCCATAAGAGAATGTCAGCTTGAAGATGTTGGTTACGCTAGCTCCAAATTCACCTGGAACAGAAATACAAGATGGAAGAGGTTAGATCGTGCAATGATAAATAGCAATTGGACCACAACATTCAAAGAAACCCAGGTTTTTCATATTGTCACAACTTGTTCTGACCATGCTTCTATTTTAATTAATGTTTCAACTTATGCCTTCCAAAATTCTAACAATAAAAAGAAAAGTTTTAAATTCATGAATATGTGGACTAATGATGAAAGCTTTCTAAGTATTGTTGAACATAATTGAAGGCTCAAGATTAATGGCTACCCTAACCAGATCTTCTAGTACAAGTTGAAAAGACTTAAGAAGTATTTAAAGGAATGGAACATCACCCATTTTGGTAACATCTTCAACAAAGTCAAGATCACAAAAGAGAATATTATGAAGATGGATATTCATCATGCAGCTACTAACAGTCCTGCCTCAAAAGCTGCATTAGTTAAAGCTAACAGTTTGCATATTCAGGCCATAAGAATTAAAGAGGATTTTTGGAGACAAAAATTCTACAACAATCGGTTAAGAGATGGAGACAACAATACCAAGGTTTATCATGCTTATGTTTCTAGGAAAATAAGGAGTAATGTGATCAAAAGTATTAAAGAAGATAGCAACTGGATACTTAACACTGAAGCTATTGGCAATTCTATTTAATGTTATTTCAAAAACATTCTCTCTATTTTCCCTTACAACAACACTGAAAAAGAGAATGATAGGATGCAAGATAAAAAAATTTATCACATCCCACAACTAGTTACTATGATGAAAATGTCTCTCTTATGCAGCCTACTAGTGAAGATAAGATATGGAAGGTTATCAATAACATGAATCCAGATAGTGCAACTGGGATTGACGTGTATATTATTTTCTTTTATAAAGTGTCTTGGAACATCATTAAGGGTGATCTTTGCGATGCTCTCAATTCCTATCTTAAGGGTCACAATATCCCCAAAGGTATCTTTGCTACTCGACTTTTCTTAATACATAAGTCTTCTAACCCCACTTACTGGAATAACTATAGACCTATTGGGCTCTATTCTATGCCAAATAAAGTCATCTCCAACCTTATTAACTCGACATAATCTAAAATCTTTCCTAACATTATCTCCAACATTCAAGGAGCCTTTTTGAAATGAAAGTTTATCCATGAAAATATACTTATAGCCAAAGAATTAATATATGACCTTAATAGATTGCCAAAAACTGGGAATATTATGATCCAGTTAGACATGTCAAAAGCATTTGACAAAATGTCTCACTCTTTTATAACTAAAGTTCTCACATCTTTTGGATTTTCTAAGGAATTCATAAATTCAATTCATAAGCTGATAAAAGATGTCAACATTTCTATGTTAATCAATGGTGATGCCATTGTCTATTTCAACCTCGAGAGAGACTTAAGGCAAGGAGATCCCTTGTCTCCAAGCCTCTTCGTTTTTAAGGAAGAAGTTCTAACTAAGGGACTATTCAACTTATTCAATTATAATAAAAAAAAATACAGTTTGCTTCAACAACAGATTACCTAGTCCCATGTCTAGCCTTCGTTGATGACATACTAGTCTTCACTAACAGTTTGGACTCTTCTATTGAAAAAATAAGTAGCTTCCTCGACAGTTATCAAAAAGTTTCTAATCAAGCAATAAACAAAGATAAGATAAAAATAATTAGCTCTACAAGACTTCAGCAAAGAAGGATTACTTACTTAAAATGTCAGACAAGATTCACAGTTGAAAATCTTCCAACTAATTATCTGGGAATAACTCTCTGCAGCAACAACAATTCAAGAAACTTTAATACAATTCTTGATAAAGTTAATGCGAAAA
Organism: Limnanthes douglasii subsp. nivea; assembly: GCA_036936605.1. Taxonomy (NCBI): domain Eukaryota; kingdom Viridiplantae; phylum Streptophyta; class Magnoliopsida; order Brassicales; family Limnanthaceae; genus Limnanthes; species Limnanthes douglasii. The sequence goes on from JAUPFV010000003.1 coordinate 120,096,352, forward strand.
TCATTGAATGGGATAACAACCACTTATCTTATGGGGGGGAATACTATCCATTATCTCTAATGTTTTTTTGTTTATTCTATATTACTGGATACCGAATAGCCTTCTTCCTTAATGCATAATCAAAATATTATTAAATGTTTATAAGAGCTTTTTATAGAGATCCAATTACAGTGAAAATAATATCCATTGGTCTTCCTAGACATCTCTTTGTAAGCCTTTTGAGAAGGGCGAGCTAAATATCAGAAATCTTAAGGATATTCAGCATACCTTCTCTCAAAATCTTTGGTTCCTTTTTTAAAAATGATAGTTTATGGTTCAACATAATGCATAATATATATGGTAACAAGGTTCATCCATTAAAAACTAATTTTAACAAAACTGGTTCTCTAGTTTGGAAAAGGCTTGCCGGTGTAAAATATTTGGTTGGATGCAATTAGATGCTAAGAAGAGGAGAGATGGACTTCTGGCTTGATAAGTGGCTCAACCATCCTTCTATTTCTAGTCACAACAGCAATGGAAACATCAATAACTGGTTTGTGGAGGCTAAAGTCAAAACATTCTGGAAGAACAACTCTTGAGATACTGACTCCATGGAAATTTTCCTAACTAAGGACAAAATTAACCAAATCAAATAATACAAGATCTACACTTAAAAGGAGGACATGGTGATATGGAAGCATTCAACAGATCACAACTTCAATACTAAGCTAACCTGGAACAACATAAAACAACATCACAACCAGTCTAGCTTATTCAAGAAAAATTGGAATGCAGTCACTCCCATGAATGATTCCTTTCTCTGTTGGAATCTTATTAAAAATTACATTGGTATGGATTCAATAATGCAAAAAAAGACACTTAAATATAGCATCAAAATGCCAGTTTTTCCATAACTCTGAAGATAAAAATCATTTATTTGTAAGTTGTAGTTACTCCTGGAAAATCTAATAACACTTTTGTGACTTATTTAACATAAAGATTGAAAGATATATGGTTTTAACGCATGTAATTAGAAATTAGTTTTCAAAAATAAAGTTCATGTGACTCATGTCATCCCTCAAACTATATGTTGGGTGATTTGGAAGAACAGAAACAAATCGAAGTTTAATGGAATCTATGACTCTCGTAATACTTCGATAAATGTTGTTAAAAGAATATTAACTGGTCTTGACATCTCTAACAAGTTAACTAGGAAGCATTGGACTAAGGCTATTTTTGCTGGTACCACATTAGGTTGTCATTCAATTTAAAGCAAAAACAAAAAATCTATTTACCTCAAACGGATAGCTCCTGAAAATGGCAGAATGAATATGAACATTGATGCAACATGTCATCATAACGGCGAGTCAGGCGGAGGGATATGGATAAGAAACATCAAAGGAGAAATCATTTAAGGAGCTCGTAATACTTTTGGGAAACTATCTCCTCTATTAACAGAATTCAAAGCTTTACTCGAAGGCTTGCTTATCAACAAGAAGAATAATTTGACTGAAATTGATATGGAATATGATTGCTTAATTCTAATTAAGTTGCTTGCTGAAAGAAATTCGGCTTGGTACCTAGACCAGTTACTCAAGATTTGTAGAAAGCTTATCACTCCAAAATGACTATTAAGCATATTTGAAGAGTCGAGAATCAAGTCGCAGACCGGCTTGCCAAATGGACTCTAAGATGTAAAGAGAAACAAAGCTTCTTCCATTTCTAAGCACCAAACCACCTTTTGGCTATTGTTCTTCTAGAAAGTCTGAGGCTTGGTTAAATCAATCCCAATCCTGACTAAAGTGATACCTTAATTTCTATGTTATGTTGTTGTTCTTCTCTTGTTTTCTTGTCTTTCAGGATTTACCAGGAAAATAGAAGTTGAAAAAGGTAGAAGCTAAAAGTCTTTAAAAATCGTGGAATCAAGTTGAGCTAAATTGAAGATTTTGAAGTATATGGTTGCTGTGAATGAATCAGGTTATAATGTGAAAGCTATTATTAAGGGGTACAAGATAAAGATGAAGATTATCTTGAAGATGAAGATCATTGTGTCTCTTCTAGTTTTTCAAGAAATTCGATCGTAAGAGGAGTACAAGATTTCAATCTCTCTATTCCAAATTCTGAAACTTTTGGAGGGAATATTTTCAGAAAGCATGACGCCATTTCCAAATTAAAATTTGTAATATTGCTTTTAGTCTTTATCTTTGTAAATCCTTTGATTGGGACCTTTAATTTTAATAAAGTTCTTCTTAAGCTTAAAAAAATCTATTTTATTCATAAGTGTTTTAGGTTAAAATTCAAAATTTTAATTTATAACATATTTTTTGAGGGATTAAAAAATGTTAAATTTGATAATAGATAAATAAAAAACATATTCCAATTAATATAAAACTTTAAAAACACCGTATATCTTATTAATGCGGAGATTGTATTTAGGCTTTAAATCGTCATTCGTCTTTGGACTATCGATTATAGCTAGACTTTTAAAAGTCCGTTGATAGTCCATGACTATTTAGTTTTGATAAAGTTAGTCCCCCACATATTTTGATTGTGCAAAACTGCCACGTGACACCATACTCAACATAAACTTATATCACGAATAATCTATCGACTTTAGGTCAAAGTTCAAATGTAGTCAAGGTTAAAATCGAAGGACCATGAACCCTTGATAATACAAGTTTATGGTAAGTATAGTGCCACGTGGCAGCTCTACATTAACCCACAAACACGGAAACTAATTGTATCATAATTGAATAGTCTAAGTACTACTCACGGACTTTTAAAAATTTATTTATTATTTATCGTTAAAATCAAAACCATTAATTATATATATAAGTGGAAAAATAATTTATCCAAATATATTCTTCCCATTATAATAAAAGTTTGACTTAGTTTTGAATCACATCAGATCTTGAGGCTTGCCAACGAAAAAAAGGTATGATCGATTATTTTTTACGAGATTAAAAAGATGAAGTTTTATAAAAGTTTGACTTAGTTTTAAATCACATCAGATCTTGAGGCCTAACAACCAACAAAAAAAGTATGATCGATTACTTTTTACGAGATTAAAAAGATGAAGTAATAGTATACAAGTGGAGATTATAAATTGATTCTATCAACAACATGTACACGTCATTTGATTGAGAAAATAATAGTATACCTTTGGTTCGTTCCCGATATCAATTAAAAGTCAATTGAAGAAACAGGAAGTTTTGTCATCAAGGTATAAAAATTAAATGTTGGCATAGAAACTTAAAATTAAATGACGTGACTAAAATTGAACAAAATACTTTTATACAAAATTATACACTGAGATTTTTTTGCAATTGCCATTTGATTATGACATACATAAACTCATAATAAGTTATTGATGTATCTAAAGATAAAACCCAATCATAGTATTTTGATAGGTATTGTCCAACTAACATCACAACTCTGTATATTCCATTTTTCACATGTTCCTTTCTTCAATGAAACGTGGTATCAATTCAAGTAAAATCTAATATAAGTCAACGAATCTATTTTTCCTAAATTTCACATTTTCACAAGGGAAACCTTAAAAGGGTTTCCTTGATATTCGGACGACTAAATTAATCTAAAATGGTTTGAAAGAATAAATTTTAATCCATTTTATACGTTAGAATCAACCGAATAAGATTGGATCTAGTTTTAATTGTTAGGTTGAATTCTAATCATGCAGCTGAAACAAAGGTTGACAGCTCATGAACACAAGCGTGTAGGATATAATCAAAACTTTTGTGTTTATTTTATTTCGAGAACAAAGTTTGAAAAAAAAAAATAGTCGCACAACTAGGGATGTAACGTAGTTCAGGTCATGAGTACATCTACAGATAATGGATACATTATATTTATAGAAAATTGCAAGAAGACTGTCAAACACTAAATATTCGATCACTCAATTTTGTTACAAAGATCTCATATGAGCTTCAAACAAATCATAAAACTCAAAATGTCTATTTAAGTCTTTATCCTCTATCTCACTACACTTTCTAAAGCCTAGTGCGGTCAGACTATTTTGGACAAGCCTGCTTTGAATTCGTCTGCTTCAAACAAGTATGTTTTGGTCATGCTTGCTTTGGTCTAGTTTGCTCTCAACTCATAGGTTCCGGTAGACTCATTCTACACCTAAGTCCGGCTGAGCATCCAGTCACATAAATACTCTAGAGTTCAACTGAACCGCTTTGATCACATTTCTCAAGCTACAACACTTAGTTTCAACCATCAATACCTAGTTCCAGTGTCAGCACTCAGTTCCAACTTTAGTGTTTAGCTCCAATATTCTGTACTTAGTCATAACTCCAAAATCTAGCTTTAACTTTAAGTAACAGTCTACAACACCAAGTTACAGCATCCCCACCAAGTTATAACTTCAACACTAATTTGCATCCTTTGACACCAATTCAACTCTTCAGGAGTTATCTTGCTACCATCACTTTGAGCCTATACTTAACAGAATCGAAATCCGCATTCGTTAAAGGGTAAAAAAACTAAAAAACGATAGGCTAATGTTATATTTTAAAGATAGATATAATGAAAGTGAAGATTAATTTACCGATTTGCATATCTTTAAGCTTTTTTCTCTTCTATTGCGGAAGTATTTTGATATGAGCTCTTAAAAAAAACATGTTATAGATATTTTTCAAAGTTTGAAAATTGTTATAATCAGGTCTTTGAATGATGAAGATAACATCACTGAATGGAAAATAATGGCGCTGTATTTTATTCTATAGAAAATAACACACTGTTATAAAATGATGGATTTAGATAGCTACTTATATTTAAGAGTTTTGAATACTCTAAATTAATTACTAGTCCATATAGTTTACCGGATATTATATATTTAACGTACTAACTTTATTATCTTTAAATCACCCCAATAATTAGTTTTAAATTGTTACAGTCCTAATATATTTGCCACTACACTGACCCTAAATTTTATTGGGCCAAAATTCCAATAACTTAAGTGTCAGATTGATGGGTCATCCCTTAAGATCCACATCAACTCAACTGGTATCCACGTTATAAACTTCTATGATACTTACTATATTATTATGCGCAGGTCCAATATATTGTAGACATATTATATTTATTAAATATGGACATATAATAACATGTTTATATACTTTAAATCTACATATGATGAGATGTTCCAAATTTCGGATATCTTTACAATCTCCGACTTGGATAACTACATGTACTGAAGTGTACCCACCGTATTGTGCACTATGTAACATTTTTTTTGTTTACAGATAACCTAAGACAATATTATCATATCAAATAATAACTAAGAATAAACTAAATAGAGTCTGCCGCGACTTATCATGCACAACCAACCCAACAAAAATTTCATTCCCAACTACTTCTTTAATGATTATAGACTTCTCATGGAGTGAAGTATGGAAGTGATACAACCCGGTAATAACTATGTGTCGACTTCTAACTGATCTTACGAAATTGAGATCACTTAAAACTCAAAAAATAAAATAATAATTAAATATTGCGTTAGTAAAATAAATGTATGCATACAATCTAAAAAATTAAAAATCTCAAGAGAAAAGTTATACTATAATCGATAGAACACTCCAAGGACACACATGCAAAGAATGTGTTCGTGAAAAACTGAGGGCGGTAAGACATTAGTTAAAATGACTGTGATAATGGAGTGTGTGTACATGTGCTTAACCATGATCTAATCATTATGGATTCATTCATTTACATATGGAAACTTAATTACTACATGTTTATACTTGCTAAGACTATTTTTTTTGTTTGAGAAAGTGATAATTAAATTATTGTCATTGTATAGCGCGAATATTCTTTCAATTCTCTCAACTTTACGCAATTATATGATAAAATTTCTTAGCCAAAGTTCATGGTTTGATGCTGTAAAAAAAACCATATACTCGGGTTCCATAGTAGGGGTCGTGAAAAGAGTCTGTTTTATGTTGTTCCACCATATGCCATCTCCCTCCATAATAAATACATAACCATTAGTAGAATTTCTAGTGTATGCATACCCGGAAAAATCTGCATCGGAATACTATACAGTCTCCAGGTTATCTAATCTCGTATATGTCACTCCATAATAATTGACGCTCTTTAAGTACTGGAGCCTCATTTTTACAATATTCCATTGACAACTCATGGACCGCTCAAATTACTCACCATCATTCCAACTATGAATGCCATGTCTTGTCTGGTGCACACTTGACCATACATAATAATTATAATAGTCGAGGTATAAGAGTTTTTCTTCACGATCTGAATTTTGAATCTTCCTTGGAGCACTAATGGAGTGAGAACTTATCATATTTGGCTATATGGGACTCAACAAGTTTTTTTTTGTTTTTAAATAATAACGACGTAAAATGTTTTGTGCACTTTTTGTGAGAGATTTGTTATACAACATGGGAAATTCCTCATTATTTGGATTCCTAACACATAAGACGCTTTAACGAGGTCTTTCATGTCAAATTTCTCTGATAAAAAACTCTTGGTAGCTTATAATAAACCAGATCGTTTGTAGCACGAGTATTTCAATTACATACAACATTAAATGAATCACTTTAATCTCGACGAACTTATGATAGACTTTATGATACAATTAAAGATATGTTTGTTTGAGTTTATATGAATTTATTTAGTATGCACACCATCGATTTTAAGTCTCTGGAAACAAAGCTTTCTGGTTGTTGTATGTAAAGAATTTTTTTAATGTCTTCATCGAGAAACGTTGTCTCAACATCCATCTATTGAAGCTCTAAATCAAATTTAACAATAAGACCCATGATTATCTTAAATGATTCATTTAATAAAACTGGACAAAATTCTCAGAATAGTCAATTCTTTCATGTTGGTTGTACCATTTTGCTACAAAAGGTGCTTTATATATTTTTTTACTTTTCTTCAAGCACCACGTTTGGTTTTTCATAATCATTTACAACTTATGGTTTTCTTACCTTCAACTAAGGTGAAAATATCACGCACTGAATTATATTGGATCAAATTGTACTCTTCATTCAAGCTTAAATCCATAAGTTAGAGTTTGAACTCTTCATATCACCATTGAAGATGATTTGATCATTTTCTAAAAATATTGAAGTCTCTTCATGTTCATTAAAGAATGCCACATAATCTAAATATATTGTACTTTTTCTCTCTTAAGTGAATCTACGTAATGTAGGATCAATATATTACTCCAATTGTTGAGGTTGCTGAATTTTCTCATCAGGAACAACATCAACATTCTCTTATTAAGGTTGAAGTTCAACATACGTATGACGTAATAAATTCCCTGTCATATCGTATATGATCGGTAGACTAACTTTAGTTGGAGAATCAATATCATAATCTAAATAAATTGGTCTTAATTCTTCCTAAAAATAATATTTTTATCTGAATCATTCCTATCCAAATTTGTATCTTAAAATAAGGCAGTTACAACCTGAAAAAGTGAACGCTTAATGGGAGAGTGAAATTATCAACCCTTTGAGTGTTATGGGTAGGATATGATATGGTAGCTAAATTTTATGGATTACAACTTATGTTCGCTCGATCTGTAAGACTATTCTTCAGTTGGACATCCCAATAAATGAAAGTGTCTAAAGTTTGGCTATCGTCCTCTAAATATTTTATATTGTGTTTTAGTTGTTGTTGTCGTATGTATGTTAAGAATATATGATGCACACTAAATAGCTCCCCTCGGTTAGAAATGGATAATTATGTTTCGAAAATCATACTCCTAACCATTTATTATAATGTATGGTTTTATCGTTAATATACATAATTCATAGTGGACGGAACCGACATGCTATGTTGGAATGAAATCCATACACCTAAAGATAGAGAGATAATGGGCAAGAAAGTTTCTCTACAGAACCATCATAACTTCTATATTACTCACCACAATGGTTGGACCTGATGGTTTTAATTTATTTACCAAGATGTAACTCAACCTCGGTCTTAAAAGATTTGAACATGTCAATGGCCTCAAATTTTCTTTGCTTAGTCTGCTTCCATTTAATACACCCAACATATTTTTAAAAGTCGATGTAATCAAGGGAATATAATAGATCTTTAGCAACAAACATGTCATTTATTTTTTAGAGATGTGGTCTCAATGCTCGTGCCATAGAGAGGCTAACTTTAATAAGCAGGTTCATGTGATGCATTCGTGATAATTTGATAATTAATAAGATTACTAAATTTATATAAATTATCAACACAATCAAGCACAAGTGTACCAACTAATCTATTGTCAAAGAAAGAATGAATTTTTTTTATTACCAAACGAACAAATATAACCAACTTTTTCTAATAAAGAAAATAAAAAAAGTTCGTCATAAATAAAGAAACTAACAAAAATATTTATAATAAAATACATGTCCTGACTTTAAATTCAACTAAAAATTACAAATGGCTTCCACATGGTACATAATCCACTCGGTAGTAAAAATTATAATATCCCTATCAATAAGATATATGCTTCGGTTTAAGCCCTATAAAGAAACACATATGTGAGTTGTGGCTGTTATATCAACCCACCAAGTATCTTTAAACACTGAATTTATATTTACATCTGAAGTTACAATTGAAGAGAGCTTACATTTCTTGGCCATCTATGCATTCCATTTAGGACAATTTATGATCCGAACTTTTACAATGTAAGCATACACTAGCTTTTCCTGTATCCTTAGCTTTCTTGGGGTCACCCACTTCTTGTCTATATCCTGAAGCTAAAGTTTATCCATCTGAAATTAAATATTTTTTCCTTTTGTTCAAGGAACCACTTTTACTGACATGGACCATAATGACTTCTTTGCTCATTAGGCATGATTATCCTCTTAATTCACAATATCAAAAATGGGAGTGTTCATATTCTATTTCTTATCAAATTAATTATATATTATCTCTAAGACGTTGAATCACGGGGGGGGGGGGGGGAGATTTTAAAATGTATAACACTATAACACTCTTTAGGAGCTCAGCTTTTAGTGCCTTACAGTTTACATGATTGTTAGCCATTTTGAAAATGTGCTCTCACATTTTTCTATTTCCCTTGTATTTAATCGCGAGAGTTTACCAATCGTGCTCGTAATTTCAACATATGGTGAAATAATAAACCTCTTTCCGATATAAGAAAATATGTCACTAACATTCTTCATATGGGTGGTCTGAGAACTTAAGAAGACGTATGAGACTCCAATATGTATAATATAGTGACATAAACGTTTAGAACACTTTCACCTCTCAAAGTACAACATCTCATCGATAGTTTTGTATCTGTAAGATGGCAAAATATATCCTCCTATATCCAATGGTCTATAACATTTAATCTGAACATGAGCAAAATATTCCTTTTTCACTCTTTGAGTTTTCCCCCCGACAATATGGAATATGATTGGTGTATCTTAGCAGAGATTCACTAATTGAACTATCATAAAAGGAAGCATGAATTAATGAAAGAGTTTCTAAATAATTTCAAACATAGTCTAAAACAAAATTTGAATTTTATCAAGATGTAAGTTCTGAAATATATTTATATGAATTGACTAGTCGCGATCCTTAGCGGAGACGGTAGGCATCAGGGTGCTATACATCATTTATGAAGACATCATTCGATGGAACACAATGTTGGTTCAGTTTCATATCTAAAAATAATCAAGCCTTCCATAAGGGTCATAGTTGACTATTTCATGGTATACTAAATGAACCATTCAACAATGCGAACTAGTTATGCATTAGTATGGTGTGTGTAAATGCAACAACCACATCATGTAACGAGTTGCTCACCGTTGGAACAAATGTGAGATAGTCTTCCGTATGGGCCAACAACTTATCCATATCTATGAGTCCCAAAACCCCTTTTATTTTTTACCCGCATTGACAAATCCCATGCATGTGGGATGATAGGTCTTCCAATATAGTAGTCATATGAAGTGTTCATATTTATAAGTCATGCGAATATATGTGAAATGTTCAATTAATTGAATAAGGCTTTATAAACAATATTTTATTACCTTGTGAACATCTGAAATAATGTCTTGATTTTAAAATATTCCCTGAAATGTTTAAATAACTTAAAGGAGATGAATAACGTTCAAACTCCTAACTTGAAACAAACAATCTATGGGAATACTAAACATCACCCTATAGATACCCGTGTCCAAGTGTCAACAATAATGGGTAATTACACCCCATCCCAAAGGCCATGCATTCTCATTTACTAGATGTTACCCAATGCGTAAATATTGAGTCTTCATAGGTGTAAACCTCTAAATATTTAACATTGCACCCAAACATGACAGCACATCTATACATGCTAGTTATGAACATGATTAACATACTAAATTGGGAAACATAAAGTCAAAAGGAAAATTACTTAAGAACTAAATTGGTTTGCTACAAGTTTGAAGGGTTTTTTTTGTAGCAAACTAACACACAAACAAAATCCAAAAGTAACACTACGAACAATGGTTGTTCATCGTGCCAAAAAAAACACATTGTTCAAATTTATCATGGTGACGATATTTCATGTCGCGAAAAACTGGGTTTCTAAAGGTGATCTGATGAGTTAATATTCTTCCTTAGTAAATTATTAATTAAAAAATATAGAGAGAGAAAGATTTATAGAGTTTTTAGAGAGAGAAAGTTCAAGTACAAATGAGTTTCAAAGAAAAAGTGTCCAACCCCTTTATTAGAGTAGCCTTGCCCTTTATATAGAGGAGCCAAGACTTAGTCTCAAACTGAAATCTGTTACAAAAGAGGACTAATTGCTGTTTAGTCCTTTACAATTATACATAGTTACAAATACTCTCTAAAACTTACATAGGTTACAATTGAAGGACAAAACTTACAATACTTATAATTAAATCCTTAAATTTACATTATTTACAATCTGATCCTTAAAATCCTATTTCCATATCAGAAGCCCCCCTAGTTCTCATGTTATAAATAAATGAGAACTAAAATATCTTTGAATCCAAATGTCTTCGAATACTTCCATATGTTATATAACTTGTTATAAACTCAAAGCAATCATTCGAAGCAACCATTTTAAACAATCATTCGAAGCGCATATGAAGAACAATCATTTGAGGCACACATCAAAAAAAATTATTCGAAGTGTACTTAAAACAAATACCAACTAGCAATGACGCTAAAATCTGATAACCTTTCAAAGAAAAAAATTACTTCGAAACACTGTAATAGAAAATCGCTTCGAAATACTGTGTAAATGAACCATCCTCAAACACTTGCAAAAAATACTCTTCGAATTTTATCCATACTACATATGAAAGTAACTGTTGCATATAACCGTTCAATCCATCATAACCCTATATTTTTTAGATCCATAGCTAGAGATCTAGCCTGACAGATGTTGAGCATCTTATCAACCTATCAATTCATATTTCAACCTATCATCATAAGATTCTTTCAAACTTCACACATCTTCACTTATTTTGTATAAATTCAACCTGCCTTTCATTTTTTCATTCTCATCACACAAACGATTTTAGAGAGAAGTCAGAGCTTTTGGCTACCCTCAACTTGTTCTTCTTTTTTCTCAGTATTCTCATCACACAACCTTCATTTGGTTTCTGAGAAAGAAACCAAAAACCAAAAAATTCGAAGGCTATCCTACCCAAAACACTAGAATCTTCAGACTCTGACAGTAACTTAATCTTCAGATCGTATGACTACTTTTGTATTACGTAAAGAGCTGGAGAATATTGAAAAACAGGATATATCAATAGCCTTCTTGTCGGAACAACCACTAAAACAATCTATTACGGTAATTTCGATCCAACTAAAGTTCCTGCTCTTTCACCTTCTCCCATAGTCGAAGAGCGTTCTTCATCTAAAATCCTAGGCCCTAAAACACCTCGAGCCTCATCATCTCAAAGTAAAGTTTCTCCTCTGATTAGTGAAAAATCCCCTTTAAAACCAAAGCTAAATATTCCCTCTTCGAATCATTCTTCAGTAACCAGAAAAAGAAGAAGTTTCATTTCCATGGGAGATGAGTCAGAAATTATCTGAAATCCTTCCCCTTCAAATCTAAATTCTGAAAATCCTCCTCAAAGAGAAATTACTGAGGAAACCCCTCGAACAAGTAGCCCTTTACCATTAGCTGTTAATCCAATACCTTGAAATCTTCAAGAAGAAATATCGAAAGCCAATGATTCTGATTCTGAGGAAACTAAAATCGATCTCGAGGCTGAATCTGTCGATGGGAACTCTGTAAATACTCATAAACCTCAACAGGAAACAGACACTTGCTTTGTTTTCGAAAAAGAAAGAGCGAAGATTAGAAAAAACCTGAGGAATCTTGAAGGTAAATACATCATTGCACTGAAACAGTTTCGCTACATATATTACAAAGATAGACAAGCTTCGGCTCTGAAAAAGCAATAGGGAAAGGGAGATAACATAACGCTTCGACTACCCAAATAAGGAGAAACTCCTTTGGATTGCAAAGATGCCGAGCTGATAGTCTACCCTGAGATCATTAATTGGGGCTTCGATTTCCACTGGATCCTATAATCGTGGAATACTTTGAACTGCTCAGCTTATGTCCTACTCATGTGACACTGAATCAGTGGTTCACCCTTATGTTAGTGATAATGGCATCTCGACTGTCTCAGATTCCCATTAGCATCAAATACTTCATCTCCTTGACCTAATTATCAAAAGGTCTGAAGCTTCCCTTTTACTATCTCACCCTGATGGATGACCTCAAGATCTTCGAAGATCTCTTATAGGCTGAAAAATTCTCGAAGCAGAAATTCATCTTTATATCCGGAGCGTGGGAAAATGACAAAGAAATTTCCGAAGCCAATCCTTCAAAGCTAAATCTCGTCTGGAGAAGCAATCGTAAGAACTTAGAAATTTTTACATTCTCAAATAAAATTTACACTTTTTTTAGTTTTCTGCTTTTCTAATTATTTCAGAAATTTTGAGGCATAACTCATCACTAGGGATGGCAATGATTCGGGATGGGTGCGGGTATAGCTAAACCCGTAACCCATCCCGTCTATATTTTTCCAAACCCATACCCTAACCCGTACCCGTCGGGTAGTAATATTTTTTTCCCACACCCGAACCCGCCGGGTTCGGGTACCCATCCGCGGGTACCCATTGAAGTTAAGGTTTCTTTTAAAAAAAAACTATGCATTGTTCTCTAGATTTAAACCAATTCTTAAAAAAATACTCCAACCTAATGCTAATTGTTATCTATTAATAATTAATACATAGTTTTTGGTATATGTTAGTAAATCATGTTCTTATAATTTAATTAGTTATATTATTAGTTTATCTTGAGTTTGATACTAATTGCAGAAAAAAGAAAAGATGTTTAAAAAATATAAATCATCAAATATAATATTAAAATCTAGAATAATGTTTTGTGATCTATTAATAATTGATATATGATTTTGGAATATGTTAATAATTTTTTTTATTTCATAAATAATAATATTATTAGACCAAAAAAGAAAAAAATATATTTCAAAATGGAGAAATTGAAAAATCAAATTTAATATTTAAATGTAATAATATATTTTTCAAAATATACGGTATCTAGTGATAATTAACAAATATTTTGTATTTTTATACTGTTATTAATAATTAATATATGGTTTTGGTATATGTTAGTATTTTTTTAATTTAATTAATAATACTAATAATATTAGTCTCATATTGATAGTATCAGTTTTGTAAAGAAAAATAAAAAAAATATTAAAAGAAAAGATTTTAAAAATTAAATTTAATATTTAAATAGAACAATATTTTTTAAAAGTATATCCTATATATTAACAGATAATATATGGTTTGGTTATTACAGAATACATATACTAATATTAATAACTTTATTTTAAAGTTTGATAACTAATATTAAATGATATAATATTTTATATAATATTAATTTAACGGGTACCCATCGGGTATTATCCAGTGGGTCGGGTTCGGGTTGGGTATCCGTGGGAAATTATTTAAACCCATAACCATCCCATACTCGGCGGGTAGTAAATTTTCAAACCCACAACCCATCCGTGGGAAATTTTTAAAACCCATAACCCATCCCATCGGATCGGCTCGGGTCGGGTACCCGCGGGTTCGGAAAAAATTGCCATCCCTACTTATCACGTTGTCCAGCTGCCAGGGTGATTTTCCAAAAGTTTGCCAATTGGGCTGAGAAAGAATTGAACAACGCATTTCAACCGCCTTCCACCCCATAAATTTCCTCCACTGTCATATGTTTCCAATCTCAGAAGGTGCCTTTCCACCTCAAGATCTGATGGCAGAGCCGGATCCGAAGATAGTCTGCAAACGGATATCTCAACCTGATTGCAAAGTCTTCTTTCCCATTTGCAACATATCAGAGAACCATTTACCAAAAAAGAAGAAAGAAAAGCTGTCAAAGAAAAGAAAGGTAAAAAGGCAGCTAGCCCTTCAACTCCCTCGAAGCCAAATCCTCGAAAAAGAAAAACTGCAGAACAAACTCTCTTACCCATCAAAGATTGTAAAGATCAAGAACCGTCCTCAAAGAAAAAGAAGGCTTCTTCTGGTTCCCATGGAAAGAAAAAGAAACAAACAAGAATCACTTTGTATACATTCGTTGACGAAGATGAAAACACTGCTGATGGAAACCAACAACACCCACAAAACCCTTCGACTGAAGAAAAACCAAACAAAGACAACCATGTGATTATCATCGAGGACAGTACTTCCAACGAAAATTAGGCTACTGCAAACTTCGATCCTGATATGTTTATCAATTTTGAGAACACTGAAGCGCTTACTGGTGAAGAGGATCATGTTCTTCAATTCATTCAAAATCACATTCTTAACTTTGGGAGACCAACACGAACCGATGATCCTCCAGAATTTACCCGTTCTCATGATCCTATCACCTCTCTGAATATGATTCAACGTCCTAGCACATCGGAACTTCGTCTTCCTCCTCCAAATCCTGCAATCGCTGTCTCGCTTCAACTATTTACCGATCTTGAAACTGCAGCAAAGGAACTTGTTTCTCAAGTCGAAGCTTCTCAAAACCAACTAAAGCAATTGACCAAATGTATGGTTTATTACAAAGAAGCTTACGAGGCTGAGAAAAAATTTAGAGAAGATTTGCACGACAAGGTAGTTGATCAATTTCATATGTACGAAATAGAAAGATCTGAGCACATAAAATCTGCTCTATGCATGAAGAAAAAATCTGTGAATCACACACATAGTTGATACAGAATTGCTCACAAACTCTCATGAGACAGAAATGAACAAACTTAAGGCTGATCATGCTACTAAACTGGCCACTGAAAAATCCAACTCGACTGAGCTTTGAAATTTTGTCACTCTTTGCGAGACAAATAATAAAGAGCTAACCGATGAGATAGCTAAATTGAAGAAGGATTTTAAAATGGAAAAAGCTACTGTTGTAACTGCTGCCGAGGCTGAGCTTTTGAAAGATATGCAGACTGCTATTAACGTCGGAAAAGAAGATGCAACCATTCTCCTTCTTCGAGAGCTTCACGCTGCTTATCCAAAAATCAACCTTACAAGTTTTTGGAATGACATTTCTGAAGAGAAACTCCCTAGTGAAGCTTTCGACCCTACTCTCGGTTCATTATCTTCAGAAGATGAATCGTCCGAGGAGGAAGAGTCCTCTACTTAATTTTATCACTTTTTTTTATCTTTATCATATTAAGAAATTTCTTTTTGTACCTCAACAAATTAATCTAAATGACAAACGGTTTCTGTATTTTATCATTCTATTTGCATATTATTCGATGGTAAATTTCAAAAACAAAATAATTATAAAATGTAAACTTACCACCTTAAATACCTTAACGAAATTGGTGAATATAGTAGCTCTTCAAAAAATTCTCAATGAGTTGTTAAGTTTTGGTAGTTCTTCGAAAAAATTTCAGTGTGTTGTTAAGCGTTCACTTCAAAATTATAATGTAATGTGATTAACATGGTTGTTTCTTCGAAAAGTGTCATAAACACTTCAGAACATTCTACTCTTAACCAATTTCAAAGATGATCAGTCTCTGATAATTTGTCAAGATAGTATTAAAAAATGTGTAAACAACCATTGGCCAAAAACAAACTTTATTGATAATATTGAATATGTACACGACGCCTCGTTAAAACCTTCCTGGCCCAACAGGATAGGAAAGAGTGCGCCATTCAATAGCAAAAAATTCCAAAATACAAAAAACGCATCAACTCCCAGTAAAGCTTCAAGTATTGAATATTCCACAGATGTTTAAGCATCCGCCCCTCAAAATCACAAAGAGGATGGGACCCCGGCTTAATTCCTTCAACAACCGTATAAGGCCCTTCCCAATTCGGAGCCATTTTTCTGAAGTTCTTCTCCTTTGTGTGCAAGAAAACTTTTCTCAACACCTTATCACCTTCTTTAAATTCTCCTCTCTTCAACTTCGAATCATGTATATTTCTCATAAGAGTTTGATAGTGAATTACATTCAGATGAGCTCGAACTCTTTTTTCCTCAATCAGATCCAAATTAGCCCTTCGAACTTCATCATTAGACCTTTCAGAATATTGAGCTATTCTAAAAGATGACATCGTAGATTCTATGGGGCTGACTGCATCCATTCCATATGCCAAAGCAAAATGAGTCTCTTTTGTATCCTCTCTAGGTCTTGTTCGATAAGCCCAAAGTACCTCTTTCAAATAGTTTGGAAATTTTCTTACTGCCCCCGTCAAATTCTTCTTCAAGCAATCTAAAAGTGTTCTATTTTTCACTTTTACTTGCCCATTGGCTTGAGGATGAAAAGGCGTAAAAAACACTGTTGAATTCCTTTAGAAGTACAAAATGAAGTCATCTCCTCGTTATTAAACTTAGGGCCATTATCTGTTGTAATCCTTCGAGGAACTCCAAAATGACAACAGATATTGTTTACAATAAATTTGATGACATCCTTTGCTTTTGTTCCTGATAACGGCTCTGCCTCTGCCCACTTTGTAAAATAATCAACCGCTACAATTATCATCTGTCTTCCTCTAGAAGCCATCGGCAAAGGTCTCACGAGATCAATTCCACATATATCAAATGGTATTGCCTCGGATATAGATATAAGCGGTACCGTTGGTCTGTGAATAACATTGGAAAATCTCTGATAAGTATCACAACATCGAACTAAATTCTTAGCATCGTTCATGATTGTAAGCCAATAGAACCCTGCAAGTAAAACTCGACGTGATAGAGCTTTGAACTCGCAATGAGCTGACCCTTCACCATCATGCAACTCTGATAATACTTCTTGTGATTCTTGTTTGCATAAACATCTTAAGAATGGCCTGCTCAGTGCCTTTTTATACAAAATTCCATCAAGTATTATATATCTGAAGGCTTTACTTCTCAACTTTGTGGCCAATTGTGAATCATCTGGTAGTATTCCTTGAGTAAAAAAGTTAAGGATAACTGATATCGCCTCGGATTTCACCAGTCGTAAAAAAATTCATCTATACATTCACATGGGCTAGAGTGAGTAACAATTGAAGGATTTTCTTGTAGGAAAATCCAAGGATATTCTTCCTTGTAAGAAATGTTTGCTAAAGAATCATCCACCATGTTACTTTCTCGCCCAATATTTTCCAAAACAATGTTGTCAAACAGAAGTATTAAATTCCAAAGTTCCCGAAGATATAAAATCAAACGATCCTTTCTTGCTTTGGAAAATCCAGATACCTGATTTCCTAAGAATTGAGAATCCGTTTCCAAGCGTACTGAAGTTGCCCCAATTTTTTTTGACAATCTCAAACCTGCTAAATCAGTTTCGTATTCAGCTTCGTTGTTCAAAGCATGAAAACCAAATTTAATAAATTGAATCATTGTTTCTCTCGTTGGAACTATTAACTGAACCCCAGCACTGCATCCTGAAATACTAGAGCCTCCATCTGTTCAGACAACCCACCTCGAATCAACAGGTACGACTTATTTGTTTTCTTCCTCCTCTGAACAGCTTGAGTGTAATGCAACAAAAAGAATCTGCCAATGCTTACGCCTTTATTGCAGTTCGAGGTGTGAACAAAATATTATAGTCCGCTAACTCCACTGACCATTTGGTCATTCTCCCCGAAATATCAGATCGTTGCAAAACACGTTTTAAGGGAATGAAGTTCGGACTTCAATCAGTACGTGCTTGAAAATATGGACGCATCTTTCTAGTAGCAATCACCAGCGCTAATGCCATTTTTTCTAATTTCATATATCTCTTTTATGTTGCCACCAAACTTTTACTATTGTAATACACCGACTTCGGAACTCCTGAATCTTCACTGATTAATACTGCACTTAGTGCAAAATCTGATACCGCGATGTACAAGAATAATTTCTCCCAATTTCGAGGCTTTGACAAAATTTCTGGTGATGACAACAAATGTTTAATATTTGTGAAAGATATTTCATATTCCGATGTCCATTCAAACTTGCTGGGTCCTCGTAACACTTGAAAGAAAGGAACACATTTGTTAGAAAATCTAGAAATAAATCGATTAAGTGCTGCTAACCTTCTTATCAGAATTTGCATTTCTTTGATTGACCGAGGAGAATTCATTGTTATCAAAGCTTTTAATTGTTCTGGGTCAGCTTTTATTCCTTTTTCACTGATGACAAAATCCAAAAACTTCCCCGATCGAACTCCGAAGGTGCACTTCTCAGGATTTAATTTCAACCTGATTGCCCTTAAATTCAAAAAAGCTTCGTCTAAATCATCAAGGTGCATTTCATCATTTGAGCTTTTTACTACCATGTGATCTATATACACCTCCATATTTCTTCCGATCTGAGTAGCAAAAGAATTATTCATCAATCTCTGATAAGTGGCTCTAACATTTTTCAATCCGAAGGGCATTACCCTATAACAATGAAAGGCTGTATCAGTTATAAAAGTTGTGCATTCTTGATCTTTTGGATCCATTTGGATTTGATTATATCCTGCAAAAGCATCCATAAAAGTTAAAATTTTATTCCCTGAAGTAGAGTCAATCAAATGATCTATTCAAATCTGTAAAATCCACACACATTCTCTATTTCTCATTCTTCTTTTTTACTACCACCGAATTTTCCGTCCACAAAGGATACTATGACTCCCTTATGTGCCCGACCTTAGATAACCGATCCACTTCAGCAATTATTGCTTCTGCTTTTTCCGAGGAAAACGCTCTTCTTTTCTGAATAACTGGTTTGACCTTCAAATCTATAGCCAAACTGTGACGAATTATTTCAATGGGTACTCCTGTTACATCCTCTGTCCTCCAAGCGAAGACATCCAAATTTTAGGATAAGAAATCAAACAATTGTTGACGTAGAAAATGGGTCAATAAAGTTCCAATTCGAAGTACCTTTCCTTCTGAAAACGTAAACTCCTCTATTTCTTCGTTCACCGTTAAAGACCCTAGGGTTTCCCTCGGATTGTCTCTTCCACATCCGAGTGTTCCTTTTCTAATTTCTATTCACGCATTAAATCTCCACTGTTGGACCCTCGGATCCGAAGTGCAATGGCATAGCATTCCCTCGCAACCTTCTGATCGCCTCGAACGACCCTAACTCTATCTCCAACCACATATTTAAAGCACCGATGAACTATAGACACAACCCCGTACATTCTTGAAGTCCATGATCTTCCAAAAATATCATTATAACTTGTGGGACAGTCCACCACCACAAAAAGTCCTTGGACCTTTTTCTTAAATGGTTCTTTTCCCAAACTCACCTCACCCTCGAACTCTCCAACAACACGAGCTGTTACTCCCGTGAGTCCAATAATCGTTCGATTCGATTGATAAATCCAAGGTGTATTTGTCATTATCTCATAGGTGGATTTAAAAAGGACATTGGCAGAACTGCGAGTTTCAATCAGCACACGTCGAATTTCGATGCCAGCCACCTCAGCTCTAATCACCACAGCATCTTCATGTGGTCCTGCAATACCTCACATATCGTTTTCTTCAAACAAAATGAAAGGAATATCTTTCTTCCCATACAAGTGCATAGACATATTTCTTTCAATTTGAGTTTTCAAGTCGAGAACATGCCTCTTCCTCAAAGTATCCGAGTTTCCAGTCATTGAATCGCCTCCGAATAGCCAACAATTCAAAAAACTTGCATAACTCCCGAACACGTCCCTTTTCTACAGGATCTTCGACTGCAATCAGAAGCAATATGTTCTGATCTTTTTCATCATACTCAGAAGAAGCATCAAAAGGCTCAGCTTGTGGATCCAAAATCATCAAATTCTTAGCTGGCGGTGCAGCCTTCGAAGTTGATGCACCATTATTTTTTGATGCGCTCTCTTGCGATTTCACATAAGTCAGGAGCTTTCCATTTTCAATCAAATACTGGATCTCTTTCTTTAGAGCAATACAGTCATTTGTATCATGTCCAATATCATCATGATATCTGCAAAACTTGTTATTCCTCTCCTCCCTTGGCCTACTAGTTGGGGTTGGCTTCCTAAAATTTATGAAGCTCTTGGTCTTATCCTAGATGACAGAAATATTCTCTGTCAAATCAGCATAGTATTCTGGTTTGACCCATATATTTGGTCTAGGCCTGTATTAAGTGTTATATGGAGAGTGATTTGTATAACCACCACTCCAATGAGGCAAATTATTATTCTTTTGCCTCGACTGCTGATTTCCATTTCCATTACCATTCGAGGGCTACCCCTGATTATTGGCTGCATGTCCCGATGTTTTTGAAGTACTGACTGGTTCGCCTCAGACTCTAGTCGACTCCTCCACTTTGATCTGATCCTCAACTTGAGCCATCAAGTCGTCGTCTCATTAGACAGATCCCCTAGCAATAACCCTTGGCAAAAAGCTGTCATTGCCACATTTTCCTCACAGTTGTCCAAACTAGCCTTGGTCAACACAAATCTTTTTGTATAATCTTTCAATTTTCTCCAAGTACCTGTTTGCACTGAATAATGGTATCACCATTTTCTCTCATCTCTTTGCTTACCACAAACTGCCTTGGAATGCAGTATAAAAATCTCTGAAATTTGAAATGGACCCCCTTGGAATCCGATTGTACCACTTAAGAGTTGTTCCTTTAAAAGTCTGAGAAAATGCACGAAACACCAGCCGGTCGTCATCTTCGAATTTCATCATATAATTTTTGAATTGTTCGATGTGATCATCGAGATCCTGCATCTCATCGAACTTCTCAACCTTCGAAATATCAAAACGTTTCGGAAGCATCATAGAACGAATTTCATTTGTCAATGGAGAATTTCTCTACTCAACTCCTTGAACGAACTGATCATTCGTTCCCATCATAACATACAAATTCCGATTAGTTTCAGCATACTGATTCGAGGTATTTCCTTCGTACCAAGTAAAACGAGCAGCATTATCCTTCTTAGATTTACTCTCCTTTTTGTGTTTCCTCGACTGATCTTTGTCTGATTCTTCTTTTGAAGAACCTCTATATCTCTTAAAGCCCGAAGCAAAACTTTCTACCTCCTCGTCGCTAGAGGTCACATATTTATGCTTATCTTTTTTCTCCTTACGAGACGAATATCGCTCTTTAGAGACACAAAACGCGTTTTTTGTGCTCGGATTTAGCTCGTCGATCATCAAAAGATCGATCTGAATGAGCTCCTATCTCAGTCTTTTTTGTTTCTTGTCTAACACTGGATCTAACTTTCGCCGAGTGAATCTCTTGTTATCTCCGTTCATATTTTTCATTCAATGCATTAACGTTGTCCAAAAGCTGGTTCATTCGAACCTCAGTATCCGAATGTGTTTGGATTGGAGATGATCCATCAGGTCCACCTCCCTGTAAATCTTCTTTTAGAGTTTCTATCGGTGATCAAAGAGTAGGATTATTCTTAGGATTCATTATACTAATTTTGAACAGAAAATACAACAAGCTTGTATTAATTTCGAGTTGAATAAGTCACTGATTTGTTTTGTTCAAGTCCCTAGTGGATTCGCCAATTTGATGAGTTAATATTCTTCCTTGGTAAATTGTTAATTGAGAAATCTAGAGAGAGAAAGAGTTAAAGAGTTTTTTGAGAGAGAAAGTTCAAGTACAAATGAGTTTCAAAGAAAAAGTGTTCAACCCCTTTATTAGAGTAGCCTTGCCCTTTATATAGAGGAGCCAAGACTTAGTCTCAAACTGAAATCTATTACAAAAGAGGACTAATTGTTGTTTAGTCTTTTACAATTATACATAGTTACAAATACTCTCTAAAACTTACATAGGTTACAATTTAAGGACAAAACTTACAAAACTTATAATTAAATCCTTAAATTTACATTATTTACAATTTGGTCCTCAAAATCTTATTCCCATATCAGGTTCAACGTAGTAATCTTTGGGGATCAAAAGTTAAAACCCTAGTTTGATCCAGATTAGGTTTTTGCTCGAATATTTTTTGAATTTTAGACCTACAAATTTAATCATGCAATACAATTACCCAACTATGTTCTCTCGATTTCACCAGACCATAATGTTGCATACGACATTCTCTAACCCCTAACGTGCTTGATGGTCTCAGAATCATAAAAAAATAGAATATTTATCCTAATCTAAATCAATGCATGAAATTAGTTTTGGAAGAATTAATTGAGAGGTATACGCGACTTCAAATCATATAGGAATTAGTTATTTGTGATATCAGTTGTTATATAAAATCATCATAGGGTCAGAAACCCTAAAAGCGCTAAAGGGAATCATTTGATTTGAGAGCAAGTATAATGAGGTGAAGATAAAATTACCGGGTTGCATGTCTTCAAGTTTTATTTCATCTCATTTAGTAAGCATGGGCATATGGGTATGGAACCGAAGAACCGAACCAAAATAACGGATTTGGTTCGGTTCCGGTTCCTTATAAATCCCCGTACGGTTTCTTATCTTAAATACCCACGGTTCTCGGTTCCGAACCGAGAACCGAATAGTACCCATAAAGAACCGAATAAGCAATAGTACCCTTGAATATCCATGGTCCACTGTTCGATTCCAAACGATTCTTTTGGTTACAAAGTAACCATTTGGTTCTTTTCGGGTTCAGTTACAAACAGTTTTTTTGGTTAGAAAGTAACCATTTGGTTAGAAAATAACCATTTCGTTTCTTTAGGGTTCGTCTACAAACGGTTCTTCTCGTTACAAACCATTTGGTTAGAAAGTAACCATTTCGAACCGAAACCCGAATGTAACCGAACCGAACCGAGAAGAACCGAACCGAACCGAATTTTAATCGGTTCCTAAATGGGTAGCAGTTTTAAAGAACCGAAAGAACCGAGAACCGAACAAAACCTAACCGAATTTTAATCGGTTCCTAAATGGGTACTAGTTCTAAAGAACCGAAAGAACCGAGAACTGAAAGAACCAAACCGAATCGAACCGAAAAACCGAATGTCCATACCTATCATTTACAACGAAAACCTTTTGATCTTAGCTCTTAAAAAAACAGGTTACATATTTTTCCACAATTTGCAAGCTGTTATAATTGTTGTCTTTGAAAGATAAAGATAACAACACAAAATGAAAGATAACAATCTAGCACTCTGGATTAGTAATAAAGAAGAACAGGGAGAGAGAGCTAGAGAGTAGTTGTATTTTTGTTCTAGAGAAAATAACACGATATTTAAATTAAGTCTTTAGACAACTACTTACATTTAAGGGGTCTCTAATCGTCTCCCAAACAGATTATAAAACATGTTTTCATACAACAAAATCATGATGTTGATTTGAATAGGTCGTTAACTCTAGTTTCAATTGTGTCAACTCCATTAAAAACAATTATATTTATTAAAATTATTAATTTAAATTATTTAAAGATACCCGGTTAATTAATTTTTTTTTTCGAAGAGAACCCGCAGCCGCTACTCAGAGTGCAATGAGTGTACACAGAGTAAAGTCTCAGTCTGACGCGATAGCCTGCAAACCAACGCCAGAAGGTAAACCACACAAGGTGACAGGGCTCAGCCGAGAAAGCGTATGTAGAGGGACTCGAACTCATGACCTTTTAGTCATAAAATTGCCATACTCAACCAACTCGGCTACCTCCGTTAGGGGCTATTTAATTAAATTTTAACTCTTTTATGACAGGATAAAACTTGACCAAAATATTATATATTGTAAATGCAAATGTTTTTCCCGCAAATTTCATATTATCATATAGTAAATGTTAAAAACCTTATATTTGGATTTGGTCTACTAAACTAATACCCACTGTTTTTTATAAACTTAATTCATTTCCATCCGCTTAATGAAAATCCTGACATGATGACCGGTTCTAATATATGGATTTTGGCCTGCTAAAACAACATCAAATGTTTTTTAAAACCAAATTTCAATTGAATTAAAATTTGGACATGATGACTGGTTCAATTTACACATAAATAGGGCCAGCTCCTTTACAAACCCTTTTCACAAATATAATAAAGCTATGTAAAATATAAAATAAGAAAAATATTATTGAGGTTTATCTTGATAGTCCGTGTACGTTCTTCACTTTACTATATAATATACTCAAGACAGCAAGCAATTTAATTTCTTGAAGAGTTTCAAGACTTTTATTCTATCTCTAGAAAAATGCAAATTTCAATTGGCATAGTTGCACTGTCTCTTGCTTTTGTGAGTATAACTATATGGGGATGGAAGACACTAAATTGGGTGTGGCTAAGGCCAAAGAAAGTAGAGAAGCTCTTAAGACAACAAGGTCTAAAAGGAAGTCCATATCAGCTTCTTGTTGGTGACATGAAAAAACAATCACATATGGTTAAGAGATCAATCTCGAAAACCATAGATCTCGCTGATAATATATTACCTCATGTCGTCCCATTTATTCACGAGACTATAAAATATTACGGTACGCCATATTTTATCAGCATAGGCATCTATACAAAATGATTTGATTTCTAATGTTTTGAAGTTAATTGGCAGGCAAAAATTGTTTTACATGGTTTGGCCCTATACCAAGAGTGATGGTAATGGATCCTGAGCATATCAAAGAAGCATTGACCAATATTTACGATTTCCAAAAGCCGAATTCTAATCCTCACATTAAGTTGCTCATGCCTGGACTTATAAGCCTTGATGGTCAGAAATGGGCTAAGCATAGGAAGATCATCAACCCAGCTTTTCACATAGAGAAACTCAAGGTTTTCTTATACTTTTAGTACATGGTTTCATATTCTATAAGACCCTGGTGTTTATATATAAAATTGAGCTAAATGAGTTTCAACAATCCATCAACCATATTTCTGTTTTCTAATTGTACGCAGATAATGGAATGGGTGTTTTACCAAAGTTGTAGTCATATGATTAGCCAATGGGAGAAGCTACTGTCCGGTAAAAGATCATACGAAGTTGATGTATGGCCGTATATTGTAGATTTGACATCTGATGTGATTTCACGAGCAACTTTCGCTAGCAGCCACTTAGCAGGAAGAAAAATCTTTAAACTTTTGCAAGAAAAAAACCAACTTATAATTCAAGCAACGGTAACACATTTTGTTCCTGGTTGGAGGTAAACTTTATTCGTCGAATTACGTAGCGTCGAATTTCTAAACCATTGGATAAACAATAAGCTTTATGTGTTGACACTAGTTAATGAATGTAGATTTCTACCGACTAAGTTGAACAGAAAGATGAAAGAAGTAGAGAGGAGAGTTCAAGATTGTCTTATAGATATTATAGATCAAAGAGAGAAGGATATGAAAGGAGGAGAAATTCGCAAGGATGACTTATTAGGTATATTATTGGAATCAAACTTCAGACAAATTCAAGAACATGGAGTAAATAAAAACATAGGTTTGAGTATCAAAGATGTTACCGAAGAGTGCAAGATATTTTATTTAGCTGGTCAAGAAACTACTTCGGTCTTGCTAGTTTGGACACTTATCTTATTGGCTAAGCATCAAAACTGGCAGTCTCAAGCAAGAGAGGAAATTTTACAAGTTTTCGGGCAAAACAAGCCTGATTATGATGGCCTAAACCGTCTTAAGATTGTAAGTATCTTTACTTTTTAAGTGTTTAGATTGCATTTTAGAGACCCTCACACAACTAATACAAACAGAAATTTAAACTGTTCAATAGTTAACAAGACTTTTCCAACCATGTTTAATTATTGACAGATGACAATGGTTTTGAACGAGGTTCTTAGGCTATACCCACCGGCATCATTGATTATTCGAGCTATAACAAAAGACATGAAACTTGGAAATATTACACTACCGGCCGGCACAGAGATTTGCATACCGACAATCTTAATTCAACATGATACTGAACTATGGGGTGAAGATGCGACCCAGTTTAGACCCGAGAGATTTGCAGATGGAATTTCAAAGGCCACTCAAAACCAAATTTCATATCTTCCTTTCGGATATGGACCAAGAATTTGCATTGGTCGGAATTTTGCTTTGGCCGAAGTTAAGATGGCTTTGTGCTGTATTTTCAGACAATTTTCGGTCGAGTTATCGCCATCCTATTCTCATTCTCCTTATTCGTCCATTAATATTATTCGACCCGAGTTTGGTGCTCAATTGATTCTTCACAAATTATAGTGCTACTTCGTCTTATCATTGAGATTTTATGTATGAATAATGTATTTATTGTAAAATTCTTATGAATGTAAATCTGTAAATTTCGATGTTGTAAGGACAATGATTGTATGTATTTCTGGGACATTGTACTATAATTCGCATTCAGTGTCATGTTTAGACATTAGTTTTGATTGAATATATATTTATAGAGACAGAAAAGAAGACTAGAAGCTGCTAGAGTTAGAACTGAAAACTGGCAGTTTAGTTCCCTGCCTATGTCAAACAGCCAAACGGAGAGTTTTGTTACAGAAACATAACGCGGAGTTTAAGGAAAGAAATTTAGTAGTTTTTTCTCAATTAATCGGATTAAATTAGAATTAAAAAAAAAATTGTTGTCTTTTCTTTTTTTTCAGCGGTTACTTTTTTTTAGTAACTATTGGGAAATTGTAGTCTTTTCAAAATCAATCCCATTAAATTAGAATATAAAAGTTTTGGTAGTTTTTTTTAAGACTCAATTGGATAAAATTATAATATTTTTTTTAAAAAAATGATTGTTTTAGTATATTTTTTTTATAACTAAAATGAAATATATATTTTCAACCAAATTTTTAAAAAAAATGGTATAGCCAATTTTTAACCATTCGAATTAATGTCATTGCAAATATGATATAAATGGTTATTTTCAAAAATTTAAATTTTCAGTAAATTTAATCCGGTCAGGATTCGGAAGGAGTTGTTCTCCCTAGCGAGAGTCACAATATAATCAAATAAACTTACACTCCGCGCATTCCAACTTGTTAAATGAAGTATCATGATTACATTGGTCAACTAATCAATCTAATTACACTAAAATATCTAACGAATCTCCTATGTTTTAGTGCAATTCATGATTAATTAAAACACAATCACAACAAACATTAAATTTATGCATAAATAAGATATCGTGACAATTGAATTTCATATTAGTATAGTTCAAATTTCGAATATTTGAACATCAAGGTATCAATATGGATTGAACATTTGTTATTTATAGCGAATATATGAAGACAATATACACATAAATTTACATTCTAATTATTTGACATTATTTTTACTAGCCTTGTGTCGTGATCCTTCTTAAGCATATCAAAGTCAACGCATTACTTCTTGAAGCGGCTAAACTTCATGCTCAAATAGTTAACTATTTTAGTCTTGCACATA
This sequence comes from Limnanthes douglasii subsp. nivea, assembly GCA_036936605.1. Classification (NCBI taxonomy): domain Eukaryota; kingdom Viridiplantae; phylum Streptophyta; class Magnoliopsida; order Brassicales; family Limnanthaceae; genus Limnanthes; species Limnanthes douglasii. The sequence goes on from JAUPFV010000003.1 coordinate 120,124,084, forward strand.
CGAATGCAATTTTTCAAAATAATTATTAAGAAGATAAACTTCAACCTCCAGAACTTGTAAGTCAAGTGACCTTATTAAAAATACCGAAGATAATTAGTTATACAGCTTATGCGGACTGTGTCTAGAACTCGAACTAAAAACCAAGTGGGTGTATCTCATACAAATCGAAAAGCTGAAGTTCAGTCTAACCTGTACACGACAACAAAACTTCGTCACCACCAGGATGGTCATCCAAGAACTTTGTGACATCGTATACCTGTTCAAACAAAATTGCGTGAAATGTTTTACAAATGATTCGTACAATCAGCTATAGGTAATGAGTTTACAGTGAGAAAGCAAAGAAAATTAACGAGAAACTCGAAGGGAGATCACAAAACATGTAGCACCACAAGATTCACACGATGGAAAGTAGAATTTGATATTCCACACAAAGACAAACAAAATAAGTGTAAGACTTTTCGTACCGAGACTAAATGGATAAAAAGAAACTAAGAAACTTACGAACATAAAGCAAATTCCTAGAGTTAAATGTAAAAATACCGATTTAACCTAGAGCGATTTAAGATACTCTAGACTCATACCTCTAATCAACAGAAACTTGTTTCACTCGTAATCCCTTAACTTTAGGTCAAAGTTAAAATATAGTCACCAACATGAATTAACGCATGTACCCTTCTATACAATTAACGTGAGCCACGTTACGTGGCACATATTCTAGTTGTATTAGTATTGATTGGTTATTATTATATACCTCACATTATTTATCTTACGTGGATTAATATTATGGTGTTTTTTAATCCTAAGTTATTTTATACACAAATTTTCATTGGTTAATACTTGAATTTAATATCTCACTTAACTAAATTAATAAATTAAGTCTGAAATCTTCAAATTTTACCTAATCCCTACATTACCTCATTCTCTCATCAACACAATCCCTAAATCTCTAAATCAACTAAATTCTCTCATTCTCTTGTCGGCACTTACATTTTATATTCTCTCATTCACTCCGTGAAACTGAGCTCTCTATCATCTTAGTCGAGTCGAAGTCTCAATTTGTCATCCGAGTGAAATATATTTTGTCCTATACATAAATCGCGATGGTGGGTTTAAGAAGAAAAAATTGAAGGTTAAAATCAAATACGATTTATTTTCCAAAAAATTATGACGGTACAATTGTTATATTCAATTTGAGATATTATGAGATATTGCACTTAATTACTGATTCCATTTTTGTTTAGTGATTTTTTATCTAAAATATTATGAAATGTTAATTTGAGATAGTGTGAGAAATTGTAGTTGATTACTGTATCTATTTGAAATACTTTGAAGTGATAATCTTAAGATACAATGAGATATTACATTTGATTACTAATTCCACTTTCGATGAAGTGTTACTTTGAGATATTATATTTAATTTGAGAATATTTTACTTGCATGTGTGAATAAAAGACTTATTCACCATGATTGTATGTTATGGGTGATAAATTTATGATACAAAATGGGAATACATCATATCGGGATGAGAATGAGTAACTCATTGACAATGTCAACCAAAACTTCATTTTTTTTATTTATCTCACTGAAGACATCTACAATACTAGCAAGCTAAAAAAGAAGTTTTTGTAATGAAATTTTCTTATTTGATAAGGGAATAGGTACCCGCAGCCAATATAAAAGAGAAACATCAAAGCAGAGTAGAACAAAACAGAGCATAACCAAGCATAACAGAATAAAGTAGAGCAGAACAAAGAAAAGCAGAACAAAAGAAAAGTCAAAGAAGGACCGGAAAAGCAGACAAAACATTCAATCCGAGTAGGATAGATATAAAATCAAGCACGCTCGATCTAAGTCGAGCAGGGCATGATCATAGATAGGCACGTTCGACTGAAGCTCATACACCGAACACAGAAGATACGAAAGCCAAGCCGCGGTCAACATTTAGTCAAGCAGAGCATGATCGAGTGTAGGCACGCTCGGCGCAAGTTGATAGGGAATTTGGTGCGCGCGACCGGATACTTCACAAATGGACTCGGTCAAGGACAAGTTAACACCAGATCCGACCGTGTAAACGAGCCAGCACCAAAGTCGACCGAGCAAGACAGCAAAAGCGGCTCTGCTCGACAAGTCGCCAAACTAACCGTTTATATCAACAAGCATTAATGAAGTCAGCATGGTGGACTGTATTGAATACCACTAATCAGGGATGGATAGTCAACAATCAAATATTCAGGGATCGCTGATTAAGGAGAATATATAGCAATCAATTTAATGTAGGTCTCAGCTCATCAAGTATATGTAATTAATAAGAAAGTAACGGCCAAGAGTAGTATATATAAGGGTTGAAAGACAATGTAATGTTATGTTCAAAAATCTTCTCGAATTAATAATATTACTAACTTGGCATATTGGTGTTTTAGGTTTTGCCCATAATATTTTTGGCACCGTCTCTGGGAAACGTAAAAAACAATTTATTTTCCAGTAATAGTAACTCGATCCGGGATTGATATTGAACCCAACGAGAGACGTACCACCATGACCAACCCTAACCAATTCACTGAGCCCGCTGGAGGGTCAACACTTCCGCCCCCACCCAACCAGGGAAGCCTGGAAAATGCTTTGCAGAGAAACGTTCCAATTGCGATGGACCCACCAGTAGCACCAACTATCGCAAAATTGGTAACCAACCTGGCAGACTGCCCCCTACAACCTAGCCTCCCGGAGGACACAACTGAGGTTCGATGATTGGAGCAACAGATTTTGACGATGAATGTAGCCCAAGGTAAGGCAGATCGCGACCAGGAAGTCAGGGATTTAGCGACAAAGGTGACCATGGCGGAGCTGCAGGAAGTCGTTAACACACTGACAGAAAAACTGCGTTCGGGCGATCACCAGCGTCCCCCAAAGTTAGTCGTGGAAGTAATCCGAACAACAGTACGAGAAGGATCCTCCAAAAGCGACAAGCACGACGAAGGAATGTGAGAAAGTGGTGGGCACAAACGCCAGAATCAAAACCCACCCAACGATGACAATGGAGGAATGATCAAGCAGTACAATCACGTACGTACGACTATAGCTGCCTACTTCCTCAAAGAGTCACCATTTATCGAAAAAATCCTCGTTGCCCAGCTCCCAAGGAAATTCGACCCTTTTCGTTTGGAGGCTTATGACAGATCGGGAGACCCCAAAAGGAATTTGGAGCAGTTCGGAAACATAATGCTCGCCTTTAATCCAGATGACGCAATGTTATGCAGGGCTCTTTCCATGACCCTTAAGGGAAACGTGATGGATTGGTTTAGCAGCCTCTCTAAAGACTCCATAAGCAATTTTGAAAGACTCTGGAGTGCATTCAGGAATTGGTTCGTGGGCAACAAAGAATTACGCCAGGATCCTGACTCCATCATGGACCTTTACCAAAAAAAAGGAACCTCTAAAGGGTTACATCAGAAGATTTGTTCATGCCATGAATAAACTCCTTGGCCTACCAGAAAACATGGTGGTTGCTTCCCTCAAGCAGGGACTAGATAGGCAAGGTAAACTATATGCTGATCAAATCAGATTCCCTTGTGATAAAATAGGTGACTTTTTAGCCCGAGAGGATCAATTATCAAGGTGGATGATGCCACCAAGGTCCCGCTGCCATCGAGAGAAGCCACTCCAGCCATCAAAGCTATTGAAAAGAAAAGCGGAAGGATCAATGGCGGGCATCGCAGGGAATCGCCAAGAGGCACTGATGGGTATAGGGGGAATATTTAAGAGGGAACGACATACCCAGAAGGGAATCTACGAAGGTCACAACCAATCAACGCCCGGTAGCTTCCGAAAACCCGGCACGAAAATTCACCCAACTCACAGAGTCTATCTCAACTATTTACAACCACACCCGAGATAGGATACGATACGAGTCCCCTTGGTCCATGTCCGCGCCGAGCTACAAATGGTCGACATGACAATTCTGCGCATACCATAATAATCACTGTCATGCAACCAACGACTGCTAGCAACTACAAGAGGAAATACAATGATTGGTAGATAACGGTTTGTTAATACAGTTCGTACGCCAGCAGGGATCAGGGTTTCAGGCCACCAGCCCGGAGAGTACTCATAATAGACAAGAGGAGCCCCGAAAAAACGAGTTATCCAGTCGCCAAGAGGATCGAGCCACTGGGTCAGGAAATTAGCAACGGATGCTCGTCATTTCCGGAGGAGGCTCTTTAACTGAGGCGGACCATCAGGCAAGGAAGAGGTCAAGGGAAGATGAGCAAAATTTTTATGTAGGCGGAACCTCTTACAGTCATTACCGGGACCCAGTTGCTGATCTCGTCTTTAACAATGACGATATGAGAGGTGTGGCGACCCCTCACGAGGATGATCTGAACATAACTATGGACGTCGGAGGAGTAATGATGACAAAAATATTGGTCGATGGCGGTAGCTCGGCCAATATTATATTCAAAGCCAGCTACGATCAAATGCTGGGAGTCCCAACATATAAACCCACACAATGCACTCTAACCGGGTATGAAGGCAAAACATCCCAATATGTCGGGGAAGTCGAGCTGCTGGTAAAGGCAAGGTATGGAGCGACAAAAAATAAGCTCAGCACCATCTTTCTTATTTGTGACGGCTCGAGCCCTTACCACGTGATCATAGGACGCCCATGGTTACACATAATGGAACCTACTCCCTACACCTTTCGCCAATGCATTAAGTACCCAGTCGGTAATTCAGTAGGCACTATCTGCAGTAGCCAACGAGCGGTACGAACTTGTTACTCGGTGGTCAAGCATCCCAGTAAACCCATCAGATAGCAATTAGCCAACGAGCGAGTACCGATCAATGAACCAAAACCCCCTCGCCCAACGCTATGGAAGACCCCTGTGACAGCGAGGAACATGATGTCGAGCCCGAAGGCATTGTCAACGAAACCCTTGTGAACGGGCGTGTCCTACGCCTTGGGGCCACATTGGATCCAGGTTTCAAAACTCTATTAGTAGCTTTAATGTGTAGTATTTAGATGTTTTTGCATGGACTGCTCAAGATGTTACAGGAATTGACCCGGCTATCATATGACATGAGCAAAACATCGACAGACAAGCCAGACCAGTACGAAAGAAGCGCACATCTTTTTCAAGCAAGAAGCAGGCAGCCATCGCCTTGGAGGTTGCCAAACTACTCGGGCTCGACCATATTCACCGTGTCCAATACCCTGTGTGGATCGCTAACCCAATACTAGTAAAAAAGAAGAGTGGTGACTGGCGCATGTGCGTCGACTTTACTGATTTAAACAAAGTATGCCCAAAAGATGCTTACCCGTTGCCACGCATCGACCAGTTGGTAGAATATACATCTGGATGTAACTACATGTCATTCATGGACACGTATTTTGGGTACAACCAAATCTGAATGCTCCCGAGAAACGAGGAGCACACCGCTTTCCAAACCGAACGGGGCCTTTATTTATATACCTTTTTGCCTTTCAGATTAAAGAATGTGGGTGCCACATACCAGCGTCTCATGAACCATATTTTTAAAAAACAGTTAGGCCATGACTTGGAGACCTACATCGACGACATAATAGTCAAAACCAATGACCTCGACCGATATTTTAGAAGCATTGTAGGACGTTTTCGCAATCTTACATAAGTATAACCTCAAGCTAAACCCACTAAAATGCTTATTTGGTGTCCGAACATGAAAAAAATTAGGTTATATGGTCAGCGAGAAAGGCATAGAGGCTGAACCCGCGCAACTACAGGCGTTATTAAAAATGGCGCCCCCATCAAACATCAAAAAAGTTCAATGCCTCACCGGACGCCTTGCGGCCTTGTCCCGTTTCATATCAAAGGCTTCAGACAAAAGCCACCCCTTCCTTGAAATGTTACAAGGCACGAAGAAATTTTATTGGAATAATGAATGTGACGCCGCCTTCACCGCTTTGAAAGCTTACCTCACCTCTCCTGAAATACTCACCGCTCCGGTGCCAAGTGACTCTTTGTACCTGTATTTGTATGTCTCTACCCACACTGTCAGTGTGGTATTAGTCAAGGAAACAAACAAACTTCAACTCCCGGTTTACTACACTAGTAAGTTATTAGCCGATGCCGAGACGCGCTATATGGGTCTTGAGCAACTCGATTTGGGTCTAGTAGTAGCAGCGCGCAAAATGCGGCCGCATTTTCAAAGTCATACTATCACCTTCCGCATATCCTCTCCTCTGCGCACTATACTACACAACTCCAACATTTCGGGGCGGTTAACTAAATGGTCGATTGAACTACGGGAGTACGATATCCGGTTCGAACCACGCAGAGTGATCAAGGGCCAAGTTGTGGCCAATTTCTTAACAGAATTTTTCGTCCCCCGACCAGCCGGCGAAGACCCCGATACCTGTGTGGAGAGAAATCCTTGGATCTTAGAAGTCGATGGTGCGTCCTCCAACTCAGGCGGCAATGCCGACATCCTTTTACGAACTCCAGCCCGGGAGCAAATCAAGCAAGCTATCCAATTCAACTTCCCAGTGACCAATAATGATGCAGAGTATGAGGCTGTTATTGGAGGGATGCGTCTGGCACAAATCTGGGGTGTTGCAAAGCTTCACATGCGCTCGGATTCCCAACTAGTTATCAATCATGCTAAGGGAATTTTTGACGCTAAGCAAGAAGCCACTAAAACCTACCTCGCAATCCTCAAGGAAATCGAAGCAGAGTTCCATTCTGTCCAGTACGAGAAAGTACCCCGCCTCGCCAACTCTGCCGCCGACGCATTGGCCAAAACGGCCACGGCAGCCGACCACCCTCTCCTTATAACTCAGGAACTTCCAAGAAACGCCTATTTTATCCAGACATCTCCGGTATGTTCGATCAATAGTACCCACGATTGGCGCAGACCGTTCATCAAGTACGTCACCCACGGCACGCTACCGCAAGATAAATCTCTCGCCTGTACTTTCCAGGTCAAAGCAACCCAGTACTGCCTACTCGATAACACATTGTACCAAAAAAGTAATATCAGGCCGCTCCTCCGTTGCCTAGATAAAAAGGAACTTGCATCAGTTCTTCATGATCTACATGCAGAAGACTCTAGGGCACACTACGGTCATCGCAGTCTTATCTGTCGCTTCCTTCTTGTAGGATTTGATTGGCCTGAACTTGCCGCTAATGTCGAACTCCCAGTCCAACAATGCCATGCATGCCAACAATATGCTAACATCTCTCATAAGACGGGCGAGCCAATGATAGGGACCCTTATTCCCTGCCATTTCGACAAATGGGGAATCGATCTCGTTGGACCTTTGTCGATAGACACGGGAAAACGTCAATTTATAATCGTCGAGGAAGATTACTTTACAAAATGGGTAGAAGCCAAAGCACTGGTGTTCACCAGATCTCAAGAGGTATGTGACTTCATGCACCACCAAATCCAAACACGCTTTGGTATACCACAGGTTCTAATGATGGATAATGGGCCTCAATTTCAAAACAAGGCATTCTCTACCTTTAGCAACAAATTCGACATCGCAGCACTTTACCACCACCTACTACCCACAAGAGAACGGGCAGGTTAAGGTCACCAACCGTACAATCCTTGATGGTATTAAGAAAAAACTGACAAGGGAAAAACGAAAATGGCCGGACAAACTGGCCGACGTATTGTGGGCTTATCGAACAACCCCTAGGGCCACTACGGGAGAGACTCCATTTTCCCTGGTCTATGAATCTGAGGCCCTCGTACCAGCAGAAATACTGATCCCCTCTCATCGCATCATTACTTACTCAGAAGCAGACAATGATACTGGAAGAGCAGCAGACATCAATTTGATTGAAGAAAGACGAGATCAGACGCACATAAGACTGCAACACTACAGAAGTCTGATGCGTGGCTGTTTTAACTACAGACTTCGACCACGGACTTTCAACATCGGCGACCTCGTCATGAAAAAGGTTTTCCAAGGATCTGGTGACCAAAAGCTCGGGAAATTTGGTCTTAATTGGGATGGGCCCTACACCATAATTGTTAAAGGCCACCATGAAGCATTCCGCCTTGCTGATACCAAAGGAAATGCCTTTAAACGCCCACACCTTAAGTTATATTATACTGCGATGTAAAGTTTTAGATGCACTCTTTTTCCCTTCTGAGGGCGCGGAAGGGTTTTTTAATGAGCCATCTACATATTTATCATCAATACATTTATTGTTTTTTCGGTATCCTTGTGTTTATACTTATTTTATATAACTCCGCCATAGGGTCACCGACCACGCCTAAAGGGCTAGGCAATAGGGGCCATATTGTGCCATACTTAGACAAGATCTAATAAATATGACAAACGGGTCGACTGGCGACGCCCGCTGGGCTATGTTAACGGGTCATATTATGCTCAATACCACACTCAAGTATTATAAACCGCGAACTAATCCAAGCCCAATGAGTTACGAAAATGGCCGAACCGGTCTCACCGCGGACTCAACTATGGCCAGTTTATTAGTCATAAGTTATGCAATAAGCACCAATGTGCTCGATCTTGCAGAAAAAGTTCTTAATCTGAACAACTCAAAAGTATAAACACACGCCATACAATTGTTGTAAATCATCCAGAAGCATTAAACTACCAATAAAATTTAAGGAAGGTATTCAAAGGTTTTCCAAAAAATATAAATAAGTTTTTACAAATATTCCTATGCTATGTTTTGGCAGGGTTCGCCACTGCATCCGCAGCACCTACTTTCCCATTCTCCACCACCGCGAGCAATTTCTGATAAGGCCCCAGATCCATGTCTGGATTCAAGGCTTTCAGCTCCACCACCAATTTTGTCTTTTCTTTATGAACTTTCCCCATGGCTTCTTGCATCATCTGCCGCTTCCTGGCTTCAACATCAGCAGCAGCTTTTTTCTTGAGCTCAACCACTTCACCATGATTTTCCTCTTTTTCCCACCGCAGCTCAGCTAGCTGTATTTTCACATCGGCCAGCTCTACCGAGAGGTCGGCCACTTTATCGGCATGCTCTTCCACTTTAGTCGCCTGGCGCACATTTTGCTCCAACAGTTGCGAGTTCTGCATAATAAGTGACTCGTTCCTCTTTAACAACTCATTATTCTGGGCGGTCAGCAGTGTGGTGCTCGTCATCGTCTCCAGACAATGCTTACTTCCCGCATCTCTTTCAGCGCATGCTTTGCCCAGTTGGCGTAATAGCTCATCGTTCTCTTTTTGCGCTTTCTTCGCTCGTTGCTTCACTACTCCATACGCATTTTTTAACCGAGCCAACTCGGTAGTCAGACCTCGCACCGAGCTAAAAAATAGGCTCCAGTTTCTACACCTCCATCATCCGGACATCTACCGAGGACATCCTTCGGTACGCCAGGGCGTGCGAGTTATATTGCATATACACAATACACGGTCTCAATAAAACTTCTTTCTCTAATGCATACGAATCAAAATAAACTATATAACTAAAACATTCAATACCACATTACTTACCTGCAAAGCCAGCTCCAGTTGACGCTGCAAAATTTCACTCATGTGCAGCGTATCATAAAACGATAAATCAGAGTTGTGCCAGACTTGATCAATGATCATCTGCGAGGCCGCGGGCATCACCAGCTTCACTGACGGCTCTGGCATAGGCTCGGATTGCTGCGCAGTCTGCTGAACCCCATCTTCGGCTTCTCCTAACCTCTGCGTATGAAGAATTTCAAGCAACATAACATTTACTATAACTACCTCCGGGGTAAACTCTGATCCAAGACCATGCACGAAATTCTTCATCTGGTGTGTTACTTGAGGTGGAGCCTTTTTTCCCTTCGCTCCACCCTCTAGCTCCGGCACTTTATCATCGATAACAACTACCTCCTGGGATTTCCTAGAAGGTCTCTTCTTCTCCTTTGTTTGCAAACCATCACTCACTTGTGCCCCCACTACTCCATCCTCCTCATCATCGTCTACCAAAATCATCTTCCGTTGGGAAAAGAGAGCGGAATTAATCACCCATTTCTTTTTCCTCTTTAACGGACGGACTTCATCCTCTGAATCTTCCTCTCGTAGCCTCGCCAACTTGCCACTACCTTCCACTCCTTCAGCTATAATAGCCAGCTTTACTTCCTTGCTCTACATCTCCACATCCTCACCCTTCTGTGCCCCCTCAAGTGTAAACGATGACCCGCTCGCTTCTCGTGCTTTTCGTCTTGGCGGCACCGTTAGACCCAAACCGGAAAAGTCTCCCTCTTTATACCGCTGGTCCATCAATGCTCGGAGCCTCTCCAAAGTCGCCTCCTCTTCACTACCGCTCATTTTTACTCTCCCGTCCTCTGCCAGTGAAAGCTCCGGAATACTTCACAGACCAACCTTCAAGTAATTCACCGCACAGAAGACTTGCGTCGGCTCGCCTCCCCAGGCAGCATGCGCCGCGACAGACAATTTTTCCAAAAGATTAACTGACCTTTTGGGGCGATCTTCTTTGCACCACTTCTGATACTTCCCTTCACCTGCACCAAAACATCACCAGTTATAGCAAACTCTACAGACCAATCTACATACTCAAATATTTAGAAAACCTTACACTTGGACTTCCAACGTCTCTCTCACTGAGGATTTAATGTAGCCCTCTCATGCTCCCAATTACCAGACACATATATAAACCTATACTTCCAAGTCTTATTAGAATTGGGGAGGTCAACTATGTGTCTCGCTCTATTTAATTGCAAATAGAAGAACAGTGACCGCGCCAGTTTGGACACTTCCATCCCAGCCAGTACATCACCCAAGTAGAGAGGTATCTTGCAAAACTGAGAACTCTGAACGATATTCAACAATGTCTTCCAACCATTCGTCATTAGCTGGGTGGGACAAATTCTAATAAAACTAAAAAATCATTAATTTGCAAGGGTAAGAGGAGTCGGAGGCCCCAATCAAATAAATTCGTATACAAGCAGGTCTCCCTTCTTCTGTGGTATAGGGTTGATCCCTTGACCGATGTGCCCTAATAGTCACATCACTAGGAAACCCATACCTATTCTTAAACTCCATTAGGACTCATCGGTGAGATACCCATATTTTGGAGTAATTTTAGCGAAATACACCTCTAATATATCCATCTCCTCATACTCCGATTTCACTTCCACAGTTTTCTTCTTCATAGTTTTCTTTGGCGCCATGTTCAAACCGACTGCAATTACCCAACAGTGTTTATCATAATAGGGTTTCACTTTTGATACGTGGTCTTACTCTCAGTAAACCCAGTATTTCGTGCAACAAAGCATACATTCTCAGAACTCTAAAAGCCTCTAAAGTTATACAAGTTTTCTTTCCCTAGACTGTCTAACTTAACTTAAAGTAGAAAACCAAACACATATTGCATACCTGTTTCAGTACTCCGTTCTCTGATTGCGTCACCGGTAGCCTTTCTCGTTAGTGAATCAAAGCGCTGCAAAGTTTGCGACGAGAACTTTTTTTTCTCTAAGTCTTTCTCACAAGCAATTTATCAAAAGAATATACAAAGAGTAAAGTCTTAGATTTTATTTAAAATTTCTCAGTACCCGAGAAACGATTCTCTTACCCAACCGTCACCACAATGATGACACCTATCAAATCGTGCATAGAGAACTCAAACGCCTAGAATGCATTCTACAGTAACTTGTCAGAAAATCAAACCAAATCGACACATGCTATCATATATCAGAGAGTGACACGTCAACCACGCCTCTTTTTATTTTTTCTTTTCCTTTTTTATTCCACTCAGTAACTATTTCATAATTACTCATTGGACTAGGGGGAACCCTGATAAGGGAGTAGGTATCCGCAACCAATATAAAAGAGAAACATCGAAGCAGAGTAGAACAAAGCAGAGCAGAACAAAGCAGAGCAGAACAAAAGAAAAATGAAGGGAGAACCAGAAGAGCAGACAAAGAATTCAATCCGAGCAGGAAAGATATAAAGACAAGCGCGGTCGGTCAAGTGTAGGCACGCTCGGCGCAAGTTGATAGAGAATTTAGTGCGCGCGACCAGAAACTTCACAAACGGACTCGTTCAAGGACAAGTTAACACCAGATCCGACCGTGTAGACGAGCCAGTACCAAAGCCTACCGAGCAAGACAGCAAAAGCTGCTATGCTCGACAAGTCGCCTAACTAACCGTTTATATCAACAAGCATTAATGAAGTCAGCATGGTGGACTGTATTGAATACCACTAATCAGGGATGGATAGTCAACAGTCAAATATTCGGGGATCGCTGATTAAGGAGAATATATAGCAATCAATTTAATTTAGGTCTCAGCTCATCAAGTATATGGAATTAATAAAAAGTAACAGCCAATAGTAGTATATATAAGGGTTGAAAGACAATGTAATGTTATGTTCAAAAATCTTCTCGAATTAATAATATTACTATCTTGGCATGTTGGTGTTTTAGGTTTTCCCCACAACATTATTAATATTATTTATGTGTAGATGATAAAAATTTATTATACATCTCTAATGATAAAGATGCACTAGAGATGTGAAATATGGTTAACAAACGCATGCTTCTGAAGGTATATATCAAAGTTGTCTGTCTGCTGAAAATCTATCTCCTTAAAATATAACCAAAGTAGATACATCAGTAGTTGAACTTTCATTACGTTCGGAATCAAATAGTAATGGGGTTGATAAAAAAGAAGTGGGCCTGGTACAAGTATAGAGAACTAGGTCAAAGTAATGTTGATTTTAAAGAAGAAGGTATTGGTAGTGGGCCAAATATTGAAGAAAAATATATTTAAAGGGTTGATGTTGAAGAAGAGGATGTTGAAAGGGTTGCAAATAAAGAATCATGTATTTAAGAAGAGAGTGTTGAAAGGGTTTCAAATAAAGAATATAGTATTGAACAAGAAGGTGTTGAGAGGAATATTATTGAAAAATAGGGTGTTCAAAGTGTTGTTGTTGAAGTAGATAATTTACGTAATGAGCCTGGAACTGTTGGTAATGAAGGTGTTGAAAATATTGATGTTGAAGAAGATTTTTTGGGCCATTGGCCGACTGACTCAAAAAAATTGAGTATTGCTTTATGAGTTAGGGTTTGATGTTAGATGGGAAGAGGGTGTTGAGGTTGAGTCAACTTCTCTTGAGAGAAATGTCAAAGGAATAGAAGAAAAAAATTATGTTGATTTAAATACGCACGAAGCTAAGACTAAGAGTGATGAGCACATGAAAACTAGTGGTAGAGAGAAACATATAGCTCCAGCATGTCAAGAGAAAAATATAACTCCACCATGTGACAAGAAAAATACAGCTCTCAACATTTGAAGATGAAGTGTAGGATATTGAGATATATTATATTGTCTCATATACGTTTCTCACACCTAAAATCCAGATATAAACCTTGATGATGATGCATAAATGTGGTATAAATTTAATGAATTCAATCTTGGGTGTCATTCGAAAGTTTTACATTACAAGTTAGGCATGAATTTGTAAATGCAATCGTGCTGAAAAAGGTTATTAAGAATAACGATATTAAGCAGTGGATGTGTGAAATTATGATAAAAATAACAAAAAAAAATAATATGTTTTTTACATCAGAAGTTTTCTTGTAGAGGGCATATTTGAGCTCCATGAGATACAAGCGTAGGTGGTTAGTAAAGACGTTGGTGGACTACCATGCATGTCCTTCAAGAAACGATAATAAGAATATCACTGATGTTTGGATAACTAAGTACTATATGCCTCAGTGGGAGGCATATATCAATTGGTTTATCACATCTCTAATTGTCTCACTCAATAGAGAAGTCCTTGTGTAAATTAACCCATGTACTGTACATATGACAAAATCTCTACCGCTCGAGATGATCTTAAAAATTGATATATAATAGTTTTTACGATTGTTAGACTATTGTGAGAAGGTTATAAGAACAAATCAATGTTCAACTTATATTATTAAGAAAAACATGTGTTTATATGTGTGTGGGAATTTTAAATCATGGATTCAAGGCAGGGCATAGGCCGTTTGTGGTGTTAAATGGTTTGTTAAAAGACTTTTTTGGAGAGAAACTTTTACCGGATGTTGGCATACACGCAAACGAGCAGATGCAAACAATTTCTTGGGTTGTTGTCGAAAATGAAAATAGATCGAGTTGGATTTAATTTTTACATTTTTTGTAAGAAGATCTAGATATCTAAAACCAGGAATCCTGGTTATGGATCAACTATAAGTAAGGATTGGCCCCAATATTGATGGAAGACTTTCCTAATTTTTACAACATACATCTCTACGCGGACTTTAAAAAAAACTTACCTCGATCGAGTAAAGAAAATAATATTATGGCTAGCAGCTAGATCCACGTATGTGGAGGAGTTTAATTTACACATGACAGAGATGAGAAATATTAACGGTGAAGCTTACAACTGGTTGGATGAAAAATCAACCATTTAATTGTCTAAATCCCACTATGATGAGGAAACGCATTGTAACATTCAAATTTCTAACATAGTTGAGTCGTTCAATATGCTCATTCTAAACGTGCGGTACAAATCCATCATAACGTTGATGAATGCAATCAGACAAGAAAGTATGAAACGAATAGACAAAATTTAAAAAAAAACTGATACTTAGAAGGGTAAAGTGTGTCCTAATATCTTTAAAACAATTGGCGATGAGCATGTTGTGGTAGTTGTATGGGAATTTTTTTTTTAATCATGGAAAATACACTTCGTCTTCTTACCACATAGCAACAAACATAGCCATCTATGATCATATAGTTAACTTTACTAATGGATAGTTCCTCTGGAAAAAAATCTACCTTTCCACTGTGTCAGCCACCACATATGGAAGTAGATAGGGATAATGGGTAATAGAAAGGAAGATATACATAAGTGATTTGGAGGCACCATCATAATAAATATTATCATAAAATAATATTCTAGTTATAGTAAACATGCCACAATAGAAAGAGTTGACCGGTTATTGGAGGGAACTTACAAGAAATTGTTGTTGGGTCTGAGAGAAATCACAAATTATTGCAGCTAGGACTGAGAAAAGTGATGGTAGTTCTGCAAAGAACTAACAATGAACTGATATTGGGCATGAGGTAAATGTTGGTGGGGTAGAGATGAAGAGAACTCACAAGGAGATGTTGTCGGTAATATAATATATGAAACTCGTTTATGTGCTCGTGTTAGAAGGGAACCAAGGATAGTAGAAAAAATCCAATAAATTTCTTTGTAGTTATCATAGTTTTTATTCTTGAAAATTATAGGTGGAGTGTATACCTAATGTGTTTATTAGTTGGTGCAATATGTTAAGAGAGATGAAGATGCAAACACAATGTTTGATATAATATATATTTAGAATATTTTTTTTCACTTTTTTATCTTATTTTTTATTATATTTATGTTGTTCTTTTGGTGCATGGAAGCCTTGTGTATTGTATTGATCCAACAGCCAGTGGGGGATAAGGTGCACTATGATGAGTCCGAATTCGAAGTGCTCCCCGGAAGGGCAGCCTAATGCAAATCTCTCCGTAAAACCGGACAGGACATTTAAACCGGACAGTTGACTTCGAACACTGTGAGCCTAAGGCTATTCGAACTATGACTAAAGTACTAAAAAACCTAAAAACTTCTTGACTAAGCTACCTGTCCTCCTGCTTGGAACTCATGGGTCTTTAAACATGACCCGGGTCCATTAAACTTGACCCGAAAGCCCATAAGGGCCCAAATGTCACACTATAAATACCCAACCACCAGCATTAACTATGGGTAACAAAATTTGCTGCTGCCAAGCTGCTCAATTCTTTCTCCACCTTGAAACACCTTCACACCACCCTGAAACACCCTTACTCCGTTTTGAAACTCCACTTGAAATTACCAGCCTACCCTCAGGCTACTTTTTTCCTCACCAAATTGGCGACCACAGTGGGAGCACGAAGGTGCCTGAATCAAGTATTCAAAACCAAGTAAAGAAATTATGTCCGAATGAATCCGGATAATCCAGAGCTTCCACCAGCTTTGCTCGAAGTGGTGGAAGAGAACGATGAGTATACTGTCCAAGAGCGCGACAGGTTAAAACTTGAAATAGAAGCTCTGAGGGCTGAAAAGGCCAAGATGGGCGTGAAAGAGAAATCCAAAGCATCAGCTGCTCACCACACCGATAACCCAAGAGAGCATGAGGTTTCCAAAACTCATGTGAGCACTAAGAAGACGCATGCCAGCTCTAAAAAATCTCACCGGTCCAAGCCTGTGGAGAGTTCTGACTCGAGTTCAGAGTCTTCGGACAACTCTTCGGACAGTGAGGGAAATGAAAAGTCCTTGTCCTCTAGCAGTGATGAGGGACGAACCAAGAAGAAACAAAAGCAAGTTAAAAAGTATTCCAGAAAAAGAGATCACCATGGAAGAATGAAGAGGCATATTGGAAAGGGGTCATCTCACCACCGGAGGTATACGGACAAGATGTTGATGGATCCCTTTGCTTTCCACGATGAGCCAGGTATCTTTGCAACTCCTAATGAGGATAACGTGTTCATTCGTGGAAGGAATTGGAGGCAGTCTCCACTGTCTTCTAAAATCCTGTCCGGGAACCTCCCCAAGAGGTTTGACAGCACCAAGATGGAGAAGTATGATGGTAGTACTGATCCGGACAATCATCTAGAGCAATTCAAGAACTTCATGATGAACTTTGATGATGATGATAAACTACTCTGTAGGGCATTCTCCCAGTCTTTTACGGGGAGTGCTCTGAAATGGTACAACAGCCTGCCTCAGGGTTGTATTAAAGACTTTGATACTTTTTGGGTGGCCTTTCGAAGGCAATTTGTGGGGAGTAAGGAGCTGAAGGGTAATGGAGATACCATAATCCATTGTGCCCAGGAACCAAACGAATCGTTAAAGGAGTACATAAGTCGCTTTGTAAACACAAAAAATGGGTTGGCTGATTGCTTTGAACAGGTAGCAATAGCATCCCTGAGACAAGGTTTGAACCCAGGCAACCTGGCCGATTCGGTGACCAGGAAGAAAACCATGACCTGGGGAGGATTGCTGAACCAAGTTGGCAAGCAAATAAATGTTGATGAAACGAAAAAGACCAGGTTGCATAGACAGGTGAGATCCACCCCGGTGGCACCAACTCCAAATCAAAACCAGTCCGGGAACAAAGCAAGAGAAACCGGACAGGGGCAGGGAAGGGGAAAAGCTCAGTCCCAACCAGCTGCTCCTGCACAAAGCCAACAGTCTAGAAACAAAAGAGGGCCATGGGTCCAACCGGAGTGGTTTGCAGAGCTCAAAGAAAGTGTGGCAACCATTTTCGATAAAACAAAAGATGAAGTACACTACCGGAGACCGGCGACCTTGCAGTCTCCCAGAGAACATCGAAATAATTCCTTTTGCCAATACCATAATGATATTGGCCATACCATCGATGATTTCATAGCGTTGAAACAAGAGGTACAAAACTTGATTGAAAGAGGGAAGTTGGGTGCATACGTTAAAAAGAGAGGAGGCAACAGGCCTGACAACACTCATAGGGTTGGTCCAAGCAACGCTGCCCCGGAGGGGGCTATGGTAATAGTTGAAAGGTTTGATGTAGAGTCTGAGTACTTGGATCCTGATCCAACAAGAAACAGAGTGGGTGCTATAGAGGAGCGTTCTAGATCAGTCTCCGGGCTCATTAAATTCTTCGAGTCACTGACAATTTTCGGAGGGGACACTGTAACAGCTCCTACCACTTCATCAAGAAAAAGGCATGTTCATAATTTGGCTTTCCAACTAGAAGGGGGCATGACATCCTATCAATCTCCAAACTCGTTCCCATTTATAGTCTTCGATGAGGATGATTTGAGAGATATTGCTGGCCCTCATGAGGATGCTGTTGTCATAGGAGCATCTATAGGGGGCAATGAGATAAGGCGAATTTTGGTGGATACTGGAAGCTCTGCCAATATCCTTTTTCTGAACACTTACAAGAAAATGAAAAATCCAGCTGTGATTCAAAAGTCGGACAGGTCGATCGTGGGCTTCACGGGCAGCTCAGCCGATGTAATCGGAGAGTTTGAAGAAGAAGTGTTGTTGGGCAGGGGCCCTTTCAAGAAAACGGTCAGAATACTCTTCATTGTGGTGGATTGTCCCACTTGCTACAATGTTATTCTAGGGAGATCTTGGCTCTCTAGGATGCATGCAGTGGCTTCGACAGTCCATCAGTGTCTAAAGTATGCTGTTCAGGGGCAGGTTGGGGTTGTCCGGAGCAGCCAAAAAGTTGCAAGAGAATGCTATGCCACTGCCTTGGCTCCACGAACGCTGGGGGCAGTCCGTATAAATGACCAATAGCAGTTTGAGGGCCTTTCTGGGGGTGAGGGTGAAATTGATGACCCCAAAGAGACCCCCGGAGTGTTGATTCCAATTGAGGAGGTTGAAACACACTGCTTGGAAGAGGGAAAAAATGTCAAGATAGGGTCCAGAATGCCACCAATGTTGAAAGAAGAGATGTTGAAATTCTTAAAAGACCATCAGCATGTTTTTGCTTGGTGCAACACTGATGTTACTGGAGTTCCATCAGAGGTGATTTCCCATCGCCTATCAGTCCGGAGAGATGTGGCACCAGTGGTACAAAAAAGGAGAGCTTTCTCAAAAGAAAAGGCTGATGTCATTGTACAAGAGGTTGACAGACTCACAAAGATGGGGCACATTAAAGAATCTCAGTACCCTTTGTGGACTGCCAATCCTGTCTTGGTAAAAAAGAAGAATGGTAAATGGCGTATGTGCATTGACTTCACAGACCTCAATCGAGCTTGCCCAAAAGACTTGTATCCGGTTCCCCGGATAGATCAGTTAGTAGACTCTACTTCTGGGAACAAGCTACTCTCCTTCATGGATGCATTCTCCGGGTACAATCAGATCCAAGTGGATCCAAAAGATCAAGAGCATACCACTTTTGTCACTGATAGAGGTTTACACTGCTACAAGGTGATGCCCTTTGGTTTGAAAAATGCTGGGGCTACTTATCAAAGGTTAGTCAATAAGGCGTTTGCTGATCAAATTGGAAGAAATATGGAGGTTTAAATTGACGATATGATGGTGAAAAGCGTGGATGAGCAGTTGCACTTGTCCGACCTCCAAGAGACTTTTTCCAACTTGGCCAAAGTAAATTTGAAGCTAAACCCTGAGAAGTGTGTGTTCGGAGTGCAGTCCGGGAAGTTCTTAGGGTATATCATAAGTGAGCATGGAATACAGCCCGACCCGGACCAACTCAATGCTTTGTTTCAAATGGAGCCTCCTCGAAACATTAAAGAAGTACAACGATTAACGGGGAGGTTGGCGGCCTTGAACAGATTCATCTCCAGGTCTTCGGACAGATGTGCTCCATTCTTTCAAACCTTGAAGGGTGCCAAAGGGTTTGAGTGGACACCACAGTGTGATGAAGCATTCAATAAAATCAAGAAGCATATGTCCTCTCCCAAGACTTTGTTCAAACCAATCGATGGGGAGACTCTCTTTGTATATCTGGTTGTTTCAAGTTGTGCCATCAGTGCTGTGTTAGTGAGGGAGGTTGATGGGTATCCTCACCCAGTGTACTACATCATCAAAAGCTTGATTGATGCTGAGAGGCGTTACTTGAAACTCGAAAAACTGGCATTGGCCTTGGTAATAGCTGCAAGAAAAATGAGGCCCTACTTCCAGGCACATCCTATCGTTGTCCGGACTTCTTTCCCTTTAAAGAATGTCCTTCAAAAAGCAGACATTTCGAGCAGAATGACAAAGTGGTCAGTAAAGTTGGGGGACTTCGACATAGACTTTGCTCCTCGAACAGCAGTAAAAGCTCAAGCTGTGGCTGATTTTCTGGTCGAATTCCATTCTGATAGGGATTCAGAACAACCTGCTGATTCAAAAGACAAAAAAGTGTGGATTGTCCGAACAGACGGAGGATCCAGTACCATGGGATCTGGGGCAGGAATATGTCTCACTTCCCCCTATGGGGACAACATGTTCCAAGCTATTTGTTTTGCTTTCAGGGCATCCAATAATGAGTCCGAATACGAAGCAGCTATAGCTGGGTTGAAATTGGCCTACATCTGTGGAGCTAAAAGGGTCAAGCTATTAATTGATTCCCAGTTGCTAGTCCACCATGCCTTGGGCCTATCAGAAGCTAGAAAAGAACAATTGATCAAATACTTGCTCCTCCTTAAAAATGAGGCGTTGAAATTTAAAGCTGTTGTCTATGAGCACATCCCCCGGGCAGAGAATGAGTTAGCAGATTCATTGGCAACAATAGCATATACGGAGTCCTACCCATGGATCCATGTGCTTGAAAGCCCTTCTATTCAACTTGATGAAGGTGAAAAAGAGGAAGTCTTTGAAATACAAGTAAACCGGCCTCAAGACTGGAGGTCTCCTCTTATGCAATATCTGTCCGATGGCATCGTGCCCTTGGATAAATCACAAGCCAGAACGTTGAAACACAGGGCTCGTGGTTTCATTATGATTAGAGAAGTCTTGTGGGCCTACCGGACAACACCTGGGGCTGCAACACAAGAATCGCCTTTTGCCTTGGTCTATGGAATGGATGCAGTAGCCCCCATAGAGAAGACACTCCCCTCCTTTCGAGTCCACAACTTCTCCGGACAGGCTAATGAAATGGCAATTAGAAATCAACTTGATTTAATTGAAGAAAGGCGAGTAAAAGCTCATCTTAGAATGGCACACTATCACGGCTTGATGAGAAGCAGGTTTGCTTCTAAAGTTAAAAGAAGGGATTTTCAACCAGGAGACAAAGTATTGAGGAAAGTTTTCTTGCATACTAAGGAAAAGCTTTTCGGAAAGCTGGCCCCAACTTAGGAGGGTCCGTATACTGTGGTTGAAAGAATCAAGCCTGGGACATACTGGTTGGAAGACAAAGATGGCAGGGTTTTAACTCACCCTTGGAATATTGAACACCTTCGAATGTACTTGGAATAAAACTTATGTAAATATTTACTTGTTTAAACATCCATGTAAATATTTGGGGGCATACCACTTCCTCTCTTCGGCGCCACGGAGAGCTCTCAATGAAACTTGATGCCTTCTTCAATAATTTTCTAAGTTTTTGCAAAATTCTGTTGCTTGTCATACTACCCGGACTGAAAGGTCTAAGGGCTACTTAAATTCTAGCCAAAGAAACTAAACACTCTCACAATACAATAACTCAAAGCTACTTAAATTCTAGCCGTCTAAAGTAAGACAAGTAATAAAAGAAGAAGATGGTTGAGTAAAATAAAAGCATTCATTCAACAACTTAAAGTTGCCTTGGCCTTCCAAGGACTTTTTGAGTAATTTTGGGCACAGTACAAAAATCTGTCCGGATAATACGGACACCATCACAAAAAAGTGCCTTGGCCTTCCAAGGACTTTGGTTCAAACAAAAGATAAACAGAACAAATTATAAATTAAGGTTGAGCCTTTGAAGATGGCTCACCCTCATCCTTTTTCTTGCCCTTGATGCCGCTCTTCTCCTCGACTATCTTCTTACCCTTGGGATCGATCTCTTCCTCACCTGGGCTCTCTCCGGTTTCCTCTTCACCACCAGACGAGGACTCACCGGAGTACCCCTCATCAACCATGGTCCAGTATGGGAGATCATCGTCATCCACATAGCGCCATAAGTCCCCTAGTCTCCTCTTCGGGAATTTCTCGTGAAACAGGAGGACCATATCAGACTTCACTTTTTCAACCATTAATTCTTCACTCCGGATCATCTCCCTGGCATAAGCATTAATCTTGGCCTTGATCATGGCCTCTTGATCCTTCAGCAGAGCAGCTTTCTCTTCAACAGCCTGAGTCACTGCATTCTCTAAAGCAAGTTTGTCAGTGGTCAGGTTGGTGACAAGCTTCTCCTTTGCTGCAGTTTCTCCTTTTGAGGCTATCAGGTCTGCTTCCAGTCCGGACACCTTAGCCCGGAGGTCTTTTATGATCTCTTCCAAAGAAGCAACTTTTGTCTTGCCTTCATCTTGATTCTTCTTTAGCTGCTCATTTGCCTCTTTAAGCAAATCAATCTTAGTGGCAGCAGTCCGGAGGTCATCGGACAGCTTCTCCTTCTCAGACTTGAGCTCTTTGATGGTGTTTGCCTGACTTCGGACTTGCCTTTCCAAAGTAAGTACTGGCTGCACGTTGCTAAGGAGAGAATGGGCTATAACGTCCCTCTCACTGGAAACCATAAAAGTCCTACCATTGAAATTCACTGTGTTGGAACTACTTGGGGGAACATATGGCCCTGCGAACTCATCTCTGGACAGGCCAAGGAAATAATCACCTAGAGCACCTAGACCGGTGACGTCCACTTCATCCATGTTAATCTTACCCTTGGGATCGATCTCTTCCTCACCTGGGCTCTCTCCGGTTTCCTCTTCACCACCAGACGAGGACTCACCGGAGTACCCCTCATCAACCATGGTCCAGTATGGGAGATCATCGTCATCCACATAGCGCCATAAGTCCCCTAGTCTCCTCTTCGGGAATTTCTCGTGAAACAGGAGGACCATATCAGACTTCACTTTTTCAACCATTAATTCTTCACTCCGGATCATCTCCCTGGCATAAGCATTAATCTTGTCCTTGATCATGGCCTCTTGATCCTTCAGCAGAGCAGCTTTCTCTTCAACAGCCTGAGTCACTGCATTCTCTAAAGCAAGTTTGTCAGTGGTCAGGTTGGTGACAAGCTTCTCCTTTGCTGCAGTTTCTCCTTTTGAGGCTATCAGGTCTGCTTCCAGTCCGGACACCTTAGCCCGGAGGTCTTTTATGATCTCTTCCAAAGAAGCAACTTTTGTCTTGCCTTCATCTTGATTCTTCTTTAGCTGCTCATTTGCCTCTTTAAGCAAATCAATCTTAGTGGCAGCAGTCCGGAGGTCATCGGACAGCTTCTCCTTCTCAGACTTGAGCTCTTTGATGGTGTTTGCCTGACTTCGGACTTGCCTTTCCAAAGTAAGTACTGGCTGCACGTTGCTAAGGAGAGAATGGGCTATAACGTCCCTCTCACTGGAAACCATAAAAGTCCTACCATTGAAATTCACTGTGTTGGAACTACTTGGGGGAACATATGGCCCTGCGAACTCATCTCTGGACAGGCCAAGGAAATAATCACCTAGAGCACCTAGACCGGTGACGTCCACTTCATCCATGTTAATCTTACCCTTGGGATCGATCTCTTCCTCACCTGGGCTCTCTCCGGTTTCCTCTTCACCACCAGACGAGGACTCACCGGAGTACCCCTCATCAACCATGGTCCAGTATGGGAGATCATCGTCATCCACATAGCGCCATAAGTCCCCTAGTCTCCTCTTCGGGAATTTCTCGTGAAACAGGAGGACCATATCAGACTTCACTTTTTCAACCATTAATTCTTCACTCCGGATCATCTCCCTGGCATAAGCATTAATCTTGGCCTTGATCATGGCCTCTTGATCCTTCAGCAGAGCAGCTTTCTCTTCAACAGCCTGAGTCACTGCATTCTCTAAAGCAAGTTTGTCAGTGGTCAGGTTGGTGACAAGCTTCTCCTTTGCTGCAGTTTCTCCTTTTGAGGCTATCAGGTCTGCTTCCAGTCCGGACACCTTAGCCCGGAGGTCTTTTATGATCTCTTCCAAAGAAGCAACTTTTGTCTTGCCTTCATCTTGATTCTTCTTTAGCTGCTCATTTGCCTCTTTAAGCAAATCAATCTTAGTGGCAGCAGTCCGGAGGTCATCGGACAGCTTCTCCTTCTCAGACTTGAGCTCTTTGATGGTGTTTGCCTGACTTCGGACTTGCCTTTCCAAAGTAAGTACTGGCTGCACGTTGCTAAGGAGAGAATGGGCTATAACGTCCCTCTCACTGGAAACCATAAAAGTCCTACCATTGAAATTCACTGTGTTGGAACTACTTGGGGGAACATATGGCCCTGCGAACTCATCTCTGGACAGGCCAAGGAAATAATCACCTAGAGCACCTAGACCGGTGACGTCCACTTCATCCATGTTAATCTCTCCCCTTTCAATCTCATCAGTATGGAATTCCATTGGAATCCCTTCATTAAGATTCCCTGGGATCTCTTCGGCTAACATCGGATCGGTTGGGAAAGTGGGCTCCGGATCCCGGAGAGCGAGCTCTTCTCCTTGGGAAGTCTTTTTCTTTTTTACTTCCCTGTCAGCACTGTCACTTGCTTGCTTACGAGTCCGTTTGGAAGCCCTTGAAGGTTTTGGGGGATTCACTCCTTGTTTCTCGCTCTCCTGTTCTACCACTTGTAGAAGGTTTGCATCAACTTGAGCCTGGGCTGGCACCTCTGAGTCTGTTGGGGCCTCTTTCTCAGTATCCTCTACCGCTTTCCTGCCTTTCTTCTTCTTGCCCTTCATTTTACTTGGGGCTTTGGCCCGGGCAGGAAGGAAGAGGGTCCCATCCAGTTCATGAGACCTCAGCACGATGTCTTCATCAGGTGGGGTGGAGAACTCCTCCCAGGTTAAGTCTCTTCGACCTGTGGTGTTCCACAGGTGAGACCTCGCTAGGTTCCCAGGAGTGAAGGCTTTATGAAACCGGTTCTCCCAGTTCTCTGCGGCCCAAGCGTTGATTTTGCCACAGGTGACCTGTCCGGCCTTCAGATAGTCCCCGAACTCCTTTGGCAGCTCTGATAAAACAAAATAAAAACTGATTAGTATGAACTTAAAGGAAAGAGAGATTCGAACAAAAACTTAAAGTAAAAACTTACGATCGCTCCTCCATCTACTTCGAAGTAGGCTAGGATTCTCCCCGGTCTTGATTTTCTTACCATTCTCCCATGAGCCACTGACGAATAAGAATTGGCTCCTCCACTTGCTCTTCGACTCCAGGAGATCGTCAACAGCTTTAAGATCGTTCCCCATGTTGAAATGGTAGAAGGGGAACTGATGGTGTTTGCACAAGTTGGCCACAGCTGCAAACTCTTCCATAGGAAGAGGGATTCCAGATAGCCTAGATGCCATAATGCATGACATCAAGGTGTACCAACCGTTGGGGCTTAGCTGTGTTGGACATAGCTTGACCAAATGAATATAACGCACTATCTCCGGGTCCAGTGGGAACCTAAGTCCCCAATTGAATAGCTCCGTAAAGAAGACTATCTCATTTCTTTTGCAATCCATCGGGGTCTCTGGATCGATGGGAATTCGAATCTTTACATTCTCAGGGATCCCCCACTTAGTACGCAGTCGTCCCAGATCTTTAGTATGGATGAACGCATACTTGGTCTTTAACAGAGATGAAAGATACTTGAACTCCACCTTGTGAAAGCAGGGCCCTACTCTCCCTTCGAGGCTCTCCGGCAGGTCCGGACGCCTCAGATACAAGTCTTCTTTGCCCTTCTTGGCAACAACGATAGCAGTTTCAGCCTGTCCGGAGGACTCGGACTCAAATCTAACCTCCTCAGTGGAGTCCTCCATCCTCTCCTCCATAATCGTTGGGGGAGCTTCAGTAGAAATAGTCCGGGGAGGGTTGAAGCTTGGCACAGCTAATCCTCCGGACTGTTGGCTCTCTGAATGTTTTCGACTTATCACCTCAGTTTGAGTTTCTGAGGTTGAAGTTTCTCTAGGAGGTAGAGGACTGCTAGCCCCCGGACCGGCCGGCCTTTCCCGGAGAGTCCTAATAGTTGCCCCAGACCCTGATTCACTATTTTTTTCCCCCGATTTTGAGGGTGTGCTTTTAGAAGGAAGTCCTTTAACCAACCTACTCGGCCTTTTCATGATTAATTTTTCTGGGGAGTGGTCAGAATCAGACCCCATAGCTATGAAAGAGGATTTTTTCCTAACACTTGTGACAGTGACCCCCGGTTCAACAATAGGGATCGACTCTTGAACTGAAGAACCAGATACTATGGGGGAGAGTGTTGATTGAAAGAGTTTTCTAGGTTTTGTACCTTTAGAAGAAGATGAACCTCTGTCAGATTCTTCGATTGAAGGGGCTGGTTTCTCGACAGGCGACGCTGGAAGCCCTGCTGCAAATCTTTTTTCTTTTTCAACTCTTTGAGCTTTCTCCAATTCTGAGAGGTTAAGCCAACCGCCCTTGATCAGTGCTGTTCTTGCTGTGAACATAAACAGCTAAGGAAATTTTGAAGTTTTAAAGAGATAAAGCTTTGGGTAAAATGGCAGAGTGAAAGAGATAATGAGGCTGTGAAAAGTGAATAGAATTTATAGTAAATGTGAAAAAAGGGGTTGATTCCTAGGAGAATCTGAAAAGTTGGGCAATGATTAAAAGACGGCGCTGATGTCATTTATGGCATTTAAAAGAGGTAACTTGTTCGAGAAAGTGGTGCAACTTTCAAGGAGAAAAAACGGCTAAAGTGACCAACCAGAGGATGACATGTGTCCCACTAATTCTGACAAGAACCGTTTGGAATTCGTAACGATTGGTCTGTTCGGGTCCGTCCTCAACTCTCTTCGAATTGAAAAACCACTTCCTGTATTCGGACTGTTTTTCAGTTCTTTGACAAGGACACTTGTTCAAACATCTAAAAAAGGGGCTCCTGATGAGTCCGAATTCGAAGTGCTCCCCGGAAGGGCAGCCTAATGCAAATCTCTCCGTAAAACCGGACAGGACATTTAAACCGGACAGTTGACTTCGAACACTGTGAGCCTAAGGCTGTTCGAACTATGACTAAAGTACTAAAAAAACCTAAACACTTCTTGACTAAGCTACCTGTCCTCCTGCTTGGAACTCATGGGTCTTTAAACATGACCCGGGTCCATTAAACTTGACCCGAAAGCCCATAAGGGCCCAAATATCACACTATAAATACCCAACCACCAGCATTAACTATGGGTAACAAAATTTACTGCTGCAAAGATACTCAATTCTCTCTCCACCTTGAAACACCTTCACACCACCCTGAAACACCCTTACTCCGTTTTGAAACTCCACTTGAAATTACCAGCCTACCCTCAGGCTACTTTTATCCTCACCACACTAAGCATTAGAAATCGAATAGGATGAGGTGTAAGATTTTATCTCTCCTAATATGAAACTACTATTTTTAGGAGAGAAAAGAGAAACAAGAAACATAAGAGACCTATAGGAGTGGGAACTTCATCAGATGTTACTTCGGATGTTGTAGGAGTAGAGTAACCTCGAGTAAAGGTAATTTCAAGATATGCCTAGAGTAAACTTATGCTAATTTGTTTTGTTCAAGAGTATATTGTTTTTTGGTTAAGTATTGGTAACATTTGCAAGTCTGAACTCTAGGCGTGATGTTGTAAGTATGGTGATTCTGTGATGTTGTAATATTTTGAATTAGGTTTTTTACTGTAAGTATGGTGGTTCCGTGATGTTGTAATATATGGTCATTTGTAACAATGATATGTGTTGTTAATTGATCATCATAATTAATGAACTATAGGTTTTCTTTTCAGAAACGTAAGTCATGAATTATACATAATCAGTTTTACGGAATCATAGGTCATAAATTATATAAAATCAGATTTTATAGATCATATTTTAAGTGTTGTTAGTTGATCAACAAGTTACATAATCAAATTTTATACATAATCTTTTAAGTGTTGTTAATTGATAACCAAGTTTATAAGTCATTAATTATTCAAAATAATTTTCCAAATTATGAAGTTACATAATCAATTTCTAAATTGGAGAATAAAAAATCATTTATTAACCAACAACAAATACCAAATTAAGTGGAAACACAAAATACATTAACCTAGTTTCAACATACAACAAACATTAATTCTTACAAAGTTGAAAAAAAAGACAATAATTAAAACTAAACCAAATCAACAAATTAAAGTTGGTTTTTGAGACTCTCATTTTGAGCTTCAATCTTGCGTAGGTTCTTATTCAACCCAATTATTATTTCTTTTTATCGATTAGTAATTGGTGAATCAACCCACTTAATAAATTGAAACAATTTTATCAAATTGGATTTATAAAATATATTAGGGTTCGAGAATAAAGAAATGAAAGAAATTAGGCTTTGAATTCAATAAATTAAGGTTGACGGACATTTACTCTACATTTTGTTCATCCATAAAATATCCTTCATGGATTAAAATATGTCAATAAAGTATGTATCCCTATAGGTTTTCCAAAAATAATTTTGAATTTAATTCTCGATTTTGTGTTTGAGAGAAACTCGTTGAAGCACTAGATATGAATTGGTATTGTAACTTTGTTTCTTTGATGCCCAACATATAACACATCCCCCGCGAAGGAATAACTCGTATCCGAATAAACGTAGAGAAACAAATGAAATTTAGTATAAGTTAAGCCATAATCCATGGTTCGTTTCAAGTACTTGAATACTCGATTTAAAGTTTGCCAATGATGTGAACTAGGATTGCTGGTATACCTACGAAGCTTTCCAACAACATAGGAAATACATGGCATAGGGATAGCCATGGCATACATAAGATAAGAAATGGATCTTGTCAAGTAGAGATATTGCAACACCTTATTAGGTAGAATCTTAAGACTAAGGTCTATATGAGGGCTAACAAGAGAACAATCTTTAATGTTAAATTTTTTCAATATTTTTTCAATATAATGGGATTGAGAAATTAACATACTAATTTTATTTTGTTTATTTTTATACCAAGAATCATCTTAGCTTCCCCAAGTCTTTAATCTCAAAACTAGATGACAATTTTTTTTCGGTTTTATCAACTTGATTTTGGTCAGTATAAAAAAATAAGCATGTCATGCACATGTAGAAAAATTATAACTCTTTTATCAGAAGCATCAAATTTTATAAATAGACACGCTTGTACTTTTGATTAAGAAATAAAACCATTAGACAAAACCGCAATATTATTTTTTTTATACCAATCTTTTGGTGCTGGCACACCTTGCTTTCATAACCAGACGTAACAAACCTTTATGGGTGTTTCTCATAAATTATTATCTAAATCACCATTCAAGAATGTAGTTTTCACGTGCCTTTGATGAACAACAATATTGTGTGCATAAGTAACTTTTATTTATAATTTAACAGTAAAAATCTTAGAAACATAAGCGTAAGTATCAAAAAAGTCAATCATTTTTTCCCTAAAACCTTGGAAAATGAAACTAACTTTATACCTTTTTATGATACCATCCACACTCATTTTCCTTTTGAAAATACATCGATTTACTAATGATTTGCAACCATGAGGTTAACCAATCAATACTCATCTATTATCATGAATGACAAAATATATCTCATTTTAGATAGATTCTTTATATAATCCAACATCCATTGATGGCATAGCTTCTCTAAAAGTTCATAGGTCTTCCTTAATAATAAAAAAATATTATTATTTTTAGTAGGAATCACATTCAATACATAATAGGCTGCTAACATAGCATGGCCCCAAATTCCTTCACTCAAACCTGAATAGATCACATGGAATTAACCGTTTAATAATATTTTAATCTTTTTTCAGCTACACCAATTTTTGTATGGTGTATAAGGAACCGTGGTATGATATATTATTCTAGTATATTGAAAATATATTAAATAATAACACTCACCTCTTTTAGCAGTATGTAAATTTTTAATCAAATTATTTTTATATAACTCTATTTTTTTATCAATTTTAAATGTATCAAGAGCTTCATTTTAGCATGCAACAAATAAATGTAGCAATATTTAGATGTATCTTGAATAAAAGTAAAAAAAAAATTATTTCATAACAAAAGTGTAGCACGAAATCACATAAATTATTATATACATAAGTACCATATTTTGACCATATATACTTGCCACGTTCATACCTTTGTTTGATACTGCGATTGTTCAAGGCAACACCACACAATATATTATTTCTAGTATCGGGAACATACGATATATTATTCAATAATATATTTTTTCTAAAAGTAAAAAACAACCTTCACATTTCCTAGTGTTTTGATTAGTTCAGTTTTAATATTTCTCATTCTTAACGTAGATTCATCTTCAATTGGTCAAATATCATTGAACCAATAAAGTTTTTCATACATGTGACGTGTTGCTCCTGAATCAATCCTCCATGAAACATTATCATCTTGCACATAAAATGTTAAAGATATTAGTGATACATAATTCTAATTAGAAATATAATTTTGAATTAAAATCTCCTATTGGTTATTTTTTGGATCCTAGATCCACTTGGACCAACATTGTCCTTATCTTTAGCACCCCGACAATCCATCTTGAAATGACGAGGTTTTCCACACTTCCAACCTTCCAACTTAGGTTAATTGTTAGATATATTGTTATTATTCCTTTAAACTTCCTTTTAATAACCTTTTATATGTTTGCATATTTAGAGAATCCATTGTTTGCATCCATATTCATAGAAAGGTTTTTGACTTGGTTCTTACCCTTAAGATTACTATTTTTTTCTTGAGCCCTTAAAGACTATTCAATTTAAAATGAATGCCAACTTAAACCATATTGATCTATTTCTTTTTATGTTTTAGAGTGTCTTTAGGATCTTTACATAATATTGGTAGTTTGTCTATAACACTAGCAACCAAAATATATTCATTTCTTTTCATGTTATGTTGAACAAACTGACCTAGAATTCTTAAAAATTCATTGTATTATTTCATGACCGCTCTAGAATCAACCATCTTATATTAATATAGTTAATAACTAGGTATATACCTGGACTCGAAATATTCTCATAGTTCTTTTACAAACTCGAAATTTTGGTATACATCAAATAGGGGATAAAGCATACCGTTTAAAATGTGGTCACGACATATATAATCATTATTCTCCCATTTGCAGTGTTTCTTGTTTTCTTTATTGTTTCATTCTCAATGATCTCTGACATATGAGTACTCTAAAAAATAACATTTAGTGTGGTCAACATGAAGTGCATCTTTTTCTTCCACCTTCTGAAATCATGACCCTCAAATTTGTCCAACTTTTCAAACTTGCTTATCATATCTTTTATAAATTTCTTTCATCATTTAAATCTTTATAAACAAAATATTTTTAAAATTTTGTTGGAAAAATATGTGAGAAACCGGATATATTCCAAAGTTTTGTTAGAAAATTTCCAATTGAAATATTTTGGTGGTTCTCCAAGAAACTCAATCGGATAAAGTTATAATATCTTTTGAATAAGAGAATAATCATTTTCATGTATTATTTTCTGGACCAAAATGAAACATATCTTTTCAACCAAATTTTCCAAACTTTAAAACTAGTTTTAACTGTCCAAAACAGGTGTAATTTTAAACGTGAAATAAACAGACTTTTTTTAAAATTCAAATTTTAATTAAATTTAACCTCGACCATGGGATTTACCCCTTAGACCCCATAAGGGTTTGCCACCTCTTGGACTTTACCCGGGGCGTTTCCACTTGAACCCTATAATGAATTATTTCCCTTTGACTCCGCTATATAGCGAGAGTCACAATATAATCAAACAAGTGTACAGTCCGTACTCTCTAACTTGTTCGATGAAGTATCATGCTTACATTGGTCGACTAGAATAATATTTATAAGTTAACACATGAGTTTTTATTATTAATAAACCCAAGTATATTTTAAAACCTAACAATATTATAAATTATTTTCAATATGAATACTTCTGGATACATAATCATTTGTAATAAGCACATACATACTACGTGGTTATGTATAAAGATAATAACCTTTGTAATTGAAATATAAAAATAGAAGAAAGTGTAATACAATACACAGAAACATTAATATAAAAACTCGTTACTTTTTTGTATAATAGCATGTTTAATCTTTATCTATGACTGACAACGTTGAGTCTTCAAACTTTACCTTTGACTCAATAAGCTCGGGAAGAATACATGTTGAAATTATCTTCCACCACAAAACCTGCATGTCAATCAAATGAACATATTCAACCAAATTAGTTTGAAACAACTATATATTTTGGAAGATAATTTCCAATAAGCTTGGAAGGTTCATCAATTTAAGAAACCATAATGTCTTAAGCTAACCACTGAAGCATGTGGTAATATAGTAGAAAACGCAGAGTATGAGAACTGGGTAGTAAAATATCATATATTACTAATCTAGCTTTACCACAATAAGAACTCTAATAGTTACTCAACTAATACAAGAAGAAACCTCAAAAGACCGTGTGATGCACCCACAAGGCTATCTGGATCACATACTAGATCCAAAGTTATATATTTAAATTAGAGTTCCAAAAAATTAGAAAATATATATCTATTGTGGAAGAGTATCCAAAAAATAAAAGCCATTGATGACAACCCATATTAGCATGTAGACTTATCTCTTTTGATAACCTAGTCACTCAAGTGCTGCATGATTTAGACTCAAAGTATACACCAATAATAGTAAGTTTAGGTGATAAAGAGTTATTGAATCGGTTAGACCTATATATAGCTCTACTAACATTTGAAAGCATCCTACAACAACTCAACAACATACAAAATACAATAACAAGTCTGAATTTAATATTAACAAAATATGTTGTAAATAAATTAGAAAGAATATAGCAATAACATTTTAAAGGCTAAAATGGTAACAACTACAAATGAAAAAGAAGGAGTTTTCAGAGGCATAGAAAACTTTCAAAGTAACTATAAAGGAAGATATTTGGGTGGAGGAGGAATGTTCACTCCTAACAAGCCCACATTTCAAATATGTGAAAAATATTGGTACACAAGTAATGTGTGTTACTTCATTCAAGGATGATATTACCAATATGGGTTATGTACCAAATGATCAGTCAATGAATGATATTGACCAAAGTACTTACATGGTGAACATGGAAATGAAGCAGTATGCATGTATTGGTGCTAGACACCATGTCACTTGAAGCCCAAATTTAATGAAGCAAAATATTGATTATAATGGTAAGCGTTCGATCATTGTAAATAATAATTAATTTGTTTTACACATATGACAGTTTAAAGATATCTCATCCTCCGCATATTGATATATCCTCCTAAATAATATATTGCATATTTGTAAATACCAAACAATTATTATCAATTTCTTAAATTACATCATAAAATCATACTTATATTAAATTTTGGGACTTTGCTAGCTTTCTGAAGGATAAGCTAACATGGAAAGTGTTGCTTGAAGGGAGGTCTAAGAATAACTTATAGAGAATTAAAGAAACTATGAGTTGTTAGATTATCTTTCTAGAGTTTTTAATGTTTGAGTTTTTTCTTAAATTTATCACCCTTCTACTCAAGTTCTATATGGTATTCTAAAAAAGTGTAATATCCCTACTATTTTGAACAAAGAATCACAATTTGTGATGATTGTCGAATTGGGAGATCATACTCATTACCGTACTCTATTTTTGGGTCTAATGTAACAAATGTCCAAGATCCTCGCATTGCGTTTAATCATTCAAACGCATTGTTTAAATCGGTTCTAAGTAAAAATAAATTTTACAATCTTACTAGACTAGATAGTTTAAAACTTTTGATCAACTAACAAAATAGTCAGCCATTCATTTAAGAAAATTCTGTGAGAGAAAGCATACACATAGTTTGGAAACATACAAACCTTACTCATATTCCTTATCTTTTGTATAAACCATACTTATACTTTCTCTCAATATTTTGTATAAACCTTACACATAATAATGTGTCTATAAAAATACTCACATATTTTTATTTTTATTTTGATACAAAATAATCATGGACAAAATAAAATAAAAAGTTAAAGCTCGTTCAAAACAAATTGACCACTATTTGGGTTCTACTTTTGTTTGGGTTTTGACGGAATCACATTAGACAGCTGAGTTTATTGAACGATAAATTTTTGGTTCAATCTCGTCCGCTTTAATCCATTTTGGTTCGATTATTGATGAAGGGATCTTCTCTCCAAGAAATCATTTCTTGAAGTTTAAGAAATTTTTCCAATGAGTCGATGATGTCTATCTTCTCTTTTTATCTTCTTCAATTGTTAACTTCGCTGGTATCAGTTAGAGATTCAAGCATTTTCTGACTACTTGTCAGATCTACATCATCTGTACAAATCCTGCATTAACAATGGAAACAAGACAATTAAATCTAGAACAAGATTTCCCTCGAATCCAGAAAAATATTAATCAAAGATTCGATACTTGTTCTCCAACAACAAAAACACAAAATATGCAGACCTATTTAAAACAAATCAATCAAACCAGAACTTCCATCCAGAATCAATCGGCCACAAAAAAAGACCATATCTCGCTTCAGTTCTCTAAGCAAGTCAAAGAAATTCTGATGACAAAAACTAAATTTACCTTAATTGGTAAATTCGCTACAGGTATTCCTAAAAGATCACTTCTAACAAAATTCTTGAGTGATAGAAAATTTGCAGGCGCTTATATTATAGTATCTCAGACTGGGATTCTCACCACATACTTATGGAGTTTTCTCTCAAGGAAGATATCAGCAAGATTTGGTCAAGAAGTGTATAGACTATTGACCATTCTGTCATGAGGGTTTTGAAATGGACGCCAGCATTCAATACCAAAATCGAAAGCCCAATAACCCCTGCTTGGATTAGGCTTTCAAGAATTCTTGAATATCTGTTTAACGAAGAAATTATTGAAATAATAGCATCTACTATAGGTCTTCCTATCAAATCTTTGGTGTCAGAGCAGAATAGAGCATTATATAATGCGTGCTATGTCTGGCTCGAGATGGATGTTACTCAGAAAATTCAGAATTCTATCTGGGTGGGTTTCGGTGAGAATAAGGGATGCTGGATTGATGTTAGCTACAAGAACATCCCTCTTTACTGTCAGTCTTGCAAACATATAGGCCACAATATAGACCGCTGCAAAAAGTTTACTACTACCATTCAAAACAAGAAGGAAATAGAAGATCCCGAGAAAGAAACAACAAACAATAAATCTACCAGATTAAAATCATTGATAGTTGTTCCTCACGATGCTTACCAGAGCCAAAGTATGGAGGAAAACAACAAGTCTCAGGAACCTGCAAAGATAAATGATCAGGTTTTGATTAAAACAACTAATTCGATGATCGAAAATGGGGATTCAAGTCAAAAGATCAGCAAAGAGAATCAATCTATGAGTGAGCAGATGAACAAGAATAATAATGAGGAGGATATCATAGATGCCATTAAATCATTAAATAATGACTATGATTTATCTCCATCTACACTATCTAACAACCGCTCTACTGGAATTCATACACCAAGGGAAGAAAACATTAGAATTCGTTCACCAAGGGAAGAAAACATTGGAAGTTGTCCTCTAACTCCTATCCTAAAGAAGAAAGTTATTGATACCGGCTTTAAAAAATTCTTAATAGGAAGCTGAAACAGGCTAGAAATAAAAAGAAAAAGCCCTCAGTCATCATTAAGTCTTTGCAGTTCTCGGATCCTAAAAGATCTACTTTCACAAGTCTTCATTTTTAGCATCTTTAGCTGGAATAACCTGAGGTCAAGCATAACCTAAAGGAATGGGTGTTCGTGTAACTAATTCAGAAACAGATGTTACCTGTCTTTGAGCAGCTAGATAGTTGTTTCTGCAGGAGCCCAATCCTCAAATCAGGAAGCCCCACGTCGAAATCAATTGATGAATTCTTAGAACAGTACTAAATAAATCAATCTGGACAAGCTGATTCTAATCACCATACAAATTTCAAGATTTGGAATCCAGAGGCATGGAAGAAGGGGTGATAGATCGATTTCTAACTTTAGAATCAAATGAGAGAAGAAGATTGGCAGTTCGAAGGGTAGCTGGTGATGACCAGGTGAACTACAGCCGACAGACGTTATACTACCTCCCTATACACAACGGACAACAATTGCTCATCGATGTCCTCAGCAAAACCGGGTGAAACCCTTGCATTGTGCCTCCTTTGTTTGGAGTTTAAGACATTCTTAGTTGCTCAATGACGATCTCCTGGAATCCATCTCTTCGATTCCTCGTGTCTCCACATCAAGCTCCCCGAAGTGCAGTTTATCAAGATTTGAAGTGCGGTAATCTATTGATGGATAGCTTCTTCTCCATCTGTAGCTCTCCCTGTGAATCGCTCCTACCAAAACCAATCGCATTGAATCTGGTTCTAAAGCTTTCTTTTGCCTCAAAGATTCAAGGAATCCATCAAGTCTGAAGATGCAATGTGGCTCGAACTCGATGGATTCGAATAACTCTGGATCTCATTCTCTTCTCTTCCGGAGCTCTATTTTTTGGATGAATCGGCTTCTACCATGAGTTATGTTTCTTTCTTCCCTGCTCAATGAAGATCTTATAGAATCCTGAACCAAAAGTTTGTCAAGCTTCAGCGCAGTAAGGTTGAAGATGGAAAGCGGCTATCAATCGAAGGAAAAGTTTTTTGTAAAAATTAGGGGTTGCTCTTTAATTTGGGAACACTTTCCGTTTAGGTCTAATCGAAGTGTATGACTAAGGACTAATTTTAGTCCTCAAAGTTTGTAAGAGTAATGAATTCTTTTAGCTTAAAAAAAATGTGTCTATCAATATTCTTTATCTTTTTGGTTTCTTCAAAAAGATACAAACCTTACTCAGATTTTTATATTATAATTAAAGTAATTATCTTATTATTTTATAAATTAGGGTCTAATTTTGTACCGATCTTAAATAAGAACTTAACAAATTATGAATTTTATTGATTTTATTAATTTATAGAAGTTTTACTTTACTTTATTTGAGTTTGTAGAGATGCATTTGGAATCAACAAACATTCATCATATGTGACTATGGAATACGATTCTAGGTTTGATCAGTCTATGCATGATAGAATACCCGAAAATATCAATGACCCAAAAACTGGCTCTAACTTTGGCTAACATCCTGATAGTATACATTCTCCGAACTTACCAAATGAACATCACAGACAAACAAGGGGTGAAAATTGTATCATGAATACTTTTTTTATAATAGTCTACATAATCCAATTTTTTTCAAAAATTATTTATAATCCTACACTGAAAGCTCCAACAAAAAAATTTATACTTCACACAGGAATCAAACCTAGAATTTTAATCTTTAGTCACCTAAAATGAATGTTTGTTAGTTGCAAACGCATCTACAAATTCAAGTAAAGTAAAACCCTTATAAATTAATAAAAGACTAAGTAAAACCTCTATAAATTAACAAACTCAATAAAAGCATTAAATTTGACCCCGATAATATAATAAAATATGCAATGCCCTTTTTCGGTTGATCGGTTCCAAGCTATTGAGTCATAGTCATACTCATGTTTTATGATCGACCAAATTCTAAATGGTATCCGCCACAATTTTTTTCAAAACTTTGAACCTTCGAATATTCATTATTTTCACCAGTATAATCTAACAAGCCATTCACAACATTTTTTACCGACAATGCATTGTTTGAATCATTTAAGTTTTCTACGTCCTATGCAACCCTCACATAGGTACAAACTACAAGTCCTTGTATGGTCTCAACCTGACCAGATCCAAAAATATAAAATCATATATACTAAAAAATAGTATTGAAGTACCAAGTACCAAATACTTAAACATAAACAGATTAGTATAAAAGTATTTGGAACGAAACAGTCCCAATTCGAACAAACCTGTCCGAACCGACCTACTGCATCGAACAAATAAAGAAGACATCTGAAAAAATACAGCTAAGTCCATTCTTCTAGTCATATAGTGAAACGTTGAGCTTTGTTAAATAAGCCTATAAGCTGCGTTTAAGGAAAAAGAAAACACTCAACACGGAATTTTGCATTAATAAGCCCAGATACTGCTTGAAACATACCAATAATTAGAAGCACATAGTACATTATAGTGCATTTTAGGTCGTTGCATATACTACAACAGTAACAGCGTTGTAATTGAAATACAAAATCACAGACCACTATGTTACAATACACAGAAAATTAATACAAAAAGAAGTATAATACAGTAACAGCAATAAAATTCGTATAATTTATATATAACATGAATTATATATTAAAAAAAGTATACACATAATAAATCCATATGAATTTTATAAAATGACTGCTACCAATATCAATAAACCAAAGATACATAGTTTGAAAGGAGATAACCATATGGTAAGAACACAAGCCAATGGGAATCAACAGAGCTAATTAATATATATATATATATATATATATATATATATATATATATATATAAATAAATGTTCACATTTCTTCTGAGTTAGCGAGATAATAGAGGTTTAAATCTAATCGCGGTGAGAAGAAGTAGTGATTTTAATGTCTGCCTGCAACGGAACAAGAACACGCGTGAAGAGCGACTGCTTTGTTCTTTAACGGCAATTTGTAAGAACCCTAAAGGTCAATCTCCAATTTATAGGAAGTCGCTTCCACTATTTGTCTCTTTTACCCTCCTGATTTTAGTTGATTCACTTTGGGCTTTATCTTAGACTAGTCCACCAGTTAACATATCCAGCGTTCCTCCGAACCTCCTTTCCAACTATGAGACACGCATTTGGAAGGCCCGTAATGGTCGGGATAATTATAACGCCTATGTATAATTTTGACGCGTCTATTTTAAGATCATAAATATTAGTAAAAGAACAGTTCATAAATATTAGGTTGACCGGTAAAAAAATATGTGAATACAATATGATACGAGATTCGTATATCATTGAGTTTTGAATTCCTCGAAACGACTAGAATCTTTTGTAGCTAGGTATTGGGAAAAAAAAATTGATAATGTATTTAGATTTTATATAAAATATAAATTAATAATTCTTCATATATAGCATATATCATTGAGTTTTGAATTCCTCGAAACGACTAGAATCTTTTGTAGCTAGGTATTGGGAAAAAAAAATTGATAATGTATTTAGATCTTATATAAAATATAAATTAATAATTCTTCATATATAGCATATTACATGAACCCATTCTTAAAATTGCTTTTGAGTGACACTTGGATTATCCTTGTTGTGCTTGCATAATGCTCTTCGAATCTCGTCTGTCATTGTTGTTTTTTCACACCTTTAAAATGTGAAGCCATGTTGTGTATATGATTTGTTTGTGTTAACCTATTTTGATCTTGTATTTATAGAAAATATTTTTAATGTCCATAAAGTGATACATTGAACACAAGAAGCATAATAAGGTGGAAGATTGAAGGTTTCTTTCAAATTGGACCTTTCATTTGATATATATAATGTACAATAGTTAAGTGGAAGCTTGAAAGATGTTTGTAAACTAATTATTTTACAATAAATTAATAAAATATTAAATAATATATAAATTAATAATTATTAATTTATAGATTAATTAATAACTCTTTTAATTAATAAATTTTCGTGGTCCCAAGTGTATTATTTTATGGAGTTTCTTTGTATTATGTTCTTTACCCAATCATCCATCCATTTTATGAGGTCAGGTTCAGTATATTTTGCATGGATATTAAATACATATGCGTAATATAAAAATTGAATTATAAATTAATTTTATCCTCGTATAACAAAGTCAATTGATATATTAATTGTTTTTTGTTTGATTACCTGATATCATTTAAAAGTCAATATAAAAAGACAATAGAGCTTCTTTATCAATGTATCTAACTAAATGTTAGGTATATTAAAAAATTAAAAATATACGATGAGACTAAAATTGAATGGTTTGGTTATATATGAATTTGGTTCTCATGGATTTGACTCTAATAAATTTTTTGTAGTCAATTATAACATCACTAAAATTAATTAATAAACATTTTACACACTCAAACTTATAATAAGTGGATTTTATGGGACTAGCGTGGTTTGGATTTTACATTCCATATATAGAATCAATTCAATAATAACTTGAAATAACTTACAAGTTTTATTTCATAGAGGTTTGAGAGAGAAATTTTAAGTTTAGTTGTATGAAAGATTAGTGAGAGTTGGTTCAACTCTAAGAGTTTAACTTGATTATTGATTCGTAAGTCGATTAACGGATAAAAAAGACTTCAACCGCTAGAATATGGAGCAAGTTGGAACAACTGTTCATAATAAAATCTCCACTTACTCAAATATATTTGAAGCATAAGTTTTATATGGATTCAAGATGAATTACAGTAGGTCCGCTGATGGAATTGTTTCTGAATTCATGGTTTCTGATTTATAGAATCTAAATATTCACATTTACAAATAAGATCATGATTTTTTTTATGAATTCTCTACCAAATATAGTATGATCAGCTGTGTTGCACACTCAAGTATGACGGATAGATGTTATAGTGAAGAAAATTTATCAGTGCGACTTATTTAAATGAGTTGGATCTTAAAGCAAATGGGAAGCTTCTTAAGAATAATGAAGAGGGTCTCGCAGTCAAGGGTAAGCCAGATAAAAGAAAAAATGGAAAATAGAATAGAATGAAGTCAATTTCTCAAGAACAAAACCAATAAAAGTTGTTCGGTTTATGGTAAGGAATGTTTTTAAGAAGGATTGTCGTTAACAAAATCGAATTGATCAAAAGTTTGAATCCAAGAATTATGGATATGATGTTATTGTTTCCGAAAGGATAGATCACGTTTATATATTAAGTGTATCTTTAAATGATCCTACTGGATAATGGATCATCAATTCTTATTGTATAATTCATGCAAAACCTAAGAGGCAATGGTTCTTAGATTATAAAGAATTGCAAAAGGATAATATCATGATGGATAATAATATGACTTGTAAAAATTGTTAATATATGTTCCATAAAGATAAAAGTATGGCATAACTCAATCAATATCCTAAGTCAGATTAGACACATACCTCATTTAAAGAGAAAGTTCATCATTGTTCGTGTTCTAAAAAAGAATTAGTGTTGCTATAAGTCTCAGAGAGAGGTTCTTTGAATCATAAAAGGTTATTTGGTTATAATGAATGAACCTCTATAATTTGGTTTATATACCTTATAAGGTTATGTGTTGTATGGTGAAATTGATATGCCCCACTACAAAAAAAGACCATACTGAATTGTGGCACAAGTGCATATGGCACATGAGCATGAAGGGTCTATAAGAACTAGTTAATGCTCTGATGTTTTTAAAACAAATGTGTTTTGGGAAAGTCATACATACTGATTTTTTTATCTTACAGCAAATAGATTAAATGGGTTTTGGATTACATTTGATAAGGAAAGATATTCCTCAGGGACATAAGTGCAATTAATAGGGACTAAAGTGATAAGTTCTGTAATTATAGGATTAAATTAGGCTTTAGGAGAAACCGAAGGGTTAAATTGTAAATATACCAATATGTAACCGTTTCTCTAACTAACTCACCTTGCCTATTTAAAGAGGCTGAAGGAGTTATTTTGACCTATGATATATTCAGAAGTACTTTTCACTACTTAAAATTCTCTCTGTAGACTTTCTGTTCTTAATTCACTTACTACAACTTTAATTCACACCAAATTGGCGCTAGAAGGAGGGGATCGAGGATACCTTGATCAACAGATCAGAAATCGATGTTCGAGTTTTCGTTTTTCAAAGTTTTTCGTTCGAATTTTCATATTTTGTTTGATTTTTCGCTGATTGAAGATGAATCCTGAGGAAGGTGACAATCCATCCGTTCGCAAGGAAATGGAAACGCTGAAATCCGATCTGTAAGAGGCAGGTAAATCGTTTCCTGTTCAATCAATCCATTTTGATTTTGAAGGAAAAATGAATGAGATGATAAAGAAGGTGGCGGAGCTTGACGAATTGGTAAAAAAGAAAGGAGATAATAATGGTGCTAGACTTAGGTCTAAAATAGCAGGAGGCGATCGTAATGATCAGTCGGATCAATCTATGGATGATGGCGATGATCACTATGAGCAGCGTAAAGCACGTTCTGAGCAAAAAAAAGAATATAGCGGGATAAAGAGGAAAGAAAAGTTACAAAGGCGACTGTATGAAAACTCTAGTGATGAGGAGGACTTTGAAGATTCCGAATCTGACAAAACACCGAGGTACGAACGCTCTCGAGGCCGTTCAAGAGGAACAGAGCGTGAGCTCCGGCCAGCTAAGGCGTATAAGGAAGGAAGGAAAAAGAAAGAGAGGCGAGTATACTCACCTCGGAAATACTCGCCTCAGAGGTGTTCGCCTCGGAAATATGAAGGTGAGTCCAGCTTATACGCAACTGTGGGGATGAGAAATGAGGACCAGTATGTTCAGGGGGTCGACTGGAGGGACTCACCATTGGTCAGGGAGATCAGATATGTGCCGCTACCGAGGCGGTTTGATATTTCCAAAGTTGATAAGTTTGATGGGACTCAAGATCCCGATGACCACATAGAACAATTTAAAAACTACATGACTAATTTCGAAGATGACGATAAATTGGTGTGTAGAGCTTTTTCTCAAACGTTTAAGGGAACTGCGCTGAAATGGTTCAATAAGATTCCTAAGGAGTCAATTGCAAACTTTAGAGGTTTTTACACCGCTTTCCGAAGACAGTTTGTGGGAAGCAAGGAAATGAGAGCCAATGGAGACACAATAATACAATGCAAGCAGGCTGTGGGAGAGAAGTTAAAGGATTATACCAAGAGGTTTGTGTCAACAAAGGCTGAATTGGATGACTGTGAAGAAAGTGTGGCTATGGCGGCATTCAGGCAAGGGCTGTTGCCTGGGGATTTAGCCGATGAGACTACGAGGCGCAGGGCGTTAACATTTGGAGCTCTTATGGCTCAGGTTGAGGACCAGATTAAGGTCGAAGAATCGACGAGGGTTCGAGGAGGTGCTAGTACTGTTCAGAAGGGGAGTGGACAATCTAACGTTTCGAATAACAATCCCTCGCGTCAGAAGAACAATCAAAACGTTTCTAACCGAGGAACCTCGAACTCGTATCAAGGGGGATATAATCAGCATAATTCTAACAATCAGCAGCAGTTTAGGTCCAGGTCGAATGTGTGGGTAAGGCCAGATTACTATGCAGATTTAACTGAGAGTGTGGCTTCAATATATGAAAAAACAAGGGGAACAATCAATTTTAGAAAGCCACCAGCTATCAACAGGCCAAGAGAGGAGCGCAATAATAAATTCTGTAGGTATCATGAAGACATCGGCCATGATACAAATGATTGCATTGCTCTGAAAAAAGAGATGCAAATTCTCATCGAAAATGGGAAGTTGTTGGAATATGTCAGGAAGAATGCCAAGGCAACAGCTCCAAAAGGTGGTAATCCTAATTCTAAGCAGGAAACTGCGTTAATGATTTTAGATGCTGCAGGTGAGGGGGTGGTTTTGATGTAGCCTCGGAATATGTCGAACCAGACCCCAGTCGACTTTTGTTAATGTCAATAGATGAGCCGATGCGTCAGGGACGTGTTCGAGATTTGTGTGCCTTTTTCGAATCACTAACAATCTTTGGAGGGGATTCGATGACCAACAACACTAATAATTCGAGGAAGAGGCATATAGTAAACTTAACACGACAAATTGAGGGAGGCGCATCGGCACACCTAAGCAGCAGAAAGGATGTGCCCTTTATAATTTTCGACGGGGATGATTTGAGGGGGATTACTGGGCCACATGAAGATGCAGTGGTCATTGGAGCAGAAGTATGTGGGGTGGAGATTCGACGGGTGCTGATTGATACAGGAAGCTCTGCTAATGTGCTTTTCAAGTCAACGTATGAGAAATTGATTGCTCCGCCTCGAATAGAAAGATCAGAAAGGACTATCATAGGGTTTACTGGCGCAACAGCAAATGTGATAGGAGAGTTCGAGGGTGAAGTTTCTTTGGGAAAGGGGCCTTTCAAGAAGAAAGTACAAGTACTTTTTGTGGTGGTAGATTGTCCATCAAGTTACAATGCTATTTTTGGGAGGTCGTGGTTGGCGAAGATGTATGCTGTAGTTTCCACAGTTCATCGGTGTTTGAAGTATGTAATTGAGGACCGGGTCGGTGTAGTTCGAAGTGATCAAAAGGTAGCAAGAGAATGTTATACTGCTGCATTTAGACTACGGGGCAAAAGTTCTGATGATCTGATGGAGAATTAGCAGTTTGGGGGGTTGTCTTCTGATGGAACAGATGAGGGAATTGATGATCCGAGGTCAACCCCGAGTTCTGTGGTGGTCAATGAAGAAATAGAGGAATATATTTTCAATAATGGCAGGGTACTTCGAATTGGCACTCTGTTATCTTTGTCGATGCGAGAAAAGTTGTTGACTTTTTTGTCTGAAAATTTGGATGTGTTTGCGTGGAGATCCGAAGACGTAGTGGGGGTCCCAAGTAACATCATATGTCATAGCCTAGCGGTTGATCCGAAGGTCAAACCGATTATCCAAAAAAGAAGGGCTTTTTCGTTGGAAAAATCCGAGGCCATAGTTGCCGAAGTGGATCGGTTATACAAGATGGGGCACATTAGGGAGGCCAATTATCCGAGGTGGACGGCTAATCCGGTGGTAGTAAAAAAGAAGAACGGAAAATGGCGGATGTGTGTGGACTTCACAGATTTGAATAGAGCATGTCCAAAAGATCCTTTTCCGGTGCCTCGAATAGATCAGTTAGTGGATTCCACTTCGGGAAATAAAATTTTGACTTTCATGGATGCATTTTCGGGGTATAATCAAATTCGAATGAATCCAGATGATGAAGAAAGCACGACTTTTATTACTGACAGAGG
The DNA here is from genome assembly GCA_036936605.1 of Limnanthes douglasii subsp. nivea. Taxonomy (NCBI): domain Eukaryota; kingdom Viridiplantae; phylum Streptophyta; class Magnoliopsida; order Brassicales; family Limnanthaceae; genus Limnanthes; species Limnanthes douglasii. The sequence goes on from JAUPFV010000003.1 coordinate 120,168,525, forward strand.
TTTGCATTGCTATAAAGTAATGCCGTTTGGATTGAAAAATGCTGGGTCAACATATCAGAGGCTGATGAATAAGGCGTTTGCTTCACAGATTGGGAGAAATATTGAAGTGTACATCGATGACATGCTTGTTAAAAGCAAAAGTGATGATGAACATATTGATGATTTAGAAGAGACGTTTTTGAATCTTAGAGCTATTCAATTGAAGTTGAACCCAGAAAAATGCACATTTGGAGTCCGATCTAGCAAATTTTTGGGGTATATGATTAGTGAAAGAGGAATCGAGGTGGATCCAGAACAGTTTAAGGCTTTGATATCGATGTCTTCACCTCGAAATATCAAAGAAGTGCAAATGCTAACGGGCAGGTTAGCAGCTCTGAACAGATTCATTTCTCGTTTTTCAGATAAGTGCTTGCCTTTTTTCCAGGTGCTGCGTAAACCCAATAATTTCGAGTGGACTTCGGATTGTGAAGAAGCCTTTTTGAAGATAAAAAATCTTTTGTCCTCTCCTGAAATATTATCAAATCCTCGGAAAGGTGAGCAATTATTTTTGTATATAGCAGTGTCAGATTATGCAGTGAGCGCAATTTTGATCAGTGAGGACACAAAAATTTCGAAGCCTGTTTACTATGTCAGCAAAAGTTTGGTTGATGCTGAGAAACGCTACTTGAAGCTCGAAAAATTGGCACTGTGTATAGTAGTGGCAGCAAGAAAAATGCGCCCTTACTTCCAGGCACATACGATTGTAGTTCGAACTTCATATCCATTAAAAAATGTTTTGCAAAAACCAGACATTTCAGGAAGAATGACCAAGTGGTCTGTGGAATTGGGAGATTTCGATGTGCTATTTTCTCCTCGAACAGCTATCAAAGCTCAAGCTTTAGCAGATTTTTTGGTGGAGTTCCACTCAAGCAGATCCGAAGAGAAAGATGCTGAAAAGGTGAATGAGAACCCGACGTGGACAATTCGAACTGATGGGGGATCCAGTAGTAAAGGGTCAAGTGCAGGAGTTGAGTTGGTGGCACCAACAGGGGAATTTATGTTTCAAGCTATAAAATTTGGCTTTCATGCTTCAAATAACGAAGCTGAATATGAGGCTGTGCTAGCAGGGTTGCGGTTGGCGAAGATTTGTGGAGCAATGTTTGTACGCTTGGAAACAGATTCACAGTTGGTAGTTAACCACGTTAAAGGGGTGTCAGAAGCTAAAAAGGAGCGTTTGGTTTTGTACCTACAAGAGCTTCGGGGGATGATGGCGCAGTTTGAAAATGTCGAAGTGGAGCATATTCGAAGAGGAAACAACACTATGGCTGATTCTTTAGCAACAATGGCTTACTCAGAAGAATACCCATGGATTGTAACACAACCATCGCCTTCGATCATACCGAATTCTGAGCAATGTGAAGTTGTTGATGAGGTGGTAAATAATCCGATGTGCGCTCGAGGAGATTGGAGGTTTGACTTGTTAAACTTTATTTCAAATGGAATATTACCTATGGATAAACACTTGCTCAAGAAAATAAAGTACAAATCCCTTGGCTATGTGGTACTGGATGGAGTATTGTACAAAAGGTCTGCTTCGAAACCTTTACTACGATGTTTAAGCAAGCATGAGTCTCAGAACGTTCTGTCCGAACTGCATGATGGGGATGGGTCAGCTCATTGTGGGTTTATAGCTTTAACGCGTAGGGTATTGTTGGCAGGATATTATTGGCCTACCATTTTGCAAGATGCCAAGTCGTTAGTTCGAAGTTGTGACACTTGCCAAAGGTATGCAAATTTAATACACAAACCAGCGGTACCCCTAATGACGATTTCAGAGGCGGTTCCTTTCGATAGGTGGGGAATTGATTTGGTGGGACCATTACCTATGGCTTCTGGTGGAAGACAAATGATTATTGTTGCGGTTGATTATTTTTCGAAGTGGGCAGAAGCAGAACCCTTGGCTGGGAAAAAAGCTAAGGATGTAATCAAGTTTATTCAAAGTAACATTTGCTACCGTTTTGGAATACCTCGAAAAATAACAACTGATAATGGTCCTCAATTTAATAACAAGGAAATGGACTCTTTTTGTTCTTCGAAAGGGATACAGCAATGTTTTTCCACTCCTTTTCACCCCCAGGCAAATGGACGGGTAGAAGTTACAAATAGATCTATTTTGGATGGCTTGAAGAAAAATTTGGCAGGAGCAGCAGGGAAATGGCCAAATTTTCTTCAAGAAGTATTATGGGCATATAGAACAACCCCTAGAGAGGCTACAAAAGAGACCCCTTTTTCTTTAGTATATGGGATGGACGCTGTGTGCCCTGCTGAATCTACATTGCCCTCTTATAGACTACTACAATATTCCGATGCAGATAACGATGAGGCTAGAAGGGTGGAACTTGATTTGTTGGAAGAAAAAAGGGTCAAGGCACATTTGAATGTGATCCATTATCAAACATTAATGAGAAGCAGGTACGATGCTAAAGTTAAGAGAAAGGAATTCAAAATTGGCGATCTAGTGTTACGAAAAGTATTTCTTCACACCAAGGATAAACACCTCGGAAAATTGGCCCCGAATTGGGAAGGTCCTTACGAAGTTAAAATGAGGGTCAAACCAGGTTCCTACAGGTTATCAGATCGAGAAGGGAGGATGCTCAAGCACCCTTGGAACATAGAGCACTTGAAATTGTACTGTGAGTAAAAATGAACTTCGAATTTTTGTAAAACAGACATACTCTTTCCTTATCTGTTGGCCCAGAAAGGTTTTAATGAGGTGTCTGATTAATATTGAATTTTTTAATAAAATTTCTTTTGGCCATTGGTTGTTTGTTATGATGTGTGATTTATTATTTTGGTAATTTGGCAAAGACTGATCATCTTTGAAAGTTGACCAAGAATAATTTTCCGAAGCGATAGCTTTGAAGAAACAACCAAATTTTCGAGGTGCCACGTCTTATGAGTGCATCTATTTTTCGAGGTGCCACGTCTTATGAGTGCATCTATTTTTCGAGGTGCCACGTCTTATGAGTGCATCTATTTTTCGAGGTGCCACGTCTTATGAGTGCATCTATTTTTCGAGGTGCCACGTCTTATGAGTGCATCTATTTTTCGAGGTGCCATGACTTGTGAGTGCATTTATGTTTAGGAATAACCAGTTCAAACAAGTATAAAAGAAATTTAAGATATAAAAAAAGATAAGTGATTTCCTCGTGGGATAAAATACGAAGTTTACAAAAAAGGGGGAAGTACTTAATCACATACACAAAAAACAAAAACAAACTGCCTAGCCTATTAGGCATCATTTTCTTCTCCTTCTGATGATTCCTCTTCGGAACTATTTCCTTCTTCTGAGGAGGAGCTTGGTGGCGCTTCGAAAGCTTCCTTGGGGCGTTGTTCTTCTGGAACTCGTTTCCAAAGGTTTGATAAGTCTAGTCTTGGACAAGCAGCATGAACTTCTCAAAGAAGCTGAATAGATGTATCAATTTGAGTTTTCTTCATGCCTTCGAGCATCACAGAACTAACTTTGGTTTCAGCCTTTTTGACTGCAGCTTTCTTTTCTTCTTCGAATCCTGTTCGAAGTGTAGTAATCTCACTCTGGCTTTTTTCCAGTTTCTCTTTTGTTTCCTTAACAAGTGTCGTAGCATCGGAAATAGCAGTAGAATGTTCAGCCTTTAGATCTTCAAGAGCTTGCAGATGAGTAGTTTTAAGAGCTTCGACTTCTTCCTTGTGTTCTTTAAGAAGCTGTTCTTTCTCAGCTTCGAATTTCTGGAGTGCTTCGTTTTTCGAAGTCTTTTCAGAGACTGTTTCTTTTCTGCTCTTAGCTAACTCTTGGGCGAGGCGCTCCAATTGGGTTTGAGATTTGCTTACCTCTTCGTATAACTTTGTGACTGCAGCAATTAAATTTGGAAAAGGTTGGAGAATTGAAGTTACCTCATCGGATTTCTCTGAGTGAGGAAAGACTAATGGCTGATGAACAGGAGCGATGGTGTTAGATGTCGAAGCTGTACCAGCCCCAGTAAAAATTGGTGGAACAACATTGGTAGTCTGAGAGCCAGCAAACACAAAATCTCCACTTGAGTTAAAGTCTTCGAAGTTCAGATAATCATCTATTTGTTTATCTCCAAGTGTTATTTCTCCTTCAGGGTTTTCCTCAACAAAAGTTTTACCCTGCGCCTCGGAAGCTAGCACAGCCTCTAGCATATCAGCTTCGTTCTTTACATTTGGCTTGCTAGACTTATTCTTTTTCTTTTTTGGAGAAGTGTCTTTTTTCTTTTTCAGGGCAGGTTGACCTTCTTCGGATATAGTGGGAAGTGAAGGTGCAGATGTTTTTCTTTTCCCTACACTCTTCGAAGTCTTGGAAGGCTTAGCCCTGCTTGTGCTGGTTTTCTTCTGGGTCAATTTTCTTTTCTTCTTCAAGGGAAGATGGCTGTCACTTCGATTCCGAAGCGGAAGATAGCATTTTCCATCTGGTGCAAGTATCCTCTCAACTGCTAGGAGGGGATCTGGTGGCGTCATCGGATCCTGAGGGAAGTCGGCCCCTAAAGATATACGCCAGAGATGGCTATTAACAAAGTTAATGGGCTCGAATGCTGAATGAAAGCCATTTCCCCAAGACTTTTCAGCCCACTCAGCCATCTTTTGGAAGATAAGCTTGGCTTCTTTTCGACGACCCTTAAACCGCCTCGGAATTTCTAAAGAGAGATAAATAGTTAGCTAAATAAATTGATTCAAAAACAACTAGATAAACAAAGGAAGGTATCACTTACTACTGTCTCTCCAAGTAAGGGTGAGTCTGGAAGGATTGGCATCGGAAATTTCTTTGCCATTTTCCCAGGCACCTGACAGAAAGACGAACCTTTGTTTCCAGAACTTATCGGCTTCGAGGAGGTCGTCGATAATTTTCAAATCATCTTCAAGGGTTAAGTAATAAAACGGCAGAACAGGGCCATTTGAGACTTTGGTTACTGAGATGAAGTCCTCGATTTCGAGGGGAATGCCTCCAAGCCTCGATACCATAATTGCTGAGAACAAAGTGAAGAGCAAGTTGGGGGTGACTTGTGTTGGGCACAGTCTGTGGATTTCGAAGAACTTTACTATCATCGGATCAAGGGGAAACCGAAGTCCCCAGTTGAAGAGCTCAGGGTACACTACTAGCTCATCTTTTTGACAGTTTAAGGGTGTCTCTCCTTCAACTGGCAATCGAAGAGTCATATTGTCAGTTAACCCCCATAGCCTTCTGAGTTGCTCTTTCTCTGATTCGAGGTAGTAGCTGTAGGATACATTCTTTAAGGCAAGAATGTACCAAGCAGAAAGAGGCTTGAGATTTTCTTGAACTAAGGAGGCAACGTTCTCAGGAAGTGTAATAAGAGTTTTTTTCCCTCGAGTCTTCTTTGGAGGAGCTACACCATCAGCCTCGGATTCCTCTTCGGCATCAGACTCAGTAGCTTCTGAATCGTCTTTTTTGTGACCTTCATCGGAGTGACTTCGGATTTGAGTCTCCTGTTGAGTTACAGGAATTGGCTGACTACACTCTGGTGTAGTGTCATCCACTTCTTGTGGGGGAGGAGGAGAGTGTTGAGGAGGAGAAGAGTTTTTTGCTTCTTCACCCATTACTAAGAAAGGTGATTTTTTGGCACGTTTAGCTCTGATAGCCTCGAATTGAGGAGGGAGTGTGTTGGATGGAAGGTTTTTTGTCTCTTCGACTTGAAGGACAAGTGATTTGGGTTGTGATTTGTTATCAGTTGGTGGCTTGTCTAAAGTAACTACTTTAGATTTCCGATGAGGTCTTAGCAATGAAGATTTGGCTGGATTTTGAAGAGGAGAGGCTGTTGAACTATTTTCTGGGTTAGAAACTAAAGGTGAAGACGAAGTGGAAAGGTTAGGATTGAAGTTGCCGTATTTAAAAGTGGTGCAGGAAGAGTGAGGACCGTTGTAGATCAACCCAGCAGCTTTGTATTCTTTGGCTCTTCGAGAAATGCAAAGATAATCGTAGGCCCCGAATACTTGGTTACTGGAACCAGGAAAAAGATTTTTCTTTGATCTTACTGGTCTTCTGGGTTTAAATCTATTGTATCTAGGGTATCTTCTCATACAATGGGTATTGGTATGAGAGATTTCTTGGGTAGACAAGAAAAGATGAAGAGGTTGAAGATGAACAGGTTGAAGATGAAGAACAGGTTGAAGATGAAGAACAGGTTGAAGATGAAGAGGTTGAAGATGAAGAACAGATTGAAGATGGTTCAAAAGGCGGATTCTCTAAAAAGTTCTTAATAAATGAATAGCTGGGTATTTATAGGGTAAAAGAATGACGTCGAGAATGTGAAAGTGTGGAACAAGTAAGTTGTTTTCATTGGGTGGAATATGAAACGAAAAGGAAACTAGTGATGTCACAGGTCTACCACTAGAGGTCTAATCAATCCATCGGGTAGGGTTCAGAGATTTCGAAGTGTTATTAAAATATGTTTGAAGTAATAATGTTCGAAGAAAAGGCAAAGCTATACAACAAGAAGTCAAATTCGAAGAGGAGTTAAATTCGAGGCAATTGAGAAATCCGTTTGCACTTATTCACAAATTCGAAGAAAGTCCTAGACCATTGAGTTCAATCATAATAAAGACGTAAAACGATGCTGATCCGAGGACGAATTCGAAGAGCTAATAGTTCTTATACATTAATGTATAAGAACTAGGGGGCTACTGATAAGGAAAGATATTCCTCAGGGACATAAGTGCAATTAATAGGGACTAAAGTGATAAGTTCTGTAATTATAGGATTAAATTAGGCTTTATGAGAAACCGAAGGGTTAAATTGTAAATATACCAATATGTAACCGTTTCTCTAACTAACTCACCTTGCCTATTTAAAGAGGCTGAAGGAATTATTTTGACCTATGATATATTCAGAAGTACTTTTCACTACTTAAAATTCTCTCTGTAGACTTTCTGTTCTTAATTCACTTACTACAACTTTAATTCACACCAACATTCACTCATATCTTTAAGGTCACCAATTTACTTACTTCTCCATCTAAATGTCTACTTCCATTTTATAACCGATGATTACTCTTGAAAGTGTGAATTTAATTTCTCAAAACTAAAGATTACAAACTTGAAAAAATATAGAACATAAGACATTGATAGATAATCAAACTAGAGAAAAATTGAAAAAAAAATGTTTTAACTGATAATGACCTAAAATAATGTAATAAAAGGTTTGATGATCCATGTGCAAAAAATGGAATTTCTAGACAACTCATATGTGCAAGAACAACATAACAAAATGGCATAGTTGAATGCATAAATGAAATCATTACAAATACAGTAAGGTGCTACTTAATGAATATGGTTTACTTAAATGTAATTGGGTGGAATCAACTACACTACTTGTTGTTTGATAAACATATCGCCCTCAAATGCCCCATATTTCAAAGACCTTAAAGGCGTTTGGTTAGGAATGAAACCTTTATGGTCACTTAATATTATTTTGTTGTTTTACCTATGTGTATCAGTCAATAAATACTTAAAACATAAAGGTATTTTATTAGGCAATTATTTGGTGTGAAATGTTATATGCTCTAGGTACTGGATGAGATAAAATATGTAACCAGCTGGGATGCAGTTTTCAATGAAATTACTTAAGAAGTATGTGCAAGACATGTCAACAAATGACACATGCAATTCTGATCAAAATGAAACATCGCAACTAAAGCTGAATGCAGACTTAACAAGTGGTGTGGAGATGAAAAGAGGGCGAACCAGTTTGACTAAGGTGGAGAAACTAATGCAAAAGATAAAAAAATTAAAAGTTAATGGTGTTGAGTTTGATGAATGAGATGATAAGCAATATTCTGAGATGGTTGTTGAAGTTGACCGCAATTGAATCATTGTGCACTAGCTCGTGATATGGTGAGAAAAACCATAAATCCTCATGCTTAGTTTTTCAAAACTGATCTAACAATGTTTCCTCTAAATGTAGACGATGTTTTAAAGCTAAAAAACAAAAGTCCACTTGAAACTCTGTAAGACGGATATAGAAGAAGAAGTAGCTTCCTTATGGTTTGAAGTCAGTGTTTAAGATAAATTATGTTATTCATAAGGTTGAAAATCCTAGATAAAAAATCAAGCATGGTTTTCAAAGGGTATTCACAAATAAAATGTGATAATGGAATTATAGGTCGGGTTTTAAATCAGGATTTTGATCGAGTTTAGTTGTATTTATTCATTAGATAAAGCAAGTCTAATAAAAACTCTTTATATCTCATAGGCCATTAGTGCTGAAAGGTTCATTATAGTTAATATAAATATAACGTTTCATACCACATGGGATGGTTAAACAATCATAATTCTATTCTAAAGCATTTAATATTCTCACTACATTTATTTTGTCTCTCTACTTTACCACATCACATATTCTAGTGAGCCAAACCAGGTGACCAAATTAGGACTCATCAGTGGTGACGATAGTAGGCGTGATACTTTGACTGGTACTTGGAAGACATCTTCCAAAACTAGATCACTAAACTAAACTCTCACCCTTTATAGCTTATAAAATATGGTTTCCCGAGGTACATAAGACATATCTAACACCCGAGGGTGAAATTATGTGAGAAGGATAAGGAAATCCACTTAAATCGATACTTTCACAATCTCAATTAGAAAAATAGAAATGATAGTTGATGGACGAAATTGTTGTACTTTGATCTGTGAAAGGAATGCACCGACTACAAGGATTTTAGACCTAAAATCCAAAATCAGGGTTTAGAGGAGCGTTGAGACAACTGAAGTAGACAGCACGAAGTATATGAACCCCATCTTTAGACATAAGTTATAGCATTTTGAGACATAAGTATTGCGTAAGATGTTGTTATATATCACTTAACTTTAGTTATGTACAATGTTCTGATAGCAATGAGCACTCATCTCCACCTAGAAGAATAAACCATTAGAATGATGACAAATGTACTAAACACATGAACCATTCCCAGTCTAAAAGATCTGGAAACTCAATGAGGGAATCTCGCATAGACTGTGATCCTGAGAAGAGTAGAACATTAAGAATTGTTCCGGTTATGCTCACCAAAACATAGCATACTGAGGTAGAGCTTAGGTTCCAGCAGTAATTGTAGACCTCTTCATTTGTGATCACACAGCACACGTTGCCTCCCCATATAGATATTTAGGTTGGTTTCCAACCTTATGGCTTTAACCTAAATTGGTTTCAACATGTGGCTCTATGGAAGTGGCCTCAGAATGACAATAAAAAATTTATGTATCAAGAATGTCCAAATTATCACGTGGACCCATATCCAACTCTATATGGGGATGTGAATAACACCTTTTATAGTCAAAACTATAGAAGAATAGTTTACTTCCTAACCCCAAAAATCTTAACTGGTGAACTATTGAGAAATTTCGACATTTTAAGATGAAAAAATACGATGGAAATGATTATTTTGAGCATTACATCCAAAAATTTAGAAACTTCATAATGAGTTTCAAAGATGATGATCGACTTATCTATCGAGTATTCTCAATGAATTTCAAGGGTAATACCTTGACTTGGTGTAATCAGTTGGCTTCAACATCTATCATCAATTTTGAGACTCAATGGACCTTTTCCAGATATTTGTTTGTGGGAAACAAAAAGATTGAGGATCATGTCGATTATATCATGAACTATGTATGAGAATAAGAAAAATATGAGAGACTATACCAGAATTTTTGTCCAAACAAAGGACAACCTCTAGTACTATAGTAAGGATGTTGCATGTGCATCATTTATGCAAGGATCCTCCTAAGGGCCTTGGTTGCAGATGGATGAAGAGAAGAAATTTTTCGTTCAGAGTAATATTAGTTTAGATTGAGTCACATATTAAATTTGAGGAAACTATGGGCATTCGGTTAGTCCCGAACAATCAACCTTTATAAAATTATTAACTTTTCATTATGTTTCAATAATCACTTCAGCGGTGTATCGAGCATCATAGGTACAAAAATAATAGATCATTTATCTCTGCCCTCCTCCCGTCGGTTTCGGTTCAATTAAGAGAACCTCAAGCTCAAAACCAAAGCTCATAGAGTCAAGTTCAAGTTGATCCATCCCAAAGTGGGTTTACGATAAATAGTCGAGATGATTTAAGGAATAAATGGTTGATGCATGATAACTATATTAAGTTGACCAAGAGTTTAACGAATTTTTTTTTATAAGACCAAGAACTACGGGTAGTACATGAATCTCGGGAAGACAGAAATATAAAATTTTATAAGTATCAGAATAACATCATTGACTAGACCATGGATTGCATAGATTTGAGTGAGGAAATCTAAATTTTAACCAATAATAGGAAGTTATTGTAGTTTTTGAGAAACAACAGTAATGGATCTCAGATGATTACATGGAACGGTTTAGGATCTGTCGAAGCCGGAGGATCGTGGATCCATGTGATTGTTACTAAGAAATAAAATGCCAACATGGTAACATTTGACTAAGAGATGGTGATGTTTGATTTGTCTAGTGAGTATCTTGACATTAATCTGAATTTCCATGTTATGAGTACCAATTTGGGATAAGATGATTTTAGCTTATTGTTTGGGCTTCTTACTATATATGGTGGAGATTATATTTTGAGGATCACCAATTCATCTACAAAATGCATGTCATGAGTATAAAAGCATAGTTCTAGGGAACAATGTCAACCCACATTGATCAAGCTTTTTACCCTGCTATTATTTTCCAAGACGATGACCTTTGAGGCGTTTCTGACACTCATGAGGATGCATGCTTGCTTATTATAAAGTCATCTCTTTGGGCATGAATAATGATGGTATAACATATCAAAGGCTGGTGATCGAGGTTTTTTCTTTTCAAATCGGGAATAATTTCAAGGTGTATATTGATGATATGTTGGTCAAGAATGGTAAAAATCTAAGCATGTAGTCGATTGATTGAGACTTTCTAAAATCAAGGGGTATTAACCTTAAATTCAACATGTAGAAGTGTTCTTTTGGGGTTCGGTCCATAAGGTTTCTTGGATATTTTGTTAGTGAGAAAATAATTAAAGTTGATCCTTTCCAGTTTGAGACCTTGCCTTCTATGCAACCATCTCGGTTTCTCACGGAAGTTCGGGTCGTAATAGGATGGCTTGATGCACTTAACAAGTTCATTTTTCTCCATGTGGAAAAATATGCTCAATTAGTTCAAGTCTTGAGAAAATTTACCAACTTCCAATAGACCAAAGAGTATGATGAAACGTTTAGTAAGATAAATCAACATCTTTATTCTCCATATACGTTTTCCAAACTTTTCCCATGAGATAAATTATTCATTTATTTGTTTTATTTGACTATAATGTAAGTGCAGTCCTAGTAAGGAATAAGATAGTTGTGTGAATCCAGTCTATTAAGTGAGTAAAATCTTATTTTCAGCAAAATCCCCAAAACTTTTAGCTGAAAACTTGGCTTTGGTATTAGGTCTTGTTGCAAAGAAAATGAGACCTTACTTTTATGGGTATTCTATCGTGGTTTGAACCTCTTTTCCACTCTGAAACATTCTACAAAACCTGACATCTCATAAAGGTTAATTCGATGATCGGTGGAGCTAGAGGACATCGACATATCATATAAGCCGATGACAGTTATTAAAGCTTAGATTTGGTTGATTTCTTAACAAATATTGATGTTGAAAAACCCATGCCATTGTGTGAGATCTCAGAGCATGATTGGTTGGTATGAACCAATAGGGGATCAAATATTTCAGTTTGTATAACCGACGTGCATGTATTGACTTCTTCCGAGGATGTTATAAATAAGGTCATTCATCTTGGTTTCCAAGCGTCGAACAATGAGGTTGAGTTTTAAGCTGTTATTGTAAGGTTTTGGTTGTCCCATATTTGAAGAGCAAAGTAGGTTTGACTAATAAAATATTTTCGAATTTTGATAAATCACACTCTCGGACGGGTAAAGGCTCATAAGGAGCATTTGATCAAATACCTTAAGGATTTGAAAAATCATCAACCATATTATTTGAAATCTTGGGTCACTTAGCAAGATCATCCTTGAATCGAAAAAAGAACGTTAGCCAAGACGGGAAGAAAATTTCGAGGTATGTATTAATTAGATCGGAGATTAAAGGTCATAAAATCTAGATTTTCTTGAAAATGGCATTTATCCTAGCAATAAAACGTTATTCCAAAGGTTGACATTTAGGGTGAGAGGACTCGTTTTGTTGAGCGAGAACGTTATAGAAGCAAGTTTTAACTCGTCTTATGTTACAATGCATTCTCCAAGAATAAGTTTTGAATGAACTTCATTTTAGAGCAGGTTTGAGACACCGTGGTTTTAAAACATTGACGCACATAGAGTTCTGTTAGTAGTATTTTACTAGCAAATAATATTAGCTGACGCAGTGGAGTTAGTGAAAAAGTTTGACTATTGACAATGAAGTTTATGAATTTTATCACATAGTTCACTCCCATTGTACCCCTCATATCGATTTATGAAGCTTTGCATTTTTACAGATGGGGCATAGACGTGGTTGGACGTTTGCCGAACGATGCGGGATATATTCGACATATCATTATTATTGTGGATTATTTTTTAAAATGGGTATATGACGAAACATTCTCTAAGATAATAGTAAAAAATATGATCAACTTAAACCTCACTAATATTTGTTATAGGTTTGGGATGCCGAAATCAATCATTATATACAACGGCCTTCAATTCCATAATGATGAGATTGATTTTATTTTTTCCGAACCAAGTGTATAACTCAACATTTCTCAACCCATTTCCATAATTAGGAAAATATTTAGTTGGAGATGACTAACAAAATCATCTTAGAAGGCTTAACTGTGAACCCAGTAAGGGTTGCATGTAAGTATCTGAATTTCCTTCAAGAATTATTTTAAGCCTATAAAATGACGCATCAAACTGCTATAGGGGAAAATCCATTTTCCTTGGTATAGGGTATGGATGCATTTGTCCTAGAAGAAAAAGTGTTTCCATCCTTTATGGTTTTTAGTTATTCTTAAAAGAGGAATGAGGAAGAAAGAAAGGTCGAGCTTGATTTGATTGAAGAGAAAATAACAAATGCTCGTATAAGGATCCAATACATGAAATTTCAAACTGATGGATTAAACAGGGAGGAAAATTCAAACCTCGTAAGATATTGACCACCTTAGAATGTACTATGTCAAAATATATAATTAATATATAGTTGACTTCAAATAAAATTGTTTGTAATTTTGAAGGGGTTGGTGGCAGATTATTTCCTACCTTGGTGGCACATGAATGTTTTGATGAGGTGCTTACGTAGTCGGAGAATTAATGAATATTTTTCCTTAAAATATTATTTTTACTTCGGTTTCGTCTGAATTCCTTGAAAGTCTTTTAATATTTTTTGGTTTAAAATGTGATATGATATTCTTAATTGCGAGGATGAGTTCCGCTTAAATTCTTGCCAAGTGTCTTAACCTTTATTGGTTGATGATAGATTCAAAGTTTTTGAGTAGATAATATGGCTCGGTCTGCAATTTTCTTAAAGTGTTTCAACCTCAGTTGGTCGTAATAAAAGATGTTATGAGTAAATGATTAGACTTCAATGATATATTTTATTAAGCAATCCAATAGTTGACTAAAGTGAGGTATGATGTCCTACATGGATAATTTGGCTAACTGAAGCCTTCGTAAAGAGTTCCAACCCTAGTTGGTCAATGAATAATAAAATTTAGGATCCTAACACAAGATTTTTCCCTACTAAAGCTGATCATCTTTAGGTTGGGTCAAGCCGAAGCTGGACATAAAAAAATGGTGAAATAAAAAAAGCATGCACATAGTAAAAAAATAAAAAAAATCATAGTAATTAAATGACCAAAATGGTCTAGAGTGAGACATTATAAAATATTATGGCCTTAAATAGACTTTAATGGACCAAATGAAACATAAACATACAAGACTCTTGCTATTTGTGGACTTTCGGTTAGAGAATTTAAAAAGTAAGAACGAAAGCAAAGAATAATGACAAATCATGTTCCTTCGGGGCATCACTAAGACCATCTGCAAGAGAGACATGTAGATTATTTTGAGCATAAACCTCGGCAAGTGAATCCAAATTCATGGGTTAAAGAAGAGTTAGATTATCGTTCTCCTTAGTGTAGTCATCTTCCTTTTCGATTTTCTCTCCACCTTAAAATTCCTCATCAAAGAGAAAGGACATCATCGTGGCATGTCGTCTTTGGAAACTAGTTTTCAAAATAGTCCAAAGTTAAGCTCTGGGAAATACTCATGGAAGATCAGTATCATCTGCGCTCAGATAACATCCCCCTCTTCACTAGCTGCAATGAAAAACTGTCCAAGGCTTTGTAATGAGGTTTCTCTATATTTTAAAGCTATTTTAGAGAGAGAACCTCACAAGCTATCATTATTAAATCATTAATTAATCCTCTTTCTCCAAAATATGCAGGGTTCTTTTATAGTGCATTTGTTAGGTCCCACGTGTCTAGATAATAACTTATTGTGGTCCTCTTCGCAGACTTATAATTAATTAAAAGTCATCATTTTACATTACATAGTTGTCATATTTCTCGTATAAAGTTTTCTTTATACCAGATTACTCATTTAATTTATTGATTTCCTCTAATACTGTAATTCTTCCCTTATCAGTAGCCTCCAAATTTTTATAACAATGTTCGAGCAAGGACTGCACTTTTCCAATGCTTTGATGTATCGATATTACTTTTCTCGTTAGACTAATGACTCTTCTAATAATCCTTCATCGGATTTGTAAAATAATCAAATTATTAAATTAAAAAAAAAATAGAATTTTCAAACCGATGCTGTTGTCATTTAGCGATCCTCCGAGCCAGTAGGCGCAACTGTTAGCATCGCAACATTAGTGGGTGTGCGAATCTTCACAAGTCATTGTGTTCACCATAATGTTTGCAATTCATTGGCCATTGCGAACATGGTTGGAGAACCTTCGAGTAACGTTAACATCAGGCAATAATCCATCGATGACCATTCTCCCAATAATTTGAAATTGATTCATAAGATTAGGGTTGATTTTGATAAAATCAAATGTCTCATACATCACATCAAAACTTAAATCAATCAAACAATTAAAAAATATCAAAAATAGTATCAAAAATAGTAATTTAATCACAAGTTTTCAAAGAAAAGCATATAAACATGCTTTTTAACCATAATCAATCAGAAATCATGTTTTTTCATAGAATTCATACATTCATGTCCTAAAGAGCTTAATCAACACATAAACTTAATGACATACATTTTTTAAAGTAAGATATATATATATATATATAATGCATATATATGTTGTTCAATTATTATATTAATCATAAATGAGGTTTATAAACTTTAAAACTAATTAATTAATGTCTCATCAATATGCAGAAAACATAATAACCCTTTGTGATTTCCTATTGAAGAAATAAAAAGAAGAAACGAAAAAACTTACTCGTTGTCCTACTGCTATCTTTAAATCTATAGCAAACTTTTGATCTTCAAGAATACATAATGAAGAACTATGAAAGGAAAGTGAAACATGAGATATTGATCTTTCCATCACTTGCGGTGGTGGCTATCCATTGTATTACGTTTTGGCCGAAGGAATGCTAAAACCTAATCCTTTAAGTTAAAAGCTTTATAACTTGAAGCCCGAAATTGTAAAGTCCAACATATTTTACTACCTCTTGATCGGGGACCATAACTTAGTAAATTAATAAATCAATTTATATTCTAAATTATTAGTTTAAGATCAACTTTTAATATTTGGATCTTTTTCTTAACAATGCTCAAATTTAACCCGATTACCACATTTGGGCACATAACGCTAATGAAATTCAGTTAATTATATTACTTAATTAACTTGATACTTTTAATTTGGATTATCTTAAGAAAATGACAAAATATGTATATTTTGAATGTCGGTCCATAAATATACTCAAACACTTCTTCTTAAGTTTTTATTTTTATTCACTTCTTACATTTCTTTTTCTCTTTATCCAATTTGACTTCTCTTTACGTCCAAAATGCATACCGACAATTTGCTTTTACCCACTTCAAAATTCCTCAGAAATTTTATTATACACACATTACTTATAAGGCGTGTAACATAACTAAAGCTTTCTCTCAGTTTCTTGTGTGTGGGTTCTCTGATGACCAAGGATATATCTTCACCCAACCATCTACTTGAATAGATGTTAAGAAACAAAGTGAGGACTCCAATTATTCCAGATTTAAATAGAGGGCAATAACATATATCAAAATGTATAATTTTGAATCTTCAACTCAATTTTTCACAACACTAGTAGCGCATTGTTCGTCGGCTATTTTACATCTCTGTGTCAGATGATGAATCACATGTGAATCCTATTATAAAATGTACTTTACTAGTGACAACTTAACCTAGGGAAGTCTCTTGTTACACCAGAGGAACTGAATAACTTTTATAATACAATGGGGTACATTTACTATTGGAAATCCCTCTGGTTCTCTTGTGTAGATTTGCTCCTCCAATTCACCATGTAGAAACGCAGTTTTCACATCCAACTACTCAAGCTATAAATCTTGCAAAACTACTATGGCTAACAAAACTCGAATTAAACTATGCTTCACCACTGGAGAAAACACTTCATTGAAGTCACTTCCTTCCCTTTGAGCAAGACCCTTAGCAACCAGTCTTGCTTTGAATCGAGATGCCTCAACCCCTCGATTACCTTCCTTTTTCTTGAACACCCAATTACTGCCTACTATCTTCTATCCTTTAGGAAAGTCAACAAGCTTCCATTTTTTATTCTTATGAAGAGATTCAATCTCTTCCCCCATAGGACCAATCTATCGATCGGCCTCTGAACTCTCTATAACTTCTCTGTAGCTACTAGTTTCATGCATCTCAACTTCTTCTGCAACTAACAGAGCATATGTAACTAGATTCGCATACCGTTTTAGAAGTCTAATATCTCTTCTTTATCTGCCCAATGCTATGCGATAAGGTTGTTGTTGACCTGCTACGAACTGATTCTACTTCAAGTTCCACTTGTTTACTCACAACCGACCCTGATTCGACCAATTATCCTACTTCCTTCTGACTGTCTATCGACGCAAACTCATTAAAAGTAACGTCCCTACTGATGAGCAAACCTGGAGACTTTGGAGAGGTACACCATAACCTATATCCCTTCACTCAAGTAGCATATCCTAGAAATATGCACCTCTTTACCCTCGGCTCAAGCTTACCAACTCTCACATGAGCATACGCAGGACAACCGAACACCCTCAAATGTTCATAATCAGTCGACAATCCAGACCAAATCTCAAAATGAGTTTTACAATCAATAACTGTTGATGGAGACCGATTCACCAAGTAACACCCTATATTGATAGCTTCAGCCCAAAAATCATTTCCAACATCGGAATGCGAGAGCATACTTCGTGCCTTGTCACAAAGCGTTCTGTTCATTCTTTCTGCGACTCCATTCTGTTGTGGTGTTCTAGAACAAGTGCGATGGCGCACTATTCCCTCAGCTTCACAGAACTCGTTGAACTCACGATTGTAATATTCTAACCCATTATCTGTCAAAAGACGATTGCAATGTTTAAAAAACATTCATCCAAATGAAATACTTGTTATAAAAAATAAAGATACAAAATTACTTTGTGTGACATTAGACAGCCGAGGAAACGGATGTGATCAACAATCTATTTTTCCCGCATCCTATGAGTATATAACTGTTTCGCATATTCCCATGAGTGCTTATAATGGATAGTACTTACAAGATAACAATGTACACTATTTGAAATTGTTGATGTAACTTCATCAAAATTTACTTTTGGTGTTGGTTTCATTTTAATGTGTTTGAAAAAGGTAAACTATGGGATTTTAGTTTTCTACGTATGATGATAGTGGATAATAGTTGTGCATTTCCGAGTGTTATTGTGACGGATCCGATTTTAGTATTGATGCAAGCTATCAAATGAATGTTTTTTGACGTAATCTACATGTTATATAAATGGTATATAAACAATAACATTCTAGAAAACACAAAAACTTGATGGCTCAAAGGGATGATGTGGATAATTTTATGGTTTTTCTAGCGTCATAGTTATATCAAATACTTTAATTGAGATTAACATAAACCTAACAACATCGAACAAAGTATTCGCATTTTGAGTAACATAGCCACTAGTATGTAAGTTATTTCGATATTCAAACTTACATCTTGTAAAAAAAGTTAATGTTACAATCAAACTATATCATTCTTATTACCGAGAGCGTTCATACGAGCATAAAACACTACATCGGTTTGAGTAAACTAAATTTTTGAATTTTTATGGGTCAAGTCTCACGTATTGCTTCATTTTTAAAATTAGATAATTTTCAAATTATTAAAGAAAAGTAAGTTTCCCATTTAGTTCTTTTATAATACATGTCTTTGGCAGATCCTACTATATTCTTGTAGTTTTACGATAATACTTCTCTTGATGAGTTACTTCTAGCATAAAACTATCAATTCTCCACCTAGGTTTATACTAACTCCAGTATTTGTTGCACACAATTTCTACTCTTTCAATATTAGCTCACCTTCATCTCAGACTTGCATCAATCTCATACAATTAATGAGCTTCAATATCAGTAATCCTTTGGTCAGAACATCTGAAGGATTTTATTGGATTAAACTTTTAACTACCTTTACTTTCTTCTTCTCCACCAGATTTCAGATCAAATGAAACTTAATTTATAAAAATTTCATTCACTCATGGAAATTTGGATTTCTCATCAAATGAAGAGCACTTGTACTATCCTAAAAAAATACCTACATATTTCTCCACTAATGAGTTTATTTAACAACCTCTTCAGAAAAATAACTTTCTATATGGCTTCCATAAGAGCCATATACATGTCTTATGTAAACAAAAATGCAACGATCATTTTTATACAATACTTCCATTTAACCCCTTCTACAAGAAAACTAAATCCGAAGTAGACTTCCTTGTGTCAAGATAACGTGCATAATCGGAGTCCATAGAGCATGAGCCGCTTGAGTGCAGGGTAAAACAAATTTCCCATATTAGACATACATCTGCTGAAAACATGTATGTCGTAGGCAATATCTGATATCGTACAAATCGTAGCATACATAATTCTTCCAATAAAATTATCATAATGTATCTGCAGCATATACTTCTTATGTGTTGCTTCTGTCAGTGGTTGAGTGATTTTGCCTTTGAATTGAGAACAAGTGGGAATTCTAACCTCTTTGGCTCTGGATATGCGGAACTGCTAAAGTACATTGTGTATGTATTCATGTTGAGATAATAATAGATATCATGTGGGCATATTTTTATATATTTCAATATCAAGGATCATGTTAGCCTCTCATATATTCTTTATCTCAACCTCATATTTCAACTGAATTTCACAATTTTAATATTCTTCCTATCTCTTCTAGCTATTAGTATGACATCCACATACAACAACAATATTACTTGTCTCTCCATGTGTGTTATCTTATTCCACTAGAAATAATTTTTAGAGTAGTACGGATATACTTTATGGATCTCCTAAAAGAATCAAATCTTCTATTCCACTTACTTAGTGTTTAAATCAATATATATAAAACCTCTTCAAGAAACACACATAACCTTCTTCACTTCTTTAATGCATTTGAACTAATACATGTAAATCGTCTCTTCTAATTCACCATGCATAAATGCAATAATAAAATTCATTTGATATAGACACAAATCAAACTTAACAAAAATTGACAACATACCCTTAATCAAGTTTTATTTCACAACCGATGAGAATATCTCTTTGAAGTCAAAAAAATATTATTTTGCATAAAACCCTTAGTGATGAGGCTAGCCTTGTATATGGGCAACTCAACACCTGAAACTTTTTTTTAAATATCCATTTGAAAATTTCTTTTAAATATCCATTTGCTACCGACAATTTAGTGACTCTTCCGCTACTTCACAAGAGTCGAATTTCTCATATTCTTGAAAGATCTTACTTCTTATTTGATGGTGGTAAGCTAATTTCCTATATACATTTCTAAAAAAGACTAATTTTATTTGATGGTCATAAACTAATTTTCTTCGTACACTAGTCCATGACCTTTATATACATTTCTCAAAAAAGATTCGCCCAAGTATATGTTAAGTACATAGTTCTTTTATTTGGGCCATATTAAATTAACATAAAATATGGTCTCATTAAAGCTCATAGTTTATTTTTTTTAACAGTAGTCTAGAAGTCGAAGAGGAAAAAGAACTCTTAGGAAAAGATGAAAAAAAAACAAAGTATAGTGGATTATAGAAAAACTGAAACAAACAGTTGATTCGTTTTTGGGTTTTCATATCACCTAAAGTAAAGAACCAAACTAGTATACCATTACAAACATGATGTGATTAAGTGTAGATTGGCTATTAGGATAACTATTACTAATCAAGGACTACGAAATCTCTATTGAAATAATAGATAGAATAGGCACCAGTAGCAATCGATAAACATTTACGTATATTGGTGTACGATAAGAGAATACCATAATTCATTGCTTTATATGTTGAAATAATAGATAGAATAGACACTAGTAGCAATTGATAGACATTCATGTATATTGGTGTACGATGAGAATACCATAATGAATGGCTTTATATGTGTGAATGTGAGGTGGAGAGGATGTGAGACTGTAATTGGGTTACTCATGGATCTGTATAAATAGACAAATGACCAAGTTTTTGTATTTATATACAAATTCACCAACAATAAAATAAAATGTTAAGAACTAGTGATATAATGGTAATAATATTTTTCTTTTTTGGTTGCTCGCAGTTATCCAGCCATAGTAGCCGGTGTTGCGCCTGCGCCCCAATCGTGGCCGCTTGAGAAGAAGCTCAATTTGTTTTGGCCTCCGGGGTTGTGTTTGAACAAACAAATAAAATGTACGAAGGAAGCAAAAGAGGAATTTACAATACACGGTCTATGGGTATCCTATGTAAACAATTGCCATCCTCCAAACCAATCTGACATCGTAAGTGTTTTTACTCTAATTTCATATATAAAAGCAACAAATCCATTATAACTCTTTACTCATAAAAAACAGAACCTACTACCAACCGAAATGATCGAAAAGTTGGACGTGTCGTGCCCTTCATTTACCGGTGCCAACGAAGAATTTCGGAAGTCTGAGGGGTGCAAGCATGGAGCTGGTAACACTGATTTCGGCACCGATCAAAAGGTATATTTTCAATGAGCCCTAGATCTGAAAAATATATTCAGTCCGAATGGTGTGCTTACTCCTAACGACCAAAAGTCATACCTAGCATCAGCAATAGCCGCGGCCATAGAATCGAAGACGAGTTAGATTCCAGAAATAACCTGCTTTGGTCAGGGTAATGGTAAACTTAAGTCGGAGGTGCTCCAAGAAGTTAGAATTTGTCTTTTCCAAGATACAACATTAATTGTTGATTGTACCTCCCCTTTTACCAATGCTTGTACTACCGGAACCAACCGGGTTCTTGTACCCAAAACACCACCAAAACTGAATATGTATGTGGATCCCATAAGTGACCAGTAGCTTGATTGGAGTTTAAGTTGGTATTTTAAAATAATATATATAATAAATAATGAAAAATGTTAGCTCTTTTATTCTAAAGTAAAGTATTACAACTCCAAATTTTATACATTTCAATAAATAAAGTTATCATTCATTATATCTTTTTTTTTTACATTATCAATTGTTATTACTTATAGAATAATTACTCTCTTTTTTACTAGTTGTCAATCTATTCATAATTCTTCTATTGTCTTTTAAAATATTTATTCTAAGGCATATTACATTTTATTTTACTATACAATATATAAAAAAGGAACCTTAATACCAATGTAATATAGATGATGCATTCTTGTAAGAATGTTGCACCGATTTTTTTTATTAAGATCTATACATTTATATTCCACCAGATATTTAATGCTAATATATAGTTGACAATTTTCTGATGAGTATAATTTGTAATGAGAACTAAAAAGTTACGATGAACCACATATGATTTTAATGAGTTAAAGAGTTATATAGAGTAATTTAATATAAAAAAAGCAATGTGAGGAAGATATAGATGTAGGTAATATTTTATGACCGTAATTGAAGTATATTAGAAGGAGCAAATTGACTATGACCGTATAAAATTATATCGGGCAAATATATGATTAAAGATAATGATAATAAGAGAAAGATAAATAAAATATGTTATAAATAAGAACAAAATTGAGACAATACAAATGAAAAAGAAGGCTAATGATGACGACTAAAAAAAATAACAAGAATGATTAATAATTTTTTTTTATAGAAAGTTAAGACGATGAATAATCAATCAGCTGAAGGAAGAAAAGAAAGCTTATATAACGAAAAGATTATTTAAATATCAAAAGACAATGTTCCGTATAAAATATGCCATTTAAAATACAATATATTTATAATTTTATTATGATGTTGTTATTACAGATTTATTATTTATATTCGGCAAACAAATATAAATAAATATATAGATAGAAATGTTTATGTAATAAATAGAAATAAATAAGGGAGACTAAATGTCACACATAACTAGGGCTGTCCACGGTTCTTCAGAACCAAGAACCGGACCGAACCGATAAGGACCAGACCGAACCTTAACGGTTCGGTTTGCGGTTCCACTCTAAAAATCGAAAATCGATAAGGAACCGAAACAAAAAACTGGTTAGGAACCGAACCGATAAAACCGATAAACCGATAGAACCGATAAACCGGTAGAACCGATAGGAAACCGGACCAATAAAACCGTAAGAACCAATTACTTATTATTATTATTTATTCTTTTATAAATTTATAGTACCAAAACTAAGAGTTAATTACCAATTTTAAAACAAAATCAAAAAATTAACTCATAAATTTTAGTTTTTATATTATTTATTCCAATACAAAAATTAAAAATCAATTTTTAATTGGATTTAATTTTTTTTAAGTAGACCGAACTGGACCGATAGCAAGCCGAACCGAAACCGGGCCGAACCGGACCGAAGTCGGAACGAACCGAACTCGGAACGAATCGAACCGAACCGAACCGAAAGCTTAGCGGTTCGGTCCGGTTCCAAAAATTAGAACCGAAAGCTTAGCGGTCTGATCCGGTCCGAACCAATAAGCTTAGCGGTCCGGTCCGGTTCCGGCAAAGCCCTACGCATAACTCGTATAAATAGGAGCCTATTATTAGATATAAAGATATAAGAATTTATACAATAATACAAATACATTTTTTTCTCCATTTCCTCTCTTTCTTTCCTTTTATATTAAAATGGTTTAGGTAATAGGTAAGGGTATGGCTATATATACCCAATTCAGGTTTAAGTATACCCAAAATCAACCTTTGACTTTCGTTTAACTTTTTTTTTACTTTTTTACCCTCGACAAGAAAATTAATATCCAAACTGCCATTAAGTAAAAAAAACTACTAAGTGTATCCTGAGTATACCCAATTCACCAAATAAACTATTTCGCTATCTATACCCAAACAAACATTTTTCTTTACTGAATTTATTATCCAAATAATATAGTTTTCTTAAATTTTTTGAAACCAACTTCAAACTTCATAACAAAATCAAGAACATTCAACCTAAAACACAAAATCGATCATGACTGAAGCAGAACTAGGGGTCAGTGTGGAGGAGTTGATGTTGCCGGAAAAAAAAAAAGATGATGAAATTTTTCCGGAAAAAGAGTTGGAGTCGCCGGAGAAGCGGCCACCGTCGCCGGAGAAGCACCCATCGCCGGTGGAGAAGGTAAAAATTTTGTCGGTGGCCCTTGCACCATCGGTTCCAGGCCATGGAACCGGTGGGGCGTAGGTGACGCACGACCGGTTCTTGGCCTTTGAACCGGTCGTGCGTCACCTACGCACCACCGGTTCCATGGCCTTAGAACCGGTGGTGCACCTGGTCGTGTCCAGCCGGTTCTAGGCCTCTTAACCTTGGGTTCGCGCAGTTTTTTTCGAAAAAAATCAAGGTTTTTTTTCCGTTTTTAACTATACATGAATGCTTATTGTGGTTTGTTGTTGTGTAACAGGGGACGGATGTCGCTAATGGGACTGAAGCACCTTCCGCTACTGACTACAGTCATTTGTTCTTCACTACCGAGTTTTACACACACGACGCGTTGGTAAAATGGGTTATGAAGACAGGAAAACTCTATGGTATGATTATCAACATAAGTAGGCGCGACAAAGTAAACAGTAGAAATAATCCGAGGATGTATTTCCAATGTGAGAGGTGGGGGGGGGAAGATACTCCAAGAGTAGCAGAAAAAGACCGTAAACAGAAGTCTACAGTAACGAAAAAGATTGACTGCCCATTTCAGCTTCTCGGGTTAATGGTTGAACCGGATCAATGGAAGTTAGAAGTGAAATGTGGTATTCATAACCATGAGACTTCAAAACATCTAGATGGTCATTATTTTGCTGGCCATTTGAATGATGAAGAGATGGAATATGTTGAACGAGCGACCTACATTGGTACTAACCCCAGAGATATACTGAATGGTGTTAAGAAGTTGAACAAAGATAATGTTTCTACTATGCGGACGATCTACAAGGCACGACAGAAAAGTAGGGTTTTAAAAAAGGCGGGTAGGTCACAACTCCAGTTCTTGTTGGGGGAGCTTAAGTCACATAATTATTATGAATGACATAAATCTGGTGAAGACGATGAACAAATCATTACAGATTTGTTTTTTGCCCATCCCGTCAGTATTGACCTTTTGCGGACATTTCCAACAGTTTTGATAATGGATAGTACATATAAAGTCATACGATATGGTATGCCATTGTTCGAGATAGTGGGTGTGACGTGTACCGGATTGACTTTCTGTGCGGTATTTGCCTTCATGTCCGGTGAGAAGTTAAACAATTTCAAATGGGTGTTAGAGTGTTTGAAGTCGTTGATTTCCGTTTACGGAATTGAAGAACCTCGGGTCATCCTAACCGACAGAGATTTAACGTTGATGAACGCCATAGAAGTTGTATTCCCAGAGACAACGCATATGTTATGTCGATGGCACATAGCACAGACTGTTCAGGGGCAAACAAGAAAATACTTCCTCGAGAAAAATGATCATGTGAAATTTGTTTCTGCTTGGAAGAAAATTGCGTATGCAGCATAAGAGATTGAATTCGATCACACCCGACGGGACATGCTATTGGAGTATAAAGATTACCCTCTTGCAATTGAATACACTGAAAAATCGTGGCTCGATAAATACATGGACAAATTCGTTGTTTGGAAGACGAACAATAACTTGCATTTGGGACGTTGCACGAGTGCTCATTCTAACCTAAAGCGTTACATACGTACAAGCAAATTAAACTTCGAGTTATTTTGGTGGAGGGTTCATTTGCTTGTTGAAATCCAACATGCTGCCATTAGGTCGTCGTTCGAGAAGAGTCGTTACATAGCATTGCATAAGTTCGCGGATAAACGTTTTGATGAAATTCGAGGCAAGGTTTCCCATATGGCGTTAGAACTATTTTTCGACGAAGCAGAGAAAGCCGAAGATAGCAATATGGTCGCTATTCAAGTTGGGTCGGATGTTAAAGACAATAGCGTCTGTATATGCGCTATAAAATCTACCCATGGTATACCTTGCTATCACCAGGTCCGCAAGTGGTGTAAAGACGAAATTTCTGCCTCTCTATATGCTTTTCACATCCACTGGACAAGGTTAGAAATAAAACCTCGTTCATTCCGTACGACCATGGAAATTCTCAACGATGATCTACTAAAGCAAGTAACCGATGTTATGGAGACAAAAGATGAAAGCCGTATAAAACACATTTACAAGAAATGGTTTGAAGTTGTATATCCTGAAACATACTCATTGCTAGAGCTATTGGAGAAGCAGAAATACCGATGCCGCCCACAAGTGAAAAGAAAGTTAGTTGTCGATACATCATCCACTAAACGGGACAAATGCTTTTGCAAAAAAGTTTAAAAAAGGTAAAGCAGTCATCTTTTGTCATGAAGTTTTTAAAACCAGAAATTTTGGTATCGATCTAACTTCTGTTTTTGTATGAACTCTTTAAAACTAAAAATTTGCAGTCATCCCTTTTTAATTTCTGCTTTATCCTTTTTAACCCTTTTTTTGCAGAAATTAATACATACCTCAAAATTTAATACACATCTTTTGGTATGTATTAAATTTCGAGGTATGTATTAATTTCGATAACATGCTCTGAACATGCTCTACAACTTCTTAAAAATCTTGTTCGACAAACGAGACTTAGGCCATATAAAAAGTTACTACGGTACCATAAACTCTAAACCTGCGGATACAACCATCCATAGCACTACGGGCTAGTGAACCACATGTGTCTGAGCTGACACGTCGGAACCATCTCAAAAGGTTTAATGAATTCTTCCTAAAATGTTCATCATGAAGCCACTGATAAAGAAATTATTGGTTGGGATTTAGAGTGAATTTGAACCGCGTATTCACAAATAAAACGTGATAAAAGAATTATTGGTCGGATTTGAATCAAGCTTTTGGCCAAGTTTAAAGTAAGTCTAAGAGACCCTTTGTATTCATAGAACACTAGTGTTCGAAGACATTCTCATCACTATATACAGAATTAAAATTATATACCACCCGAGATAGGTGAACAGATTCCTAACTCATAAGAAAGAATCGATTATGATTATGATGAGGAACAAAAAAACTGAGAAGAAACATGTTGCATACATGCAAGACATCCCATATCCAAATGATGTTGAGAGTTTAAGGTAAGCTATGGTGAATATTAGACCCGATTTAGCATATGGGGTTGGTTTGGTAAGCAGATTCATGAGTAGACCAAAAATGCGTACTAGGAAATCTGTAAAGTAGTCGAAATGTGTTTGGTACATCTGATTTTCAATGGATGTTTACGAAACTAAGAAAGACAGTTATGGACCAATTGGTTATACTGTGATTCTGAATTTGTTAGGGAATTAGACAAGCAATTGGCTATACTGTGATTCTATATATGTTGTATAATGACATACATAAAAACCAAATTAAAATAGTCCAATGGGTATTATCCAACTAGCATTACAATTGTATACCTCATTTTTCATATGCTATGTTCTTCAATGACCTCTCATATATCACTACACATTCTACTAGTAATAGCCCGATTATATTACAAGAATTTTAAGAGCACAACACAAACCACTTTATATCATAAGTAAATACTTTGTTTAGCAGCAATGAATTCTCTCAATAAAATGTAAACAATGTTAAAACCTCGAGGCTGCCACATAAATCAAATTTAGGACGGCTGAAATTGATATCTCGCATGAATAAACCCAGAAATCATTTGGATCGGCCGAAACCAACAGAGCTAATTAACCCAAAAACAATACAATGTTCACACTTCTTCTCAGATAGCGAGATAATAGAGGTTTAAATCTAATCGCGGTGAGAAGAAGTAGTGATTTTAATGTCTGCCTGCAACGGAACAAGAACACGCGTGAAGAGCGACTGCTTTGTTCTTTAACGGCAATTTCTAAGAACCCTAAAGGTCAATCTTCCAATTTATAGGAAGATGCTTTGACATTTTGGATCTTAGGTTATTAGTATGGGCTTTATCTTGGACTAGTTCATGAGTATCGTGGACCAGCAACCCAACACAATCATATTAGTATATATATGACCGATATTAAATGATCCGTTAAAGTCAAATTACAAATTTGTCATTAACATAAATGTTGTGTTTTAATCTATTCATTAGATGAAAAATTGTTTTTTAGTACCAAATAATATAGAATAAGAGATGGCGTTAACTTTCTTTCCAAGAAAACGCTAAAATCACTTCTTGATTCTTCGCCTTCCCGGTTGCTTACCATGAATGCTACATTAAATCCTTCATTGAATTCATCCAGAGATATTGAAGAGTTCCCTACTCTTCGTCAAGCCAATAACAAGAACAACAATCAAAGATCATATGTTGATGCTGTCAAAAGATCTGCAACTGATGGTTCACCAATCTTCAAACCAGAATGCATTAATAATTGTTCTGATCATTGCTCCATCCAGTTTTCGAAAGAAACAAAAGATGCCTTGCTTAATCAATCTTCCATCACGATAATAGGAAAGTTCAGTGATGGCTTACCTAAAAGAAGAGTTCTTGATTCATTCTTGCAAGCTTTTAAGTTTAAAGGCTCCTTCACGTTTAACAGTTATGATTCCCGTCATGTCTTCATTGAATTCCAACTTCCTGAAGATGTCAGTACGTTTTGGGCTAAAAGTGTGTGGAACATTGAAGGGAAAACTATGAGGATTCTGAGATGGAGTCCTGAGTTTAACAAGCGTTTTGAAAATCCAAATACCATGGTGTGGGTTCGCTTTGAGAGAGTTCCTGAGTTCATGTTTAATCCAGTATTATTAGAGAACTGACATCGTCTATTGGTGTTCCATACAAAATCATCGTCCCTAATGGAAATAAGGTTGTCTTGAATGCTTGCTTTGCGCAGGTTGAAATGGATATCTCTAGGGAGATGATATGCAAGCTTTGGGTTGGTTTCGGGTCCAATGATGGATGCTGGATCAATGTCAGTTACAAGAACCTTCCAGCTTATTGTGATGTCTGTTATCACATTGGTCATAAGGGAGAAGAGTGTTTGAAGAAAGAAAAGGAAGCCAATCATGAAAGAAAGGTTGAGTCTGTTGATAGTGTTCAAGATAAGGTCAGTTTCGTTAAGGTTATGTCTCAAAATATTGAAATTCATCCTGAAAAGGGTATTGAACATAAAACAAGAAATGGTAAAAGTGTATCTAGTAACATTCAATCTTTCAGTAAAGAATACAGAAGAAAATTGAGGTCCATTTTCATCAAGGAACCGATACAGGTTAATACTACAGTTACCATTGGAGAAAGGAACATCAATTCTGAAAATGATAAAAACATGGAAATTATTGAAGCCATTAAAAGTTTGGATCATGATTTTGCTCAGAGTAAATTGCAAAGTGAGAGAAATATGGATTCTCTTTCTTGTGATAATCTTGGCAGTAATAATGTGTCTCCAAAACCTTCATCTCCCAATAACTTTGAGTTAATCCTCTCCAGCAAGGTGAAATCTGCAATAAAAAGAAGGAAATCAAAGAAGTTTACAGTCAATTCTCTTAATCGTATTGGAGAACAACAAAAATAAAAATCTCTTTCTGATAACGATCAGGATATCTAGTTGGAATGCTAGAGGGGTCAATAATAAATCAACCTTGAGAATGTTAGTTTCTATTATTAAATATCATAAAATCAAGATTCTTTCGATTTAAGAGCCTATGGCTGACTTTGACAAGATTGAGATGGTTTCTGCTAGGTTGGGATTCAAGAATTTTGTTGGTAACTGCTCCAACAAAATCTGGATTCTTTGGTGTGATGATGTTGAGATGAATGTGTTAGTTGATCATGACCAGATTCTCCACATGAGGGTTATCTATCCCGGTTGTGATAATTTTAATTTCTCTGCTGTTTATGCTAAGAGCCAAAGGCTTATTTGAAGGGATCTTTGGGCTCAAATGGGTTCTATTGCTTCTGTTGATGTCCCTTGGCTGATAGCTGGTGATTTTAATGTTGTTTCTTGTTCTGATGATCAAGTTGGGTGTGTTACTTATGATTATGCTAGCACTGAGGATTTTAATGAGGCTGTTAGACACTGCAATCTTCATGATGCTGGTTTTGTTGGCTCTAGATATACTTGGAACAGGGGTAGTAAATGGAAGAGGTTGGACAGGTATTTGGTTAATGATAAGTGGAATAATATTTTCAACAGTATTCAGGTTATTCACATGGTCAGAACTTGTTCTGACCACGCTCCTTTGTTAATTCAATCTCACTCTGATGCTTTACATATTACTAAGAAGAGTAGCTTTAAGTTTCTTAATGCTTGGACTAGTGAAGACAACTTTCTGAGTACTGTTAGACAGAATTGGAGTTTAAGGTGTAAAGGAAATTCTAGTCAAGTTTTCTAGTAGAAGCTCAGAAGACTCAAAACTTGTCTCAAGGTTTGGAATGTTAAGACTTTTGGTAATATTTTTAGCAAGGATAAGGAGACTGCTGATATGGTTAGGGAGATGGAGAATAGTCATTTGTTGAACAATACTTTGGACTCGAAGGCTGACCTTTCTAGAGCTAACAGCATGTACATCAAAGCTCTTAGGAATGAAGAAAGTTACTGGCATCAGAAATGTTACAATAGTTGGATTAAAAATGGGGATGGGAACACCAAGCTCTATCATGCTTTTGTCAAGAAAAAAAGATGTCGTAATATGATCAAAGGCATTAAGGATGAGGGTGTTTGGATTCACAATCCCGATGACATTGCTAATTCTGCTCAAATTTACTTTAAAAACATTTTAGCTCCTCACTCTAATACTAACATGGTTTATGATATGCAGCAGGATACCATTCTTAGTAAAATTCCTAGGTTGGTCTTGAATGAGGACAATGATTCCATCACGAAGCAAACTACCAAGGATGAAGTTTGGAATGTTATCAGTAGTATGAGTAATGATAGTGCTGCTGGTTTGGATGGCTTTAACATCTATTTCTTTAAAACTTGTTGGGCTATTATTTGTGATGATCTTTGCAGGGCTATTAAGTCTTTTCTTAATGGTATTGTTTTACCTGATGGTGTCTATGCCACTAGCATTTGTCTGATTCCTAAGTGTCCTAATCCAATAACTTGGAACAGCTTTAGGCCTATAAGCTTATGTTCAATGTTTAACAGAATTCTATCCAACATTATAAACTCTAGGCTATCCTATATTTTACCTAAGATTGTCTCTAAGATGCAGGGGGCTTTTGTTAAAGGAAGGCTCATACATGAGAACATCCTTATTGCGAAGGAGATGATCCATGACATTAACAGAAAGCCAAGTACTGGAAATGTCTTGATTCAGCTAGATATGACCAAAGCCTTCGATAGGGTGTCCCATGATTTCATTCTTAATGTGCTATCTTGTTTTGGTTTCAATGATAAATGTGTTTCTATCATTAAGTGTATGATCTCTAATGTTCACATTTATGTCCTTATTAATGGTTTTGCCACAGGATACTTTCTTCAAAAGCAAGGGTTAAGGCAAGGAGACCCTTTGTCTCCTAGCCTGTTTATCCTTGCTAAAGAAGTCCTTCTGCGTGGTCTTTACAATTTGTTCAACAACAACAAGAATCTTCATTATGCATCTCGATCTACTTACCTGGTGCCTTGTTTGGCCTTTGCTGACGACATCTTGGTCTTCACCAACCGCAAGCCTTTATCCATATCTGCCTTAAGTAATTTCCTGGACAAGTATCAGCAATTGTTTGGTCAGTCTATCAATAAAGGGAAAACAAAGCTTATTGTGTCTAGTAAAGCTAATCTATCATCAACTAGCAGAATCAATATTCTTTCTGGTCATAGTCCTGAGACTCTTCCTTTTAGCTATCTTAACTTTACTATTACTAAGAATAATAAGGGGAGAACTACACTTCTTTATTAAGAAAGATTCACGATAAAATTTCTGATTGAGACACTATTAACCTTTCTTTTGCTGGCAGAATGACTTTGATTAGCAGTGTTCTTATGCCTATTCTATACTACTGGATGCACAGTTCTCTGATTCCAAATTCCATCATCAAGAACTTGGAGGCTTGCTTCAACAGGTTCCTTTGGAGATCAAGTTACAATGAGAAGACTATCCATTGGTCTACCTGGAACAAGCTCTGTAATCCTTACTCTGAGGGGGGGGGGGTTAAACTTTAAAAATCTCAATGACATTCAACTTGTTGTTTCTTATAAATTATGGTTCATTCTCAGGAAGAACAGTTGCCTTTGGTCTGAGTTGATCCATAGCACTTACTGCTCTGATGCCCATGTCATTAAGGCTAAGTGTAAAGGCTTTGATTCTACTGTTTGGAAAAGAATTACTTCTATCAGGCATGAAGCTGAGAAGCATGTTAAGTGGAAGCTTGGTGAGGGTAGCATGGATTTTTGGTTGGAAGAATGACATGATCTCCCTCCCCTGATAATTGACTCTAACCCTTACTCCTGGTTTCTTAAAGATAATGTTAAAACGTTTTGGAAAGCTAATAGCTGGGACTTTAGTACTCTGATTACAACTCTTTCTCCTTCTAGAATCAATCACATCTCTAAGTATAGTGTCAATCCTGTCTGTTCTGATAAAATCATTTGGAAGCTTTCTAATAGCCAGGATTTTAACACTAATGTTACATGGGATAACATTAGAAATCCTTCTTCTAAATCTGGTATATATCAAAGGATTTGGGGCTCTTTTGTTCCTAAAAAATTTTCCTTTCTTTGTTGGAAGCTTCTTAAAGGGTATATATCTATTGACAGTATTCTTATGAGAAGACACATCCAAATTGTTTCCAAATGTCAGTTTTGTAACAACATTGAGGATAAGAACCAACTTTTTGTGAACTGCAATTATGCTTGGCAAATTTGGAACTATTTTAGCTGTGTTTTTAAAGTTAAGATAGGTAGATATATGGTTCTATCTCATATTATTAGATCCTGGTTCTAGTTTACTAATAAGAACAGACACATCACTCACCTCATCCCTCAAATAATTTGTTGGATTATATGGAGAAGTCGTAATCACTCTAAGTACAAAGGCTCTCTTGATTCTGTTAAGTCTGCTATTGATAGATTCATTTATATCATCAATAGTATAGATGCATCTGAAATGATTAACAGTACCTTAGATGAAATGCTGCTTCTGTTATAGGGTGAAAATCTATTGATATCAAGAAGAAAACTACAACGTACCTTAGATGGATTGCTCCAAATCCTGGCAGGATGAAGCTCAACGTTGATGGTGCTTG
Organism: Limnanthes douglasii subsp. nivea; assembly: GCA_036936605.1. Taxonomy (NCBI): domain Eukaryota; kingdom Viridiplantae; phylum Streptophyta; class Magnoliopsida; order Brassicales; family Limnanthaceae; genus Limnanthes; species Limnanthes douglasii. Next base: position 120,201,405 of record JAUPFV010000003.1, read on the forward strand.
TAATGCTTTTGGTGAGGCTAGTAGTGGTGTGCTGTTCAGAAACTCTGAGGGGGATATTGTTCTTGGCATTGGTAGGATGATGGGAAAGATCAACCCACTTTTCGCTGAAATAAGTGCGCTTCTTGAAGGATTGATTGTTTGTAAGAAAAATGGTTGAACTGAGGTTAACATTGAATCTGATAGTGAGATGCTGATCAATCTCTTAGCTAACAGAAGGGAAGCTTGGTATCTTCAGTCTTCGCTAAACACTTGTAGAGGTCTGATTCACCCCAGAATGACCATCCGGTTCATTTCTCGGATCCAAAACCAATGCTCTGATTGGATAGCTAAGCATACTCTTGCTTCCAAAGCTAATATGAAGTTCTCCATTGATACTGCCCCTAATCCTCTCAGATCTTTATCTCTTCTTGAAAGTTTGGGGTTGGGCTACGTTTCTTAACTCTGATTTGGGGCTGGTTGATTTGGCTTTGGTTGCTTCTTTTGGCTTTCGTGTTGCTTTGGTCTGTCAAGGTTGAAGAGGCTGATTTGGGGCTGGTGATTGCTTCTCGTGATTTCAGGGTGAAACCCTAATTTTGTTCCTAAATTGAAGCTTGGATGGAGTTTTGGCGCCATCGTGAAATCTTAAAAAATTTCAGTTTTCAATTTAGTACCTAAATTTTGTTAATTTCTTCAATTGTAACCCTTAGATTGTAATTTTGTTATTTTTCTCCTATAAGTAATAAAAAGTTCTATTTGCTGGAAAAAAAATCTATTCATTAGATTCCTTATTATACCGTACATTAGCTTTTTTTTAATATATAACTTTAAAAGATCTAAAAAATTATAATTTTTGTTTAAAAAAAATTAAAAATATTTCAAAACATAATTTAAAGTAATTCCCATATATATATATTTCTCTCTCAAAAGTTTATTCTATTATCACTGAATGAATACTACGTTTTCAACCACTTTGTCTATGCTACCTCTTCCATAAAATATTCGAATATGATTCTTTTATATTTTATTATTTGTGCATCTAAATTCGAGTTTGTATTGATCTCGACAACATAACAAATTACTCTTTGAGAAAAATAAGATTTTGTAGAAAATTTAGCTCCTTTTTTGCTTTGATTGAAACTTGTATATTGATTGGAGTTTGTGTCTTAACTCTTGCAATTTTTCGTAAGAGAAATGTACGATAGTCTTAGTTAAGTTTCTGAAAAATTATAGTGTCTAGATAATTTTGTCACAATTTAAAAAGTTGGATTCAAATCAAACTAGAGTGTTGTGTTTTTGCTATTTACCATAATTTTTTTCTAGTTCATGACTTGAGCTTTCCATGTCATAAGAAAAAAAATCATTGTAGGCTTTTTTTTATTAGAAAGAAGAGTAAATTTGAATAAGTTTTATTCTCTTATTTTATTGTATAGTGTTGTTTTTAATTTAGATCATAGGAAATGAAAGTGTATAATTAATTTTATATTCCTCCTAATTGATTTTTTTTACCCTATGGTATGTTCAGCGATTGAATGTATTTTATAGAAATTAAAAGATTAAACATTGGCATGTTTGTTTCCAAACTTTGGTAGAAAGTTTAACAAAAAAATTATAGTTGAAACAACAATTTTTTTATTTTTGTGTTGTTTCCCAATATCATTTATGTAGTTCTCACTGTTATTGCAGTTACAAACAAAGGCAATGGCTTGGATCTTGAGAAGTACTCGTGGACTCAGACTCTTCAAAAGGTCACGGTTAATATTATACTTCATAGTAGGACTAAAACAAGGTTGGTGGTTTGCGAGATTAAGAAAAATCATCTGAAAGTTTGACTCAAATGAGACTCCGGCTGAAAAACATGGTTAGTCATCAACGTTTAAGAATTGTCTCACGTTAGTCCCCATCATTTACCTTTGTAATAAACTGGTTTTCAACGTTTCAAAAAATATAATAAACAAATCTTTAAGCATCTCAACAACTTTTTTTGTCTAATTTTTCCTCTTGACCATCCACGCCAGCTTCCACGTAAGACGATGGTGTGGACGTGGTAACATTTAAAAACTTATCTTTTACTTTTAACATTTTATTATTAACCCTATAGGTAACACTAAACCCGAATCAACCGATAAAAAAACCTATTCAGAATATAAACTAACCTTATATTATTGAAATTATTCGAAAAAATCTCTCACTGGTACTGGTATCTTATTAATTTTAATAAATCAAACACTAAAAAAATGTTAGGGTAAATATTTTTTTTTGGATTTTATAGTTTATATAATTGTAGTGGTTTCTTATTGATTTTGATATATTGTAATGGTTGTGTATAATCATTCTTTTTGTAGAGAAGGATACACTGTTGGTATTTTAGGTGGGTTGATCTCCCGATTGATGATAACTCAATAGTTACGAGATTAGAAACTGAGTGTGGATTGACGAAGATTGTTATTAGGGTATTTAACGTCTGTTTGAATGTTTTTTTCTTGTTTCTGTTTTTGAAATTTGTTTGAGTTGTATTTGTAAACTAGATAAAGAACGTCATTGTGATTGGAAAAATGTATGTATTCATAATTTATTAACTTTATATTAATCAATGTAACTTATAAGTCAATTTAAGGTTTTGATTGTTTAAGTTGTTTCAACTTTGGTTAATTATTTAAGTTGTTTCAATTTTAGTTAATTGTTTAAGTTGTGCTTGGATCACAATGTAACTTTTTTATGTACAATAAAATAAATTAAAGTCTGGTAGCATACCTATTTAGAGAACCAGCAATATAACCACACATGTAAATAATGTTTAATGAGTCAATATAGACCATTATTCATACATGCAAATCCCATTTTTATAATTAAATATAGACCCTCCTTAACAACACCTGTAAATCATGTTATTTTGAGTTAATACATACCATTTAAAAACTTGTAAATGTTATTTTTATGAGTCAATATAGAACCTTAAGCACACCTTTAAATCCTGTTTTTATGAGTCAATAACCAGATCAGTATAATTATAATAACATCATTTTACAATCACAAAAATACAACAAGCACAAGATTACAAATGATAAATTAAAGATTTCATAAACTAATAAAAACTTATCATAAAATAAGCCACTCACTACAAACACAACCAAGTTTAAGTTAAGCTTAAAAACAACAATTCAATCACCACCAATACTTTTTACAAAAACCATCCATAAGCAACTATCACAGCTCAAAATGTTTGATTAATCTAGTTAATCTAAAAATAAAAATCCCACATAAAAATATGTAAGATCCATATGTAACCTTTATAAATAGCCCCTCAACATGTAGCAAGCTTTGTTGGTGGTTCACTATCCGTGACCCATGATTGAGAACCTTTCGGTGTAGCGATAGAACTTTCTGAGTTCCTAACGCAGGATTCAGAAACAACACCAATAGATATATTGATATTAACCATTGTGTTACCTAAACCAACGGCTATTGCTGCAACACCTTCTGATGCAGTCACATAAACCGACGTGTAGCTCTAAATTTACCACATAAAATTGTTTCCTTCACGTTTCCTAACCAGGATTCAGGGAGCGTTCATTTGCTACTTTTCATCGAAGCCTATTTTGCATCTTTGAACTATTGCATTTTTATATCCTTACCCACCTGATATGTGGGCATATAATTATGTTTCGAGACGAAAATAAAGTAGGTCCAACCTATATATCAAATATAAAAAGAACAGTTAGATTCCCAATATATCACTTGTATATTATGTTCAAAAGAACTTTAATTGAAATAGTAAGAATCTTATTGTTGGGATCACATGTTTATGCAAGTTGTTTAATCTTCTATCAATACAATGAGACATGTTATCCTAAAATAATACCATAACACTCAATCATACGTTCCACACACAACAATACTAAAATATAGACCTGATTATCAAAATACATTAAACAATACAATCAACAACACATTCAACACTCAACAACATAAAATTAAAAACATGTTATCACAATAGAATAAACAACACATCCAACACTCAACAAGACTAGATTAAAGACATAGTTTTCATGATAGAATCAACAACGCATCCAATACTAAAAAACACTAGATTGAAGACCTTTTTACCATGATAGAATAAAAAAATGCATCCAACACTCAAAAACACTAGATTGAAGACCTCGTTATCATAATAGAATCAACAACGCATCCAACACTAAAAAAATACTTGACCGAATGTATATTATGTATAACTTAAAAATTAAAAGTATACTTACGTTACACTATAGATCTGGATTACCCACTCCACCTTTTCATAATTGTTGTAAAAATAATTAATTATTACAAGTATTTTCAAAGTTAAATAACAATAGCATAAGGTTGTTGCGACTTATAGGTACTAATTGATCGATTTTTTATATTATATATATATATATATATATATATATATATATATATATATATATTAATGGCTTCAACTGATAGAAATGAGGTATTTTGGCTTGGAAGCTAGGTCTTCAAAAGGTGAAAATTTGAGTAGCATGACTGCTAAAAGCAATAAAAAACTTATCGCCACCAATTAGTGAAAATTTTAGTTCCAATTTTAAGTTTCCATAAAATATTTTAGAGTTCAAATTTTGAGTTCAAGTATATTTTGGGATTTATAACCTTTATAACATTTTTCAAAGTTTAATAAAAGTTTTGCTTTTAAAAAAATGTACTAATTGATCATCCATTGTAGATGTGGCTCTTGATTCTTGGCTTGGAGTATTGTTTGTCTAGTTATAAATATAATTAAAACAATATGGCAACATGGCACGCCTGATAGTTTTTATGCCTTGCAAGCATAATCAAGCAGATCCACATCCACAATGAACTGGTGTGGTCCTTTCGTAACCTAAAACTTAGGGTCTCTTCATCGTAGAGCTCGACACTACCTAGTTTTATCAATAATTTTGGCCATTTGTTTCTGGATAGTAGGACATATCCTCTCATACAATTTTTCTAATTCTTTCATCTTTTTCATAATTTTTATAATTATTTGTTCCTTTATTCCTCAAATAAACTAATTACACCTTTGAAGCGCTATTCTAAAATGACTAAGTTAAAGGTTCCTGCTAGGTTTCTTATTTGCATAAAATTAGTTTTGGCATCGTAATATGACCTTGATCATTGTGAATGAGGTTTCTCTCACAGCCAAACATAAGAAGTATGATTGCACTATCTCATTTGTTCAATATGGTAGTAATTCTCTTTTATATAAGTGGACCTAGCGCAAGCCCAAAACAGACTATGCTCATCGTTACTCGAGAATAATTTCTTCATGTTAGCGTAGAGATGTCTTACATAAAATACGTGCTCTAAATTGGAGAATAATGCTTAAAAGGTTGGAGCAAAGCCTTTCTGTTTTTCCGACATCCATGTAAATCCAACATGGTTCAGAATGTTGGTATCGCCACCGAGTAATTGTGGAAACCAACCTCAACTATCTCTATTTTTAGACTCTACAATAGCCCAAGTTAGTAAGTATATTTGGTCGTTTGCATCCACCGCAACATCCACCAACAATTGCCCCTAAAATGCCCATATTAAGAAATAAACATCCAATATAAATACTAGTCTGCAACCAGACCTAAACCTTACTTTAGTGGAGCCAACCAAACATAAATTCGTTGAAACACTATTTTTTGGAATTTAACAATGACAATCGACCTTGGATTTGTCATGATTATTTCATTGAAATATTTTTCCAACTTTCTATACTGAATACGATCATCTTCCAATATCATATTTAAATCTCTTGCTTTTGCTCTATATGCCTTAGGTCTAGTGATCTTCACCAGATACTCTTTCTTAACATCAACAATTAAACTTTGTATTGACTAGTCTGGGTCATCTTACCATGGGTAGAGATACTATCTCGCAACCCACATCTTAGTGATGCTTATGTTCTTGTTAGTGGGCACACACTGGTATACATCAAAGAGGATTCTAATCATCTAGTTGGTTGTGTTACCTTTGCAAGAAGCATAAACATACCAGTTACAATTAGAAGTATTACACTTGAAGCTACACCTCAAAATGTTCATTCTTATACATGTAGATTTTTCATTGTTGTTTGATGCCATACTGTTTGATAGTATATTTAAAAATCTTCAAAGAACCGAATTCAAACCCAAGTTGTAACTCAATAAACCTCAGTTCAATAGGAGGCTGAAATATATTCAAGGTGTAGCAAGCTTTGTTGGTGGTTCACTACCTACGACCCATAATTGAGAATCTCCCATTGTTACGATAGAGTTGTCTGAGTTCCCAATGCAGGATCCAGAAACAACACCAGCAAATATATTTATATAAACTATTGTGTTACCTAAACCAGCAGCTGCTGCTGCAAAACTTTTTGATGCAGCCACAAAAAACCAATTGCATCTCTAGATTTATCATGTAAAGTTATTTTTTTCGCATTTCATAACCAAGATTTAAGGAGCTTTTGTTTGCTACTTTTGATCGAAGTGTGTTTTATATCTTTGAACTGCTACGTATTTGATGTTTGTACCCAACTGTTATGTGAGGATATAATATTTTTTTGAGATGAAAATAAAGAAGCCCCAACCTATATATAAAATATAAAAATATAGTTAGATTACCATCATATACACCATCAATCTCATCTACATCACGTCTTTGTATACCAACACTCTCGTTTACAATAATGTCATTTACAACTCTATCCTCTATAAATCCAGCAATCTCTTCTAAATCACCAACAAATACGATATCAGTCTGCTCTACATCATGATAATGTATACCAACACTTTTATTTATAACATTCTCATCTACAACTCTATCCTCTAAAAATCTAACAGTCTCTTCTAAATCACCAACATGTACAACATCAGTCTCCTCTACATCACCACATTGTACACTAATACTATTCTGAATAACATTCGCCTCTATAATAATCTGTACTTCACTCTGTACATCCTCCTCACCTTGTAAACTCTACTCACCTTGTACACCCTCTTCACCATGGGTTACTACAATTCTTGTAGTTCCATTAAAACTGATAGAATCTGTCTTGTTTTTTCTCAACTTATTTAGAGACACAACTTCTAGGGGTGGAGTCTTATCTGCATAGGTATTAACTATTTTACCATCACCAAGCTTCTGTGTTAACGCAAATGAGTCAGCATCAGTCTCTATTATTTTAATTATCTCATCCACAATAGGCAGATTGTAGGCAAAAACAAAATCCCTCACGTTACCCTCTGCTTCCGCAAGGCCATGTATAGAGTTCAGTCCAAAAAATTATTTTAGTTTTTACTTGTGAATAAATTTTGTAGTGCATGGTTGGTGGATGATTGCGTAGTTTGTATATAACGGTCATTTTCTAAGAATGAAGGCATGCCGTTATAAGATACGATCTCAATTGAAACTAATAATTTTTTTTTATCATTGATGTTTTTTATTTACACGATACCCCTCGCATTTGGAAAAAAATCTACAAGATTTTCCATTTCGTTTATCATCATAAAGATTAATGATGAGTCCAGATGCGACATACACGATGAACTGATTCAGTCAACTCCTCATTCGTAGAATATAAATATGTGTGATTGATAAGGAAACATCCTACCGCAACACGTTTTTACAACATACATAATCAATTTTTATAAAATCAAAACTCAATAAAATTCATAATTAAAAAATGTGAATAATTCTGAACAACATATAAATTTAAAAGAACATATAAAATTATTCAACAATTTCTATGTACTTTCGTATTAATTATGCAAACACGCTTATGTATTTTGCATTGATCATGCAAAAATACATACACATTTCACATCAATTATGCAAAAATACATATACATTTCATATGAACCGTGCGAAAATGTTTATGAGTTTCATATGGATAATGTAAAATTCATAAGAATTTCACGTGAATCATGCGAAAATGTTATTTTATAGATAAAATAATAAATATAATGTTATTTCAACTATTATGTTGTAACTTTTATACATTATATGTTTATGTGTTAGACTCCATAATGTGGTATTTGTGTTAAAGGTAAAATTTGAGAGTTTAGTTATAATTCAGTTTAAAGTCTTAAAAAATAATATAAAGTAAGATATTTAAAGTTTTTTAATATCAAAATATCAAAAATGACATTTTGTAAATATGTATAAAAATTTATAAGAATTTTAGGTGAATCATGCACAAATGTTATTCGGTTGAAACTTTTATTGTCAGCACACTGTTGTATTTAACGTCTATTTTGTCACTACTCTCTTTTCTTTTTAGGAAATATCAGTTGACCATCAAAATAGTTAGATCATTATTCACCAACACTTTATTATATCTTCAGTGTATATTTTTGTATTATTTGCTTAAGTCTATTTTGAATCAAAACATATTTCCAAATTTGATATTTTTGTTTCATACTACTAATCTTGTAACAAAATATACTTCAGATATATATACGTGATAATAATAGTGTTCTCCAAAGGAAGAAATCAAACAAATGAGTTATCAAACTAAAGTTTATTTTATATTGATGTAATAAATATTAATTAAAGGTACTTTATATGGTAACGAGCTTCGGTTGTATCAAACTAAAATACCCTCTGAATTTTTTGACACCAATCAATGGCGACCATAGTGGGAGCCTAGTTAGGTAACCGGATAACAACATCCAAAACCTAAGGCATGTTTAAGTCTATCTTCAGAATATATCAAATGATGGATTTTGAGATGAAGGTGTATCCTACTAAGATGACTGAGGGAGTCATGATCGGAAAGAGGTCTGGTAAATTACCACGTATGAATGATGAGAAACATGAATAATTACTCATACAAGAAGAACGTGACCAATTATGGTGGGGTGGGGGGGAAGATTGACATATTAAGATCCCCAGAAGAAGCTATAATATCCCACCGGGTAAGGTCAGCTAGAAAGTCCAAAGATCCGAAGGGAAAAAAGACTCATAAGAAATAAGTTGCAGACTCAGATAATCAACACAATCAAGAAAAATACTGAAAGGTCGGTCACACAAAAATCACAATTGGTTGAGCATGGCATTCTTATAACCAAAAGGTCATGAGTTCGAGTCCCTCTGCATACGCTTTCTCGGCTGAGCCTGTCACCTTGTGTGGTTTACCTTCTGGCGTTGGTTTGCAGGCTATCGCGTCAGACTGAGGGTTTACCCTGTGCACACTCATTGCACTCTGAGTAGCGGCTGCGGGTTCCCTCCGAAAAAAAAGAAAAAAAGAATGTAGGACCAGGTATCACTACAGTTCTTTAAAGTCTAATGACTACTCTGTGTCTGAGTCCGAGGAGTCTTTGTCTTCTCCAAATAGAGATCACCACTATTAAATTATAAAAAGTTATGACAGTAAGCACTACTCAAAGAGATATTCATATCGTTATCAAAACCGTGAGGATGAGTAAAAGACAAGCAAACGACGTACTTCCTTAGATAAACAATTACCTCAAAATGGTAAAGAAAGAACAACAATTAAGGGAAATATATGAAGTTCGGGGAACCATATGTTGATTATCATGTGAATAATCAATTTACGATTTAGTCGGAGCATGGTGTTTATGCGGTAACTAATGACGGTCACCAATATAGTTAGGAACACAAATAAGGTAGTCTTTTATTTTTGTAGAAACTCTCTTCGGACATCTACCAAAATGGTTTTACATATCCAAGATGGAAAAATTCAATGAGAGTAAAGATCTGGATAAACACCTAGAGCAGTTCAAGAATTTTATGATGAGCTACAATGCTGATGATAAGTTTTTGTGACGTGATTTCTCACAACTTTCAAAGGTAGCCCTTAAAATTGGTATAATCGGCTACCGTAGGGGTCTATCAAGAATTTTGATATGTTATAGACAACTATCTGGAGGCCGTTTATGGGAAGAAAATAGATAAAAGGAAACAACGATATGAAAATTCAGTACCACCAGTTGATCGAGAAAAGTTTAAAATATTACACTAAAAGCCTCATACAAATTAAAAATAATGGATGATTGCTATGAGAAAATGACTAAATATTTTTTTAGGAAATGATTTCTTCCCAGAGAATTAGTTGATAACTTTCTAGGAAAAACACCTTGTCTTTCAGGGGTTTGTTAGCACATGTTGGGAAACAAATCAAGGAGGAAGAGTAAAAAAGATTAAAGTTGATCCATTTGTGGAGGTATGTACTACAATATTTTGCCTCAGGTCATTAGTAACAACAGGCTAACGCAATTACCAATTTTAGTCAGAATGATATAAATTAGAATTTACCTCGACCTAAGGTAAATCAATACCCACAAGGTTAGCAGTACAGATCCATGGAAAATTAAAGGGTCAGACCGAAAATTATGCACAACTAATAGAAAATGTTGTTTTTGTTTTTGACAAAACAAAAAATATTGTTCAGTTTAGAAAGCCACTCCCAGTCCAGAGTCCGTGGGAGAATGGAAATACCCATGTTTACAAGTATCATAACGACGTGGCCCATGATATAAAGGATTGTTTTGTTTTAAAGCTAGATATTCAAACTTTAATTGAGAATGAAAACTTGATCACGTTTGTCAAAACGCAATATGGGGGTCGGTCGCAAGCTCCAACTGCCAGTAAATCTATAGTCCAAAAGGAAGAGATATAAGCTGCCCCAAGCAGGAAAATGCTATGGTTATTACCAAACCTTATAATGAGTTTTATGAGGATTTCGAATATCTCGACCTCGATCCTGACCAAACGACTATTATGGTGGTTGATGGACCTATTATATAAGGAAATATTAAGATTTGTGTGATTTTTTTGAGTCACTGACTATTCTTAGTGAGGCTAAGGTATCAGGGCCTTTGGATAGTTCACCAAAGAGGTATGTCGTGAGTTTGGAAACTCAGTTACAAGGAAAAGTATCTACCCATATTTACCAAACTCAAATGTAATTTATTATATTTAATAATGATGATTCGAGATATATTGTGGAAGCTATGAGGATGTTGTGATAATCAAAGAGACAATTGAAATGATTAAGGTCCAAAAAAATCATAATTGATACATGTAGTTTGATAATCATCTTGTTCATGTCCATGTACAAACTGATGAAAACTCCTCGGTCATACTCCGATCAAATAAAAAAATAATGGGATTTACATGGTTTATTGTAGATGTGATTAAATAATTTTAAGGAAATGTATTGCTCAGACGGGGACCTTCCAAAAAGATAGTGAGAGTACTCTTTATGGTTGTAAAGGGCCTGACTTTGTATAATGCTATTTTAGGTAGGTCATGACTATCAAGAATGCATGTCGTTGCTTTAATCTTCCATGGTTGTTTGAAATATGTCATTGGGAGTTAGGTTGGAGTTGTCCGCATTAGTCAGAATGTGGCTAAAGAATGCTGAGTTATCGGTCTGGCACTTAATACACTCCAAAATGCAAACACAAAAAGTATAACAAATATATGAGTCTGCTTTGGAGTCAGACACTGTAGATGATACGAGGGAGACTCCCAGTTCAATAATTCTTGATGAGGATACTGAAGTGTATTATTTTCCAAATGGAAAAAATGTGAAGATTGGGGCTCGGTTACCATCAGTCATAAGGGAACAAGTGCTAGCTTTCTTGTATGAGAATTTACACATGTTTTCCTGGTGTACAGATGATGTAACAACCGTCCCTGCAAGTGCTATTTGCCACAAACTGGCAATACGATCCAATGTATTTCCTATTATCCTGAAACAAAGAGCTTTTTCTATTGAAAAGTCTGAAGCAATTTTTGCAGAGGTGGATTGCTTAACAAAAGTTGGGAATATCCAAGAATCTCAATACCCATTATAAACATTGAACCTGGTACTCGTTAAAAATAAAAATGGGAAGTGACGCATGCATGCTGACTTTACATATTTGAATAGAGTTTGTCCGAAGTCCATTCCATGTCTCTAGAATTGACCAATTGATAGACTCAACTTTGGGTAATAAACTCTTATCATGTATGGATGATTTTGCAAGGTACAACAAGGTATAGATGGGTCAGATGGACCAAGAAAACACCATATTCATAATATTTAAGAGCCTTCATTGCTACAAAGTGATGTCATTCTGTTTGAAGAATATTGGGGCTACTTATCAACGTTTGGTAAATAAGTCATTCGCTAGCTAAATAAGAAGAAATGTTAAAGTTTATATCGATGATATGTTGGTAAACAGTATGAGAGATGAGGATCATTCTCCGATCTAAAGGAAACCTTTTCTAATAAAAAAGACATCAACTGATAATTGAACCCCGAAAATGTACGTTTGTTGTGCTGTCTATAATATTTTTTGGGTTATATAGTAAGTGAAAATGACTATCAAACCGACCCGGTACTGTTGAATGCTTTAATTTCTATGGATCCTCCAAGGACCATCAAAGAAGTACAAATTTTAACTGGAAAGTTAGTAGCTTAAAACAAATTTATATCAAGGTCTTTGGATAAGTGTGCCATATTTCTCCATGTATTAAGAAAGGCAAACAGGTTCAATTGGACTTCAGATTATGGTGAAGTGTTTAAAAAAAAATAAATGAACACATATCCTCTCTGAAGACTTTAACCAAACCAGCTGGGGGAGAAAAATTGTTTATCAACATAAAAATGTCAGATTATGCTGTAAGTATGGTTTTGGTTAGAGAACATAAAGATTATTCACGCCCAATATATTATATAAGTAAGTGTTTATTAAATGTTGAAAAACGATACTTGAAGTTGAAAAGTTAGCTTTAGCTATAGTAGTTGCAGCTCAAAAAATGAGGCATATTTCCACTTAAGAATGTATTACAAAAACCAGATATATTGGGTTAGATGACTAAATGGTTAGTCGAGTTAAGAGATTATGACATTGAATTTTCTCCTCGAACATAAATTAAGGCACAAGCCTTGGCATAATTTCTAGTAGAGTTCTATTCCAAGCGACCATAGCCTAGGCTAGGTATTGATAAACCTTTGAATGAATGGAAAATACAAACTAATGAGGTCTCGAGAATTTCAAGATGTGGATTAGGGGTTTATTTGATGTCCCCCTCCAAATATTTATTGCATCAAAAAATACGCTTGGGTTTTAAAGCATCAAATAACGAGGCATAATATGAAGCAGCATTGGCAGGATTAAATTTTGCGCAAAGTTGTGGTGCTAAAAAGGTTCGTCTAGTAAGTGATTCATAACTTCTAATTAATCATTCCTAAAGTCAATCCAAAGCAATAAAAGACCACTTGGTAAATTATTTAAAGGCCTCAAGAGAGAGAAAGCATATTTATTTAAATAAATTAAGTTTGAGCTCATTCCTCGGTCTGAAAATTTGATGGCCCATTCCTTAACCACTATTGCGTATATCGAAGGATATCCATGGATTCTAATACAAGATCACCCTTTGTTAATAAACAGTTATGAGTCCAAGTTACGCACCAAAGAGGCATTCTAAATCTCAACCAATATAAAGAAAGAGTGGAGGTATGAGAAAAAGACTAAGGTTCAAAACGCACAGTTCCACAGTCCTCAAGGATCTAGTCTATAAGAAGTATTTAAGTTGACCACTATTATGATGCCTCAGATTTAATGAATCACAAATAATTTTATCTGAGTTGTATGATGGGGATTTATTTTCTCATTGTGGCTACAAAACATTAGCGAAAAGGGTTTTATTGGCATGATATTACTAGCCATCTATCATGGTAGATGTCTAAGAATTAGTGCGACGGTGTGATCCCTGCCAATGATTAGCGAATAGAATACATGTACCAACAGTCCCACTTGAGTCAATATAAGAATAATTTCCTTATGAAAGATGGGAGTTGGATTTGGTTGGAACTTTACATGTGACATCCAGAGGCAATCAAACCATTATTGTGGTTGTTGATTATTTTTCGAAATGGGTAGAAGTAGAGCTTTTTTCCAGAACCACATCAATAGATGTTATTAAGCTCATTATCTTTAATATATATTGCAGGTTCAGAGTCCATAGAACCATTACAACATAAAATGTCCTTCAAGTAAAAAACAAGGATATAAAAGCCTTTTGTTCCACCATGAGAATTCAACATTGTTTTTCATTACATTTTGATCCTCAGGCCAACGAGCAAGTAAAAGTGACAAACAGAAGTATCCTTGATGGCTTGAGGAAATGTATATAGAGGGCGACCAAAAAATGGCCATATTATAAACAAGAAGTATTATGATCTTACCTAACTAAGCCACAAACAACAACTCAAGAATCTTCTTTTGGAATGGTTTATGTGATGGATGAGGTAACACTAGTTGGATCTGCTCTCCCATCTTTCTGAATCTCACATTAATCCGCATATAGAAATGATATGGGTAGAAGAGTAGATCTAGATTTAATTTAGGAAAAAAAAGTCACATTTATGATATCTTCATTATCATACCTTGATGAGAAGTAGGTGTACGTCTCGGGTCCGAAGGAGAGAATTCAGAATGGAGGATAAAGTTTTGAAAAAGGTCTTCCTACACACTAAAGATGAAAGGTTAAGAAATCTATAGCCAAATTGGGAAGAGCCTTATTCGGTTATAGATTGATTTAAGCCTAGAACTTATCGAGTGTATATCGAGAAGACAAACCTCTTCGGCACCATTGAAATATTGAGAATTTAAGACTTTATCTCGAATAATTATAAGAAAACCTAGTATGCTATTTTTTATTTTCTCATGTAAATATCCGAGGACACATCTTTTCCTAACCTGATGACTCGGAAAGGTTTTAATGAGGTGTCCGAACTCCTTAAATTTTATAACTCATTTGGCATTTTATTATTCGTATTGTTCCTGAGTGCTTCAGATATATTTGGTTTCAAAATTAATAGGTTCTAGTATTAGTTGATCATGTGTAAATGTTTCAACACTACTTGTTCGCAATTAAAAAGTTCCAACACTAATTGGTCATAATTAAAAAGTTTCAACATTAGTTGGTCTAGTTTGAATGATTGATTGATTGGTCAAATGTTTATCTTTTAATAATTGGGGAGTTATTATTTTCAATAGGATTTATTGTTTTCAACGAAGAAAGCTCCTACTATGTTATTTAAAAACAAGAAATAAGAAAAGAAATGATTCATTGATGAAATCCGAGTACGATTACAAAATGCCTTGGTGGTACCAAGTACTTGCAGAGAAAATTGTGCTACAAAAATTATGAATTTTTTTTTCAATTGCCTTCGGACTCATTCCTTTCAGCATTGGTGGACCTCTTCGGAGCTCCCCGCACTCATAGTTTCCATCTTCATTCTCAGAGGCGCTATCATCCCTATCTGTATCCAGATTAATTCTCAATCTATCTGTAATATCAGCAGACCTTACCTCTTCATGTATCACGTTCCAAAACGATATGAGGTTCATATCTGAGAACACTTTATAAAATTTGATGACCATGTCGGATTTGATCAGAGCATCTCGTTTCGATAAGGAATGTAAACACTTTTCAGTGTATACGTCCATTGCATCCTCCTGGTCTTTTGCAACTTGATATTTAAATATAGATAGTTCCTCCTTAGATTTCTCGGTGGTCGCTTTCTGCTCATCTAGAATTGTCTGCAAAAATTTCTTTTTCTCCATATGTTCTTCTTTATGGTTCTTGAAAAACCAAATTTAAAAAGCTATGAAGGCCTGCAGCTCAAAAATCTTGTCCTCGGGAGTGATCTTTTGTTTTTAAGTTGTTCGTCACTCCGTACAACTTGGCTTTCTAGACTATCAACACGCTAATTTTGCTTTTTAAAATATTTTTTTATGACGCTCATATTCTTCTTTAAGGATGACGATGGTTTCTTTGTGTGGTATTAACTCTATTTCCCGCTCAACAATAGGCTTGACAAAACCCAAAAGCATATGAGCAAATGGTGTCTTATTTCTCTAGATGAAAATACACGTCGTCAACAGTACCATCTTGATTTAAAGACTGTTGTCCGAAGCTCTCAATACCCAACCTCTTTTAACTTCTCGTCAGACTCTAGCCTTTACCAACTTGAATGTGGTGTAGCTTGAGCTGTGGCATGGATATTTTCTGAGTTAATTTATGTCTACTTATATTTTTAATTCTTTTTCTTCTCACTACCGTATTTTCCCCTCTGTGTACTTTTGACGCGCTTGGTGTTTTCTTCCATTTTAGGGACAATGGCTATTCAAGTATTTTGCTAACCTCAACATCAGCTTCAATAGTTTCTTTTAATGGCTCATTAGATCGATTCTCTTCCACAACAACAACAGTCACTTTATTTGAACTTGAGCCACCAGTGTTATCCTTCTCCGAGCTGTGGCTCAGAGCTCTCTTCCTGGTTGGAAGCTAGCTTCTATTCGTTCAAAGATCACCAATGCATGTAGTGGGGTAGTAAATTCCTTCAATGTCAAGTTAATTTCCGCTTTAGTCCGATAGAGGTGACTCTGAACCAAGTTGTTGAGATTGAAGTAATTATGAAATGTGTGCAGCCGATTGTTGTGATATTTTAAAGTTCATCTTGGCAACTTCCACATGATGTTGTTGAGACTTCAGTATAACTGCGAAAATAATAAAATTAAGTTGCAAGTATTGATGGATAAAATGAGTTGAAGTAAAAATAACACTCAAGAAGTTCATTAGTTTTGCCACACCCTTTGAATGCGACGAAGATTTCTCCACAGGAAGATCTTTAACCCGTTCTCTCAACAACCACTAATAAAGAAGAATTGGAGCTTTTATATTTTATCAACCTCCAACAAATCACTTACTATTTTATACTCATACCGAAAAGTAAGAAAGTATAATGGACTCCTATTATTTTCTCGACAACCCGGTAATAACAACAAATTACTTCAATAACATTTTAATTTTTGATAAACTCGATGCCAAGATACACGATATCAAAGTAAACCAAGAAAAATATTCCAAACCGCTTGAAGCACCTAATTATTTTAGGATCCAGTAGGAACTGAAACCCCTAATTTAATACGTCGGGGAACCGAAGCCCCTAATTCAATACGTCGGGGTAGACAATCAACTCTATTACTATACAATTCAATGATGTCTCTCTGATTTTTGGTAACCTTAAGACCATTCTCTCTGGAATTCTCCACCAGGCCCAAAGCACACCCGTTTCATTCTCTAAATAATAATTATACGAGATTTTAAGGAGAGAAATCAAATATTTATCTCTGACACTTTGAAAATTAGGCCCCACACACTCGGACACCGAATGTGATAACTCCACATTTACATATTTGTTTTTACCATCTTTGGCGACTAGAGCTTTCATGTTCTCATCCTTTAAGAATTTGACATCACTTATGGATTGTCTAGACACCCCAACTAGTGACCCCACGTTAATACAGTCTTCATGTTCATCAACCAACTTCATTGGATTAGATCCAAAAGACAGTGGTTTATTGTGGGGGTTTTTTCTTTGCAAGGATTGATGACTTCTCGACGACATGAATCAGGCCCTTATCCAACTATACTAGGGACATGCTTAGAGATACATAAACTTATTTTGTACATTCTCTCTTGTTTACCTTATGATCAGAAGATCATTGGCCTTCCGTAACCGCAGTGGATAGTTTTTTTTGTACATGTAACATATCCTCAGTATTCGAACCCATTTCTATGAAGCATGATTGGCGTTTGCATATGGTTTCTCCTAAAGACCAGGTCATCCTCCAATAATGAGTTCTCGAAACAAAGGACTGAGCAGTAGAAGACAGGGGATCAACTGAAATGAAGTGTATGTTGTAAGGAAATGTATCTCCATAGTCATAACATTGAGTAATGAGTGTTGTCCCTTCGATTGTTGGAAGACCAACAACTTTTCCAGCTTCTTTCTTTATTTCGGATTTATTCAAGATACACAACCAATAGGTCAAAACGGTGACAACTGTGAACATGCAACGCTAAAGATATTACCGAAAAAGTATTTTGCGGTGGCTACCAAACTTAAAACTCAAAATTATTTTGGTATAAGTTCAGAGCTTCTCTCAATATCTCTAGAAATTTCTAAAAAATGAATGATGCTAAACAGAACGAGAGGTATTTACAGAGGAATGAAGAAAGTCCATCCGCCCTTTACTATAAACCCGATAATGCTTCGAAAGTTAAAAAGTCTCCTCCAACAACTATTTTATTAAAGAAGTGAAATCGTTTCGAAAAAATTATCACACTTCACCATTAAAATCTAACAGCTCTCTAAAAACTTTCGAGTCAATAAACAATTTTCTTACCTCTCTTTCGTCGGCATTCAGATATGTACATATAAACAGCATATATGAAACAAAATACTCCTTAGAAAGCAAGATACCCGATCGTTGAAGCTTCCATATTCGATATGAAACGGTCTATAAGCGAAGTTATTCACATATATATCTTAACTATGCTATGATCCATATTAAGGTGAATTGTGTTTTTGTAAACTAATTAATTTGTATCTCTGTAAACATGTGCCAACATTTTTTATATTACTTATATATATCCGACTGTTTTCTTAGTTACCATATACTAATATGAAATAGTATAAAGTAGTTTTGTTGTCAGATACATAAAAACAATGATATATAATGCGATGAAATTGGTAGTCAAAGTGAAAAATGCAACTGAAAGCTAGCAACTGGGAATAAAGTGAAAAATTGACGGAAGAACTTATCACACAACATGGGCCAGTGTTAGAGCTAAATACGAAGTCTAAATATCTTGGTTGGTGAACTAGTATTTATATTTCATATATGATTATGCTTATCAACACTTATCTGCCAATGAAAAATGATTTGCAAAAATCAAGTTGATACAAATAAATTATATTAGGCCAAAGACTTCTTTTATTAATTGAATCTTATTCTTTTTAGCCACACGAGGTGACCGACTCAACTGAAAAAATGTATATAGTGAGGTTCGAACTCATGATCTTTGGTCACAAATATGTCTTATTAGATGCGGCCAAAGTCCCACATCTCACATCAGTTAAATATAAGAAGAAAGATCACTATATAAATTAAAAATACATTTTCACTAGTGTAAGATTTTTTAGAAGCGGACCAAAAACAAAGTTGTGCCGGCTGCCCGTTAGTATTGAAAACAAAATTCTTTTATTTTGGTTTCGCAAATGAAAATAGCAAAACATTCAGATTAGGGCAGCGCCGTTAGGAGGTTAACTCGTAAAAATAATAGTTGGACAATCATATTATTATAAACATCATAAATTCTGGTTTATAAATTATGAACCACACATGTCTACTGCAACGGTAGATTATTCCGCAGGTCCATCGAGATATTACGGATTGGCGTATCAGCAAGAGTTTGTGTAGATTTACGGGATCTATCCAGAGAAAACCAAATTACATGATAGATTTTGTTTCTGTCTACCACAGCTAAATCATAGAAATATATAAATATTTGTTATACATAAACTAATATATATTTTTTTTATTTGTTTAGAATTTAAAATAATTTAGAATTTTTTTTATATATAATAAATATTGTTATAGTTTGATTATAATATGATTAAGTTGTATATAGTACAGGTGATAAATGTTGTTATAGTTTGGTTAAAGTATAATTAAATAATATATAGTTTTTTTAGGGAACCCGCAGCCGCTATTCAGAGTGCAATGGGTGCGCACAAGGCAAACCCTCCGTCTGCAAACCAACGCCAGAAGGTAAACCACACAAGGTGACAAGCTCAGCCGAGAAAACGTATGTAGATGGACTCGAACTCATGACCTTTGGTCACAAGCATGCCTTACTCAACCAACTCGGCTACCCCCTTGGGGGCTAAATAGTATATAGTATATGTGATAAGTGTTGTTATAGTTTGGTTAGAGTGTTAGTAGTATATTTATATATGTGATAAGTGTCATAATTGGTGTGGATTATTTTCAACTAAGGGTAATTTGGTCAGGTGTTTTGTGGTGTTTCAAAGGTATTTAATGTTTAAGTGGTTTGTAGTGAGAGATTTGAGCTGCCTGGTTGTATTAAATGTTCATTACCTTCATTTAATGAAAGTGGTTGGGTATTTATACCCTTAATTATGAGTCACTTGGGCTTTCGGGTCATACTTATGAAAACGGGTCGAATTCAAAAACCCATTAGTTTATTAAGCAGATTAGCAATTAGCTTAGTCATAAAGTGATTAGCTTATAATACTTTAGTCTAGTTCGGATGGTTTAGTGGGTGGTTTTTGTCCGAATTGCCCCCTGTCCGGTTTCTAGAGTGAGTGGTGAGAATTTTCGGACTCATCAATATTAGTTTGGTTAGAGTGTTAGTAGTATATTTATAGATGTGATAAGTGTCATAATAGTTTGATTAGTATATGTGATAAATGTTAGTAATTTCACATGTCTAATTAACTTAAACACTGATAAGTATTGAGTCATCCTATAATAATGCGAAATAAAAATTTAAAGGTGAAACTATTTTAGATTTTTAAAATCTCTTAGAGACTATAATCCCGAATTTAGAATAAACCTGACACCTGCACAATTACCTCAATGATACATATCTTATCTATTAGTTAGTTACTTTATATATAATTATTTTATTAGACTAATACTCATGATAATTGGATACATCGATAAAACATGTGATGATCTATCCTTAAGAGAAATTCCAACAGTCTCCCACTTGTATCATCATATGCTAATCTAGGATGCATCAACCAAATGAATGTTCTTAATTTCTAGGTGCACATAAATAAACTTAACAATCCCGTACATAAACATTAACGATATTGGACTAAAGTCATATTTAATACATTAAAACCCGCACATAGATGCATGAGTAATCATAACATCACAATAATCAACTACGTGGTTTGTCCTATTGCATAACATACAAATAAAATGAAATATATTCATACATATCTATTATTAACTAATCTTATATAATTGGAGATCTACTTATAATAGAGTACAAATCGTCAAAATAAGAGCACAATGAGTACATATATATGTTTATATTAATGAACTTCATTGTAAAACATCATAATACAAACATATCTTATAATTTACTATAAAATCTCACTGAAACTAATAGTCCTCTAAATACACAAAACCCATATTAGTGGTGTGTTTAATAAAAACCTTATGAACCAATGCCTTAGTAAGAAGATCTACTAGCATTGAGTTTGTCCTTACGTATTTTGTACTAATTTGACGAATATGAATTCTCTCTTTAACATACAGGAACTTGATATATACATGTTTGAACTTAATCGAGCTCCTATTACTATTTGACAACTGAAGCGCTGAATTGTTGTCAAAATATAATCTAAGGATTCTCTCTATCCCTTCCATGATTCGCGGACCTTTGACAAAAGTTTACAACAAAATATATGGCTCGATGCCTCGATATAGTGGACGATGCAATGAGTGTTAATTTTAAATTCTTCTACGATATTTTACCTCTTACTAAAATCAATATGATGCATGAACTTGAACAGTGAGAATCCTCACATCCAGAGAAATCTGAGTTGAAATACAACACGATCTTTAGTTTATCCAAATTCATATATATGATAAATGATGTTTTATTTGTAGTAAATATTAAAGATTTTTTTAACTATCTTCCAATGTTCCATGATCGAGTTACTTACACATCTTCTTAATACACCGATAACAAAGCAATATTCAATCGTGTTAAAACTTGAGTATATATTAGAGTTCCTAACGGCTGAAGTAAATGGAACATCTTGCATTTCCTTAATCTCCAATTTTGTATATAGACATTGCCTGAGGCTAAACATTTCACCCTTTGATATAATATTTTTATTTCCTTTGTTGTTTGTCATCACATAATGTTCTAACATACTCTCAATATACGCATTTTGTGATAAACTCAAAACTTCACGGAATCGATTTAAATGAATTTCAATTTCTAACACAAAAGATTCATTATCCAGCTCTTTTATATCTATTTTTCCAAAGAATTTTTTTATTTATATGTAAAAAATATTTATCATTTGTAACCAATAATATGTCATCAACATACAATACTAAAAATATTAATTTACTCACACTATAAATTTACTCCAACTAAAATTTTGATACACACAATCCTGTACTAAATTTATCTCAAAACTAAATGAGATAATTACTTTGAGAACTTTGTGGTACCACTGTCGAGACGCTTGCTGAAGTCCATACATAGGTTTATTTAGTTTCTAATCCATCGACTTTGGGTCATTAGAGACAAATGTTTTAGGTTGCATAATATATATCGTTTTCTTAATGTTTTTACTAAGAAAATTATCTTTACGTCCATCTAATGGAGTTGAAAATCAAAACGTGCAACCAATGTCATAATTTTTTAAAAGAATCCTATGATGAAACTGGAAAAATGTTTATTTAAATTCAATCCCTTTACATTTAGTAAAACCGTTAGCCACTATTCGTTTCCAAATTACCCTTGGAATCCTGTTTACAAATTCATTAAATCCGATTAGCTTCGTTCCTTCATGTAATTGGACAATATCTCACACTGTGTTATCTTGCATTAATTTAAACTATTTATTCATTACGTTAATATATAATTGAGAAACTAAATTTGTATGGCTTCATGGACACTGGAGGGATCACTTTTTATTGTATAACAAATTTCTTCATGTTCTTGAAGATACAATATATAGTCTAAAGATATAGTGGTATTTATTTCTCTAGTCTATTTCCACAAACATACAATTTTTTTAGTTTGCACTTGAACTTGTTAAGGATGTGGAGTTTGATCTTCTTAAAAAACTCCATTTTGGTTCATTTGAACCACTTCACTTTGTTAATTTGGACAATATCTGCACATGGAAAACCAACATCATCTTAAGTATTTATATGTTCTAACGAATCTGAAGTGGTGATTGGCCTCATAAATACAAAATTGTCTTTTGATACTAGAGTATCATTGTTAGAACTTTCACGAATTTATACATATTCTTCCTCAAAATATATGTTTATTACTAAATTATCCGTCATAAACTTTAAATCCTCAAAGAATTTTGTTTTTCCCGTCTGAAAAATATTCTTATTGGATGGATCATAAGAGATTACACCTCCACTATGGTTATGGTATCCAAAGAAATAACTACTAATTGTTTTGGGGTCTAATTTCTTTTAATTCAGCCAATAAGGTTTCGCTTCAACTGAACATCCCCAAACATGAAAATATTTTAAACTAGCTTTATGCCCAGTCCAAAGTTCATACATTTATTAGTATTTGCTTTTGTTGGAACTCTATAAAGACGGTATGTTGCACATTTTATTGCTTCTTCCTAGAGTGATATAGGTAATATCAAATGATTAATCATATTTCTTACCATATATTTTAATGTACAATTTCATTTCTTAAATACTGCATTCATGTTAGATAAATCCTGTATCGTAAACTGAGGAACTATCCCGCACTCCTCTACAAACTATATGAACACTCCATGAAGTTATTCAACCAAACCTTTATACCTCATGTAATATTCACCATCACGGTCCGATATGACGCACTCAATGTCTTTACCAACTTGTTTTTTAGTCTTGGTCTTAAAAACTTTAAACTTTTCAATGGATTCTGATTTCATGTGAATAAGATATAGATATACATAACACGCAAAATCATCAATGAATAAAATGAAGTATTGTGGTTGTTCCATGATGTCATAGGGAACGAGCCACAAATGTCTATATGTATCAAGTCTAAGACTTTTTTCGCTCTATATGCATATAATCGTTTTAACTTAATATCTTTTCCCTTTGCACATGCAATAAAAATAGTGAAACTAGAAAAATCCAATGAATTTAATAAACCTTCCATAATAAGATTTTCAATTCTAATTCTAGAAATATGACTTAATCTTTTGTGCTAAAGTTTTGCTGAATATTCCATTTTACAATTTAGTTTTTCGGTTACGTTTACATTCCTTATTTCTTTATGATCTTTTATAGTATTTAACAAATACAAATTACCATTTGCTTTTAATTTTCAAGATGCAATTACATTATCATGTAAATAACGATATAACCATCATTTCCAAATAGACAACAATACATCTTGTAAATATATAAAATTTCCAATAGATAATATTAAACAAACATCAGAAATAATATGGACTAAACACGAATTGCCATCAACTGTATGGATATATATTTCACCATTACTTAGCCTTTGGTTTTTGATCATATCCTGTAAAAGAAATACAAATATGAGTGGTCGCAGTCGTATTAACCCACCAAGTATTTTTTGGCACTGAAATTAAATCGATATTCAAACATATCATAGAAGCGAGGTTACATTTAGCTTTCATCATATTTTTCTACCAGATTTTTTACAATAGAAAAAATATATTTTACCGTACAAACCCTTATGCTTTTTCGTTCTAGAACCGGATGCTTGTGCATATGAACCTTTTTTTATTTCTCTTCTTATCCTTATCCAACTGAGTACTCACCATCTGCACCTCTAGACGTTCATGTTTTAATTTATCCTCATATTGTGCTGCATGATAAATAACCTCATTAAGAGACTGTTTCTCACGCTAACAATTATAAGAAGTTTTTTTTTGTTCTTATACAAAGTGGAAAAATAGTGAAATGCAAAACTCACAATAACATCCTCCAAAAGGTAAATTCTAAATGCTTTTAGTTTAGAATTTATGTTTGATATTTCAGAGATATGTTCTCGAACAATACATTTTCCATGATATTTTATGGAAACAAACTTAATAAGAAACTTATTAATTTCCTCCTTACCGTTCTTGACAAAGGATTTTCCCACCATACCGAGAAATATTTTTACATTGGTGATTTCGGTCGAAAGTGCACCACAAAATGCTAATGAAATCGTTTGTTTCATGATTTCCAAACTCAATCTATTGGACTTTTCCCAAGTCTTTGAGTCTTTCTTCTCCATTGGAGAACTTTATTCATTCATAGGTTTAGGTTCATTTATTCTTAATGCCAATTCATAATAATAATGTAAAAAATACTATCATATCTTCCTTCTACATGTTAAAATTAGTCTAATCAAGGATGAGAGCTTTATTATCTTATGGGTTATAGAGATTCAAATTTGCTAACACAACAATATATATATAAAAATAAATAACCAAAACATCACTATAACATCTAATCCAATGAATATTTAACAATACAACATAGCATAATAAAAAATATTATCACAACATCAATACGATACATTTAGAAAAACATATTAACTTGTATATGTATGAGTTTGAGAAAACTTAATGTTGGTCATCTTAATTGACTAAATTAAAAAAACTTTTCATCTCGATCAATTTTTCTAGTTCAATGTCTAATGACCAATTTACTTTTAATAATCTCATGTTCATGATTAGCCATACCAAATAATAAAATCCATTTGGGTCGATTAAAGTTCACAATCTTGTTAACAACTAAAAAATACTTCAGTTCACCAATAAGGATCACTTTGGCGATATATTGGATCCTTAATTATTTATCTAAGTTTGGAAAACTTAAAACATATCAATCATATTGAATAATACCGTACAACTACGTATATACACTATATATCTAAACAATTATGTAATCAACTACAAGCTTAAGGTATTATATATGTAATATCACTCATGAGTCAGTTTTTGCCACAACTATGTTCAGGTTTTCCGTGGCAAACTGCATATCCTAAGTCTTTGGATTTTTTGCGAAGTTTGCGGTAATAAAAGCTAAATGGCCCAATGAAATCATGTTTTTTGGGAATAAATCTGAAGTTTTCCATGACTAAGAATCCTAATACCGCGTCAAACTGAACACTAGAAATCTCTGGAAATAATTTTCAAAGTTCTTCATAACCATGCATCTTAATCTCGCAGAGGTCATCGTGGGCAACATTCTCAATATCGTGAAAAACTGACATATACAACTCTGTGTTATATTTTTAACTTCATTTGCTATGACAACACTTATGTTTTCGTGAAATACTTAATCAAGAACCAAAATTATTATAAAATCATATTTTCTTCCTTTTGAAGTATGAAACTAAAATGCTAAACATGATTTCTTCATAAAACAAATAAATTTAAGTATTTTCAGTCCTAGATACACACTTCTAACAACCAACACAACAATTAATTCCAATATGTATATCATTTACATAATTTAAAAACAATTCAGACATGATCATAAATTTCAGAATCTGAAAATCTAATAACTCAATTTTATGAGCCAACTCTTATATCATTTTTTAGAAAATTTGGCATTTCTAGTTAACTCAAACACCCGCAAGTATTGAGTCATCCTATAATAATACAAAATAAAAAGTTAGAGGATTAATATTCCATATCAAATTTTTAATATTTATATAATAAACTTGATGATTCCTTGTTGTTCTTCTTTGATCATTTCATTGAACGAGGATGACCAATGGATTTTCTAAGAGTTGTCAACTGATGATACTTAATATTTGATTTTGAAGAAGATGAATCAAATTAATCCATTTTACTTTTCTGGCTTTTTTGTGTTATTTTTCAAAGTGTTGTTTTTCCATTTAATTTTTTTTGTATATCAAATCCGCAACTTACAAAAATTTAAATTTATTTATCGATTACTTGATTTTAAAATAGATACTTTATATTATAGTATTTGAATTTAAAATTCTAACTATAATATAAATGATAAGTAATATTTGTTAAGTTATCACTCTTAGGGACCATAACCCCATATTTAATTTGTTCTTATAAATACTTCTAAAACTTCCCGTTTTGCTTAAGTTGTTTACTTATGAATCTAATCTTTCACAATACTGAGAATAAACCTGGTATTTTACTATACCTCCATCATACATATTTGATCTATTAGTTAATCATTTTATATATGACTACTTATATTGGACTAAATACCAACGATAGTTATACGTATTTATAAATCATGTGAAAATATATCATTAGGAGAAATTCCAACAATAAGTGTTGTTATAGTTTCATTATAGTATAACTAAGTGGTATACTAATGGTGTATGTGATAAGTGTTATTATAGTTTGATTGTAGTATACTTATAATATATTTGATAATTGTTACTATAGTGTGATTGTTGTATAAATAAAGTAGTATAGTTATAGTATATGTAGAATGTGTTGTTAAGATTATAATATGAGTGGTATAAGTGTTATTACAGTATGAGATTGAAGAACACAATTTTTTTATTGAGTTAATTCGTTCATAATTTATACTCTGGCAGGTTAGGAGTTGTACAAATGTTCGTAGTTTGAACTATCATATATAAAATTCAATAAAAAATTCTTATTACATATAATATTCTTCTTGAACTGCATCATCTGATTCAACCAATAGTTTTTCATCTTCATGAGTTTCGTCTGTAATAGTTTATTCAATATCACTTAGTTCATCGAACATGTTCTTTTGATGTTTTTCCATAACATATTATTTATCCTGCATCCTACGTTAGGACGCGGTCTAGTCCTTGATTGTAATTGTAATACATACTTTAATTGATTGAGTAGTCAGTCTTGATCTTCTAGCTATGTATTGCAGCTTGCCCATACTAAATGAATACCGACTTACCACTGTAGATATAAGTACATATAGAACCTCATTTGCTAACCTAGAAAAATTAGGAAATTACATTACTCTGGACTTTCACCATGCTAAGATATCAAGTGGGTTATCATCATTATACATAACCAAAAAAGTTCAAAGATTCACATTAAATTTGGTTAGTGTTTATTTTCTTTCAACTATTAATAAAGATTCATCGATGAACAATCTTCAAACAATTGGAACCGTTGTCATATTATTAAGGGAAAAAAGTAAATTTTCCCACTTCGATCATTATACATGATAAGGAAATGGAAATTCATGGACTAAAATGTACATAATAAAATATTATGTACAAGATGATAAAGTTAGAGGAGGAATTCATAATTATGTATTTTAGTTAAGGACTAAGAGTGCAATTTACCCTTTTCATGCAACTGTTTTCAGTTGTAAGCTAAGTGTTTGCGCCTCTATATAAAGGCCAAAGCTGAATTAATAAAGAGATTGGATTTCTGAGTTAGAAGACTTGTTTACTTTTATTTTGTCTTTCCAAAAACTTTACCTCTCTAGTTTACTAAAGTGATTCCAAATAATCAAACTCACCGATACATATAGACTATGCATGCAATAAATAAGCTCTGCCTAATGGATGATGATATCACATTCGTTTCAGACAGAAAAGATATATATTTTTTCATATCAGAAGTTATTAATTCTTAATGGCTGTAAAATATGAAATTTATCTATAATAACTCAAAAGATATATACCTAAGATGAAACATCTGTCCAAAATGGAAGGTATTTGAATATTTTAGAACATCGAAAGGTGAAATAGGGAAGACTAATAAGTGTAGCCACCTCTTCGCGTACAAGGCGGGTACAATATGGGCATGATATGCTTCGAATGACAACACAGTTGTGTGCTAGTATTTATGAGCCAATACGAGAACCTAGTAGAAAATTGACTGACCGTTTAATGTTGGAGGACATACATGAAAAGGTGGGTCGCTTGTACGAAAGGATGGGTCAATTGCATGATATACATGATCAATCATATTATATAAATGGTCAATTGTATGCGAGAAAACAAACATTTCAAAACAACTTTGATAGGTGACATGACATCATATGTCCTTTGCCTATGAAATTATTGAGCACATGAAGTTGACCTATATGATCATTATTTTCCTAGACATTGGAGTGGTCATCCTTTATTTCCAACTCCTTCCCAACATCCAACTCCCACAAATGGTGATGATAATGAGTGATTTAGTATTTTTCTATTTTATTGTATGAATATAATGTTTTTAAAGAATTAACTTTAACTTATGTATTCGCTTGTTTTTCATGTGTCAAATATTTGATTGTACGGTAAATATTTTAGTTTTATCTCATTCGACTAAAAATAAAATTCCAAATACTCTTAAAATCTAGTAATGCAAAACGAAAAATATTTTAACTAAATTTAGATATTTCAAAATGATTATCTCACAGATAGTTTATGTACTTACTAAAAATATATACACTTAATTAGATTCAATAAATTTTTAAAATAGAGTACATAAAATAAGTTTAAATTAAAAAAAATTAAATGAATAAAAAATCAAACAAATATCTGGCTGGCCAAGCATATATACGTTTGGAAAATAATCTTTCTTTTAACAAATCTAGTAATATTTTTAGCGATTATCCATTTAAAAAAAATAGTGAATATCCGTTTCACCAAATATATATAAGAAATGGTCTTGCTAACCGTGCCTTTGGGCACTTCTTAATAAGAAGTTTAATTACTCCTTTCGAAAATATTCTCTCGCTTAATGTGTAAATCTATTTTATTTAATTTAATTTAAAATGTTCTGAAAGGGGCAATAAAAGCTTTAAAAGCTTACTTAACCAGTGCCCATTTTCTTATAAGAAATATCTACCTCATCTGGCCATACCTTTTTATGGCTGAGTGAACATCCTTTTGGCTGGACGGATATCTATTTGGTCTGCAAGATTTAATCAGGTTTTTCCCAAAATCAAATAAAATTTGATATTTTGTTTTTTTTATTCCATCTTTCGTATCATTCCGTCTAGCATTTTGTCCCCTCAAAATAAATCGGTACTAGTTTTCCCATATGACGGTGGTCCTGTTAAATGTCTACCAAAAACTAAAAAGAATTGTAACATCCTACTTTGAAGGAAAATGTTTTACAATAACGATCTTCTGTGCAAATATTTTGTAAAAATTGGCTTTGCCATTTGGCCAATAAAATTTATAATTTTCGGCACTGACTCTTTTGAATTGAAAGAAAAACCATTTTAAAAACGATTACATTTCTAAACCTACAAGTACAACATGAATGCTTTTGTATAGCCAACACAAATTTATTAACATTTTGGATACAAAGTGAGCGGCACATCTTCCTCCGAAGAAATATAATCCAAAACATTACAAAATACATAAAATTAAAATATCGGCAGAAACGGTACATTTTCATACATCTCAAAACCGATAAACTCAATATTTTAACTCTCTGAACTCTTTGTCCATTCGATTCGAAGATGCAGTAAGTTTGTCTCCCAATCCTATAGACATGCAAACCAGACATTTAAAATACCTTTAAAAAAGTTTAAGCGAAAGTAAATTCAACTTTGAAAAAAACCAAATTGTTATTGTTTATCGACAAATCAAACAATATCATCAACAACACCGCAATGACATCCGCCACTCGTGCTAGCGACCGCGATAGTTATACCACCTTCTCCGTCCAAGAATTCTAAGCCCTCCCCTTCGTCTTTGTTCCCTTGGTTGATATCTCTCCCTTCTTCAAGACTATTCTCTATTTCTTCAGAACTCAACAAATTCTCTCTTAAATCCTCCGGACACTTAATCTCTTCTATGTTTCTGCATTCACGACACACGCACGTTACACAATAAACAAGAAAATCGATGAGTATAACCGAACTGCAAATAGTTATAAGCACAATCGTATAAGTGTCCATTTTGCTTAAGTTCGAACATGCTATATAAACTCCAGAAAGTTTCGAGCTGGTAATGAGTTCTGGCGTGGTTATGTAAACGCAAAGGCACTAAATATATATACAGATGGATTCTGTCGGACAAAGATAGAGAAATTTAATTATAATAATATTCTTTTGGGTCCTAAAGAAGAAAGTTTCTGTGTAGTACAAGTCAAATAGAATGAGGTGGCCAGCAGTTAATGTAAATGTACAGAAGTCAATGCATTGAAGGTTGGTTAGGTTTCTTTTTAAATGGTGGGAAGCATGAAGAACACATTTATAAGTATTTCATATAAATTTGATATGTTCTTAAATGTCAAAATGACTTTATACGTGCATCAAACACCATTTATTTTATTTGGTTTGTTGACCCAATACTACGCCAAAATTTGATTAATGGCCAGGGTATTGGTTTTAATACTATTATAAGAGATTCTTTAGTTTGAATTATCAAACTTAAAGATTATAGAGGGATACGAATCATTTAAAATAACTATTTTAAGATTCTATCATCTCCAATCCTGTTTAAAATAACTTATTTTTTGGACTGCCACATTGATAAAATTATTCATATCATAGTTATTATCTTCAGGTCGGCAAGTTTGGCCCTTAGAATTTAGGAGTTAAAGGGACGGAATAGAAATAAAAAATTAACCAAATCTCTGGAATCATTCTAATAGGCTAATTATAATTTAGTTATATATAACGGTTTTAAATATTCTATCTAAATTAATATAATTTTATTATTATATTGTCATATATAATTGAGTGTATTAGTCGGGTCTAAATATGTATATTTAACTGGTTTTGGAGAAAGATATAGTAGCTATTAAAATTGAAAAACCAAACTATTATTTTATATATTTAGAAAAAAATTCATTTAACTATTCTATTCACTATTTAAACCAATCTATTTTTTATAATATCCAAAATATCATTCCGTCGTGATTTTTTTGGTATAGCTATTGGATATACTATTAATTCATATATAAGTTCTATTTAATATAAAAATTTGAAAAAAATAAATATTAGTTTTTTTCTTGTTTAATATATCAAATTGTTTTCATAACAGTGGGGAATAGCCTTTGTAAAATGAACAATAATCCATATATGATTGAATTTGGAATAATGGAGATCATTGTCTCTCAAATTCCAGACTTTAATCAGTTTTGGTGGCTCTCTATTTTTGCTACCGTTATGTATTTCACTTATTCATCTACTAACCTTGGTCTAGACATTATTCAAGTTGTGGCGTGGAAAACTTAAATAAATTTAACAAAATTAATAACAATTTTTATTTTGGAGAAACCAATGGAAACCCACAAACGAGCAAATACACAAATTCATTACCACACTTATAACAAATTCAAAAATATAAACAATCATCATTATAGAGAAAAAATCAACAAAATAATTCATACTAATTTTGATGCGTAATCAAGATAGTTGATTGGATATAACATAATGTTGGCATGCTCCATTCTAAATTCTGATAAAGAAACTTATTGGAATGCTAAATCAACGATATTTTTGGATTTTTTTCCTGACCAACTATGATAGATGTTAAACCAAACAACCTATGATAGATGTTACACAAATGCAACTATAATAGATGCTGCACTAGACCACCTATAATATATGTTGGACCAAGCTAACTATGATAGATGTTGAACCAAGCCAACTATGATAGATGCTAAATGAGGTCGACTATGATAAATGCGAAACCATACCAACTATGGTAAATGCTAAACCATACCACCGATGATAAATGTTAAACTAAGGCAACTATGATAGATGTTGCACCAGACCACCTATGATGGATGCTGAACCAAGGCAACTATAATAGATACTGAACCAAGCCAACTATGATAGATGCCGAACCAAGCCAACTATGATAGATGATAAACGAGGCCAACTATGATAGATGCTAAACCAGGAAAACTGTGGTAGATGCTAAACCAGGACAACTATGGTAGATGCTAAATTAGGCAAACTATAATAGATGCTAAACGAGGCCAACTATGATAGATTTAAAACCAGGAAAACTATGATAGATTCTAAACCATACAAACTATGATCGATGCTAAACCAGGCCAACTATGATAGATGCTAAACTAAACAAACTATGATAAATGTTAAGCTAGGCCATCTATCATAGATGCTAAACCAAGCCACCTAAACCAGGCTAACTATGGTAGATGATAAACCAGACCAACTATGATAAATGCTCAATCAGACCAACTATGATAGATGTTAAACCAAACTAACTATGATAGATGCTAAACCAGACCAACTATGATAGATGATAAACCAGATTAACTATGATAGATGCTCAACCAGACCAACTATGATAGATGTTAAACGAGGCCAACTATGATAGATGCTAAATGATGCCAACTATGGTAGATACTAAACCATAACAACTATGATAGATGCTAAACCAGACTAACTATGATAGATGCTAAACCAGGCTAGATATGATAGATGGTAAACTGGACCTACTATGATAGATGCTAAATAATATAATAAGAAACTAGTGTAAAATACAATTTGTTTAATTTTTTAAAAAAGCACGAATAAATATAGTTTTGTTCGTCTTGAAAAACAGAACCAATGGTATCTTTTGGATTTTTCTTCCATGTTACTGTTTAAAAGATACGCACCTTTAACAGTTTAAATTAAAATAAATAAAAGAAAAAAAATGTGTACATGTGTTTGAAGATTTTATATCGAAAGGTATTTTAGGTTCATAGTTTGTTAAATTTGTTGCGTCTTAACTAGGAATAAGTTTGTAGAATGAGTCTTGATCAACAACTCTCCATTTAACGAATTAAGTTAAATTAGTATGCGTCGATTAATATATATTTTTAATTAGTTTTAGTCAATTTTATAAAATTAGATTTAAATGAAAATATTAGTTTTGTGTATGTTTTAAAATATGATTGTTTTTTTAAAATTAGAAAACAAATAAAAATATTTAGAGTTAAAAAAATTTAAAAAATTCGATCTGATATAAATTTTATTTTCTATTTTGGAAACAAGATCTCACCTAACCTAACAATATATATAAAATTCTCAATAAAAATGATAAATACACGATTTTTACTTTTCAACTTGAGTAATTATTTTTTATTTTACTCTCCTCCCACTAAAAACTCCAAAATAACTTTTCCAAACATTTCGGTAAATCAAATATCCACTTATCAATAAAGTGGTGTATACATGATTCTTAAAGATTTCAAAATCTTCAAAATACAATTTTTGCAACCAATACTAACCTAAAGTTCTACCATGTTAATGTCACCATTTGTCTGATATTATAATTTTACTAAATATGTTGATGCCTCAACTACATGAGTACCTCGGTACCGTCTAATCCATGACTCACCAACGCGAGAACATCAAAAGTATCATTCTTCAGATGTGATCCTGAGAGTCAAGCTCTTTAGGGATTGGTATGTGCAGTGAATGTTACTAAGTTTAATGATGGTTCTAGAAATATCTAAGGTGTTATTCAGACTAAGATATTATAAGAGTCAGATTTTAGAATGATAAACACAAAAATTCTAGAGAGAGAAGATGTAAAAAATAGTAATAAAGTAATAATTGTTCACATTTCTCAAAAGGAAATATTGTTTTATATAGTAATGGTGGTGGGCTAAAGGTCATATAATTGGTTGGTTTATGACTATTCCACCTCATGTATCTTCTAATCTCAAACATATTTATTTTTTATTACATGATGTACACTAAATATTACACATTTCTTAAGTTTATTTTACAAGACTTATATTAGCTAAAATTAGCCTAATATTCTATTGGTATGACCCGTAGTTCAGACAAATCACACCCTTATCAGTAGTTCACTAGTCATTGCAAAAATTAAAGAAGGACTAGTCCTGAGGCGGTTTTAAGACAAAGTGCAATGATGCCCCGGAGGCCTCTCCCTATCTTTCTGCGACCCCATTTGTTCTTCAACATATAACAACAAGGAAATCAAGAAAACCGAGCCTTCAAAAACTACCAGATCTTCACCACAGACCATTACTCCTTTATCTGAGGCTCGTTTTGGAGAGGTTTATCAAAATTAACGCTTTCTATTCATGGTCGTTCTGACTTAGAAGCTTCCCCCAAGAAAACTTCACATCAAATCAGCTCTAATACTAGCCTCAAGGGATTAGTGAAGTCTAAAGGGACATGCAAAGAATTTCGAACAACCCTTCTACTAAGCCACCCATCCCCGATGCAACTGCTAGGGTCCAGGTTGAAGAATTTTCCATCAAAGCTCCAATGCCCTTGATCAACGAGCCCGATGATGTCGTCGAAATCTATAGGGAGGGTAAAGAAGTAGCTGTTGATTCAGAGCATCCGAGGAGTAACTACGACGATGCGCTCCCCTCAGAAATATCTGACGTTTTGGGGAGTAATCATCGTGGCCTCGATACCAATACCTTGCCAGGTTATACACTAGTAAGTATCACTACTATATAGAGGAGTAGGGCCCAAAATCTAAAGACATGTTGGGGAATCCCAAATGCTATATCAATACGCCTTCCTAGTGTTGGAGAAACACCACTCTCCATAATGAAGAGTGAGTTGGTAATTTTTCCTAACATCCTGTCCTGAACTGGAGGCTTCACTTTTCCTTAAACCCTTTTATAATGCGGTACTTCGAGATGGTAGGACTGTGCCCCAGCAAAACCAACTCTAATGCATGGTTCACCTTGATATAATGTCACATCTTTCCTAAATTCCATTATCGATTGAGGAGTTTGCTGATATTACCGCACTGTTCAGAAAGCCCGACTTTACTTAGACTATATTACCCTTGGCAATAACTATAATATTTTGAACGACCCGCTTGAGGCAGAAAAAACCTAAAAACACAATTTTTTCTTCATCAATGGCGCTTGGAAAAATGGCAGGCCTCATAAAAAAATACGAACCTGAAGCGCATTCCAAGGATATGGACGTGCACATGTAATTCCCATCGTCTATTTGTTAATTATTATATTTGTGGGGTTCCAATTCATATTTTCCTTATATTAGTCCATAAAACGCATAAAAAACTCTTGAGAAAAGTTATTTAAAGGCTGTAGAGAAAACCTTCACTATATTGAGCGCATGGGCCCAGGAGAATTTGGCCAACAAATTCCACAAGTGCTTCACACTATTGAACTAGGTACGAAGCCGCCTATGGAGCTCATCCAAAGGTGAACTTCCTACGGACCAGTTGATGACCCTTCCAAATACGACTGATACGATGAAGACGTCATTATCCCGTGATGCTCGAGTTTTCCTTTGTACCAGGAAGATAGCTCCCAACCACAAGGTGAAGACGAAATCTGCTGAAAGCCGTGTCATGAAAAAACTTAATACTGAGACCCACAGGCGGAGCCAGGTGGGGTCCTGTGGGGTCCCAGGAACCCACCTGATTCCTTAAAATATATCTTTAGCATTTGAAAAAACTCTTAGTCTAGCTGGTAAAGAGCCCTGCAAGGAACCCACGGGTCGCGAGTTCTAAACTCAGCAGCGACAATACCTAACTTTGTCTTGTGTTTTATATTGCTTCTTACAAAAAGTAATCTACTTTTTTTATATCCAATACTTTAAATTCTATAAACTTCGTGAGATCCTATTTATTTAATACTAATTCTATAATTATATCCAATACTATAAACTTCTTCTTATCATATTTATTTAATATTAATTTTATAATTGTCCAATACTATAAATTCTATTAACTTCGTCTTATTAGGTTTATTTAATACTAATTCTATAAGATTTGTCGTGTCCTATTTATTTAATACTATTTTTAATGTATATATAATATATGTTTATATATATTTAAATAGTAATATAAATTTATATTAATATAAATAAATATATTGATATAAATTAACTACAAGATACGATATTTTAGAACAATTGTTCTACTATCAATTACAAATCGCTAACCAGCTTCAAACACTAAGATATTTAGTATGTTTTTATGTTATTAATTCTCAAAATGGAAGATTTGTTACATGTTTTATGTTTTTTCAAGAATAATATTGGTTGATCAATGTTTTTTCTTAAGATAGAGAGTCGTAGAATTCAATTTAAGAGCAAATAGACATTGATAAATCATAATTTCTCTTTTGCAATGCTAAGTTTAAATTTTATTGTTGGTTGAGTTTTTGTGTTTGTCATTATAGGATGCATAAATATTTTTAAACAAATCCTAAATATAAAAGAAGAAATAGAAATGTCTCTAATTTAGTTACTAAAGTTAAACGGAAGAAAGACACAAGATAAAACTGACTCACAGAACTTTCTAGGATTATTGTGAATACAAAAGGCATAAAATTCTCAACTGGGTTTATGAGCTTTTGAAGTTTGCTTTGCTTTTACCTGTAATAATAACGAGTATTATGTGAGTTTTCTCAAGTTTGAATTATGTGAATGGGTTGAGAAATAAAATGAGCGATCCATGGCTTAATGATTGTTTGGTGACATCTGTTGAAAAAGGTATTTACTATGATTAGTAACACAACTATCCTTCAACATTTTCAAGCTACGAGTAAAAGGAATTACAAGTAATATTAACTTGTATTTATGTTTTTATTTTAGTTTTTTTAATCACATTTTAGTTTAAAATTTAATGTAAACCATATTTGTTATAACCATTTTTGTATCTTATTTTAATTTATTTTGATAAATATATATACGTTCATTTGATAATAATCGGAAGGTCTAGGACACCATTGTGTTTCCATCCTGGCTACGCCACTGCTGAGACCCTATAAAGAGAACAGGTTAACGATGTGGTTGATGCTAACCTAGAAACTGATAAAGAAGAGAAATACTCACGAGGCTTGACATCGAATATAAAAAAATCGAAGTTTAATTTGACATATTTACGATGTTGCGAAAGTAAAATCTCAAGCTTAACCCATCGAATTATTCGTGTGAAGTATGTAGCAAAAACGTTCTAGGTTATATCGTCAGCAAAAATAGAATCAGTGCCAACCTCGACCAACTCAAAGAACTTCTAGTAATGAAGCCACCTCACAACATCAATGAGGTTTAATGACTCACAGGTCATTTTGCAACTTTACCGCAGTTCATCTCTAAGGAATCAGACAAAAGCCATTAGTTCTTCGAAGTATTTAAAAGAGTAAATAAATGCAGCTGGAATGTAGAGTGTGACCAAGCTTTACACGTCCTTAAAGAATTCACGACTTATCCAAAGAATCTATAAGCTCCAATAAAATGTGATTCTTTATACTTGATTTTATCTGACTCTCATTACACCGTCAGTCCTGTTTTGGTTTGGGAACATGCCACGACGCATCAACCGATTTATAACATTAGAAAAAGTCTAATAGACATGCCAAGCAGAAATATTTGAACTTATACAAATTGGCTTTGGGACTAGTCGTAGAAGCAAGAACGATGAGGCCATATTTTTTGGAGTCACTCCATCATCATCTACACTTCCTTCCCTCTAAAGAACGTCTTACAAATATTAGATATTTCGGGCAAGCTAACACAATGGTCAGTCAAGTTAGGAGAATTTGAGATCATATATGTGCCTTGGGCTGTGATCAAAGGCCATGTCATGGCCGACTTTATAAATGAATTTGTGGGTGATATATTTAACCCCACAATAGACATGGCATTGGGTTTGGAAGAAATCTAACAGTTACTCAAATTCCGCTTTGATGTCACCAATAATGATGTATAATATGAAGCAGTATTGGGAGGTCTAAAGTTAGATCTTATATATATAGTTAAAGTTAGACGAGTACAATCTAATTCCTAACTGGTAGTGAATCAAAAAAGGGTTTGTATAAAATAAAACTAAAGAGCATGAATGAGATACTTAGAGGCTTTATAAGACACCGAAAACAAGTTCGATCGTGTAATATACGAACAGGTCCCTCACTTGGAAAAATGCAACTGCAGATTCCTTGGCAACATCCATGGCTTTAGGAGAGAACCCTCTCATCATCATACAATAAAGACCAACTAGTGAGGATACTACAAAATAATTCAATACCATGGCCAC
Source organism: Limnanthes douglasii subsp. nivea (assembly GCA_036936605.1). Taxonomy (NCBI): domain Eukaryota; kingdom Viridiplantae; phylum Streptophyta; class Magnoliopsida; order Brassicales; family Limnanthaceae; genus Limnanthes; species Limnanthes douglasii. Next base: position 120,239,934 of record JAUPFV010000003.1, read on the forward strand.
AAAAATAGCTGCCGACTGGTGATAAGAGTACTAGTTATACTTACGAAAACAAGTCTTCCTGAAGATAAATCCGAGGCACGATACTAAGATACACGCGGTTAAGTACATGGTTCTCAGTGACGTCTTTTACAGGAAACGTGTTGATAAATGCTGTGTTGTTTGTATAAAGATGAGGCTATATTCATTTTAAATATTTGCACGGTGGATTCTTTGGGGGCTAATTATTGATATCTCAATTTAATCAGATGTCTCATATTGATGAAATTTTATTGGCCAAAGTTGGCAACCGCGGTTGTGACGTTTGCCAACAATATGCCCATACAAGCTATTTTCCCAAACAACTACGAGCATATTCTCAATATCTTGTCTATTCGATAAGTGGGGGATCAACCTCGTAGGGGTCTTACCCATGGCTACGGGGAAACGATAATATCTAGTGATGGTTATCGGTTACTTTAATAAAATGGGTTAGAGTGGAAGCTCTCTACAAGAATAGGGACTATGGAATTTGCAATTTCCTTCATAGAAAAATCCATCCAGCCTCGACATCCTCAAAATTCTGATGATATATAATGTGCCTCAATTTCAAAATGAGGTAATGAAAACATTTTTTAGAAGATATTGCGTAATATAACATTTTTCTATCGCATATTACCTCCAATCGAACGGTAAGGTAAAATTAATAAATAGAACCATCCTTAAAGTTTTGAAGAAAAAACTCGTAGAAGCTAAAGGGAAATGGTTTGGAAAACTAGCTGAGGTGCTTTGGGCTTATAAAACAAGCCTGAGGTAGGCACATAAGGGTTTCTTAATGCGACACAATGTGAGCCTTTTGTCTATAAATCAATTTTCAAAAACACGTCTTCATAATTTCATTTGTCTTATTTTACTTGGGTTGAAAACATTAATAAACATATTCAAATCCTTATGCTCCAAATTTATTTCTACCCGACACATCCATTTCTTGGTTTGCAAACATTAAAAAATATAATAAAATCACATCCATTTTTGTAATTTCGCCATGTTCAAGATTTCGTAACACCGATTATATGAAAACATAATCCCAAAAATAACCAGACCACGATGAGACCATTCTCCACATTAGAACCATGCCAACGGAGCTACTTATTTTGATATTCTGGCTCTCAGCCAAAGTAATCTCCTTTGCACCAGACAACACACAATGAGCTACTACAGGAAAAAAAGTAAGACGGGTGTCTTGTATAATAACGAGTAAGCATTCATGGTTCGCATAACCAAGAATACGGTTCACAGACCATTAGGCTATGCATATAATCATAATGATCCCTAACCTACATGATTAAATTAGTGAATGAGTTAATAAAATTAATCTGCACAAATACAAAAGCAACTATAGTGAACCGTGACTCACGTGTCAAATTACAACAATGGTTAATCAACCATGCTTAGGGTTACAAAAGCCTTACGGCTATGAAACTGGTCATACTGACGTACTCGTCAGATTTCAACGTTGGTTAACCAAAAAAGCCTGAGGCTGTCCAAGTTTTAAGGTAATACAACTAGTCACACTTACCCCTAGAAAACTAGTCAAGCATATACACCGACCCCACGCTATCACAAATACTTGTCAATATAATACAACATAAAATATGATACCGTATTTACACTAGAGTTATGTATATACATATTTCTCCACTTTAGCCATAATACAGACACTAACTCAATCAGACGACCTAATGTATCAAGGTGGTTTTAGTTTAACACGATTAATATAAAAGGATTATAACAAAAGTCCAATGCACCATTCGGTACCAATCAAACATAAGTCTGAAACCACCAAAAAACTATCCATAACACATAAAAAAATGTATTGACATTCAATTGTTCAAATTACCAAATCCAAAGATATAACCATTCATCACGATGGAGGGACTTCTTCTTTATTCTGACCCCGTCTGCTTCTTTAGAACGCTCTCTTTCACGAATAGTACACTCACCACCACTTTACACAGCCTCAGATTCATCACATTCTTCTTCATCGTACAATAGAGTGGGCCATTCATCCTCATGAACCAAGTTTTTGAGATCTCCCAAATCTATATTATGATTTATTTTCTAAAACTACAAGATCTCATCTTTTTAAAATATTACAAGCAGAACTTATGCGACTGTTATAACATTCTCTTCATTCTTTTTAATCATTTTTGTAGCTTTCTTATACATCTTTTTCTCCTGATCCTTTATCTCCTTCTTAACCTTATGCATTTCAGTCATCAACCCGACCTAAACACACATACCCTCGTTTAAACTTGTTCACTTCCTTATTCAGCTTTGTCCCCGACCTAAACACAAACGGCTCTACCTTAACGTTATCCATTGTTTTAATACCCTTTGCCGTCAATTTTTGATACACATATATCAACAAATTATAATGTATCTACAAAAATACAAACGTTATCCATTGTACATGAAACAAACCTATGGTTGCACACTTAATACAAGCGTTATCAAGTGTCTTATGATGGTTTTTCTTATACATGTCCGTCCACCCATTCCTTAACAAGACTTTTGTGCACACTTAACACTTAAGAAAAATATTTCTACACCCCGTTACCTCGACCATATTATTTTATTTATTCCTTTAAGATTTTTTTTCCAAAACTTACTTTAAGGAATAGGGGGAGATATGATGTTAACGCAAATACTTGATCATAACAAACCTAAAACAGTCTTCATGGGACCATATTAGAACTATCTTCCTGAAAAGTACCAAAATATCTATCGTAGATATACTTATTTTTCTGATCGTGCTGTCGAGACTTCTTTCAAAACCGATTCTTGCATTCCTAATGATATAAGTAACAATAAATATGAGACTACTAGTAAAAGAAATAAAACTTCACAACATAGTTTTGACGATGTTACCAAAAAGCTACACGAATCACCAAACTATTCCCCATGGTACTCTTCCGAACATGAATATCTTTCCATTTTTATGTTGTACAATATTTAAACTGCTTGGAACTTTTCCGGCTATTATTCGATTGCTATATTTTTTTTGCATATACTTCAACTCTTTGTCGGCTATATCCGACTACATTTGACATTTAACTTTATATATTAATTTATATTGCACTGAAAACTTACTTTAACATCATCAAATATAATTTTTATTTCACGTAACTTAAAATCTCAATTAAACATTAATTTTATAAATTATAACGCATATTTTCATAATTCTTATATAACCACGACTTTATAAATGAATTTAAAACGTTACATATCATTTTAACATTTTATGAAAATACAACTAATTTGGTAAGTGTCAGCTTATTATCACCATTACTCGTATCTTATAATTTTTTATTACATTTGAAAAGTAGAATGGTTTCTTAATATGGCTTGAATTATAGTCATGTACGCTTTGAATGTGGTACATAATTATTTTGCTTTATCAGCTAGGCTTAGGTTATAACATAACCGCAACTTAAAACTTTTACAACTTTAGTCGTGACCTCTTACAGTTTTCAGCTAGACTTAATTTATAACTATATTTGGTTAATTGGATGTGTAACCTCTTAAGCTTTGCAGTTGGGCTTGTTTTAGTGCAATATTTGTCTATTGCTTACAATTATGTTATAATTTTATAACATATAACTTTTTTCGTTCACATTAATTACCAAGTTAAATTTTTTTATTATAAATATTTATATATATGGTTAACCGCTGGTTAGAATGCACAGAGTACTAACATCTGCCAGTTAAAAGCTCATTTGAAAAATATAATCCTTTAAAGGAAATTAGTAACTATCGAACAAATATTTGTTGATTAATACTCATATAACACTTGACATATTTAGTATAACATGTTGTTCAATTCATAATAGTTCTAATGGTATCAGCAGGTGAGACCTAATAACTCTATTTATAATATTCAACACTTACAACTAATAAAGTACTTGACAAAGATTATAGTTACCAACTGTATATCAATAAATATCATCAGCAATAAATACCTTACTATAAAAAATCATGGCAATAATATTCAAAATTCAAAGAGTTTTAAACTTGAAAACATTTTAGTAGTGGCAATGGTGTATTTTTCTAAACATAGACTTCTATTAAGGATAACATATTTTACGAGTTGCAAACATAATCCTAAATATTATAACTCATCCGATGGTAAAACTTCATCATTTAATAGAAACAACCATCATATTTTATATGACCGTACTTTGTTAAAATACTTGTTTATTTCATTTCCACCTTTAATAATAGATCATTTGTAACCTTCTTTAATCTTTGCTTTAATTTTTTTAAATTACCTCGAGAACCATTAATAAAAAAATAAGAATCTTGACAATCAATTGCAAGACTTTTGCTTCACATAATCAAGCTAATTGTATTACTTCATATTTTATTTGTCATTATTAGTAAGGAATCTGATCTTAATAGTTTTCTTAATGTCATATCACCCTGAAATTATTAAAACAACATTGACTCCACTAAAATTTACACTTGAAACTTGTCGGTTTAAAACATTCCATTCTTTATCTTTCAAATGAATTATCATCAACTTGAATCAATTCCTTGCCTCTATCATGTATTAAAAATTAAATTACATACTTATCTCGTTAACCCACCGTTTTCTTATCAATTATTTTATTGAACATAAATTTTTACAATTTATTACTTTCAACCTTATTTTTCTTTACCAATACTAGGATTTATAAAAAAAATTCAATTTATATACCCCTTCAAGATATCTTTTACTACTATGAAAACTAATTTTTTTGGAGTCAAGAATAACAACCTCTAGCTTCCCCCTTAACTCATTTGAATCACTCTTATTTTCATGTTACCACATATTTGATACATTAATGATACGAGGACACCACTGTTTTCATTATGTGTAGCCAAGGACACCCTAAAATTAAATCATAGGAGCTTGTAGACTAACTATCATAAACTATGCATTTAGAATTTCTTGGTTTTCTATTTCCCGACATATACAACTAAATCTACTTCCTTAATGCAATCAGTCGATCCACCAACAACACGTACTAAATTTCTATCAGTCTTCTTGAAGGGTGAAAATCTTATCATACAGTCATATCCTACCTTGTAAAATAGATTAGCTAACTTCCAGTGTTAACCATCATCATTCTAACTATGATTCTAACTATTACAAAGGTTACCAATAAAACATCTTTCTGAGGTGTTACAAATCCTCTTTAGTCATCATTAGTAAACGACAAGGTTGATGTTGGATTTTGATAAAGTGCAAAGATGATTCATCGACTAAATGAAGATCAAAATATTTTATGTATCTTTTTCTCGATGAATTAGTAATTCTCAATAACGTATCTCCCCCAAAGATAGTGCATAATTCACGTTGTTTATATTTCTTCTGTCGTTTCAGACTTCATTCTTTTGCATTTTTTTCTCTTTCATTTTGTTTAAAAAATTCTACCAAATACCAATTATCAATCTACCTCTTAATTTCATATTTTAAGTGATAAAAATTCCCTTTGAACGCTCATGATCATTGTGATATGCACAATAATACCGACAAATTATTTTATTAACTGATGCAAACATAACTCTTAGAGTTCAATACTTTAACTGGTTCTTGTCGTATCATAAATGATTGCCACAAGAGCATTCAACAAAATGTACCATCAATGCCCACAAGAGGTTAACCGAGCTGGTTGAGTAAGGTATGCTTGTGACCAAAGGTTATGAGTTCGAGTCCATATACATACACTTTCTCGGCTGAGCCTGTCACCTTGTGTGGTTTACCTTCTGGCGTTGGTTTGTAGGCTATTGCGTCAGATTGAGGGTTTACCCTGTGCGCACTCATTGCACTCTGAGTATCGGCTGCGAGTTCCCTCCGAAAAAAGTGTACCATCGGTTTGGGTTGTCATAACCGGGAAATCATGATCCATTCATAGGATCTCTTGCAACCTTCAAAATTATTTTAGTATCAATTATCTTATTTTCCAACGAGTCCTCTCCTTTTTTCTATTTTAATTTGTATTGTTCCTCGTTTCTTTATGGCTTCTACTTTGATATACATCTTTGTTTTTACCAAAAAGTCTCCCTTAAAACCCACATGAAACTTAATCATATCCTCTAATAGGCTACTATCACAAGGCAAGTATGTTTTAAATGCCATTAAAGCTACTTTCTCATTGTAATCTTTGAACACACTCATTTTATTTATGAATGTTTGAACATAATCCCTTAAGGATTCCTCAAAATTTTCAAAAATAGAGTAATGATTTATAGTGGTGTATTCTACAAGTAGCACACACTCCCTAAGAGGATAAGCTTAGATTATACCAAAGTTTAACAAAAAGGTAAGTGACATATAATATGAGGATCAAATGAGGAAGGATATGTTCATGAAACTAACAACATGGTGGCTAGTAAGATAGTATGAAGCTAAAAAATGAAGCAATGGAATACAAATGGATGGTAACAAACAAAATAGGAAGAGAATTATAGAGTAGACAATGAATCCAACGGTGATAGACGACATAAGCCGAGGAACACATAATAATCAATAGAAATCGACTAAAAGAAGAAGCCACACACATAAGCCGATGGAAATAAAAATTACTATACAATAATGATAGCGAGGACACAAGACAAGCATATAATTCATTCGAACAATCACAATGGACTAATGCATGTTGTCATTTTGTTAGTTACTAAACGATGTGTCTGTACATTTATTACAGAATGTGACAAGTATTAGAATATTTCTAGTACATTCAAACATGTAACGAATGGATATTAAATACACATACACAAAACCTTATGCAAATAGTATAAATAATAGGAGAGCACCGAAGGAAGATGATTATCAAATTGTATTCAAAAAGAGCTTAATACATAGAATTTCCTACTTCTTTTTCGATTTTCATATTCATTATCTTGGCTTTAGATTTAAGAATACAATTCCATAACAATGATATGATTCCCTTCACGTTTCAACACATTAAAAGCAATTAAATAATTTCAAAATTACATGTATAGTTTAACAAAACTATCAATTGATCATGGCAATAATTTGTTCAACCAAACTAATGGCATATGTTTGAACGTCATTGAAACCCCCCAAAAACGTAAGGTATCATCTAAATCGAATACTGACATAATATTTTGAAACTACTTGAGGTAATGTTTTGGATCCGTCGTTCTATCGTATTTCTCTATCATGTATGAGTCAATTTTTTTTGGTAATTTCCCCACTCCAATTCTTTGCATCAAGGGAGATTCAACAAATGTTTATATAGTCATTTTTTGTCTTACATTCTCTTTTGACTCTTTTTAAATATTTATTATTTTCTTTTATTCTTGTTCTCTTTTAATAACACTTTATTACTTTATATAACTACTTTACTCCCACATCCCCTATCCTTAAAATAAAGGTTTTGTCATAATTTAATTTACCCTTATCCATATTTTCAACTAAAAATGTATCATTTCATAAAGTTTTTTTTTCTGTTATCAACTGTAAAGCTTCGGTCATTAAATTTAAACTAACTTTGACTTTATTTATCTCGTTGATTTTGTAATAAATTCAACTTTTTGTACCCTGCCCTTATTTTATTCAGTTGTAATTCTGAAGCACATAAAATATAATTAAACTGATTACTTTTGAGATCCATTGGTAAATTTTGAACATTCCTTACATCCACTTTCATGTCTTATTGCGGTACTTTTGTTATCGTCAGAGTAACTATTGCATTCCTTAATGTTTCTTGAACAATATTATCTTCTTGAATTGGAGACCTTGATATTGTTTTTTATGGTATAATATTTAGAGGTTTATCAAAACATCGTTTCCACCAACTGGTGAAGCAACGCTTTGAGAATTCACCGTTGGGGATCCACGTGTATATCATCCAAGTGAACATTTATCTACTAATGATCTAATCCTCACAATTGGGTATAAGAAAAGCGTATGTGAAGATATTTTGCACAAATGACGCAAAATATGATGAGAGAATTTCTTTCTTAGAGTATTGTCAAAGAGATAAAACTAGAAATAATCAAGAGTAATTGTAAAGACATTTTATTAGCTATAGAATAAATCAGTTTTATACTGATTTGATCCTCTATTTATATATACTTTATTACTAAATACTAGATGATGGATGACACGTGTATCTTTTAAAACATGCCAACCATCTGTTAGATAAATTATTATTTTACCCTTTAATCACCATGACTATTTTGGTAATATATCATATTTATATAGAATCATATAACATTTTTAAGTTCTTTCCATCATCTTCTTATCTTTACTTGAGGTGTCAACTAACAATAAACATATGATTTTGCCAACATTCTATCTTTTACCGATGATATCAGCTAATATTTTTACCGATATCTTCTTCCATATCTTATTTAATACTTTTATTTTGTCGACACCTTCATAAGAAATTCAACTGACACTTTATCTTGCAATATAATTTTTTTCTTTTTATCCAAAATATGGCAATAACATCCTAGTGACATATAACCTTATCATATACTTACGAAAAAGAAGAAGAAGAAAAATGAGAATCCATACTCAAAATTAAAAAAACTTTAAGAGAGAAACACCAAGGTTTCAAATAAATCTATTTTATAAAAGAAAAAGAAAATATTTGATTGATTGTGATCCTTAGAATGTAAGCACTCTCTTTATATACAGATGAGCTTATGAGTTGAGATCACAAGTCTTCTCCTTATTATATATATATTAAGGATACATACATACACATAGATAAGAGGAGAGCCACATAGCTGCTCTTTACAAAAGCATACATGCATAAAAAAACAAAGTGAATGCATTTAAAACAACAAACTCATTGTATCGGTTTTTTACACATTATTTAGAGACTATATCGTGTTTTTTATAAGCATAGTTTGGTGAGAAAACTTCAATGGACCTAGTCAAATTTATCAGGCCTAAATTCATATCCATTAGTAAAGTCTAGTGGGCTTAGTCATTATATTGTTGTATTTGTGGTCCTTTCGATTTCTTAAAGTTCAACTTTTATTGAAACGAGAATTTTGTTATCTCTAATTTCCATGACTGTTACGTTTTTATATTCGGATAGGCTTAGTCTTTTTTTTTATTATTGGACCAGACTTAAGTTTTGCTGGCCTTGTAGAGAAGATTTAAATTTTGAATCCCTAAAGCCCGCTTCACGAATTTCACTCCACTGGCCCTTCATTTTCAAGAATTCTGAGCATGAATCCTAACAAAAAGAAGGCAGATAACACAATCAAGTTCCCAAAATCTTCCAATTAAACCCAGAACTCGAAACCGATCTTTCTTTCATAAAAGTTGGAGCAGAGAAACAATCAAGTAATCAGAGCTTGAGTTGATGTAGCCTAATCCAATGCTTTCCAGAAGAACGATTGCTAATAGGTGATTTGGAGCATTGGAATAAGAGTAATCAGCTTTTTGTTTACATTTCAATGTCCACTTAGCGAGCCAGTCATCTGTTCTATTCTGGATTTTGGAAATGAATTTGATTTTCATAGTCGGCAAAATCATTCTTCTGCAAATCGAAATAAAAGAGTTCTGGAACCAAGGACTCTTTTCTTTAGCGAGGATGTCGGTTAATGTTTGGCAATCATATGCAATGTCCACATTCATCCACTTATTTTCTCTGTAAATCATTAGGCCTTCTAGTAGAGCTCGAGTTTCAGCAACGAGAGGGGAGAGTTTTCCAAAAGTTTGCCCGATATTTTGATTAAATGTCCATTGCAATTTCTAATAATCATTCGTCCACTGGATTCCCCGGTATGGATGCAAGCAGTGTCAATATTAAGCTTCATTTTTCCTCTGTTAGGAGCAATCCACTTCAGGTAAGTTTCTTTCTTGTTTCTGTCATTTATCAAAATGCAAACCAAAGAAGAACATGCACCAATGTCCTTTAGGCACAATGTTTTCTTGTTAGAATTTTTTATGTATCCAATCCGATACTAATTTTGTTGATAAAAATGATAGTACTATTAACCGATGCACTAGAGTTCTTAAATTTTGAATCATTTCGAATTTTCTGGAACCCCCAACATATAATTGCAGGCAAGACATGAGTTATATGAACATTCTGATTCGAAAACCAGAACCAGTTTCTAACAACGTGAGTTAAGATCATATATCTTTCTATCCTAATTTTGAACAAATCACTGAATTACTTTTAAATACTCCACACGTAATAACATTTGAGAAACATATATTTGTATTTTCACAATTAGAACAGAACTCACACTTAGAGGCAAGATTTAGATGTATTTTTTGTATTATTGAATCAATGGGAAGTAATTTTTTAGTAAGCTTCCATAAGTGAAAAGAAAACTTCCTGGGTGTAATTGAATTCCAAATTTTCTTTTATAAGGTAGATTTGTTGTAATGATATCCAGTGCTATTTCATGTGAGATTTGTGTTGAAGTCCTTGTCAGGAGATTTCATCCAGATCATATTGTCTTACTTTCTTGAGTCAAATTTGTAGAGATTGATGAGTTTTATTCTACTTTAAGCTAAGAATCCTTTCATTGATTAAGAGCCCATCTGTTATTCTTCAAAAAGGTTTGAACTTTAGCATTCAAGAACCAATGGTTAGCCTCTAAGGAATTGTGGTCCAGAATTGGTGATTGATTGTGCCAATTATCCATCCATAAATCCATGTCCCCACAACATAAAATCCATATGATATTGTCTTCTGCAATATCTTTGATACTAATCAAAATCTTCCTTGTTAGAGAGCCATGTTTTTTGAAGTTTTCTTTTAATAGATGAACATTTTTGTTATATATATCATGCATCATATATGCCCAAAAATTCTCTTTCTTTCTGTACATAAACCAGAGATTTTGAGATAGAGTGTGCTGAATATCAGTTAACTTTCTGATATTCAGACCTCCTTCATCAAAAGGTCTGCACAGATTATTCCAAGAGGTCCAATGAATGCTTTTTACATTAAAATTAGATCTCTAAAGAAATTTGTTGAAAGTTTTTTCTAGTCTTATAATGATACTGTCAGGAATCAAAGTATTATGCATCCAATAATTTGGTATCGATATAAGAATAGAAGAGATTAAAGAAAGTCTTCCCTCAAAAGATAATTTGGCATTGATCTTATAAATCATAGAGCTTATTTTTTTGCTTTGTTATTGCACATGAGTGTAATTACCAAGTAGCTTATATGAAGGTTCTCAACTTTGAATCCAGCATTGCTCTCGAGAAGATTGATTCTGCTTTGATGAAGCCTAGTTGAGGTAATAATCTGAGTTTTTCTTTATTAATTGATTGTCCTGAAACCTGCTGATATCTATCTAGAAAACAACTTAATAGATTGATTGAAGTATGCATACTATTAGTTAACACCAAAATGTCATCAAGAAATACAATACAAGGCACTAAGTATTTAGTTCTCGAAGCATATTGCATGTTTTTGTTATTTCTGAATAGATTATAGAGACCTCTCATGAGAACTTCCTCACCAATTATAAAGAGGCTTGGGGACAAGGGGTCACCTTGCCTCAAACCTTTATTGGTTTGAAAATAACCAATGACCTGACCATTGATTAAAAGAGAGATGCTTATGTCCTTAATGAGTTTACTGATTAAGTTAATAAACTCTTTAGAAAAACCAAACAAATTTAGGACTTTGATAATAAAAGGAAAAGACATTCTGTCAAATGCCTTTGACGTGTCCAATTTGATCATGATCTTACCCTTTTTTGGTTTTCTATTCAAATAATAAGCAAGCTCTCTAGCAATAAGAATGTTCTCATGAATAGACATTTTTCTAACAAAAGCACCTTATGTGTTTGATATTATTTTAGAAAGAATTCTAGCTAGCCTGGTGTTTATCAGTTTGGAAAGGATTCGATTTAATATAGAACACAGGATAATAGGGCGATAATTGTTCCAGTATAAAGGGTTTGATGTTTTTGGAATAAGGCAAAGGCCAGTAGTAAAAAATCTTTTAGGTAAATTTTGGCCAAAAAGATAGGAATTTATAGCCTTAATCATATTATCTTTTATAATTTTCCAACAGGATTTATAGAAAAGGATATTGTAGCCATCAATACGAATTGTACTTGCTGGGTTCACTGTGTTGACATTGTTCCATAACTCATCCTCATTAGTTTCTTTCATCTAGAATTCATTGTCAGCAGTAGTAATCATCTTAGAAATAGCAGAAAGAATGTCATTTCTCAAAGCCTGCATATATAAATTTTTATCCTTTTAAGCTCAACATAAGTGCCCTGATTATTATACCTTGAGTGAAGTAATTCAGACTTCTTGACAGTATTTTTAGCCTCTTTCACTTTGCTCATATTCCCAAAGTGATTATTATTCCACTCTTTAAAACATTTCCAGTCTTTTAAGCTTGAACCAGAAAATCTCTTTAGGTTGACCACTGATTTGCATGTTCCAATTCTGATTAACCACACGTAGAAAATTATGATCATTAATCCACATGTTCATGAATTTAAAACTTCTGTTTTTATAGTTAGAGCGATTAAAGAGGTTTGCGAAATCAAATAATAGAATATGAGCATGTTCAGAACAAGTTCTGACCATGTGATAAACTTGAGTAGCGTTGAATGTATTAGTCCATTTATTGTTGAACATTGCACAATCTAACCTTTTCCACTTCATGCTTCTGTTCCAGGTTTAGATGGATCGAACAAACCCAGCATCTTCCAAGTGGCATTCACTAATGGTCTGCACAAAAGCATCCATGTTGTTTTGATCAACTACATTGCAACCAATTTGCTCTTCAGATGAGGAAATAACATTGTAGTCACCCACTATAAGCCAACCTTTATCAGTGTTTAAGATCATTTTCAATTGATCCAATAAATCAATCATTTGCAATCTCTTACATTTAGCGTAAACCATAATTAAATGAAAACTGTTCTCAATATCTTTGATTTTAATCTCCATATTCAGACATTGATCATGATTAACAAGAATGTTAATACTAATTACCTCAGACCAGAAAACCTAGATCTTATTAGACAAATCGAAAGTATGATTTGAGAAGCCAAGCCATGAAGCAATTTCACTGATTTTATCAGACTTAGCCATATGTTCTTAAATTGCCAGAATATTGACTTTCTATTTGAAGATGATATCTTTCAGTGTGCTAACTATTGAATTGTTGTTTATGATGAGTCCGAATTCTGCACTCTCCCCGGAAACGGACAGATCAGTCCAAGGCCTCCGGAACCGGACAGATCACATGGACCGGACAAATCACTTTGAACACTATGACCATAGGACTGTTCGAAATATGACAAAAGTACCAAAATACCTAAACACTTCTTGACTAAGCTACTTGCTCTCCTACTTAGAGCTCATGGGTCTTTGAACATGACCCGGGTCCATTAAACATGACCTGAAAGCCCAAAAGGGCCCAAACATCAGGGTATAAATACCCAACCACCTGCATTAAGTGTGGGTAATGAGAATTAACTGCTACCAAGCTGCTTAATTATCTCTCTACTCTCTACCCTAAACCCTTAAAACACCCACACACCACCATAAAACACCAACTGAAATTACCAGCCTACCCTCAGGCAATTATTATCCACACCAAATTGGCGACCACAGTGGGAGGAGAAGGTACCTGAATCAAGCATTCAGAACCAGCTAAGAAAATCTGTCCGAATGAATCCGGACAATCCAGAACTACCACCATCTTTGCTCGAAGTGGTGGGAGAGAACGATGAATACACCATCGAAGAGCGTGACCGGCTAAAGGGTGAAATAGAAGCTCTTAGGGCAGAAAAGGCCAAGATGGGCGTGAAAGAAAAGTATAAAGCATCGGTTGCTCATCACACCGAAAAGGCCAAGAATATTGGTAAAGGGTCATCACACAGCCGGAGGCATATGGACAAGATGCTGATGGATCCCTTTGCCTTCCACGATGAACCAGGTATCTTTGCAACTCCCAATGAGGATACTGTGTTCAGTCGTGGAAGGAATTGGAGGCAATCTCCATTGTCTTTTAAAATTCTGTCCGGAAACCTCTCCGAGAGGTTTGACAGCACCAAAATAGAGAAGTACGATGGCAGTACTGATCCGGACAACCATCTGGAGCAATTTAAAAACTTCATGATGAACTTTGAAGACGATGATAAACTACTTTGTAGGGAATTCTCCCAATCATTCACGGGGAGTGCTCTAAAATGGTACAACAGCCTGCCTCAGGGCTGTATTAAATATTTCGATACGTTTTGGGTAGCCTTTCGAAGGCAGTTCGTAGGGAGTTAAGAGTTGAAGGGCAATGGAGACACAATCATCCATTGTGCCCAGGAACCAAATGAGTCCTTGAAAGAATATATAAGTCGTTTTGTGAACACCAAAAATGGGCTGGCTGATTGCTTCGAACAAGTGGCAATAGCATCCCTAAGGCAAGGTTTGAACCCAGGCAATCTAGCTGATTCAGTGACCAGAAAGAAGGCCATGACATGGGGAGGGTTGCTGAATCAGGTTGGAAAACAGATAAATATTGACGAAACAAAGAAAACCAGGGTGCACAAGCAGGTAAGGTCTACCCTAGTGGCACCAACTCCCAATCAAAATCAGTCCAGGAACAAAGCAAGAGAGACCGGACAGGGGTATGGTAGGGAAAAAGCTCAGTCTCAACCAACAGCTCCTGCTCAGAGTCAGCAATCCGGAAACAAAAGAGGGCCATGGGTCCAACCGGAGTGGTTCGCAGAGTTAAAAGAAAGTGTGGCCACCATTTTTGATAAAACAAAGGATGAGGTGCATTACCGGAGACCGGCAGCACTGCAGTCTCCCAGAGAGCATCGCAACAACTCTTTTTGCCAATATCACAATGATATTGGCCATACCACTGATGACTGCATAGCATTGAAACAAGAAGTTCAGAACTTGATTGAGAGGGGAAAGCTGGGAGCTTATGTTATAAGAAGAGGAGGCAACAGGCTTGACAACACTCACCGGATTGGTCCAAGTAATGCTGCTCCGGAGGGGGCCATGGTTATAGTTGAAAGGTTTGACGTGGAATCTGAATACTTGGATCCTGATCCAACTCAAAACAGAGTGGGTGCTATAGAGGAATGTTCTAGAGCGGTCTCCGGGCTCATTAAGTTTTTCGAGTTGCTTACCATTTTCGGAGGGGACACCATGACAGCTCCTACTGATTCTTCGAGGAAGAGGCATGTTCATACTTTAGCCTCCCAGCTAGAAGGAGGCATGCCATCCTATCAGTCACCAAACTCATTCCCCTTCATTGTTTTTGATGAAGATGATTTGAGAGACATTGCTGGCCCTCATGAGGATGCTGTTGTCATAGGAGCATCTATAGGGGGCAATGACATAAGACGAATCCTGGTGGATACTGGAAGCTCAGCCAATATCCTTTTCCTAACCACTTACAAAAAAATGAAAAATCTAGGTGTTATTCAGAATTCAGACAGGTCAATCGTGGGCTTCACAGGCAGCTCAGCAGATGTGATCGGAGAGTTCGAAGAAGAGGTGTTATTGGGCAAGGGCCCTTTCAAGAAAATGGTCAGAATACTCTTTATTATGGTGGATTGTCCCACTTGCTATAATGCCATTCTAGGGAGGTCTTGGCTCTCTAGGATGCATGCAGTGGCTTCAACAGTCCACCAGTGCTTGAAGTATGCTGTTCAGGGACAGGTTGGAGTCATCCGGAGCAACCAAAAGGTTGCAAGAGAATGTTATGCTACTGCCCTGGCTCCTCGAACACTGGGGGCAGTCCGTATTAATGAACAATAGCAGTTTGAGGGGCTTTCTGTGGGTGAGGGTGAAATTGATGACCCCAGAGAGACCCCTGGAGTACTGATACCGATCGAAGAAGTAGAAACACACTGTTTGAAAGACGGTAAAATTGTCAAGATAGGGTCTAAGATGCCACCAATGTTGAAAAAGGAAATGTTGAAGTTTTTAAAAGACCATCAGCACGTTTTTGCTTGGTGCAATGCTGATGTTACTGGGGTTCCATCAGAAGTGATATCACACCACCTATCCGTCCGGAGAGATGTAGCTCCAGTAGTTTAAAAAAGAAGAGCTTTTTCCAAAGAAAAGGCTGATGTCATTGTGCAAAAGGTTGACAGAATCACAAAGATGGGGCACATTAAGGAATCTCAATACCCTTTGTGGACTGCCAATCCTGTCTTGGTGAAAAAGAAGAATGGCAAGTGGCGCATGTGCATTGATTTCACAGATCTCAATAGAGCTTGCCCAAAAGACTTGTATCCGGTCCCCCGGATTGATCAGTTAGTAGACTCTACCTCTGGGAACAAGCTGCTTTCCTTTATGGATGCCTTCTCCGGGTACAATCAGATTCAAGTGGATCCGAAGGATCAAGAGCATACCACATTTGTCACTGACAGAGGTCTTCATTGCTACGAAGTAATGCCATTTGGTTTGAAAAATGTTGGGGCTACTTATCAGAGGTTAGTCAACAAGGCGTTTGCTGATCAAATTGGAAGAAATATGGAAGTATACATTGACGATATGATGGTGAAAAGTGTAGATGAGCAGTTGCACTTGTCCGATCTCCAAGAAACTTTTGCCAACTTGGTAAAAGTGAATTTGAAATTAAACCCTGAAAAGTGTGTGTTCGGAGTGCAGTCCGGGAAGTTTCTAGGGTATATCATAAGTGAACATGGAATACAGCTAGATCCGGACCAACTCAATGCTCTATTCCAAATGGAGCCTCCTCGAAACATTAAAGAAGTACAACGATTAACGGGGAGATTAGATGCCTTAAACAGATTTATCTCAAGGTCTTTGGACAGGTGTGCTCCATTCTTTCAAACTTTGAAGGGTGAAAAGGGATTCGATTGGACCCCACAGTGTGATGAGGCTTTCGATGAAATCAAGAAACACCTGTCCTCCCCCAAAACTTTGTTCAAGCCAGTTGATGGGGAGACTCTCTTTGTATATTTGGCAGTTTCAAGTTGTGCCATCAGTGTTGTGCTGGTAAGGGATGTCGATGGTCATCCCCATCCAGTGTACTACATCAGCAAAAGCTTGATAGATGCAGAAAGGCGTTATTTGAAACTTGAAAAATTGGCATTAGCCCTAGTGATAGCTGCAAGGAAGACGAGGCCTTATTTTCAGGCTCATCCTATCATCGTCCGGACCTCTTTTCCCTTAAAGAATGTCCTTAAAAAAGCAGACATTTCGAGCAGAATGACTAAGTGGTCAGTAGAGTTGGGGGACTTCGACATAGACTTTGCTCCCCGAACAGCAGTCAAAGCCCAAGCTGTGCCTGATTTTCTGGTTGAATTCCACTCCGACAGGGATTCGGAGCAAACTACTGACATAAAAGATAAAAAGGTATGGATCGTCCGAACAGATGGTGGATCTAGCACTATGAGATGTGGTGCAGGAGTATGTTTAACTTCCCCATATGGAGACAAGATGTACCAGGCTATTTGTTTTGCTTTCAGGGCATCTAATAACGAGTCCGAATACGAAGCAGCTATAGCTGGGTTAAAGTTAGCCTACATTTGTGGGGCTAAGAGGGTCAAGCTGTTAAGTGACTCCCAACTACTCATCCACCATGCCCAAGGCCAATCTGAGGCTAAGAAAGAGCAACTTGTGAAATATTTACTCCTCCTAAAAAATGAAGCACTTAAGTTTAAAAATGTTATCTATGAGCACATTCCCCGGACAGAAAATGAGCTAGCAGACTCATTGGCAACCATAGCATATACGGAGTCATATCCATGGATCCATGTGCTCGAAAGCCTCTCTATTCAACTTAGTAAGGGTAAAGAAGAGGAAATTTTTAAAATGCAAGTGAAACAGTCTCAAGACTGGAGGTTTCCTCTCCTACAATATCTCTCCGACGGTGTTGTGCCTCCAGATAAGTCACTAGCCAGAACATTGAAACACAAGGCTCGTGGTTTCATCATATTGAGAGTAGTGTTGTACAAAAAGTCTTATAGTAAACCTCTCCTGCGTTGTTTGGGGGATGAAGAGTCACAAGAAGTCCTCTCCGAAATACACGATGGTGAGGGGTCAGCCCATTGTGGGTTTAGAGCTTTAACAAGAAGAGTTTTACTCTCCGGTTACTATTGACCATCAATCATGAAAGATGCTAAGGAATTGGTGAGAAAGTGTGACCCATGCCAGAGGTACAGCAATGAAATTCATGTACCAGCCATTCCTTTAGAGTCAATTTCTGAGCTCATTCCCTTTGCTCGATGGGGATTGGATTTAGTAGGGCCTCTCCCTGTGGCGTCCGGAGGGCGCAAAACTATAATTGTGGCCATAGACTACTTCTCGAAGTGGATAGAAGCAGCCCCTCTAGCAGGGACAACATCAAAAGCTGTTATAAAATTCATTATATCCAACATATGTTGCAGATTTGGTGTCCCACAGAAAATAACAACAGACAATGGGCCACAGTTCGACAATAGAGAAATGGAGAGCTTCTGTGCTTCAAGGGGTATACAACATTGTTTTTCTTCACCTTTCCACCTACAAGCAAATGGGCAAGTTGAAGTGGCTAATAGAACTATACTGTCCGGTTTAAAGAAGAATTTCGAAGGGGCTGCTGGGAAGTGGCCTAGTTATTTACAAGAGGTCTTGTGGGCCTACCGGACAACACCTGGGGCTGCAACACAAGAATCACCCTTTGCCTTGGTCTATTGGATGGATGCAGTAGCCCCCATAGAGAAGACCCTCCCTCCTTTCGTGTTCACAACTTCTCCGAACACGCTAACGAGGTGGCAATCAGAGGTCAACTTGATTTGATAGAAGAAATACGGGTTAAAGCTCACCTTAGAGTTGCACACTATCAGGGCTTGATGAGGAGCAGGTTTGCTTCCAAAGTTAAAAGAAGAGATTTCCAACCGAGGGACAAAGTATTAAGGAAGGTCTTCTTACACACTAAAGAAAAGCTCTTCGGAAAGCTGGCCCCAACTTGGGAGGGTCCGTATATGGTTGTTGAAAGAATTAAGCCTGGAACTTATTGGTTGGAAGACAAAGATGGCAGAGTTCTAACTCATCCTTGGAATATTGAGCATCTCCGGATGTACTTGGAATAGCACTTGTATAAATATTTACTTGTTTAAACATCCTTGTAAATATTTGGGGGCATACTCTTTCCTCCCTGGTGGCACAGGGAGGTTTTAATGAGGTGTCCGGGCGGTTGAATAAAATTCGATGCCTTCTTAAAAATTTTCTAAGTGTTCTTAAAGTTTTATCCCTTGTCATACTATCCAGACTGAAATATCTAAGGGCTATTTAAACTCTAGCCGGAGAATTTAAACACTCTCACAATGCAACAACTAAAGGCTACTTAAACTCTGGCTATTAAAATTAAAACGAACAATGAAAGAGGATGATGGTTGTACAGAACAGAGATATTCATTGAAATAAACAACTTAAAATTGCCTTGGCCTTCCAAGGACTTTTAAATAGTCAAGATACAATACAAAAAACCTGTCCGGTCGAGCACCGGACACCATTACAAAAAGAGTGCCTTGGCCTTCCAAGGACTTTAGTTTGAATGAGAAATAAACAAAGTAGATTGTAGGTTAAGGTTGAGCCTTTGAAGATGGCTCACCTTCATCTACCTTCTTGCCCTTAAAGTCGCTTTTCCCTTCGTCTACTCTCTTGCCTTTGGGATCATCTTCCTCCTTGTCTGGGCTCTCTCCGGTCCTCTCTTCATCATCGGATGAGGATGCACTGGAGACTCCATACTGATCCTCTTCGCCCATTGTATGATGTGGAAGGTCATCATCATCTACATAAAGCCACAAGTCCCCTAGGTTCCTCTTCGGAAGTTTTTCATGAAAGAGTAGAACCATGTCAGACCTCACCTTCTCAAGCAATAGCTCTTCGCTTTTAATCATCTGGTTGGCATAGGCATTGATCTTGGCTTGGATCGTAGCCTCTTGATCCCTTAACAAAGCGGTTTTCTCCCCGGCAGCCTTGGATGCTGCGTTCTCAAGAGCAATATTGTCAGTAGTTAGGTTGGTGATAATCTTGTCCTTTGCCTTGGTCTCTTCTTTTGAGGCAGTAAGGTCTTTCTCCACACCGGATAGCTTCTCCCGGAGGTCTCTAATGGTTTCCTCTAGAGTGGTAACTTTTGTGGTGCTTTCCTCCTGATTCCTCTTCAACTCCTCATTTGCTTCCTTTAGCATGTCAGCATTGGCAGTAGCAGTGCGAAGGTCTTCGGACAACTTTTCCTTCTCAGACTTAAGGTCTTTGATGATGTATGCTTGACCCCGAACTTGTCTCTCTCCAGTGTAAGTACCGGTTGCACGTTGCTTAGCAAGGAGTGGGCTATGGTGTCCTTTTCACTAGAGACAATGAAAGTCTTACCATTGAAGTTGACCGTATTGGAGCTGCTCAGAGGAATGTAAGGCCCTGCAAATTCATCTCTGGGGAGGCTGAGGAAGTATTCACCAAGCTCACCTAGACCGGTGATGTCTACTCCATCGATGTTGAGATCTCCCCCCTCCACCTCATCGGTATGAAAGTCCCTTGGGATCTCTTCGGCCTGCGTTGGGTCAGAAGGGTCAGCTTGGAAAGAAGGCTCCGGACCCCGGAGAGCAAGCTCATCTCCCTTTGAAGTCTTTTTCTTCGTGGCCTCCCGGTCTGCGCCTTCACCTCCTTGTTTGCGAATCCTCTTGGAAGCCCTTGGAGGTTTTGGGAGGTCTGCTTCCTGCTTTTCGGTCTCTTGCTCCACCACTTGCAAGAGAGCAGCATCGATTTGGCTCTGGGCCGGCCCCTCCGGATCTGTTGGAGCATCCTTCTCAGCATCACTCGCCACCTTTTTGCCTCTCTTCTTGCCCTTTATTTTGCTTGGGGCTTTGGCCCGGCTTGGCAGGAAGAGTGTCCCATCTGGTTCATGGGTCCTCTTAAGCACAGTGTCCGGAGAAGGCTGGGTGGTGAGCTCCTCCCAAGTCAAGTCTCTCCGAACTGTGGTGTTCCACAGGTGAGACCTAGCCAAGTTTCCACTAGTAAAAGCCGCGTGGAATCGGTTCCCCCATTCCTCAGCAACCCATGCATTGATCTTGCCACAGGTAACCTGCCCGGCCTTCAAGTAATCACCGAACTCCTTAGGCAGTTCTGTTAAGACAAAAGAAAAACCAGTTAATTTAAACCAACTTTAAGAAGGAAAAAGTAGACAAAGATTTAAATTGGGAGACTTACGGTCACTCCTCCACCTGCTTCTGAGGAGGCTTGGGTTCTCTCCAGACTTGATCTTCTTACTATTTTCCCAAGTGCCACTGACGAACCAAAACTGGCTCCTCCATTTACTCTCAGACTCCAACAGATCATTAACAGCTTTGAAACTGTCCCCCATATTGAAGTGGTAGAAGGGGAATTGGTGATGTTTGTAAAGATTGGCCACTGCTGCAAACTCTTCCATAGGAAGAGGGATCCCGGACAACCTTGATGCCATGATGTATGACATCAGAGTATACCAAGCGTTGGGGCTCAGCTGACTCGGACAGAGTTTGATCAGATGAAAATATCTGACAATCTCTGGGTCCAATGGGAATCTGAGTCCCCAATTAAATAGCTCCATAAAGATGACTATTTCATTCATCTTGCAATCCATAGGAGTTTCAGGATCTATGGGAATCCTTATCTTCACATTTTCTAGGATCCCCTATTTTGTGCGCATTCGACCCAGATCAGCCGTATGGATGAATGCATACTTGGTCTTTTGTAAGGCCAAGAGGTATTTGAGTTCGACCCTGTGAAAACAAGGCCCCACCTTCCCTTCGAGACAGTCCGGCAGCTCCGGATGCCTCAAGCACAGTTTTTCTTTGCCTTTATCTTTTTTGGCAACAGCGGTATTACTAGTCTGACCGGAGGGCTCAGACTCGAAAGGGACTTCTTCAGCAGAGTCCTCCATTCTTTCCTCCATGATCGTTGGAGGAATATCAGTGGCAGTTGCCCGGGGAGGAATATCAGTGGCAGTGGCCCGGGGAGGAATATCAGTGGCAGTGGCCCGAGGAGAATTCAAACTTGGCTCAGCCTGGCTTCCGTACTGCTGGTCTCCTGTGTTTCCTTGACTTCTAGTCTCAGGCTGGGGCTCTGAGGCAGAGGTCTCTCTTCGAAGTGCTGGGCTGCTAGCCTCAGGACCAGGTAGTCTTTCCCGGGGAGCTCTGATAGGCACTCCAGACCCAAAGCTGCTATTTTTTGCCCCCGATTTTGAGGGAGTGTTTTTAGAGGCTTGCCCCTTAACCAGCCGGCTTGTCCTCTTAACAACCAGCTTCTCAGGAGAGTGCTCTGTGTCGGATCCCATTGCAAGAAAGGGAGAAGGTTTTCTAAAACTAGTGGCTGTAACTCCTAGCGCGACAGTAGGCACTGACTCCTGAACTGAGGAACCAGAGACTATGGGCGAGAGGGTGGATTGAAATAGTTTCTTGGGCTTAGTACCTTTAGAAGAGGACGAGCCTCGATCTGACTCTGTAGCAGAGGAGATTGGTCTGTCAACAGGTGAGGTAGGTAACCCTGCTGCGATTCGTCTTTCCTTCTCGACTTTTTGTGCCTTCTCCAACTCAGAAAGGTTGAGCCACCCGCCTTTGATCAAAGCAGTCCTTTCTGTAAACATAAACTATCAAGAAAATCTTTGCTTTATAGAGAGAAAGCTCTAAGTAAATATGCAGAGTAAATATGAAAGAGATAGTAAAACAGTAGAAAGTGAGTTTGAATTTATAGTAAATATGAAAAAGGAAGTTGATTCCTAGGAGAATTCGAAAAGTTTGGCAATGATGAAAAGACGGCGCTGATGTCACCATCTGTAATTAAAGAGGTTGCTTTTCGAAGAAGGTGGGTTCGAAATTCAAGGTGAAAAAACGGTTGAAGCAACCAATCAGAGTGTGACACGTGTCCCACGAACTCTGGCAAAAACCGTTTTGAATTCGTAAAGCTTTATCTGTCCGGAGAAATCCTTAGACCTGTCCGGATTAGGACTACCCCTGACGTCAGACTGTTTTTCAGGTCTTTGACAAGAATATTTGCACAAACACCTAAAAAAGGGGCTCTTGATGAGTCCGAATTCTGCACTCTCCCCGGAAACGAACAGATCAGTCCAAGGCCTCCGGAACCGGACAGATCACATGGACCGGACAGATCACTTTGAACACTATGACCATAGGACTGTTCGAACTATGACAAAAGTACTAAAATACCTAAACACTTCTTGACTAAGCTACTTGCTCTCCTACTTAGAGCTCATGGGTCTTTGAACATGACCCGGGTCCATTAAACATGACCCGAAAGCCCATAAGGGCCCAAACATCAGGGTATAAATACCCAACCACCTGCATTAAGTGTGGGTAATGAGAATTAACTGCTACCAAGCTGCTTAATTATCTCTCTACTCTCTACCCTAAACCCTTAAAACACCCACACACCACCATAAAACACCAACTGAAATTACCAGCCTACCCTCAGGCAATTATTATCCACACCAGTTTATACCACAAACATTCCAATTAAGAATCTTTATCATAATAAGATAATGATTTGGGTTTTTGGGTTTTCTTTGAATATTTAAGAGTTAGTGATTCTTTTGCTTGGTTTTAAGGCTTTCCTTGCAGATTTGAGTTTCTTTGTAGATTTGAGTTTCATGTTGAGGATGGTACTGAAGTCTTGTTCTAGGGAGGATTTTTTTTTCTGATTGCTATATGATGAGTGCTGCATATATTCCTTTGTTTTGGAGATTTCTTTCTAGAATACAAGTTATCATTATCTTGTGTTTCATTTTGTTCAAAATGTATGTCTAGTTGTTGTATAGCTTCAATGATCTCAATGTCATCCGAAGAAGTTTCTTCGTGACTGTCGATTCTAGATAAAGTAGTAACATTACCTTCAATTCTGTTTAAGATTTCTTTTCTTTTGTAATTTTCTTCCTTTGTTAAGTATTTATTTTTCATGTTGTTGTTAACCACTATAGATTTTACATTTGGAATATAAACCTACTAGAACATACAAATTTTTGTATGTTTATATCAGAGATTTTTGTTTTGCTTTCTTGCCATTCTTTTCCTTTATGAGATAGATAACCGGTATCGTTATTGTATTTTTCTTTGTCAGAATCTCGGGCATTGTAATTCTTTTGCATTTTCTTGCAGTCATCAATCTTATGCTCCATATGATAACATATATTGCAGTAAGAAGGAAGGTTTTGGTAATTGACAAATAGCCAACATCCATCATTCAGACCAAAACCAATCCATATGTTGTTGTGATTTTTTTTCTGGAAATATCAATCTCTATCAATGCAAAGGCTGCATTTTTATAGGCTCTGTTTTCCTTCGGTACCTCAATTATGTATGGAGTTCCGATAGTAGCAGCTATTTCATAATGAATTTCGGAGTTGTACAAAAAATTTGGGATTTTCTCGATTCTAACCCAAACCAGAGCCAACAGACTTTCGATCTTAATGTTAAACTTAGGTGTCCAGCGCATAATACACATAGTATAATCCCCAATATTCCAAATATTTTGAGCCTATAATCTACAAACATCTTCCTTTAACTCAAATTGCATTAAGATGTGATGAGAATCCCAGTTTATAGTGCTGAAATTTCCTTTGAATTTTAAGGAACTTAGGAATTTTTCTATTGGAGCTTTCTTTGGAAGATTTATTGAAAATTTGCCAATCAATATCGTTTTTGTATTTTTTTACAGAGTTTGTTTAACATCTTTAGAGAATTGGATAAAATATGATTTAGTTTTTTCTGTACATACTCAGGTTTCGACTCTGTTTTGGTTTGATAAATTAATTACTATTTTAATAAATAAGCTTAAGACTTCTTTGTCAGTGTTTGATCATCTTTACTGGTTCTGTTTTTAAGAGACAGAGTCGGAAAATTTTCTTCCTCAAATAGCAAATTGTTTATTATCTCCATGATAGAGATAAACGCGCGACGCTAAGAGAAGAAGATGAGCAACTGCAATCGAATCAGCAGAGAAGATAAACCACCATTGTCACCTGGAGATCAATAAGAGCATCTTATTTTTTTGGAGATAAGAAATCCTCCATAACGAAGCTTAATTAACCATACCAACATATCTGCATGATTTGTCTTTCGAGAATGATATTTTTGTTGCATTTTATCAGGTTCTCCTGGAGGTTTCTTGTTAGGTACAAGCAAGTGTTCAAGAGGCATATGTATGGAAAGGCACACCACTTGTACGTATCATCTTTTTATAAGAATTAGTTGGTCTTTAACTTCTTTGAGATTATTTACCCACCATTATATTAGATTAAACCATTCTAAAAATGTCAAGCGGAGATCATTAGAACATGTTGGAGTCTGATTTTTTTTAGCATATGCCTTACCTCAAAGGCGACATGAGTATACTATAGTAAAGTAAAACATGATAAATACCACACTTGAGATGGGTAAAGCCTTGTATGTGGATTAAATTGGTTGATGATAAGGAAATTGCGGTCCATATTAAAAATTTAAGGTGGAAAGTATATGGTATCTTTGAATAGTTTCATATATCCAGTACAACAAATTATTTTTCAACAATTTTAACAATCAAACGTGATTCTCATCACAAAACCTAGAGGAAATTCCTTTTTGATGGTTGCTTATGATGGTCCCACCTGTAGGGAATGTTGAACTATAAAAATATGTGGAAATTGTCTGACAGAGGTAATGAGTCAGATCGTTGGTAGAGGTTGAGGCATGAGGTTTGGTATCAAGTTGTGCTCATCTTTGATGTGTTTTACTTCAAAGTCATATTTTAAGAACCACGCCTTTAACTCGATGGGTTGTTTTTCGGGGAGTGACTTGTTTTAAAATTCCAAAACATTTGGGAATGAAGAATTATCAAGTTGGACCAAAAACTGATGGCCCAATAAATGGAACTCAAACTTCTTGATTCTGTATATGAACATATAATATTTTTCTTAATATTTATATTGTCCGTTTACATATCCATATTGATATTTTCCCTTTAATTTCTTCTATTAGGACAACCCTTCAAAACTTATCACTTGTATTGGTTTGTAAAATCCTCTTATCATCTCCAATAAACTTCAGGGGATGAGGATTTTGAGTGAGTTTTTAAAGTTTTTTTCCTGATGTCTTCAATAATGGTCCTTAAGGTGGAACAATCTTTTTAACATCTTTGATAATTAACTTGTATATCTAGAATCATGTGGTAGATAATCATTTCAATAATTAATGATACCTAATAATTATTGGATTTGTTTATCATCAAGTTTTTATACGAAAAGTATTGGAGTTCTTGAGCGATGAGTGGCTTTGGTTGATACTTTCCATCTGAAAATTGCATGCCCAAAATTCAAAACTAAAATTTTCTAACTGGCTCTTCGTTTCATATATCATAATTCCATACCGGTGACGACTATATGAGAAGTAAAACAAAAGGCTGCAACACACAAGAAATAAGAATACAAAACATAGAACAAATAAACAATAACCCTAGGTTAGAGTATAAGAGACTTGTAAAAAAACTCAATTTTGATTAATAAAAGTGTGACGGTAAAAATAGGATTTGAGAGCCTTTTATAGAGGTGTTCAAAACCCTATGCCAAAATTAAAGATTGTTCCTCACAAAATAAAATAAATCTCATCCCAATTTCAAAGCGATTGGAGCTGGTTAAGTATTTTAATGAGATTAATAAAAGTAGAAAAATATAGAAAATTAATTAATATAACAAAAAATGACCTAAACGGTGGATGCTTTCAAAAATCATTGGGCTTCTCGACACATTCAATTTGAGTGGTCATAGTGCCTAATTTGGATAATTAAGCCTCAAATGAAGCCCGTTTTCGTTTATCCAAAAGGGCCATATAGCCATGGGCTTGTGCAACTACATCATCCTCTCCTTAGTAAGCGATACCAAGTGATTCACGTTGAAGACGTCATGGGTCTGCATATGGCTGGGTAGTTTTAACATGTATGTATTGGGATTAATCTTTTTGATGGTTTTAAACGAACCCACCTTCCTTGCAGCTAGTTTTTTGTACTCATGTGCAAGATAACAATATCTGGTTAAAACTTTCCATACCAAATCCCCTACTGAAAACTCCAACGGTCAACACTTCTTATTTGTGGAGATATTGTACTTCTGAGTTTTTGTTCCCTTCAGGTGTTTGCGCGTGTTCTCATGTATATCCCATAGGTTAGTGATGACAGTATCAACCCTGGTTGAAACTTTTCCAAGCATTCGGAAAGCTAAATTCATAGGACCCCATTGGTTATAACTATATATTACCATGAATGGACTATACCAAGTACTGCGCTTGTTGTGCATGTTGTAGGCGAACTCAACGTGATAAAAGAGGGAATTCCATGCTTTCAAGTTGACGGAGACTTCTGTACGCAACATGTTTCCTACCATTTATTTAGTTACCTCGGTTTGGCCGTCTATCTGCGGGTGATATGCTCTGTTAAAACTCAGCTATGTGTTTGTAAGGCGCCACAAACTTCTTCAAAAGTGCCAGACAAACCGCGTATCGTGATCAGAAACGATATTCAGGGTAGCCCATGTAAGAGGTAAACCTTGCGGAAGTATAAATTTGCAACATTCACGATATTTGTGGTTTTCTTGCACAATAAAATGGGCCATATTAAAAAACCTGTCAACCACCACAAAAATAGAATTGTTACCTCGCTACGTTCTTGGTAGTCCAGAGATGAAATCCATGCTGACGCTTGGCCACGGTCCTTTCGGTATTAGGAGTGCTAGGTATAAACATGCGTTGGAGGATGTGCCTTTTACCATATGGAAAACCCGACAACCAGCTACAAAGCGGATAACATCTCTCCTCAAATGTGGCCAAAAGAACTGACTGGATATAGAGTGAAGGGGTTGATCTCTACCACGACGCCCCTCGTTTTGTCTCTCTTGTACAATCAATAACCTCAAACTTCCCTCTAGAATACATAGTAAGTTACCTTTGAAGAGGTAGCCATTTCTCATTGCAAAATCGTTTCTCAAACCTGCTATGATGTCCTCTAGAATTAGACTAAAATACAGATCGATAGTTAGTAGATCCTTCATCATCTCGAATCACACAACCTCTCTTTCTATACAAATCATCATACTGCAGCGGCTCAGTGCATCAGCTATGCGGTTAACTGCCCCCGAAGTGTGCTTGATGGAAAAGGTAAATTGTTGAGTAAACACTGCCCAACGCGCATGGCGTGAATATTGCTTCTCTTAGAATCTGCAGATGCTGCAAAACATCATGATAATTGCACAGTACAAAGCCGTTATAGGACAAGTAGGAACTTCAGTGCTTCAACACCCGCACCACTCCATGAAACTCATTATCATAGGTATTGTAGTTGAGTTTAGCTCCACTTAACTTCTTACTGAAGTAGGCTACAGGTCGGCCTCGTTGGCTGAAAACTGCCCCAATGCCCAATCCGGATGCATCACAATGAAATTCAAACCCTGTTAGAAAAAGCAGGTAGATCCAGAATATGTGCAGTGGTCAGTCTTACCTTGATCTCTTCAAATGCAGTAGTTCCTTTAGGGGTCCAGCAAAACATCTTGCCCTTCATACAATCTGTAATAGGAGCGATGCCAGTACCGAAATTATATATGAACCTCGTATAGAATGAAACCAACCCATGAAAAGAACAAACTTTCGTGATATAAGTAGGTATAGGCCAGTCACGCACTACTGCTACTATCGATTTATCCACTGACAAGCCATGTTTCGCAACAACATACTCTAGGAAAATAACTGAATCTATCATAAAAGGAACACTTGTTGAGCCTCTCATAAAAATCCTCTCGTCTCAAAACAACTAATACTTCTCGTAAGTGCTGGATGTGCAGCTTCTCATACTACTATATATCAGAATATCTTCAAAGTACACAACTAAAAAATTTTCAATGAAAGGAAGAAATACCTGCTTCATAACCTTCATGAACATGCTATGAGCATTGGAAAGGAAAAATGACATGACCATCCATTCAAACAGACTTTCTCGGGTTTTAAAGATTGTTTTCCACTCATGTCTCATGTGAATACGAATATGGTGATACCCGCTCTTCAAATCCATGTTTGTAAACATTGTAGCACTACTTAACTGATCCAGTAAATCATCAAGGTGAGGAATACAAAACCTGTACCTGACGGTAATTTTGTTGATGGTCGTGCTATCTACACACATCATAATTGAACCATCCTTCTTTGGTGTTAGTAGTGCCGGAACCGCACAAGGGTTGAGACTCTCAGGAATGTGCCTTTTACTCAATCATTCTTCAACCTATCTACGAAGCTTCTTATGCTTCATTGGGCTCATTCGGTAATGTGTTTGGTTTGGTAGGCTAGCACATGGTACTAGGTCAATCGGGTTTTGGATGTCTCTTAATGGAGGAAGACCTTTAAGAATATTATCGGGACACAAAATAGCAAATTCTGCTAATAGCAGCCGAACGGGCTCAGGTATCCCAGCAAATGGATCATCATTAAAATCTTTAACCACCAATAGATAAAAAATTCATTTATCACTAGCATGCTCTGTAAATGATTTTTGAGCTAAAAATTTCTTACCCGACTCCTGTGTTACAACAAGTGTAGGTTTTGAGGATTCCTCCTTAGTTGGTGTTAATATGAATCTAACATTATTCCTTATGAACGGTTTCTCCTACCATCATATGTGGTACTTCTATCATATTTCCATGGACGACCTAGCAATAAGTGACAATCATCTATAACAATGACATCACACCATATCTTATCCTTTTAGTTATCGATAACGAAAGACACTCAAGATCTTTTACAGATTGTTACCTCACTACCTTTATTTAATCAGGAAAGTGTGTAAGGGTTGGGGTGGTCTTCTATTTTCAGGGCCAACTTCTTCAGAAATCACGTTTTTACAGCTCCCTGAATCAACAACAAATTTACATACCTTTCCCCGATAGTACAAGTCGTTTGGAAGACATTGTTTCGCAGCTAATAATCCCCTTCACCTCTTGCCTTACGTCTAAAACAAACACGTCTTAAAACCAATGCTTGCCCAAAATTTCCTCCGGTAAACTGGTCCTCCTGAACCTCATCAACAGTTTTTTCCAGTTTCTCATCAAACTGTGGTTCACCTTCGAAATCAGCACCTCTGGTAAACAAAACCCTCAATTATTGTGGTTGTTTTCGTAATTTTGGACACTGCAAAGCAACGTTACCTAATTTGTGATAGTGGTAGCACTTGACATGCGAGGAAGTACCTGCGCGGCTAAGGACCTGTGAGTTAGCCATCAGTTTCTTTGAAATACTATGTATACTTTATCTAATATTTCGAGAGAGGAATGACCATATTCATCATGATTTTATAGAATCCAATATCAATAGACCTAATAACAGAGATACATTTATCATACTTAGAAATGACTATATGGATATTTACCAGTGGAACCACTATTGTTGGCTGGGTATAACTAGCTTAAAAAAATGTATGTCGGAATCTCTTTATCATTCGTATATGGATAAATGTCATAAAAATCATCCTATTAGGAAAAGTCTTCTGCGGATGATACACTAAAGAAAAAAATTGTCTACTCATTTGTTTTTTCTTGTCCTAAAAACAAGAAGTCAACATCAGTGTTTCCTATATCTATTGGGAGTGTTGTACTTTTTGCAGCATTCAATGGCTTAACATTAGTGTCTCCAATTCCCTTAGAATATTTGATAGTTGAGCCCCACTCCTAGTCGTCCAAAGATCAATCGAAGCTCCAAATTATTGTAATTTGGATCTCCATTGGCGATGATGATTGTTATCAAAAATGAATCATGGAACTTTGATTGGTTTAAGTGGTTATTTTTCTGGAGGTCCGAGGAACTTATTGTTCTTGTTCTATATCTTTCGTTTCTTCAACTCGGCCATCCAAATCTACTGAACTGGCCAATATCAGCCATCCTGCATTTATGTTCTTCATCTTTTGTAAGATCTTCTCCGACAGACACAAAGGCTTTTGATGATCCAATTTTGTTAAGATTTTCTCCACTTATCATTGATTTTAGTTCCAATATGGGAGTTAGAAAGCCATATTTTAGGATAAATCTGTAGTGATTTCTTGTGTCTGTGGTTCTTTTTGTGGTATAGGTTTTGGTTATGGAGTATGAATCAATATGTTATGAGTAATTTTGAAATATCATGAGTAGTCATTTGAAGAAATAACAACATGCTCGTTTCCGTTGCATGGTGCACCATATTTATATATGTGAGAAATAGAATGGGTGATATTATCATGTGAGATTTGATCTTAGAAATATCAACTTTTAGCCTTTTGATTTATGTTTTTATCGAATTCTCATCCCACTTCTCTGTGTTATCATGTTTCTTAGATCTTAATCTAAGTGGGCTATCTCCGAGCGCAACCTTTGGTAAAGCTCTTGAGTCTAATTATTTAATTATGTTAGACTCTTTTTTGTTTGTCTTGTCTTGTGAAGGATATCCCTAATTTTTCCGTCGATCATGTGGAGAACCCTGTTCTGGGTTATGGCATTATTAGTTTGCTAGTTCAGAATAACTTCTTGTTGTGTAGTTTTTTTCTATTCTTCTGCTAGGAAATATAGATGACAGTTGGAGATATGATTTAGATACAATATTTTCATATGCATCCATGTGACTTTCTAGTTTTAGAAATTCCTCAAAGTAGGATGATGACCTAAGAGAGAACATCATGCATGATAAATGTGGAGTACCTTTGTCTAGTTTATACTTCTTGACTCGTACTCCTTCCTTGCAAGCGAATGGTGAATGTTCTTTTTCTTCCATATGGCTTCATCTTGTCTTGGTCTTCGTCTGAAGATTAGTATTTTATCCAACTAGTGAATATGTTATTGCACATCACATGGTCAACATCCTATATAAAATGGCTGTTTATTTTTCGTTATAAAAGTGCAATAGGTCTAAATTAGAATACGCAATCAGTATACCATCATGTATTATCTTGGAAACATGTTATATCATAACTAATCGGTGAACAACCTTTAGCAATCCACCATTTAATCCATTGCTAGTCGATTATGAGTATCGACGAGTTTATATCAAAATTACCACGAGACTGTTCTTCGTCCATTAAATCAATTTGAAATTGATTATTATCAAGAATATGCGACAAAACAAACATTTCTGTTGCAAATGTTGTTAGTTTGCAAAGAATTAACACATATGTTAATTTCCCATGTTATTTCATTTGCCTTTATTTATTTACATATTGCACTCACATTATTTCATATAATTTTTTACTCTTCACTAACCTATCTCATTTTTCATTTTTTTTATCAAAATCGATTTAAACTAAAAGAATCTTAAAAAATCTCTTTTTTTATTTTTCCTCTTTCTTGACAATCTCTCTAATTTTCCATTTGTCTTTACGATCGTTAAATGAAAAAAATTTGCCCGTAATTCGGAGAGATTTTCAATGATCATATCTTTATGAGACAAAAAAGAAACATTTTTTGTCAGAAGTCACCAACAGCCTGCAATTTCAATAAGGGAGAGATTTTCAAGGTTTCATTTTTATGGAACAAAAAGAGAACTTTCTATTAGATGTCACCAACTGAGTTCAACTTTAAAAAAAGAATTAGTAGAGAGATTCACATGCAATCCCACATATAACTTCTTCTCACTAAAGTTCCTTTTCAAATTCTATGTGCTCTTCTACAAGTTCAGTCCATCTTAAACAAAAATAGGTATTTGTTACTATAGAACTTCTTGGCCCGTCATTCTCCAATCGATTGATTATCTAATGACGAAAATGAAAAAGCTGGTAATTTTCAGTCCATGAACAAAAGGATGCAGAGATAATACTTTTGTTTTTGTAGTTTAAGATTGTCTTTGAAAAAATATGTTGGTAGATGGAGATAAAAATCTTAGTGAAATCAAAGACTAAGTAGTGAGATCAATAAAATTTTGCTTCTTTATGTGATTCATCTTCTTAGTTGTATAATAAAAGTATCTTTATGATTCTCTATGAAACTAGGCTCTCTTCCATCCATAATTCCAACTTTGTGAATATCCAAATAAAACTCATGTGAAATATATTAGATCATAAGCTTGATCAAATTAAAATGTCCAACCCACTCAATAAGACCCATTAAGAAAGCATCTTCTAGAAACAATTAATTAATAATTTTTTTTGTAGTGGAGGTTATGTGTAAGACCATCTTTAGGTTGAGTGCAAAAAAACTCTTTTATGTTGAGTGTAAAAAACTCTTTTACTTTAAGTGTAGTCTTGGTTAAGTGCTTAAGTATCCAAAATATCATAGGTTGTCTCCACTATGGTTCTATGAATAGTAGAGATCTTCCACCATCTAGACATAAAAAAACACACCAAGACGAAAACTTAGAAAGAAAATTGGAGTGACAGAATAAAATGCTGTCTTGAGTGAAATAAAAATATTTCTCTCTTGTAGTGTGAGTTGTAAGAGTGTTTTGTAACATTTTTTCCTTTTCAATATTTATTAAAGTTTTTTGTTTGTTTTAAGTGAGTGTTGTTTTATATTTTCCTCCAACAAAGTGGTATCAGAGCCACAAACTCTATCCAAAATTTTATTTTTAACTCTTCAACACATTGAAAGATATTGAAAATGGTGTATCCTCCTTCCCAGTTCCAACACTCAACAATAACACATAAGACAATTGGAGTATTAAGATGAAGGCTCTTCTTGGAGCACATGATGTATGGGATGTTGTTGAAAAAGAGTTTGACGAACCCGAAGATAAACCAATCTTTTACTCCAGGAGGAGAAAACAACTTTGAATGTTTCAAGCAAGAGAAAAAAAAGCTTTATTCCTCATATATCTAACATTAGATGATTATGGCTTTGAAAATAGTTCAAGTTTATCTTCTGCCAAGCAAGCATGGGATAAATTACAAATCTTATACAAATGAGTCGAAAATGTGAAAAAGGTACGTCTTCAACCGTTAAGAAGTGAATTCGAATCCTTATACACGAAATCATCAGAGTCTATTTTGGAATATTTCTCAAAAGTAACAATCGTTTCTAATCAATTAAAAAGAAATGGTGAGAACTTAAAAGATGTGAGACTATAGAAAAAATAATATGTTTATTAGATCCTAAATTTGAGTATATCATCGCGACGATTGAAGAAACTACAGACTTGGAGGAAATGATGATTGAAAAACTCCAAGGCTCATTACAAGCCTATGAAGAAAAGCACAGAAGAAGCAAAAAATCACCAAGGAACTCCTCAAAGTAAAATTCAAGAACATGCATGAAAATAAAGAGGATAATGAAAACCAACGTGGCCGAGGCATAGGTAGAAGCCGCAGACGAGGTGGTTATCATGACACTCGACGTGGTTGGAATTACAACAATAATAATTATAACTACACCTACGAGAAACGAGAAAGCTCAACTCGAGGTCCTGGAAGAAGAAATGTAAACTCGAGATATGGTAAATCTCAAATACAATGCTATAAATATCACACGTTTAGACATTATGCTTCAGAGTGTAGAGGCCCCAACAATAGAGTTGAGGAGGAAAAAGATATGTTACTACTAACATACAAAAACACCAATGAAGGTCAAGAGAACACTTGGTATCTTGACACCGGTGCAAGAAGCCATATGTGTGGGAAAAGAAGCGTGCTCGTCGAGATCAATGAAGCAGTGAGTGATAATGTCTCTTTTGGAGATCATAGCAAAATATTGGTGAAATGAAAATGTAGCATTCTTATTCGTGCAAAATATGGTAGTCACCAAATAATTTCAAATGTCTATTACGTACCTAGCATGAAAAATAACATCTTGAGCTTGGGATAACTCCTACAAAAGGGCTATGATATTCATATGAATAATTATAGTCTTTTATGAGAGATTACAAATGAGATTTAATTGTTAAAGTTCAAATGTGAAAGAATAGAACGTTTCATTTGAAAATTCAACATGATGTTGCAAACTGTCTTAAGGCTTGTTACAAATATTCATCATGGCTGTGGTATGTTTGATTTGAGCATCTAAACTTTATTAGTTTAGAGTTATTGTCCAAGAAGGAAATGGTGAGAGGGTTACTATGTATCACTCATCCTAACCAACTATGAGAAGGATGTTTACTTGGAAAGCAATTCAGAAAAAGCTTTCCGAAAGAGTTAGAATCAAGAGCCAATAAACCTTTTGAGCTTATTCATACCGATGTGTGTGGTCCAATCAAGCCGAGATATCTAGGTAAAAATAACCACTTCATTCTCTTCATTGATGATTTTTCAAGAAAAACTTGGGTATATTTCTTGAAACAAAAATCCAAACTATTTGGAATATTTAAGAAGTTCAACGCAATTGTGGAAAAAGAAAGCAGGAATAAGATTAAAGCCATGAGATATGATTGAGAAGAGAAGTTTACATCCAATAAATTTTCTAGAGTTTTGTGAAGCACATAGAATTATTCGTTGCTTGAAAGTTCCCAGATCTCTTGAAAAAACGGTGTGGTCGAAAGGAAGAATTGAACAATCCTTGATATGGTGCTAATCATGCGCAAAAGTAACAAACTGCCTAAGGATTTTTGGATGAAATTAGTGGCATGTGCGGTCTATTTGTCCAACCAATCTCCAACAAGAGATGTTTAAGGAATGAAACCACAAGAAGCGTGGAGTGAAAGAAAGCCCAAAATTTCTTACCTGAGAGTATTTGGAAGCGTAGCTCATGTCCATATACCAGATGAACAACGACCAAACTCGATGATAAAAGCAAGAGTTGTATCTTCATCAGTTACGACTCAAGTTCCAAAAGCTACAAGTTATACAAACCAAACAATAAGAATGTTATCATAAGCCGAGATGTGATAGTTGATGAAGAAGACGAATTGGAGTTTGGGTCTCATACAAATGAGTTCACGTTTTTCCTTCAAAGTGAAGAATATGAGCATATACCGAATGAGAAATCAGAAGAGGTTGCAACCTCATATGGTTCACCAACATCATCTACTCATGGAGACTTACCACCTTCATCATCGTCAACTGGTAGTTAAAAGGAGAGAGCTGCGGAACGTACAAGAAACCTTAGTGATCTTTATGAGGTAACCAAACCAATGGATAACCTTTCACTCTTTTGTCTCTTTGTTGATTGTGAACCAATGACATTTCAAGAAGCTACACAAGATAAATAAATGAAGAGAGGCGATAAACAAATAAATTGGAGCCATCGAGAAGAATAACACATGAGAACTCACCTCACTTCCCAAAGAGTGTAAGACAATAGGCGTAAGATGGGTATACAAAAAAATAGAAATGCTAAGGGGATACTGAAAAATACAAATAAATGCTTGCTACACAAGGCTATAGTCAAAATGTGGGAATTGACTATGATGAGGTATTCGTCCCCGTTTCCTGATTGGAAACTATTAGACTAATAATTTCTTTGGTAGCTCATAACAAGTGAAAGATATAACAAATGGATGTAAAGTACGAATTTCTAAAGGGTATCATTAAAGAAGAAGTCTACATTCAACAACCATTAGGTTATAAGGTCAAATGTCATGAAGATAAGGCGTTGAAGCTAAAAAAGGCTCTTTACAGGCTAAAACAAGCACTAATGACATGGAATAGTAGAATCGAAAATTAGTTTCGAGAGCATGGCTTCAACAAATTTCCATACAAGCATGATCTATATACCAAAATAAAAGATGAAGATATTTTGATTGTGTGTCTCTAGGTGGACGATTTTATCTTCACTGAAAGCAGCCCAAACATGCTCAATAAATTCAAAGAAGTGATAACAAAGGAATTCGAGATTACAGACTATAGGCTCATGGTGTACTACATTACCATTGGAGTTAAGAAACAAAAAGATGGAATTTTCATCTCACAAGAAAACTATACAAAAGATATCCTTAAGAAGTTTAAGATGAAAAACCATAACCCGATAAACACACCCATTGAGTTCCGAGTCAAAATATCAAAGCATGAAGAAGGTGAAAGTGTAGATTCAATATTATTCAATAGCTTGGTGGGAACTTGCACGAGACCAGATATTCTTTATGTAGTTGGATTGGTTAGTTGCTACATGTAATCTCCAACAACAACTCATTTCAAGGTTGCAAAGAGAATCCTTCGCTACCTCAAAGGCACAATTGACTTTGGCATACTTTATTCAATTTTTAATAATTACAAGTTTGTTGGGTATAACGATAGTGATTGGGGTGGAGACATAGACAATCAAAGGAGTACTACTAGATTCATATTTATTATGGGAAACATTTCATTCACATGGATGTCAAAGAAACAACTGATTTTCACGTTGTCCACTTGTGAGGCGGAATACGTTGATGCTACTACATCTGTTAGTCATGTAATTTGGATTAGAAATTTATTGAAGGAGATAAACCTAACACAAAATGAGCCAACTAAAGTGTATGTCGACAATAAGTCAGCCATCGCCTTAGCCAATAAGCTAGTATTCCGCTACTATTGCATAAGGGAGTGCATTTCAAGAAAGGTTGTGCAAGTAGAATATGTGAATATACAAGATCAAGCTGCCGATATTTCACCAAACCATCAAAAAGTAAAGAATTCAAACAATTAAGGAAATTACTAGGGGTCACGGGATCAAGTTTAAGGGGAATGTTGGATCATAAACTTGACCCAATTAAAATGTAAAAACCACTCTATAAGGCCCATCAAGAAAGAATTTTCTAGAAAAAATTAAATAATAATTTATTTTGTAGTGAAGGTTGTGTGTAAGACCATCTTTAGGTTGAGTGCAACAAACTCTTTTGTGTTGAGTGTAAAAAAACTTTTTTACCTTGAGTATTGTTTTGAGGTTGAGTGCCTAAGTATCCAAAAGCTCTTGGATGGTGGATCTTTGTCTAAACTATGGTTCTATAAATAGTGGAGCTCTCCCACCATCTAGAAATCACCAAACACACAAAGTTGTAAACTTAGAGAAAAGATTAGAGCGAAAGAAAAGAGAGGCAAAAATGGTCTCTTGAGTGA
This sequence comes from Limnanthes douglasii subsp. nivea, assembly GCA_036936605.1. NCBI lineage: Eukaryota > Viridiplantae > Streptophyta > Magnoliopsida > Brassicales > Limnanthaceae > Limnanthes > Limnanthes douglasii. Next base: position 120,277,883 of record JAUPFV010000003.1, read on the forward strand.
AAAAAATATATTTATCTCTTGTAGTGTAAGTTGTAAGAGTGTCTTGTAACATATTTTCGTTTTCATTATTTATAAAAGTTATTTGTATGTTTTAAGTGAGTGTTGTTTTACATTTTCTGCAAACAATGTATTGACCGAAGAAAACGTATGGTACTCCTTCCAACATTCATGCGCTGCACTAAATGCTATGATAATCGTTGCGTCAAAAAAGTGTTTGAGTGTCAGTGAGTATGGTGGCTCTAGGGTTTCTGTGAAAGAGACGAAGGCTGAGGAAGAAGAGTTGTTCGAAGACAACTCTACTTCACCAAAGCCCTAACTCAAAACGGTGTTCTCATGTGAGTTTTGGTATTGGACCGGTTCTGGCCTTTGGCCTTGTTAGCTATCAAGCCCAATCAACTCAATCAAGTCCAGCTCTATCAAAATGGTGTTAGTAGCATTGTTGTAACCAAACAATGTGTAACTGTCCTTTATTCATGTAGCCAATCAGTACCCACTACTCACTAACAACCTCACATGGAATATTCCCTAGGCTGTTAGTGATCCTATTTGTATAAATACACATGTGTGTGTTGCTGAAAGTTTTAAGGAAGAAATACATAAAAATTACAGATTCAATTTGTTCTTTTTTCTCTCTTGGTATCAGAGCACAGCTCTTGAGTCTCCAATGGCTGCTACAAATGATTCTCCATCCTTCAGCTCAGACTCCATTGGGTCTATCTTCTCCAACAGCTCCTCGTTCTCCTCCAAAAATCTACACCTGCACCCAATCAGCAATGTTAACAACATTCGCTTAGATAGAAGCAATTATCTTCTATGGAAGACTGTTGTGTTACCTATGATAAAAGGTAACAAACTATGGAGTTATATCAATGGAGAAAAGGTCTGTCCTCCTAAGTTTGTGACAAACACAGAGGGCATAATGATAGAGAATCCAGATTTCGAAGAATGGGTTTCAAAGGACCAGCTGCTACTTGGATGGCTCTACTCTACTATGAGTCCTGAAATAGCTGCTCAACTCATGGAAGAGCAGTCAGCTAAAGGTCTATGGGAGGCTGCTGGCAAGTTGTCTGGTTCACAGACTAGAGCAATGGTGACATATTACAAGGCTGAGTTTCAAAGAACTCGTAAAGGAGCCTCAACAATGTTTGATTACTTAAACAAAATGAAGCTGATTTTTGACAATCTAATTCTAGCTGGTTGCATGACATCTATTGATGATCTATTAACACAAGTACTTGTAGGTCTTGATGCAGAATATACACCAATTGTAGTTAGTCTTGCTGACAAAGAGGGACTAGGTTGGCTTGACCTTCAAACAAGTCTGCTCACGTATGAGAGCAGACTTGAGAAACTCACTGGGTTACAAAACTCAGTTTCTAGCATTAATATCTCTAGTGCTAGTGTCACTCACAGGAATGACTCAAAACAACAGTCTTCTAACTCAAATCAGAGAGGTTATTTTCAGAACAATAGAGGTGCTAATCAAAGAAGTTTTAGAGGCAGATCTGGCTATAATTACAACTATGGTGCTAGAGGTAGAAGTGGTTTCTATAGAGGCAGAGGAGGAAGGTTCTCACAGAACAAACCAACCTGCCAAATCTGTGGAAAGTTTGGTCACTCTGCTGTTGTCTGCTACTACAGGGATGATCTTTCTGTAATGAGGTCTACATCTTTAGATCAAGCTAGATCAGAAGGAGATCAGAATGCTTTGGTTGCAACACAAGACACTACAGGAGAAGGGGTCTGGTATGCTGACAGTGGTGCTAGTCACCATGTCACAGGCAACACTAGTCAAATGGCACAGAGGACAGAGTACTCAGGTAACAAATCTATCCTTGTTGGTAGTGGTGAGAGACTCCCCATCTCACATATTGGCCATTCTACCTTACATTCCCTAACTAGAAAACCTGTCTGTCTAAACAACATCCTTCATGTACCTAGAATTAACAAAAATCTACTCTCTGTCTATCAATTAACTAACCATAATAATGTTTTTGTTGAGTTTCATAAAGGTTTTTGTCTTGTGAAGGACAAGGTAACAGGGAGTATTCTGCTCAGAAGGAGGTCTGAAGATGGTCTTTACAAGATGGATATCTTTTCTAAGTCACAATCTGGTCCTAGTCTAGGGTTCCCTACTGCTTTCTCTACTAGTATCTCTCAGTCTGTCAAAGATGGGTGGCATAGAAAGCTTGGCCATCCATCTAAAAATGTTTTAAATTCTGTTCTTAAGGCTTGTAAGTTGAATTCAGTATTGAGTAATACAATTTCCTTTTGTGAGGCCTGCCAGTTAGGCAAGTCTCACAGTCTACCATACTCTATCTCTAGCTCTCATGCTATGAATGTTCTTGATTTAATACATACTGATGTATGGGGCCCTGCTCCTATTCAATCTAGCAATGGGTGTAGGTATTATGTGTTGTTCTTAGATGATTTCTCTAGGTATACCTGGTTGTATCCTATTAGAGATAAGGGTCAAGTTTTTGAAACATTCAAAATCTTTAAAACTTTGGTTGAAAATCAGTTTGACAGGTCTATTAAAGTTGTTCAATGTGATTGGGGGGGGGGGGTGAGTTTAGGCCTCTACTTTCACTAGCTAAAGACAGTGGGTTCATTTTGCGAAGGTCATGTCCACATACATCAGCCCAGAATGGCAGGGCTGAGAAGAAACACAGACACATTGTGGAGTCTGGTCTCACTCTCCTAGCTCAGGCACACTTACCCTATAAGTATTGGGTTGAGGCTTTTGAAACCAGTGTCTATTTGATTAATAGACTGCCTACTCCTATTCTTTCTGATCAATCTCCCTTTGAAACACTTTTCATAAAAAACCAAACTATCTAAGCCTAAAAACCTTTGGCTGTTCTTGTTTTCCTTGCCTAAGACCCTATCAAACACATAAGTTCCAGTTTCACTCTATTAAATGTGTGTTCCTAGGATACAGCCAAAATCACAAAGGGTATAGATGTCTTAGTTCTACTGGGAGGTTGTTTATTTCTCGAAATGCTGTATTCAATGAGGAGGACTTTCCTTTCTCTACTGGTTTCCTAAACACATGTTAATCTGAGTCTGTCTCTATGTCCTCTGTTCACCTATGGTTACCTAGTTTTCCTAAAGGGTCTGTGACACATGAAAATGTACCATCTGAGGGGACTCACTCTTCTACCTCAACTGAACAGCCTACTTCTCCATACCCTAATCCTTTGCAGCACCAGAAATCTACATTCAACCCTCTATCTGACTCTTCTAAGACAACCCTGCTCTCTACCTCACATTCTCTATCTACAGCCAACCAAAATATCACTAACTCCCCACCAGTCACTAGTCACCAGCCTTCACTACCTACACCTACGTTGACTATTGAACTACCCTTTCCTGACTCTAATCCTGCTGACTCTTCCCAAAACCTACAAAACACTCACACAATGCAAACTAGGCAGAAAAGTGGTATCTCTAAACCTAAAATTCCTTATGTGGGGTCTCTTATTACTACTGATAAAGGTCTGGTTGAACCTACAAAGTTCTCTAAAGCTGTTGTGAATCCTAAATGGCAGCAAGCTATGGTGAGTGAATACAAAGCCTTATTGGCTAATCACACCTGGTCTTTAGTGCCAGTAACTGACTCTTCTACAGTTATTGGCTGCAAGTGGGTCTATAAACTCAAGTATGGTCTGGATGGGTCTGTGTAAAGACACAAAGCACGGTTGGTTGCTAAAGGGTTTCACCAAACACCTGGGGTTAACTTCTATGAAACTTTTAGCCCTGTTATTAAGGCTTCTACTGTAAGGGTCATTCTCACTATTGCTGTGTCTAAGGGATGGCCAGTAAGGCAGTTGGACATCAATAATGCATTTCTCAATGGTGTGTTACAAGAAACTGTGTACATGACACAGCCTCAGGGTTTTGTTGATCCTGCCTTTCCTACACATATCTGCAAACTACACAAAGCTATCTATGGTCTGAAACAAGCCCTTAGAGCTTGGTATTCTAAACTACGGGATACACTCTTAAGCTGGGGCTTTAGTAACTCAAAGGCTGATTGCTCACTGTTCTTTTTGGTCTCAAAGACTACTGTCCTACTTATCCTGGTGTATGTTGATGATATTCTGGTCACTGGGAATGATACAACTTGCCTAAATCAATTCATTCACAATCTTAACTCTGTTTTTGCCCTCAAGGATATGGGGTCACTCCATCTATTCCTTGGAATAGAGGTTCATCGTGACCAGAGGGGCTTTTATTTGACACAGAACAAGTACATCAAAAACTTACTTTGTACTCAGGGACTGTCCATGTACAAGCCCTGCCCTTCTCCAATGACGTCTGGTTCTCACCTCTCTGCTCATGATGGCTCTCCTCTGGTGTGTCCTACACAGTATAGAAGCCTGTTAGGAGCTTTACAGTATCTGACTCATACTAGACCTAACATTGCTTATGCTGTCAATAGTCTGAGCCAGTATCAACAACAACCCGCATCTATTCATTGGCAAAGCTTAAAACGTGTCTTACGTTACCTTTCTGGAACTCGTTGGCTAGGACTTCATATTAAGCCTTGTTACCAGCTCCAACTCCATGGTTATTCTGATGCAGATTGGGCTTCGTCCCCTGATGATCGTCGAAGCATTGGAGCTTACTGCGTCTTTCTTGGTGAGACTCTCATTTCCTGGTCATCAAAGAAACAAAACGTTGTGGCCAGATCCTCCACAGAGTCAGAATATCGTTCATTAGCTAATCTATCAGCAGAATTGATTTGGCTAAAATTGCTACTTACCGAAATTCAGATACCTCTCATTCCTCCTTCTGTCATGTGGTGCGACAACCTTGGGGATAGCTCCCTTGCCTCCAGTCCGGTCTTTCACGCTCGCACCAAGCACATCGAGCTCGATGTGCATTTTCTTCGAGATCAAGTGCTTCAGGGACTGGTCCAGATTCGGTATGTCCCCTCACTCGACCAAATTGCTGATTCACTTACAAAGGCTCTTCCTTCCTCTCGATTTCTTTACCTCCGTGAAACACTCGGGCTTTCGGTGTCGCCTCTGCGTTTGAGGGGGGATGTCAGTGAGTATGGTGGCTCTAGGGTTTCTGTGAAAGAGACGAAGGCTGAGGAAGAAGAGTTGTTCGAAGCAACTCTACTTCATCAAAGCCCTAACTCAAAACGGTGTTCTCATGTGAGTTTTGGTATTGGACCGGTTCTGGCCTTTGGCCTTGTTAGCTATCAAGCCCAATCAACTCAATTAAGTCCAGCTCTATCAAAATGGTGTTAGTAGCATTGCTGTAACCAAACAATGTGTAACTGCCCTTTATTCATGTAGCCAATCAGTACCCACTACTCACTAACAACCTCACATGGAATATTCCCTAGGCTGTTAGTGATCCTATTTGTATAAATACACATGTGTGTGTTGCTGAAAGTTTTAAGGAAGAAATACATAAAAATTACAGATTCAATTTGTTCTTCTTTCTCTCTTTGAGTAATACTATCTTATATACTGCGATTTTCCCATTAAAGTATTTGCATAACTAGAAGTAGCTGCTTCTATACAAGTAATGTTTTTTGTCAGTAGCATATAGTTTCCTATTAAAGAGGATAAAGCCGCATTTCTCTTAATATTTATGTTGAATTATTATAAAATTAATAAATCACATGAAAAGAATTCTGAAACTTATTCTATATGCAGCAAATGCGGGATCAAAAGGTCACTATAAAATATTTACTCAAGATAGTTTTTTCTTTGGGATCAATAGTGAAACATATTCCTCAAAAACTCATTTCTTGATTATTACATCGACATAGCGAGCTTCAATACTTCATTACCGTCCGGCTGGATGGTAGTGATTAGAGGTGTCTAATGGTTCAGGAACCACGGTTCAAAGCTGACAACCTGCTTAAGAACTGGCGGTTTACCTGCGAAACTGGCCCATTAGGACCCCAACCCGCCAGGACCGCAACCCGCCAGGACCGCATAAGGAGCAACCTGCCAGGACTGCAACCCGGTAGGACTGCAACCCGACATGGCTGCAACCTGGCAGGACTGCGAAACCACGGTTTATTTGTAAAAAACCGGCGGTTTATTGGTAAATATTATGCTGATTTTTTTTATTTTATAACCAAAATGTTATATTTAAAAAATATTGAAATTAAAATATTTTAAGTGTTGGTTATTAATATTTTAAGTGTTGCAATTATTATATAGTCCAAAATTTTAAATATTACTTATGTTATTATCACATTTTCAATATTATTATTATGTTTTTAGATTTAATATTAGTAGTGTTGATTTTAATATTACAAACCAAAACTATATCTTATCATGTTAAAAAGTTACAAAATTTATGGTTATAATTTTAATATTACATTTTGAATTTTATTACTATGATTTGTTTTTAAATATTACAAGTGTTATTTATTATTTTTAAGTTATATGGTTGTAATTATAATATTACATTTTGAATTTTATTATTGTGATTTTGTTTTAAATATTACAAATGTTATTTATTATTTTTAAGTTATATTGTTATAATTTTAATATTACAAGTTATATTAAAATATTTAATATTACAAATGCTAAAATATTACAAGTCATATTAAAATATTTAATATTACAAATGCTAAAATATTACAAGTTATATTAAAATATTTAATATTACAATTGCTAAAATACATTTTTTAGTCTCTTGTCGCTAACCACTTTTTTAAGTCGCAAAACTTTCTCAACAGTAGCTGCAATTTGTAATGGATCTCCCAAAACTTGTCCTCGGGTCTCACGATTAACCTTACTTAACGCAGCAGCAATCAAATCGACCATCTTCGTCTTCGTACTAAGACTTTGTTTAGGAACAACGGTCTTACTCTTAGTCTTGGTTATAGTTGGGTGTTTGACACTTCGTGTCACCTTGTCGACCATTTTAGAACTAAAATTTGGTTTGGCAGTCTTACTAACAGTCGTACGTGTAGTACTAACAAGTTTGAAGTTTCGCCTCTCCTTATCAGAAATTTTCAAACTAAAATTTTGTTTGAGAGTCTTACTCATATTCGTAGGTTCAGTGGCACATTTGATGCGTCGTGTGATCGGATCCCTCTCGGGTGGAGGAGACATCATAAAAGAAGAAAATTCCGAAAAATCAGTTTTCGGAGTTGCTTGTCCTAACCTGTTGAAGCCACAAGACGGCATTGGAAATAGGAAATAAGCACAAATAATAACTAATACAAACTAATAACAATTTTTTTTCGAAAAAAAATCTAACTATTTCGAAAACAGAAGTACGATATGTAAAATACAAAAGTTAAGCTTAATAACAAAATCTAGAACAAGTTGAGAGATTTAGAGAGTTTATAGTAGATTTAGAGAGTGTGTGAGGTTGGAGTTGGGGTCTCCTCTATTTATAGGGGAGACCCATATTTTTTTTTGAAAAAACCAATTTTTTTTTTTCGTCCGGACCATCCGGATGGGCGTCCGGATGGTCCGGGCACACGGTCCGGGGCATCCGGACGGTTTCGCCCGGACGCCCGGACAGGCAAATCGGACCATCCGGACGGTTCGCCCGGATGCCCCGGATGACCAACGGCTATGGCCACGCGCGGACCATCCGGATGATTGGCCGGATGGTCCGCTTGATGACGTCACGGATGACGTCACTTGCTGACGTCACGGATGACGGCACTTGCTGACGTCATCCGTGACTGATTATTTTTATAAATTTTTTTTTTTAAAATGTAAGCACTTTAAACTATTAAAAATAATCAAAACTCTATATATAGGATTTCGCGCACTAATATTTTTTAAAAAAATTAAAAAAAATTATATAAATAGGAAATTCGAACTATTATTTAAAAAAAATAAAAATCTATAAATAGATTTTTGGAACTATTAGTTTTTTAATAATTTTAGTACTTTTATGAAAAAAATATATATTAAATTCTCTAGATTAATGAAAGAAATTTTATATTATAAACCCTTCCTTTTTTTTCTAGTTTATTGAAAGAAATTTTATATTATTAACAAGTTAATTTGGAACATAATAGATAGTTTATATTGTTGATGAAGTTAATCTCCTAAATAAATATATTTAGTTAATTATATTTAATTATGCCATCATAATATAATTTCTTTTTAGGAACCAAATTACAGATAGTTAATTGAAACACATTTGGTATTTTTGAATTTATTTCACAACCAAATTACATGTGTTTATGCAATTGGAACATAATCCAAATTTATACAATTTTTAAAACTTTAAATTTATACTTCAAAAATTGAATACTTCAAATATTAAATTTATACTTCAAATGTTGTACAAGTAGATGTACTTATTTTATTTAATATCTACATAATATTAAATAAAATATCTTAAATACATAAATATAATTAGAAAAAAAAACGTATCAAAATCAAATTACAATTATTTTTTTAGAATGTAATTGATGATTATAAAATTTCGATTAAAATGATAACATATTTAAATTAAAATACATGAAATAGAATAATTAACTCAATTATTAACATTAGATTCAATTAACACTTACAAATTAATTTTAAATAACATTGTAAAATATTCTCATAAACGGTTCTTAAATGGTTAAATGGTTTGGCTGATGGTTTGAACTGGTAAACGGTACTTAAATGGTTCGTCTGGTGGTTTAAACTGGCGGTTTAACGGTTTAACTGTGAAACTGGCTCATTAGAACTGCAACCTGGCAGGACCGCTAGACCGTCAGGACCGCATAAGAGCAACCCGCCAGGACCGCAACCTGACAGGACCGCAACCCGTGGTTCCGATTTAAACGGTGCGGGTTGGTGCTGGTTCAACCCGTTTGACACCTATAGCAGTGATCACGCGGGACTGAAAAACCATCTCGTCAGTTGTTTTCTTTATATCTTCTTTAGGTAGATTATGATTCTCTTAGTATATTTAATCTATAAAAATACATATTTACTGGTGGACTGAGCATGTGATTACTGTTATAAATTGACTATGCACAAGTAATATTAATGTTCCAGTATTTGATGAATGTGTTCTGAAATATCATTGCATGGCTTTGAAATCCAAATATAAAACATGTGCGTACAATTTAAAATTTTTCTGATTTTTGACTCTAGGATAAGATCAGAATTTGATAGATAAACATAACTTCAGAATAAGGTATCACGAACATAAAATTGAAAAGCACAATAGAATATTTATTCTCAACAAAAAAACTAATAGTTAATATCAAAATTTTACCTTAATAAAAAATAAAACAAATAAAAAAATATAATAATATCAAATCCAAATATAATCATATTTAATTTATTATTTTAATTAAATATTTAAAATGTTAATTTTTTTTACAAAACACACTAAAATAGAATTTTGAATCTTTAAAATTTAAAATTCGGTTCCAAATTTCATAACTATGTCACGGTCTCGATAGTTGTTGGACTTATGGATACGCTCTATTTAAATACCCACTTTTCCAAATTCGATACCCTAATCAGCAATAAGGTCATCTGCATCGACCCAAATCTGTAGATAATAAAAGAGATGAAAGAAGAATAAATTTTTATTAAAGCTTTTGTGATGATGTTGTATTGTTGATACATTCTATATTCTATATTTATATTAGTACATTATTCTGTTTTAATGACAGAATAATATTTTTGACTAATATAATATTTTCTCTAAAATACAAAATCAAATCTCTAAAAGAATATAAATAATATTTTTACATAAAAAAATAAATTATCCAAGTCTTTAAGTAATATATTAATTAATTAATTAACTTAATTAATTAATTAAGATATTTCTAGCTTAATTTAATTTGGTTCCAACAAAATCAACCAATAAAAATATTTCAAAGACGTACTAAAATAAAGCTCTTACCCTGACAGGAATTGAACCTTCCTTTCAAACATTTTCATTGACATACTAAAATAAAGCTCTTAGCCTGACAGGAATTGAACCTTCCTTTCTGTTTGATAACTGATTGTCTCTACCACTGCTTGGGTCTTAGCTTCCTTTTCATATTATCGCCTCTAGCCAGATTTTTTTTTTTTTTTTTATACTCAGGTGGTACTTGTCTCTACAGCCTAAGTTGGGTGAATATTCAACATAACAAAGGACTCGTGTCAAATGTATTTGGTATTCTACACAAGGAACCTGTATTTCACGGAAGGGTTAGTTGGTTCCGTTGGTACAAAATCATTCACGCCCTACACATGCAATTCAGTATATAAACCCTGGTCATCTTTTATGGAAAAGTGACGTTTCTTGCCTTTGTTTTTGGGCTCGAAGAATTCCTATCCACCGAATTTCTAGCTTATGTGGCACTTGTTGAAAGTAATCTAAACTAATTGGTTTGAATACGTATTGTCTAGTTTATAACGTGTCTAATATCAGTTATTAGGGTAGTTATTTAGATAAGATCGAACAGTTTGTCTGTATTTTCTATATAAGAAAACAGATCCCTGTATTGATATTTGGAATGAAGTTAACATTTCCGCACTTCTTGTTTATCTCTATAAATATATATTAGTATTCTGTTAAGGTTATCTGCATTGATGTTTATCTCTGTGATTTTTCCGTTCATTTGGTATCAGAGCCTAGGGCAATCACAATGGAGGCTACCAGTTAAAAAAGGATCACTAGGATTAAGTTACCCAATGTTAACGAAGAGTAATTACACTGCTTGGTCACTAAAGATGAGAGTTTTCATGCAAGCTCATGGGATCTGGGGAGAAATTGACCCTACTAACCCAGATGCAAAGGTTGACGGAAATACAGATAAGGTGGCAATGGCTGCAATATTCCAGGCTATCCCTGAAGACATTCTACTATCGCTGGCAGACAAGAAAATAGCGAATGATGCATGAACAGCGATAGAAACAATGTGTTTAGGAGCAGAGCGTGTCAAGAAAGAAGGAGTGCAGACACTAAAAGTAGAGTTTGAGAATCTAAACATGAGGGATACAGAGATGATTGACGACTTCTCTATGAGATTAAATGGGTTGGTGGCTAATATTCGTATCTTGGGAGAAACCATTGAAGAGACCTATGTCGTGAAAAAACTACTTAGAGCAGTACCTTCCAAGTTCTTACAAATCACGTCAGCAATAGAGCAGTTTGGAGACCTAGATGTGATGTCAGTTGAAGAGACAATTGGGTCTCTAAAGGCACATGAAGAGTGGCTTCGTGGCCAAACAGAGAACACTGGAGGGCAGTTGATGCTGACGGAGGAAGAATGGAATAAACGAGAAGACAAAGAGGGGAAGCATTTATACACTAGAGAGGAGTGGATGAAAAGGACAAATTGAGGAGGAACCGATAAGTAGAGAAATCGAGGTACTGTCAATTACCAAGGTGGACGTGCAGTGCACGACATGACTAAAGTAAGATGTTGTAATTGCAGTTTTTATGGGCACTACGCAGCTGAGTGTAGAAAACCACGTAGAGAGCAAAAACAAGAGGTAAATTTGGTAGTACAAGATGAGGAACCCGCACTTCCGATGACAGAAGACAGAGAAGATAAAGACAACGAGTTATTATTGAATGAGAACAATGTGGTATTAAAACTAAACAAAGATGGAGGTACAAAAGATGATTCAAACGTGTGGTATCTAGACAATGGCGCTAGTAACCACATGACGAGAAAACGCTCAAAGTTTAAAGAATTAGATGAATGGGTAACTAGGCGTGTTAGATTTGGTGATGGTTCTACAGTGGAAATATAAGGAAAGGGCTTCGTGACGTTCAAATGCAAAAAACGAAGAGGAACTTGTCTTCAAAGAGGTGTATTATATTCTTAGTCTACGTAATAATATTGTGAGTCTTGGTCAGTTATCAGAAAGTGGAAATAAAGTGGTACTTAGTGGTGAGTACTTATTAATATACGATGACAAGATACGTCTCCTTGTGAAGGTTAAAAGATCAGCTAATAGATTGTATAAGGTTATTGGTGAAACAAGTAAATCTTTGTGCTTATTTTCTAAAATAGAGAATTTATCATGGCTATGGCATTCACGACTTGGGCATGTTAATTTTCAAGCTATGGTATTGTTATCAAAGAACAAGATGATGTATGGCCTACCGAAGATTATTCAACCAAAAGAAGTCTGTACTGGCTGTCTATTGTCAAAACAGACGAGGAAGCCATTTCTTGGTCAAGCTAATTTCCACGCAAAAGAAATGCTTGAGTTGGTACATGGAGACTTGTGTGGGCCAATTTCTCCTACAACAAAAAGAGGAAATAAATACTTCTTTCTACTAATCGATGATTTCAGCAGGGTAATGTGGATATATACGCTTGGAAGAAAAGACGAAGCACTAGAGGCATTCAAGAAATTTTGAGCTTTGGTAGAAAAAATTACAGAGAAGAGAATAAAAGTTTTGAGAACGGATAGAAGAGGTGAATTCACTTCAAAGTTATTTACTTCTTACTGTGAGGATACATGGATTAATAGGCATTTCACTGCTTCTTACTCACCGCATCAGAATGGGGTTGTCGAAAGAAGAAACAGAACAGTAGTAGCAATGATACGCAGTTTTTTGAAAGAAAAACAATTACCTTCCAGCTTTTGGGGAGAAGCTGCTCGTCATGCTGTTTACATACTAAATCGCCTAACTACTCGAGCTTTATCAGGAAAGACGCCATATGAGGTATGGACTGAAAATAAACCAAATATTGGACATATTCGAATATTTGGTTGTGTAGCACACATGAAGGTGCCTAGTGTACACACCCAGAAGCTTGACGATCGTAGTAAAATGGTAGTGTATCTAGGTAGAGAGCCCGACACAAAGGCATGTAGAGTTTACGATCCAGTCAACAGAGAATTCTTATAAGCAGAGACGTTATCTTTGAGGAGGCTCGAGGATGGGAATGGGAGTAACAACAAGAAGAAGGGTTTGTACACCCTGGTAACTTCACTATGCTCGACATACGTACATAAGAGGTGGTTGATGGTTCAGTTGAAGAAGAACCAATTACACCGAAGAATGAAAGCATTGATTCTATGGGATCACAAACAGCTGGTCCTCAACCAGATGTTGAGGACTTGAGTAGTGGCACACATTCTGCAGACTCAAGCAGTAATAATGAGAGTAATGGGAGTGAACAGCCTAGAAAATTTTGTTTACTCAATGATATTTATGATGAAACAGTTGAAGTAGAGTTAGAAGATGAGATTTTTCTACTGTGTGTTGACGAGCCTAGTAATTACGAACAAGCTATGACAGAGCCTGCATGGGTGGAAGCTATGAAAAGTGAAATTGCTGATATAGAAAAGAACAATACATAGAAATTGGTAGAGCTACCACCTGGCCATAAAGCCATAGGATGAAATGGGTCTACAAACTAAAGAGGGATAGAGATGGACATATTATCAAGCACAAAGCTAGATTTGTAGCAAAGGGTTATGTTCAACAACAAGGAATAGACTTTGAAGAGATCTTTGCCCCATTTTCTCGCTTAGAAACGGTAACATTAGTGTTAGCGCTTGCCGCCAAGAATGACTGGGAAATGCATCAATTGGATGTAAAATCCGCATTTCTTAACGGGGATTTACAAGAAGTTGTCTATGTGTGTCAACCTGAGGGTTTTGTAAAAAAGGGTAAGGATATAAGTTGGTGAAGGCTCTATATGGGTTAAGGCAGGCGCCACGGGCTTGGTATGCCAAGTTAAGTAAATGTCTTGAAGAGTTGGGCTTCACTAAGTGCCCATATGAACAGGCATTATATACAAGGAGGGAAGGTAATGAAGTTCTGATTATTGAAGTATATGTCGATGATCTATTGGTCACAGGGACTAGTGTCGCAAACATTAATAAGTTTAAGAGGAAAATGAGTGCGGAATTTGAGATGAGTGATCTCGGGAGATTATCTTACTATCTGGGTATCGAAGTCAGTCAGTGGCAGGGATATATTGACCTTAAACAAGCAAGTTATGCTAAGAAGTTACTTGACAAAGCTGGTATAAGGTCGTGCAATGCCGTAAAGTATCATATAGAGCCAAAAATACAGATTGATAAAGATGAAAAGGGGAAGGCAGTGAACTCCACGAAATTTAAGAGCTTAATTGGTGGGTTGAGGTATTTGGTTCATACTCGTCCGGATATTGCTTACTCTGTTGGTGTAGTTAGCAGGTACATGGAAAGACCTACTGAATTGCATATGAATGAAGTTAAACGTATCTTGCATTACGTGAAAGGAACTATCAACTTTGGGTTAGTATATTCAAGTGGGTGTGTAAATTATTTAATGTCCGGCTACTCAGATAGCGACCTAGCTGGTAATCTTGAGGATAGAAAAAGCACAGGTGGCATGGCTTTCTACTTGAATGGGAGTTTAATTACTTGGGTCTCACAAAAGCAGCGGTGTGTGGCGTTTTCATCATGCGAAGCTGAATTCATGGCTGCTACAACGACAGCATGTCAAGGTGTGTGGTTGAGAAAGTTACTTAGTCAAATAACTGATGTAAAGCACTCTCTAGTCGTGATATATATAGACAATCGTTCTGCGATTGATTTGACAAAAAATCTAGTTTTCCATGGAAGAAGTAAAAATCCAATGTTCAGAAGGAGTTTAACTTACAGGGGAGAATATTGGAAGTAATCTAAACTAGTTGGTTTGAATACACATACTCTAGTTTATGACGTGTCTAATATCAGTTATTAGGGTAGTTATTTAGATAAGATCGAACAATTTGTCTCTATATTCTTATAAGAAAATAGACCCATGTATTGATATTTGGAATGAAGTTAACATTTCCGCACTTCTTGTTTATCTCTATAAATATAAATTAGTCCGTCTGTTAAGGTTATCTGCATTGCTGTTTATCTCTGGGATTTTTCCCTTCAGTACTAACAATCTTTTGGCTTTCTTATATTAAACATGGATAGATCACATAACGCATATGCTTCTAGAGATCCTTATGAACATTTTGTGTACCTCATTCTCAACCTTCTGAATTTCATTCTGAATGCATTTTAGTGAGTTATCTAAGCGTTGTTATATTCATTATCTAGTTTAGATCATAGCTAACACCAATTTTTTAATTGACAACATATGTTAGAGACTAGAAGAGTTGTGGGCGATGCATTCTCTTCCAGTCTACCTGTGGCCTCATAGAAGGGAGATCGCTTCTTGGTTAGCTATTCAAAGGGTTACGGATTAACAGTTGACTGTATCTTTCTTAAGCACCAATGCGAGCTTCAAACTGAGGATACTTTAATTCCCAAAGCTTGTGTCTTGATCGGTCATGTCCGGTTCGGGTTCCGGTTTGGTCCGATTTCGATTTGGTCCAATTTCGATTCGGTCCAAATTTGATGCGGTTCCGTGTTGGTTTGTTTCAGTTTGGTCCGTTATCGGTTCGGTTTTGGTTTGCAAGTCTATTATTAAAAAAAATCCAATTACAAAGTTTAGAAGTTAATTTTTGATTTTTTATTTAGTCCTAACTAATGATTTCGGTGATATGATGTATAAAAAATCAATGTAAAAAAACAGTCGGCTCTAACGGTTTTATCAGTTCGATTCTGTATCTGTTCTGCCGGTTTTATCAGTTTTAGCGGTTCGGTTCCATATCGGTTCTATCGATTCGCTTCCAAATTGGTTCTACTGGTTTATTGGTTCAGTTAAGTATCGGTTTTATCGTTTCAGTTCCTTATCGATTTAGGTTTTCAGAATGGAACGACGAACAAAACCGTTAAGGTTCAGTCCGGTTCCCAGTCCAGTTCTTACCGGTTCGGTTCGGGTCCGGTTTGTAGTTCTCAAAAACCATTAACAACCCTAATCATAACCCAGTAAAATGATAAGTCAATTTACATTTTGAATTATTAGTTGGGGCTTAAGTGTTGAGATTGAAATCCTCTTTTTCATCTCGGTTATCAGAATTTCAATAACGTCTTTTTTTCTTCATAGGTCTGAATCAGTTAATTACGTAATTTAATTAACTTGATTAATTTTATTATATTTTTATTATTGGACTATCCTGCGATAATGACCAAATATACGTATTTCAATATTTGCTCCAAATTATAGAGATCCATATTTATATTAATTTAAATATACTCCAACGTAAACGTTATAGCTATTTGTATGTGCATTAGATATTGAGGTTTTGGTTGCTGAACTAGCTAGTTTTATTGCATAAATCATAACTCTTATTTTATTTTTGATTGAGAAAGAAATGGTTGCCTATTTAATATTTTATTAATTTGATAAATAAGAGAAGCTCTAAATGTGGAGGCCTTGATCATAGTCACATAATTAATTTTAGAGAGTCGCCATATTTGTTTAGTAGCTTAAAACATAAATATTTCAAGCTCTTTGAATTCAACCTAAAGAGAGCGGTTGATGATATCATTATAATTATAGGATTTGTTTTCCATAGATTATTCCAATTACGACTTTGATATACCCTTTGGAGTCTCTGATAATTGCACTACATGTATCTTCCCCAAATTGTGAGAAAGAGACATCAATATTTAATTTGAGCCTTGGATCAGCAGGTGGGGACCAATGTATAGCTATTAGCTTCCTAAAGTGTTTGAAAGAATATTTTTCATTAGCCGAACAGTTTATTTTAAGAAGATATGTCATGTTCGGCTTTAGAATATCATGTTTGACTTGAAAATGATAGCATTATCAGAGTTCTTCTGATGACTGAACTTCATGTTATTTCATATTCTTGTTATGTGAGTCAATGACATATTTTTGTCTATGTGAAGGCTGAAGATGTTGCAATTACGGCTTTATTTTTCATACAGTCTTCCAATTACGGCTTTGATATACCCTTTGGAGTCTCTGATCCACTACCTGTATCTTCCCCAAATTGTGAGAAAGAGACATCAATATTTAATTTGAGCCTTGGATCAGCAGGTGGGGACCAATATATAACTGTTAGCTTCCTAGAGTATTTGAAAGAAGATTTGTCATTAGCCTAGTAGTTTATTTTAAGAAGATTTGTCATGTTCGGCTTTTGAATATCATGTTTGAATTGAAAAATGATAGCATTAGCAGAGTTCTTCTCATGACTGAACTTAATATTATTTCATATTCTTGTTATGTGAGTCAATGTCATATTTATGCCTATGTGAAGGTTGAAGATGTTGAAGAAGAACTTCTAGACATGTCAAAAGGTGTTACATAAAACAAACATATGATTAATTGATTCGATACTTTCACAATGTTGGAATTTGGATGCTAATGATATGTTCTTTTGTTAAAGGATTGTATTAACAGATACCCAATTACGGAGAAGCCTCCATTGGAGAAATGAGAACATCTTAGGTGTGACATTATTCCAAGCTCTCGGGTAGATCATAGATATTGTTTCTTTATTTCTCAATTCATTCCATGTATGTTTAGTGCATAAATCCCTAGAATCATTGGTTGTCCATTGAATTTATCCTCCACAAATTATTTGTTTGATAGCTTGATAATTATGTTAAAATGTGAATGAGTAACTGATGAGTATAACTTATCAAGATCCCAACTACCATGAGTTTAGAAGATTTGGACTTATCTTTAATGTACCAAGTTGTATCATTAACTCATGTTAGATTAATTATTGGTTTTTTATTCAACCAACGATCTAGCCAGAATTCACATTCACCCTGACCAGGAGACCGAGAAATAAACCCCTCAACAATGTTTCCAACATCAATTAATCTCTTCAATATTTAGGATATTTTCCTAGTTAATTACACTTTTATATGATAAGAATTAGAGCAATAACTGCTATGCATGAATTTTTCCCATGAACTTTTATTCTCTCTGAATTGTACCATAGCTTACAAGAATATGTAAGTTGAATATCTTCAATTTAATCCACCTTATGTGTATATTTTACTCAGCTTACTCCAGCTACACCAAGCTATAGCTCTAGGATTGTGTGTTGTGCCCTAAAGATATCTGCTATATATTTATTCAAGCTTTCGAATGATAGAGTTGGGTAGGAGAGAGTTTTGAAGATGAAAGTTAGGGATGACTAACATAACGAACTGAATAAATGTTCATATTCATCCAAAAGGATAGAAGGTATGCCCCGTTAATGATTTTTCCTTCTGAGTTTAATAACTAGATCTTCATAATTAAAGGTTGTGCATCTATGGTGAATATTTGATCCCAAGTATTTCAATGGATATATGCATAGTTTGAATCGAGTTAGCTGTTGTATGTACTTTGATCTAGTAGTTGTTACTGATGTAGAAAGGATGAAGGTTGATTTATATGTATTGATCAGTTTTCTACTTTACTCATCATACTTGATAATAAAGTTGTAGATTTTGTTGATACTAGATTTTGATCCATTAGAAAAGATGATTATATCCTCAACAAAAGCCAAACAAGGAACCATAAGATTACTAGCAGTTTTGTCTCATATTAGGATTATTTTGGAACAATTATACGAGTCCTCTTATCAGAAGTTCCTTAACCAAAATTAAAAGACTATGGGATATGAGATCCCCTTGTCTGATTCCATTAGATGATTTGAAATATATTTTAGCTTCACCATTGATGATGACAAAAAATCTCACCTTATTGATTGAGTTTTTAATCGAGTCAGCGAACCTGCAATCAAAACCAAAGAGAATGATAATTTGAATGATAAAATGAATTGAAACTCTATCAAATGCTTTGGACAAGTCTAATGTAAAATAAGATTTCCTCCTCCACTTTTCCTATTGATGTCATATGCAATTTTCTTAGTGCGGAGAATGTTCTCTTGAATACTTCTATCCCTTAAAAAGCCATTATGTTCAACAAAAATTAATTTAGGTAGAAAAATCAAAATTCTATCATTAAGAATTCTGGACATTATCCTATTGAACACATTACACATACTAATAGGTTTGTAGTTATTCCATGTTTTAGAGTCATTTTTTAGGAATTAAGAAAATTTATGTGGCATAAATCCTATTTAGGACATGCTCCCCATTGAAGAAGACTCTTATTGTAGAGTATAGATCTTTAGGAATAATATTCCAACATTTCTGGTAAAATTTGGTATTAAAACCATCTACACCAACAATGTTAGAGGAATAGTCATTAACATGCATTTATCTTCAACTGAAACCAATCTAGGAATGATGGATTGAATTTATGATTCAACAGTGGTTCATTGCCAATGCTTCCAAATTATGCAAATCCTGAATCCAATTGTTGCTTTCTTGAATTTTAACAATTTTGTTCCTTCTCTATTTCTGCTTAACATATTGTGATATGGCGATGTACTCCTATCACCATGTTTTTCCAACTGATGTTATGTTTTTGTTCTCAATATATTCTCTCTCTAACGAGTAATTGTAGATGAATTGCTTTTGCTTTAACAAGATCGAGTATGCTCTCTTGTGTGTTAGAATCTATGAAGCATGATACATAATTTATACTTCTTAGGCATATAGAGAAGCAAGAGATTTGTTCAAAGGGATACAAAATTGAGTTAAAATAATCCATTATAATTTATTTATTTATTTAATAGATCAGCAAGAACTGTTAGGCTGCTCCACAGAGAAATTATAAGATCCCTTGTATATTTTGCATATATTATAAAGACCATAAACTATTTTCCAAGATTTGAATGGTTAACGTTGACATGAAGTAGTTGATCATGGTCAAGAAGTGGATGAATAATAAATTAATTATTCTAAAATACCCAGATCTTATTTGAAATATTAGACATTGCATTAAAAATCTCAGGATTTGAGTAGTTTTGTTCAGCTAAGAATTTGATATCATCGATTCTTTAATTTAAAAAAATTTAATCTTCTCAGATCTTAGTAATTATTTTAGTCTTCTCCTTGTAGATTTATTTCCACTCCCTCTTACGTTCCAACAAAGAGTTGATAAAGTCTTTAGATGAGCCGGTTTGAGGTGTGCCAGTCCATCTGGTTTGAACTGCTTTGGTTTTGTCAATTCCAGATATGCTGATTGTTTTAGAATTTTTTACTTTATTCAGTAATTTTTTGAAGATCTTTTCATCTTTACTAGTGAATTTAGGAAATAAAGGAAGACTCCTTAAGAGGTGAGGCATATGCGAGAGAACATATGTATTCTTTTTCAGATTATTTGTAGAAGTTAGTATGACTCTAGCTTCCAAAGAATGTATTGCCTCATTGATTTCGTTCATGAATTATTAACTTCTCTTTGAAGTGGATCAGTTGAATATCTGTGGGATATTTTGTTCCTTGTGTACTATTGGTTGATACTATTAAAAATATTCTCCATTGGTTGTGCTCCTGAATCTTGAATTGTAGAAGTGGATTTGTGTTCAATTATTATTTCTCTGGAATATCTTTATTTTATGGAGAAGTAGGCTTCTTAACAACAACTTATTTCATTTTGGGAATCCAAACTTCTGTATATTTTTTTATGAACATTGTTTTTGGTTGTCTGATTAAAATATTTCTCTTCAACTTGAATCAGATTGTCTTGTTTAGCTTTCTACAACTTTTAGTATTGTGACCCATGTGAAAACACTCAAAAAAATAATTTGGTTTATCCCCATATGTAACCTTGATTTAGAATCCTTCAGCATTTCCAAAGGTGATCCATATTCTATTAGAAAGACTCTTTCATGGATCCAATTCAACCCAGACCTTACAACAGTTGTACTTTACCTAGTTTTTTTATTGGAACCCAAGTATCAATAGGATTGCCTACGGATTTGGCTAGGGTTCCGATTGTATTTGAAATGTATAGGTAATAAGGTATGTTATTGAAGGTTATCCAAATAGGCGTGACTGAAGATTCATTTATTTGATGGAAATTAGAGGTCCACTTAAGAATAGGCATTGTATGTTTTCCCACTGTCTAAACAAATCTTCTCAAGATTCTTTTAATTTCTTCATGTAAGTCCAATTCTATCATTAAATGTCGACGATCCCAAAGATCCAGGCTTAATTTGCCTTTGAAATTCAGAGATTCATTGACTCCTTCATGAGTTTATCTTGATTCTGGAAGTCTACCGAGTGTAGTCTTCTTGATTCTGATTTTTAATATTTTTATGAAGAATAATATTAGGATTAACTCTGACTATATCAGAAAAACTCTTCATTTATGTTTGTTGATCTACTATTGATCTCATTTGATGGTTGGATTATTGTTCAAAGATAGGATTTGATATTAATGGTGAATATGGAATGCTAGATGAAGAATTCCTTATGTGTATTGATGGATATAATTGGCTGAGATGAGGGAATTTTTCTGGAGAGTCATCTTGATTTTCAGCATTTATCGATTGATGAAGCATTGTCTGTTTAGTTTGTTGAATATTTAGTGAGGACGTTGATATCTTCTTGGAATATTCAATTTGTTGTTGCTGATGTAGGATATGAGGCTCAACATTGGAGGGATGTTGCTTCTAATGTTCCATGATCAAAATGATTGATTCTTCATTCAAGATTATCAAGAGTTGGTTTCTTGAGAGAGAAGCTAAGTGTCATATATATATATATTAGATTCAAATTTAATTTCAATTAAGTAAGAATCTATATTTATGATTATGTCCCACATTCATCGAGCATGGATTAAAAGAGAAATCATGTATGGAATGCATAATCGTTTTCCTCCCACACTATATGCTTCTTTCCACGTCTACTTATTTGAAATACTCTAATTTTTACATATGTCTTCTTATAGTCACTTGAAATACTTAAATTTATATTATAATATTGTTGATGCATGACTATACATATGTTATATCTAAAACGTAATTCTGCTGCGTCATTTTGCAGTTTACTAAAAGTAAAACTAAAACTTAGATTGATGTAGTAGTGCCAATATTAATTATAGTTCTATTAGTTTGATTTAAGGCACTACCAAAACTACTAGGTTATTAGTTTGATTTTAGGCACTATAAATCATAGCAAGAGTAAGAGAAGACCGCTAAACTTAAACAAGGAATATGCTGACAAATTGTTTGGTTTGTATTATAAAAGCATTAGACTAATGCAATAATTCTTATATTGTTTTGTCTTTACATGAACAAGTATATATCTTTGTTGTTTTAATGTGTTTAGTTATTATGTTGACAACAAATTTACAACAAAAATTGTACTACATAATCCATATTCTTTTGAGTCACATTTGAAATAAATACCGGTTCCAATTGATATATGGTTAGCGGTCGCGCAGACGCATCACGTGATTCTCGTTACAAATTTGTTGTAAAAATCATATTGCAATGGATTAGTGACGAATTTGACATTTTCCAATCCATTGTAAAATGTGATTTATCAAGTAGTACATGTTGGAGTGGATGATTGTAACATTTGTAACTTCTTCATCTTTTGGTTTATAGTGTGTTTTGACTATTATATTTTCTTGTATGAGAAAAGTAGGATCTGCCGCTTTGAGAGGATCTGTTTTTGTATGAGATCTCACGTAATTTGTGATCCATTTCAAAAGTATAAACGTATGAAGATCTTTTTTTGGAATCTATCATGGAAATTAAACGAAAAATGAGACTCGTTTGTTATTGTTAGACAACACTAAAAGAGCGTTTGAGGACTCTTGCTTTGCTGGTAGGTCAATAACATGGTAGGCGATAAAAAATATGGTGATGTAGAGTGGTCGATATAGATGATCCTTTTGCTCCATTCATGTAATATGTCTTTGAACGTTTAGAAACATAGACATATTTGAATCTCTAAGGGATATGTTGAATTTGAGATGAACATCATGATTTTGCTCCCAGTGCAAAAGGTGGTGAGGATTGTTCTGATGACTACATTTTGATACTGGAAAAATCTTGTGTAAAAAAATGAGTTTTGTTATGATTGATAACGTGTTACTCTCATGGTCTCTTAAGACTATACGGACAACTCCAAGATTGAAATGTGTCTAACTTTTTAGTTTTCATCATGTAATAAAGTCTTCTTTTATTTCAAAAATAACATAATGTTCGGTTATAGTCGCATGTAATACATACTAGCCCGATCTAGAAGATTGGATATATTCTCTTTAGTTCTACTAAAGTTCGAATATTTTTTTATCAAAAAGTCATTTAAAAAAAATATACGAATAACCTTGAAAATTTATTAACTTTGATAGTTTTAATTTTTTTTATTTAACGTAAATATGAGATTTGAATAACTCATTATTGTTAAATATTTACTGATCTTGTATTTTATATATAAGTATGCTTGAATAATCTGAACACTTAACCAAATAAAAAAAACATAATAATTTGTCAAGCAGTGACAACAACCAAATACTCGATCAACCAGGCATTCGGTGACGCACTCCGTTGTAACATATGCTATAAATCACTAATGGTAGAGGTGGAAAATCTGACAGTCTAGTACATCTCACTATCCATTTAACACATTCTGGGATATGACGTGATAGATTATCATGCATGACAAAGTTTTTGCATGACATGATGTCACGTGACAAATTATCATGCATGACAGATACACACGTGACAAACTCTCATACATGATAGCCTCAATGTGATAAACATGATAGTTGTGCATTGCATAACATGACAAATGCATGATAGCCGTCTCATGCATGATAGTCGTATGCGATAATTTATTCTAATATAAATAATTAAGATATGTAAATATTTGTAATATTTATTTGATAATTTTTGTAATTATATGAAAATATTATAAATATTTTATTTCAAATATTCCAAAAAATATATTTATAATATCTAACTATTAGATATTTGATATTTTGTATTTATATTTAGACACGTTTTTTTATATATTTACTAAAAATTAATTTGTATGCGCTAATTTATAAAAATGTCAACAATTACGATATGTATGTATATCACAAAGGAAATACTTTATATTTTTTGTAATTATATTTAGATATTATAAATAGTTTATTTTTAATATTCCAAAAAAATTATTTATAATATCTAATTATTAGATATTTGATATATTTTATATTTATTTTTAGATTTATTTTATATGTTTTTTAAATATTAATTTGTAATATATATCATAATTGACATATATATCATAATTGGAATATTTGATATTTTTTACTTATATTAGATATTATAAATAGTTTATTTGACATATTTCATAAAATTATTAATAATATCTAACTATTAGATATTTGATATATTTTTATATTTTTTACATATATTTTATATGTTTATTAAAATTAATTCGTATGCGCTAATTTGTTCGAAGGTCAACAAATACTATATGTATATCATAAATGAAATAATTGTATATTTTTTATAATTATATAAATAACAAAATAAAATTTGAAAGATAATTAATTAATAAAAAAATAAAAATAAAATATTAATATAAGTAAAACGAAATAATTGATTAATTGAACCAAAAAAAAGTTGTTTAATGAAAAAATAGAAAAATAATACAATGAAAATGCTTAATATAATCGGATATAAAAAACCTAAAGAGCTTGATATTCATAGGTGAAAGGTTTTGGTAATGGGTGTGGAGTAGGATAAAGTTCAACCTCCATATGGTACCCAAACCCTTCCAAATTCATTTTGTACATCATGTGCCATATGTACTCTTTTATTCAAGTAAGTCGGCCTGTTATTCATTATGTCACTGCTCGTGTTGATTATATCACTCGTCGTGTTGGCCATGCCAATTCTCTTGATAATTATGTTATTTATCTTGTTCATTATGCGCCCATTCAGAATATTGGCGATTAGAAAGTTGTTGTTGTTAAGGAGAACTACCCGTGTTGGATGCAGTCGGCTGATGCGTGGCCTTGCTTATGGAATTTATGAGGTGGACAAGGTGGTCTCATAACACCGTTATGCTATAAACTTTATCAAATATAAGCTAATTTTTTTTGATAAATATTAAATGATAATGAGATAACAAAACCATGTTTAGTATTGACAGTAATAAAACATTGAGCCTTTATGGCTACAACTCTTGTTTCGATAAGTCTTCATGAGTTACCATTGGAATGGACTTTTATAAATCTGTCCATCATTTTTTCATCCACAGTCACATGGACTCTAGATGGAACAAAACTCTCATCGCCCTTATCCTAAAACCAACAAACTATTCTCCCTGCTGCGATGTTAGACCCATTATATGTTGTAATGTTATTTACAAAGTTATTTAAAAAATCTTTACTGATAAAATTAAAGATTCCCCCTCTCACTAATTGACCCATCCAAATTGACCTTTATTCTATGATGCAGTATATCCGAAGATATTGTCTTCTCTCATAAGCTGCTCCACACATATAACACCAACAAAAAACATTCTCGAACGACTGTTAAAATTTCTCTTATAAAAGCCTTCGGTAATGGTCGTAGACGTCTCCTTTTGGATGTCCTCTATGTCATGAACTTTCCCGATTAAACAATTGGTTGGATCATCCAGTAATCCCTATCTCTTACATCATTGATATGAACGGGGACTCATTTGGTTCCTTACAAGGTAAAATAAGCCTCCAATTATTATCACCTCTTTCATCCTTATCCTTAGTATGCAAGTCATCTTGAGTATTCTCAAAGAGAAAAGTAAACACCCTTCTTTAAATTTCTATTGGAAGTATCATAAGTGACAAAAATTACACAAATTGTGTAATTACGATATTGAACTTACTATACTTTACAATAAGCTCAAAATATTTAATATTTGATTTGCAAATGACTTAACGATTTTATGATGTGCTAACAAGTACTCCATCAAACTTGTCAAATAAGGCCTCGATAAATTAGACATCCTCGCGGGTCTCCTTCTCAATCTCAATAAGAGCCAAATCTTCATCTCTGGAGTGCGCGAATCGATCTAACATTCCATCATTGGGCTTTGAGAAAGGTTCTCTTCCTGTACGTTATTTAGGCATCCCACTTATCACATCTTGGTTTTCCTACAATGACTATATTCCTTTGTTAAAAAAAATCATTAGTCGTATCAACTCTTAGACCTCCAAGCACCCCTCCTATGTTGGGAGACTCGAATGAATTAAGGAAATATTTCCATTAAAAAGTTTATTGGTCTTATGTGTTTATCATCCATGTTTGTATCCTTAAAGACATTCCCTAACTATTTCATAGATTTCTCTGGTCGGGCCCCGAGATGCAAATCTTTGGTTCAAAGTTGAATGGTATAACGTTACATTACCCTCACATGCAGACAACCTAGAGATTTTAGACCTCATCGTCTGGAATTAGGCAGCCGTCTTCAAGAATGTTTGATCCATTTTGAGCGTTAAATCATCCTCAAATTGGTGTGACTGGATACTTACAAAAAAGGTAAAAGATAATAGCATATGGATAGTCCCTATTGGGTCTTCTCCTGGATGAAAGTGGAGAAAAATCATCAACTTAAGGCCTCTTGCCGCCAAACTCTACAAGGATAATGTTCAACGCCATTTTCATTTCCGTCTTATTTGACCCTTGGTTTTTTCAAACTCTTTAGTTGACCAATATGGTCATAATATAATACGTTATGCTAAAATGCGTACCAATAACATGATTTTTAACATCATCAACAACGGATCTTGGAACTTGCCCAACCATCTTCGATTTGTCAGAAGATCTCATCCATCCAATCTGCATGAATTTGGTAACACTATTAGTCTTCTCCCTACCCCCTCAAGCATGGAGGATGTTACAATCTGGATCATAAACTAGAACAATTATAATTTTACTATTAGTATTACTTATCATCACATTCGACCCTCTGCACCTCAAGCCCTATTAGCCAATCTCGTATGGAACAAATACTACATTCCAAAATATTCCTTCAACGTCTGGCTAGCCGTCCAAAAGAAGCTCACCGCCATAATTAAACTTCTCGCTTGGGGATATAACATAGTTTCCAACTATGCTTTATGCAATAGCTTTCCGGAATCCACCAATCACATCCTAATGAATTGCCCATTATCCTAGCTCATTTGGGAGGCTTCATCCAGGAAGCTTAGGTTCTATCCTCCTACCTCCAATTGGCCCTTTTGACTAGACAATGCCAGCGCTGGGATCTCTTCTTCTAACGGTTTGGATCATTTTTGGCACCATTCGTTCTTTGTGGTGGTCTACCATATATGGCATGAGAGAAATGTTAGGATAGTTACGAACTCCTCATCGTTTGGTTTGAAAATCTCCCATCTTATTATTTTGGATTTATGTTACAGATTTCATGGCACGAAGATACTTTGGTCGAGTTAATTATTACTAATTTTTTTTATTGTTATTTTCATTTTTTGGATTGTTTCACGTCACTTGCTCTTTACTGTTAACGAAAACACCCTAACACTTATATGACAAAGTAGTAAACTTTTATTTATTTTCAAAGAAGAATATGATCTATTACATTAATTTAGATCCCTATATATACGGTCTTGGGCAGTTACAACATTAACTATTACGTAGACTCATTTATTTTACACGTGGACCATATTTGTTATTAATGGTCCTAAATTATCGGCCATTATTAGGGAGATATGGTCTTCGTGGTTTGACTGAATTAATGGGATTCGATTGTTAATAATGTTGACTGTTTCATGGTTTTTTTGCTTCATCCATACGCACTCGGCAAGGCAAAATGCTCCTCGGTGACCCTTGAAGATGATTGTATAGGGCACTTCCCATATAAGGCCTAATTTTCATGAATTTTGATCTCCAACTCCTTGAAAAAACTTTTTCATAACGAGGTCGCCGACTTGCAGCATCTTTGGTCAAAGTTTAGAATTAAAACGCCCTCACATTGAGCGTTTGTAATGCTCAGCTCGCGTACGTGCATGGTCTTGTGTTTTTTCAATTAGGTTGACGTCTATTGTTCGATTAGCCTCGCTATATTCCTTTGAATAATTTGAAATTTAAGACTTTGGATTATAACCTCTGCGGGCACCACAACCTCAGATCCGTACACAAGAGAGAATTTTATTTCACCGGTGGTGACGCGAGGAGTGGTTCGGTAAGCCCATAGGACCTCAGCTAGTTTATCCCGCCAATTACCTTTTCATCAGTGTAGCTTCTTTTTTATTCCATCGAGGATAGTACGGTTGGTAACCTCTATTTTGTCATTGGCTTGTGGGTAATATGGGGTGAAGAAGTGTTGAGTGATGCCAAAACATTTGCAAACGGTAGAGAACACTGAGTTTTGGAACTGAGGCCCATTATCTCCCATTAATATTTGGGGAATTCCAAAATATGTTGAGATTTGATGGTGTATAAAGTCGCATATCTCCTAAGCATTAGTTCTGAATAGTGCATAGCCTTCTATCCATTCTATCAAATAGTCTACCGCGACCACTATGTACTACCTTTTTTGGTAGCTATCGACAGGGGTCTTACGAGGTCGATGCCCCATTTTTTGAACATGCAGGGTAAGAGGATGGCTGCCATGGCTTCGCCTGGTAAATGTCCAGTATTGGCGTATTGCTGGCAAGCATGGTATTGCTATATGATTTTCTCTGCATCAGCGGCCAACTTTAGCCAATATTACCCAGCAAGTAGAAATTTGCGAATAAGAGTTCTATGGCCTCAGTGTTCCAGCCTCTCTGGAATGTAGATCATGGAGAATTATGGTAGCTTCTTTATTATCAAAGCAGCGCAATAATGGCCGAGTCAAACCTTTTCAATATAAAACCCCATCGAGTATGCAATATTTGGTGGCTCGAACCTGTAGTACTCACACGAGGGCTTTATCCGATGATAATGTTATATGGTGAGGTAGATTAGATATTGGTTCCTCCAATATGTGGAACCGTTGATTGAACACACCATGGTCGGTTGTAGATAATGGGCAGTACTAGGGTGTTCTTGGGTAACTAAAAGTGGGTGTTCTGCCGCCATGACCGCTTTTGCCAAGGAATCTGCTATGGAATTTGCAAGTCGGGGTACTTTCTCATAGTGAACATCATGGAATTCAGCTTCGCACTCTTTTAGGATTGTAAGATAGGTTCGGGTTCCTTCCTATTTTGCATCATATACTCACTTAGCCTGATTTGTAACAAATTATGAATCTGATTGTACCTGAAGTGTGGTGGTTCCATAGATGCGAGCCAATCACATGCCCCATATGACTGCTTCATACACTGCCTTGTTGTTTGTTGTTGGGAAGTCAAAGCGGATTTCTTGTTTGATATGCTCTCTTGTTGGTGACCTAAGGATAATACCCGCTCATCCCCTAGAGTCGCTCAAAGCCCCATCAACCTCTAATCCCCACATTTATTCGTCGTTGGTGGTGTTAGACCCTCCATCCAGCAGCTGAGATATTGAAAACTCAGTTACGAAGTTCGCTACAGCTTGTCCCTTGATCATCATGGGAGGTTCCAATTTGATGTCGTATTCGCCAAGTTCAACCGACCACTTAGTAAGGCGTCCTGAAACGTCTAATTTTTGAAATATGTTACGCAAGGGAAAGAATGTGCAGATGGTGATGGTATGGCCTTAAAAATACAGTCGCATTTTACGTGTCGCCACTACCAATTCCAAAACAAGATTCTCCAGGTTCAGGTATCGTGTCATGGCGTCTGCTAAGGTTTTTCTCGTGTAGTAAATAGGGTGTTGAAAACCCTCTTCTTCTCTGAGGATTACTGTACTAACAGAAAATTTGGGGATCGATAAATAAAGGTATTGTTGCTCCCCTGGTATTAGGGCCCATAAAATTTCAGGTGAGGTAAGGTACGTGTTTAGAGCGATGCCGCATCGCAATCTACATTCTAATCGAATTTATTTGCTCCACTTAGGACTTCGAAAAGAGGGTGAGTTTGGCCAGAAGGTTTTGAGATAAAACGAGAGAGAGGCGAAAGACATCTAGTATGGCATTGAACTTCCTTAATGTTCTTGGGCGGATTCATTTGATCCAATACTTGTAATTGAGCTGGGTCAGCCTCTATTTCTTTTTGGGTGACCATATAACCGAAAAACTTCCTTGTTCATACACAAAAATAACATTTCAAAGCATTTAACTTCAAATTATACTTACGTAGGACAGTGAAAATATTGTTCAACACTTTTAAATGTTGTTCCAGGGTATTAGTTTTGACGATCATGTCGTTGATATAAGCTTTCATGCAATGTCCTAGTTGTTCCTTGAAGATCTGAAATATCAGGAGCTCATAGGTTGAGTCGACGTTTTTCAATCCAAAGGGAATAACCATGTAGCAGTATAGTCCTCGTTCTATTTGAAATGTTGTATGTTCCTCATCGTTCCAAAACGACATCTATAAACGACATCTATTCATAGCCCGAGGCACAGTCTACTAATTGGTCGATTCGAGGGAGGGAAAAAGCATCTTTGGGGAAATCTTGGATTAAATTAGTGTTATCGACGCACATGCGAAACTGTCCTCCCTTTTTTTTCTAAGATAGGGTTTGCAATCGACACCGGATACCTAGCTCTGCGGATGTGCCCAAGGTTTAATAACATGGTTACTTTAATATTTATCGCTTCTTGCTTCTTAGTGGAGAAAAGATCTGCGTTTTTGTCGTACGGGTTTTGGCGGACTTATCAATTGTCAATGCGTGACTGATTACTGCAGGACGCACCCTGGTAACATCCATGGATGCCCACACAAAAATATCTAAGTGATGTTGTAACAATGCAATCAAAGAATTTTTATAACTTGGATCCAAAGAAGCACCAATACGAAGGAGGCGTCCTAGCACTAACATTACTTTTTGAGCATCCTCCGAGTCAGCAACCTGCTGCTCATCCTCATGTGGGTCGTCCATTGGGTCAGGCGAGAGAAAGCTTGGCTGTGTATTTGTTTCCCCTTCGCCTTTTAATTATTATTGAACTAACTTATTCAGATCCACAATCACCGAGTAACAGGTTCGGGATACTCCTCACAACATTACCAACGTGATACTTGATGCATTGGTGGAAAGTGCATGGGGGTTGCTTTGATTATGTTAAACCATGGCCTCCTAATCATGGCATGGTAAGACCTTGGTGCGTTTGAGATCATGAAGAAGGTTTTTAATTCCTTCTTTGTATCCGCATGCCCGATTTTGACCATGAGTTGGACTTCACCCATAAATTGAGACGTTTTTACTTTATACCCGTTCATAGTGCGTTGTGTTGGTTTATATGGAGGAACTCCCAGCATTCGATCATAGCTTTCTTTGAAAATTATTTTTTGGGGGAGCTGCCCCCATCTACCAATACCTTAGTTACCATTAGGGATATGATGTCTACAGTTATTATCAGCGTGTCTTCATGTGGGGTGGAAATTCTCCTGAGGTCGTCGGCGTTGAATGTCAGTTCGGCCACCTAGACCGTATAATCATTGTAAGACGAACAACCCACTAAGATCACGTGTTGGTCCTCTTTAGCCCGTTTCCTAGCTTGTTGATCGGCCTCTGTCAGGGTCCTACCTCTAGATATGGTGAACATTGATTGTTAATTTCATGAGCCTACATATTTGTCCTCCGTTTGATGGTCCAACTCGTCCATGTAGGGTTCTTCCTCTTTGTTATTTTTTAGGTCGTGCTCTTGTTGTCGCACAAATTGGATTAACACACTATTGTCGACTAACCTTTGAATTTCTTCTTTCAGTTGCCAACAGTCATTCGTTTCGTGTACGTGCTCATATGAAATGTGCAAAAATTCATGGTGGATCTTTTATAGCTTGGGGCTGACATGATTTGTGGGGATCGGTATCGTACCCTATCTATGGTGTGGTCGTAGATGGCGAAAATAGTCTCTGTGAGCGGGGTTAATTGCTGAGCAGGATTTTCGTATTCTATAGGGTGCTGGTTGCTTTTATTCCTTAGGAAATCTTTTCAGGGTCCATCAGAATTCCTTAGGTTTCTCTGTGGGGTCCCTTCGTCGGCCTTTCTTCTGTCATACGTAGATGCTCTCTTGTCTATCAGAATCCCTTAGGGTTATCTGGGGAGCTTATTTTAGTCGCATTGTCCACGTTAATAAACTGGTCAGCTCGAGCCAAAATATCTCATATCTTGTCACACAGGAACATGAATAGGTCGGTCTACTGCTTGCCTTGCCTATCGAGCCCCCTCTTTAAGGAAGCCACTTCCATGTTTTCTACTAAGTCTGGAAGCTTGTTCATCGCGTGGACAAATCTCTTAATATATTATTTTAAAGGCTCTCCCCTCTTTTGGTAGAGATCCATGATGGAGTCAGAATAAAAGCATCTATTTGTTACTTACAAATTTGTTCCTAAACACGCTCCACAATCCTGCAAAATCGCTTATAGAACCCTTAGATAAGCTACTGAACCATCATACTATTGCATTGCATTTGAGGGTCATAGATAGGACTCGACATAGCATGGCGTCGTCCGGGTCGAAGGCCAACATCATATTCCGTAAATGCTCTAGATGTCTTTCTGACTCGCCAGAGCCATCATAGGTCTCCAAACGGAAAAAGTTAAATTTTCTCGGGAGTTATTCGACTAGAATTTTTTTAACAATGGGTGACTCTTTGAGTACATATGCTGCTATTGTCGGGTATACATGATCGTATTGTTCAGTTGCGCCTTATTTGTTGACTTTTAAAGATGCTTGCTTTTCCTCATGACCATGTTCCTTCCCTTTTTGGCATTTTTACCGCTACTCACCCAAGTTCCTTCACCATACTTGTCGCGTTTGGAAGACCCTTAACGTATGGCCGCTCGGCTAGCCTAAATAGTGGACCTTGGCCTCCCTTGGTTACCGTCTCACAGTTTTGTTGATCAAAGAATTGATTGCGTCATTCATCTCGGCCATTATCGCTTTTGCGGCTTGATTTCTACCCTCTTGATGTCAATCATCTCTACCTTGAGCCAGTTGCATCGCCAAAATTTTCTGTTTGAGCCGCTAAAATTCCGTCACCGCCTCCACATTACTAGTCTGAATAGGTCGATCCGCCAGATTAGTTTTAATTTATGCGACGACAGGTGCTGCCGGCGGGTCTACAATAACTAAGGAGTTTCTCGGCGGAGTTTCCACCCTATCCTGAGGGAGATCTTCTAATCTGCAATGGGATGACACTTGGACATGATACATGTTCCACTGCCTGGTTTGGGTTACACATAGGAATGCGTCTTTCTGTAGGCTCTATTTCATTCCCAGATCTAGTTACTACCATTGGTGTTTTAACGCGAATAAGTGCAATAGTTTTCCCGCAGACGGCGCCAAATATGTGGACAGAAAAACCCTAACACTTATATGCCAAAGTAGTAAACTTTTATTGATTTAGGAAGAACAATAAGAAGATGATCTATTACACTAGAGCCCTATATATACAATCTTGGGCAATTACAACATTATTTATTACGTGGACTCATTTATTTGCACGTAGATGATAACTGTTCTTAATGGTCCTAAATTTTCGCCCATTATTAGGGAGATATGGGCTTCGTGGGTTGACTGAATCAATGTGCTTTGACTATTAATAATATTGACCATTTTTTGGCTTTTTCGCTTTACCCATTCGCTCTCGGTCTTCTGCTTTACTCACGCGCATTCGGTCTTCTCCTTTACTCACGCGCGCTCGGTCTTCTTATGGGAGTTGCGGTCTTGCTCGGGTTCTTCTTGGTTTGGTTTAGGTCTGCTCGTCTTGCCTGTGCTATATATCCGTGTTTCGATCCGAGCGTGCTTTAGTGTAGCTCGCACATTTTCTCTGCTAATTTTCTATCTTATTTATATCTGGTCTACTCGATTTGAGACTTAATTAGATCGCTCAACTTGCTCTTACTAATTAGGTCCAGTCATAATCTTTTTTTCACATCTATTGTCGTGCTTTTATAGATATATATGACCTAATCATTACGGATATTAAAATATGTGCGGTAAATTTTATACTCCTCTCTCAATTTCGGTTTTTGTTATACTTTTTCCATAAGCGAACAAGTTTGTTTTGTACTTAGCGTCGCTAAGTAAGGTCTCGAAAATTACGTAATTTTATATTCTATATATATAAAAGTGTCTTTTTTATTATATAACTATTTTCTTTAGTTTAATATAGTATAAGTTTTTTAAAAGAAAAATTGCATGATAATCTAATTTTATATACTGTTATATATATAAAAGTGTCTTTTTTATTATATAACTATTTTCTTAGTTTAATATAGTATAAGTTTTTGGAAAAAAATTCCATGAATATCTATCTAATGGTATAGCTTCGCGTTTTGACCAAATAAAAAAGAGCGTTTTAGTTTCTTGTTAGGACCGCTATGTGATATTTAACTTATATTTATATATTTGAATAATCCGGATATATTCTTCATTTGACCAAAATAAAAAATCATAATAATTTGTCACCCTCGGACTACAGCCAAATACTCGGTCACGAAGTCCACCTCGGCAAATTCAAAAAATTACTGAGTGTTTAAATTTTTTGTTTAAAGACTTAAAAACCATTCAAAATTTGAATGGTAAAATTATACTGATACAGTGGTGCTCGATTAACTAATTAATGTTTTTCTCAATCAGTATTACACTCTCTAATATATTATAGATATTAGGTTTCTAATTCAAATAGTACGTATTGAAGGGGTTATTTCAGGCTGTTTGGGTATTTTCAATATGCAGTGCATAACAACTTTACTTTTGATAAACTCATTTTCTAAGTTGGTGTACCAACTTCAGTCTCTCTCTTTTTTGCTCATACAGTTATAATACTTAACATTTAATATGGTACGCAAACTTTATTAGAATCATAATTAACAAGTAAAACTCCAAAAGTATAACAATGTTTCAATGTTTCAATATTTCAGATTATTATGGTCAATATATACCGATCTACAACCACCACTTCAACATTAAACTATAAAACGTTGACACAGATATGTACATGGATGATGGATCATGCTTGGCATCAAAGTAGTTTCATGAAATCTGTTAACGGCTACATACCCTTAACCCCCACAACCTCCGCAACCTCCACAACCTCCACAACCTCCACAGCCTCCACCGCCTCCACCATCGCCGCCACCGTCCGCACTATCACTGATTATCTCAGAAACAACAGCAGCAGTAACTACAGCAGCACCTGCACCTGCTAGGACAGCCATGCCACCATCACGTGTATGACTGCTTTTGTAACCTGTTTCAATATCCCGACTAGGCGCCTTGACAATCGGTTTAGGCACAGTAAGTTTGACAATCGGTTTAGGAGTTTTCTTCTTCCGACCTACCTTGCACAGAAAGCATAGAATCAGAGCAGCTGCAATGACAGAGCCACATACTATTAGAGCAATTGCATATGTTTTCATTATTTTCTTATTGAAGCTTTATTTTGAATGTTGAGATTTGTGTTGTTGCCAAGGTCTTATATATACCTGAATTGCGTGTGATAGCAAATATAAAATATATACACGAAATTTTGTAGCGAAGAGCCTTTAGGTGTTTAAAATTATAAATGACTATTTCTTAAACTATATCCACCTCCCAAACATTTCAAGACGATATGTCTACACCTAACATTTTTATGATATGATGTAGTAGTCTACAGGATTTTAAAGAAGTTACGAAGAAGTTTACAAACCTTTAAAGCTTCTTTGACACTCGACAGTAAATTCCATTGTCTGACTTTCACTCAAGAAGGAATTCCTTTAAAAAACAAAATTCTTTGTTTCTGATATAATATATGTCAGCATCAATCCAACGATTATTGTTCTCGTCCTAACTGAGTAAAAATATGCCTAATACAAACAAAAGGAATTGAAGACTTTCAGTTGTGGGAACCAACAAACACAGAACTAAAGAGTTCATTTTTGCAAAGAATTAAAGAGTTGTTTTTTACATGAGCTGGCAAACTATTTAAATTATTTTTTATATTTATTTTATTTGAAGACTATATCTTAATTATTAATTAGTGAATCAAATCCACTATTCAGACTTTGTAGGTTTTGATTTTGGTATATAAGTTTTATTTTCTTATTTTGTATTAGAGTTTTGGACATTTTATTTAAAACTTTTAAACCTTAATTGAAAGAATTATTGTTTTTAGGAGAATAAAATTCGGAATTTGGGTCTTAAAGAACTAGTGTGTTCTTGAAATCCTAAAACTTTTTCATCGTTGTTTATTCTTCTGACTTCCGTTGCATCAGTTTGGTATCAACACTCCATCAATTCGTGCTACGCGGATACAAGAATAATGTTTCCGGAACCTGTTTTTTTTATTTGAGGACTATAATAGAAAACAACATATTTCAATCTACATACACAATTGGGAGAAGAATCTGAAAGTTCATAACCGATTCAAATAATTATGAGAATTTGGTATCAGAGGATGTTGTTAAAAAACTGGCATTAAAGACTCGAGCTCTTCCAAACCCAAAGGTATTGTTAGGATTGATATGGTACACTGAGCTAACAGTTTCCAAACGCGGCCTAATTGCACTTTTTGTTGGTGGTTATAAATATATAACATGGTATGACGTAGTTACTATGGACGTTTGTCACATAGTTTTACGACATCCATGGTGATTTTAAGAGGAATTTTACTTATGATGGTAAAATGAACAGACATATTTTTGTGATGGATGGTCGTAAGATTATATTAATGTCATATTGAAACGTATCTTCTAAACCATCGGTGCTCAATAAGGAGCTTCGTGTTCATACGACACCAGTTATCCGTCTTCGTTTTGAGGTTAACAGTATATTTGAGCCCGTATTTGACAAGACGGTCTATGATGAATATGGTGATGAGGTCGATGGGAAGAGCGTTACTAAAGAATTAAAAACCTCATAAAAACTAGAAATGTTGAAACTAATGTATTCATCAAAAGAAAAAAAAAGAATTTTGAAATCAAACTATGGGTAAAAATTCTCATCATATAACTAAATTAGTGGATAAAAGTGTTAGGTGTAGACAAAATTTGAAAAAGACAAAATTTGATCTAAAAAAGAAAAACATGTGTGGATCTGCTAAATTAACCTCCCCAATCCAACCAATTGATTTAGGTCAAAATAAAATGACGGTAAAACAAATAATCAAAGAACCAAATCGAAGTATTACGAAGGATTTAGAGGTGCAGATACTATGATCACAGGGGGTTATAACACTGTTGTTGAATCTTTTGCAGAAGGACTTAACATTCAATTAAATCATGTAGTTACAAAGATTTTGTATAATGGATCTTTGGCAGATGGCACTCATACGAGAGTTAAGGTTTGTGCTACGAATGGTAGTGAGTTTCTTCTAGATACTATCCTTATTAATCTACCACTTAGGTGCTTGAAAGTAGAAATAATAAAGCTTTCTTCACCCTTACATGAGGGGAAATGTTGTTTGCCCAACAATTTAGTTTTGGTGTTCTAGGGTTTCCAGAAGTGTTTTGCGATGGCAATGTAGATTAATTTGAAGCTATTGTTGAGGAACTAGTAAGAGGGGCTATGTTAAAAAAGGTATAGTTGTTATGACTAATATGATCGGCGGGTTGAGTAAAGAAGGCTGGTTATAGGGAGCATAATATATTTTTAACGAGGTATCACAGAGGAATGCGACTTCATGCAGTTTATTGATTAAGGTATATAAAAGCAAAAGGTTTGAACGGGAAGTACTATATTTATTTATTTTAATACAACAAGCCCAAGAAGGGAAATATTTCTTATTTTTGCTAGCATTCTTTCAGTTCCTTCTAGCCTGGCTAGTCTAGATCATTGATAACTCGGATATTGTTACAATAAATCAGATTTGTAATTTAGAAAATTTGAACGTTTTTTCAATTCAAAATTGATTGTTCATTCAAGTAAATGTCCGTTAGAATTATAAACTATAAATGTAAAATTGATTTTATTAGTCGAATTACATAAATAATGGGAACTGTTGGAAAAACAAACACACATAAAATATTATCCATTCTCTATGTTCAAAAGCATAATCTCTGATTTTGTCAATTTGAATTTTTTTGGAGAATCCCAAAAATAATTTTAATTCGAAATTGTCTGACAATACTTTAGAGGTATCCAAAAATCTACAAAATTTCACTACAAAGAATTAACATTATTTAATATTGTTTATGAAGATAGAGATGACGAACAGAGAATAATTTTAAGAAGGAAATGCTGAGTAAGTTCGGAAAGCTAGATAAGTTTGAAGGACATGATTTCAAACAATGGCAGAAAAAGATGCATTTTTTGTTGACTACCCTCAATGTTGTTTATATCCTGAGTACCCTCTACCCAAAGATCATTGAGAATGAAGCGCTGGAAGAAACAAGGAGGCGCAACAAGTGGGAGAATGATGCTTACATTTGTTGCGGCCATATATTAAATGGTATGCATGCTACTTTGATTGATGTATACGAAAAGGCCAAATCTAAAAATAATTACGGGATTTTATTGAATCTAAATATACGGCAGAAGATGCTTAGACTAGAATATTCATGGTTAGTAATTTCATTAATTACAAAATGGTTGGTTCTCGACATGTGATAGAATTGTACAAATAATTACTAGGAATTTCGGGTCAATTCGTACAAGACAATATGAAAATAGATGAATGTAGTTTAGTGTTTTCTGTTATTGATAAATTTTCTAATTCATGAAAGGATTTTAAACACATTTTGAAATACAACAAGGAATAAGTAACTTTAGTTGAACTTGGCATTCATTTTAAGATTGAGGAGTCTCCAAGGGCTCAAGAAGAAATCAGTAATCCTAAAGGTAAAAACCAAGTAGGAAACTTATATGTAAATATGGCTGAAAATAGTAGATTCTTTCAGAATGCAAATACAAATAAGGGGAATAAACGAAAGTTAAAGAGAAACAATAAAAACAAAAATTATTCCAACAAAAAGCCTAAAATGACATGTTGGAGATATGGCAAACCTGGTCATTTTAGAGGGATTTTCGAATTAGAAAAAACTAAAACTATGCTAGTCAAAATGGGAACAATGCTGGTCCAAGTGGAAATAATGCTGGTTCAAGTGGATCTAAGGATCCTGAAAAAACAACAAGGTTAAATTTAATTTCAGAATGTTAGTTATGGTCAGAAGTATATATCTTTAATATCTTAGCCATTTTATGTGGAGGATGACGATGCTGCATGGTGGGTTGATTTGGAAGAAACAAGTCATGTATGTATGGATCTTCGATGCTTTGGTAATTTTCAACCAATTGAGGATGGATCTTCATTTGAGACTAGAAATGGTACAACTGGAGCAATTAAAGGACTAGGAAATGTTAAGTTATTGTTATCTTTCAAAAAATACATACTACTAGACAATGTATTGTATGTTCCTAAGACTCGAATGAATCTCTTGTCTGGTGTTATTTTAAACAATTATGGTTTCAAGAAAATGTACGAAAGTGAGAATTATGTATTGTCAAAACATGGTATATTTATGGGATTCAGATATTCATGTAATGGTATGTTTGTGTTAAATATTAACGTTTTGTTCCAAAGTGATCGTGTTTGCATGGCTTCTACTAGCACGTGTAGAAATTTGAATAAAACACAACTATGGCATGCTAGATTAGAACATGTTCATTGTGGAAGAATAAAAGATATGTAAAAAGTGAGCCTTATTCCTCATGTCGATACAAATAATGAAAAATGTAAGACTTGCATGTTAACTGAGTAAAACTGATAAACTTTTCAATAATGTTAACCGAGTTTCTAAAATACTGGAACTAGTATATAGTGATTTATGTGATTTTCATACTACACCTTCGTCACGAAATAAGAATTATGTTATTACTTTTATTCATGATGCATCTATATATTGCTACATTTATTTGTTGCATGCTAAGAATGACGTTCTTGATAAATTTAAAATATATAATGAATAAGTCGATCTAGATAAGAATGCTTTGATTAAAAATATAAGTACAAATAGAGTATTATACACCACAAAAAAATGGTCTAGGTGAGAGGAATAATATGACTTTGAAATAAATGATTAATTCCATGTTCTCCTATTCTCGTTTGAATAAAGAATTCTGGGGTGAGGCTATGTTAACAACTTTTAATTTATTGAATCAAATTCATACTAGAATGAATAAGATGATCCTATATAAGCTTTGGTTTAAGAAGCCACAAACACTGGGTTATCTGAGAGTCTACGGTTATAAGGCAGTTGTAAGCCTCACTGAACCTAAAAGGAAAAACTTGGGTGAAAGAGGTATATATTGTATCTTTATTTGATATCCTGAGCATTCCATTGTGTATAGGTTCTATGCGTTAGAATCTAAGGACTATGCGTCGGTGAACACGGTTATTGAGTCAAGAGATTCAATATTTGATGAAGAAAAATTTACTTATATACCTAGACCTAGACACGTGATTCAAAACTCTTTAAATAAGAACTCAATTCAAACTGAAAATATATAAGTGTGTACTGTTTATATACCTAAATCTTTTGAACCAATGAGAAGTACTAGAGCTAGAAAAGCTAAGTCGTTCAGATATGATTTTCAAATTTATTTAGTTGAAAGGTCAAGACATAAGATTGACTATCAATATCAGTATTTTTATGATATTGAGGTTGGTCTAAGAACTTTTAGTGATTTTATGGAATCAAGGGATGTTGCATTCTCGAAATAAGCTATCCAATATGAGATAGAGTTCGTAATGCATAATAATAAATTAGAATTGGTTGATTTACCTCTTGGTTGCAAATAATTGCTAAATAGATGGATCTTTAAACGAAAAATGAAAGTAGATGGCACTATTGAAAGGTAATAGCTAGATTGGTTATCCAAGATTTTAGACAAAGAGAAGAAATCAACTGTTTTGATACTTATGCTCAAGTTGCAAGGATTTCTACTGTTAGATTGTTTATTGAACTTTCATATGTATACAATCTTGTACTTTCAAATAGATGTGAAAATAGAATTCTCAAATGGTGATTTGGATGGCGATATTTACGTGAAACAACCGAAAGGTTTTTCCATGCTTGGTTTTGAAAACAAAATGTGTAAGTTCAAAATATATTCGTATAGTTTGAAACAAGCACCAAAAGTTTGGCATAAAAAAATTGATAATGTAATATTTTCTAACGGTTTTACTCTTAATTAAATAGACATATGTGTATATAGAAAATTTGATATTATGGTAAATGAGTTATGATTTGTCTATACGTTGATAATATGTTGATTTTTTGTACTGACCAAAATCAGGTTGATGAAACAAGGAAATTCTTATCATCCAATTTTGAAATGAAAGATTTGAGGGAAGATGAAATGATTCTTAATATAAAAATTAAGCAAAAGAACAATAATGTATCTGTTTTTCAATCTCACTATATTGAGAAGATGTTGAATAAATTTAATTTTAGAGATTGTTCTCCAGTAAGCTTACCTGTAGATCATAGGCTTAAGCTTTTACCTAATAAATATGTTGTTGTATCTCAACTTGAATACTCAATAACCATTAGTTGTCTTATGTATTCAAGATAGATGGACAAGATAAAGTGATGTGGTAAAAGATGATAAGCTAAATAAAGTGAGGTAGAGCAAGATAAAAGAAATATATAAACAAAACAAAAAAGGATTAAATAATTTTAAAGCTAGAAGAATATTCAAGCTTCTACTATATTATTTGATATTACACAAATACCCTAAATAATTAGAGGATAATTTGGTCTTATTTGTAACAACTAATCTCATGGATATATGTTGCGCATTCTTGTAAACACGTGTCATTCATCATTTTATTTTATGCTTAATAAACCATATAAATATGGGTATAAATATTTATTTGGAGCTTAATTGAATTATGAGTAAGAAAAGTGATATCATAATTATTTTATTTTAATTATTGAGTTATCTAGTCATTTTGATCATTAGCATTATCTTCAACGAGGTTTTACCTCATCATATTTTTTGTACACGAATTCGTGAGAAACCTTTACAAAGTATGAACTCGTATAATTGTTATTGACTCACTTAAGGATAGGTAAAAACCTTTCACGTGGACATTATGTATGTAGATATCCAACTTTAAATCTAAAAAATCCTAACATTGTTTCGTAAGGTGGTAGGAATAATGTAATACGAAGCAATACATTTATAACATTAACCACCAACATTTATTTTCCAGCTTGTGAGAACTATGAAGTACGAGATAGTTCTACAATAGCAGCAATACGTACTTCAGTCATTACATCTCTAGTCCAGGATACTGCTATTGGCTTCAGGACGTTTCAACAGTTACCAATGATAAATGTGCGTGGTCTCAATGATATTGTCTTCCAGAAGGACGTTAATGAATATGTTTTCTCTAATCATATAGTTCTTATTTATCTTCCAAAAAATAAAGTGTGTGGAAATAAGTAGAAAATATTATGCTTAGTAAGCTTCCATTCTAAAATTTTAAAGCCAACCATAACATCCACACATTAGGTAGAATATGGTTTGTGTGAAACCCAATTATTTTTATAGTTACCATTGATAATACTTTCTCTCAGCTCATAGACTTCTCAATTACATACATCTCGTTTAATAACTTATTTTCTTTCTCCGTAATGTATGGTACAACAATGTTACAAATCATGCCCTCCTTTGGTAATATTTCTTTAATCTCCTTTTGTCGTTGTAAAACATCTTGGGCTACTCTTAGCGAATTCAATGATATTCATATATCATAGTATCAAACTAGTTCAGACCTTTGGAATTCGTACATCAACGATTTCAGTAATTGATGTTACACTAACGAGCTCAACAACCTCAGAGCCACGCGGAACCAGGAATCCAGGTTTGGAGGGGCTGAAGTATTACTTAAACTAGACATGTTTTAATTTTTTTTTCACTCACCTCGTATTTTTAATTGATCTTTTAATAATTTGTCAGGAAATATTAAAAAAACTTAATCCTGATATTTTTATTGGTTAAGAAAATCATGAATATTTATTGAAATTAAATATATATAAAAAATTATACATTTGATTTATGGGGCATATGTCTAAATAATCTTAAGTTTATATATGAGTTAGTACCAATTATAACATTTATGTATAAAATCAAAAGACTTCATACTCGTTGAGATATGTTCTTACTTATTTGCCATTGATCCTTCTCATACCTATCTGATGTGGAAATTTGGTCGCACATAACAAATTCTACCACTTTAACCTCCCCTCAGTTGACTTACTTAATGCTCACTCTAATTAGGTTGTTTCATGATTTATATCTAAGTCATAAATTTTTACAATGGATATATTTGTTCACTCTTATTAGAGAATCTTAAAAGTTCTTTAGCGTTACTTCAATTAATCAAGTCACATTATCTTTATACACTCTAATAAAGTCACTCCGTTTGATGAGCATGACTGATGGTTCATCATCTTCGACATCCAAGAATTTCATCTGTATCACGTTTTCGTCTTGGTATGGAGCTCTAATACCAACTATTAGACCCAAATAATAGTATATCAACCACACGCGAGATTGGCTTCAAAACAACCAACCAAATAATAAAACAACCGATTTATTAACAAAATAAAACCACAAACCTAATCACTGAAAAAATAATCAACGGTAAAATAAACCAACAACCAAAAAATTTATATGAAAAGACTACTTCGTTGTGAAGAGTAAAAGACCACGAGACTTATCAAGATTCCACCAAAAAGACTTCTACTATTATGATAAGTCGAAGTTAAAAGTATATCCAATTCAATATAATATATAACTACAACCCACCAACAATTTTAAACATAATAAACTAACAAAAAAAAGAAACAAAAATGAATAATATTACAAAAACTACTCCACTATTCCAAAACTTATTTCACCCAAACCGTAGCATCAAATAACAATCCAACCGGACATATTAAAGCTTTATATGTCCCAAACATGCTGTCCAAATTTCAGCCAAAACCGACACCGTTTGACCATTGATCAAACATTTTAAACATGACTTCTTTAAAAATTCCGAAAATAAAAATTTCCCCAATACTAATCTTCCTTTAGGCTAGGGGGGGCTCGCGCCCCCCTAGCCCCATAGTAAATCCGCCCCTGGATCCATCAGTAATTGATGCTACACTAATGAGCTCGTACAAGCCGCCAAACAATCCTCATCTAATCTAGAATGGGTAGGGATCTAATCAACAACAATTGGGATGATATTTTCACCAATTCTTTTGCATATTTCGATTGTCTCGTTCCTCTTACCACACTCATATTATATTTTTCCTTTGTACCCCTAGTTATATCGCCAAAAAACCTTTTCATTTTTTTCGACATGTGACAATCTCACCATGATTACTAGTTCATTTTCCCAACTAACTAGAATCTCCCTATGGAAGGCTCCATTATGTCAATTATTCATGCCAAGCTTAAGTGTCTCTAGTTTCTTCTCCCCTCTCTTAATAAAAGAGAGTTTAGTAACATAAGTTAAAAAGCTTATTATGCTCAAGCTTTGCTTCTTCTAGTCCTACACAATCTGGAAAGTGACCTCATCAACCCATCTCTCATCGAGGCTAAAATAAATTCATCTAATAAATTTAGCTTCTTTAGCCACATAGAAGAGTTACTCTTTAAGAAGAAGGCTTATGAAAAAACTCTTAAGATGGGGAACCATAACTTCAAATCCTTCCACAAGAGTTTCAAAGCGCATATATTCAAAAATAAAATCATCTTTATCAAACTTCCCCTATGGAGTTCTTAACATATGCGTCAATAACCTTGTAAATTATCTCGGCCTCGATACATTCATAAACCTTGTCAAATTATCTCGGCCTCGATCCAGTAAATGATAATGAGATAAAAAAATCCATATTTAATATTGATAGTAATAAAACATCAAATTGTTAGCCCTACCGTTTTAGTTTACTAAGTGTTCATGGGTTACCAGTGAAATAGACTTTTGTAAATGAGTTTACTAAGTGTTCATGGGTTACCAGTGAAATAGACTTTTGTAAATGAGTCCATCATTTCTTTCTCAAAAGTGCATTGACCCTAGTTGAAACAAAAGTCTCATCACCCTTATCTTGAATCCAAAAACTATTCATGCACCTCCGAATTTAGATCCATTAAGTATTGTAAAGTTAGTTACAAATTTATTTAGAAATTTATTATAAACAAGAATAAATATTTCATTCTCTTATTAATTAATCCATCTC
Organism: Limnanthes douglasii subsp. nivea; assembly: GCA_036936605.1. NCBI lineage: Eukaryota > Viridiplantae > Streptophyta > Magnoliopsida > Brassicales > Limnanthaceae > Limnanthes > Limnanthes douglasii. Next base: position 120,322,790 of record JAUPFV010000003.1, read on the forward strand.
AATCAATTTTTATACAAAGATTGTAGTATATTGGACAATATTTTTTTTCCATTAGCTGCTTCACAAATATAATGCCAACATGAGAGATTCTTGAACAATTCGTAAAGATCTTGGTCATTTTTAACGCTCTGTATTTTGTGATGTGGTTTACCATATCTGAAACGAAAAAAACTAAAATATCAAAAATCCCACTCGTTTATCCGACAATATTCATCTTATTCTCTCAAACTTTTGTTACAAATTATATGAATAAAAAATTATTTGGCATTAAGTACTATTAATTTTATTTTATTATTATTTTTCTTCTTTTAAGTTATCTTTTTGGACGATTACGCGTCACTTGCTCTTTACGGAAGCGGAAACCTTTTATTGTTTTAATGCTATTTTCTCGATTATGAATTTTGTTTTACACTCGCCATATTAAATACTATTGTTTTATAATCTACGTACACTACTTAAAGGTCTATCCCAAAAAACATATATATATATATATATATATATATATATATATATATATATAAAATATGATATGATATTCTAGTATCATGTAATTATTTTCTTAATTTATTATTTCTCAAAGAAAAATGCATGAACATCCAAAAGTATAGCTCTTCCCCTATGAATATATAGGATATTACCAAATAAAAAAGAGGGCTATGAATAAATAGGATATTACCAAATAAAAAAGAGGGCTTGTTATTAGGACGGCCAGGTGATATTTAACTTATATTATATATATTTGAATAACGTGGATATAAATTTAGGAAATGACACACTAATTACTTTTTGGCCAAATCTATTACTATCTAGTACTCAAAAATGGGTTAATGCTGATTTAATATCCATTTCAATAAAATAATTCACTTTCAAGATCTAATTTTTTTTAACACCATAACTACCCTTAACCTAGTATATAAGCCTTATTTTGAGAATTAATGAGTATTTTCGGCCATCAATAATTTTGAGTTTTGAATTTTGAACCAACCTCCACACTCTCTCTCTTAACCCTCTCTCTTAACCCTCCCAAAACACCAGAACCACCTTCGACCTCCCCAAACCACCGGAACGACTTCGTCGACGCAATCAACATCAGCAACACCTTGTAGTCGTGTCTTTGTTACCTAATTAGACGACCAGATCGATGAAATGGGGTTAGGGAGTACAAGATTTTGAAGGAAATAGTATTTTGTTACCTAATTTGGCTCGTGGATATTTGGTAAGATACACGTAACACAACTTTAAAAATTTATTGTAGTCTACAACTTCGTATGTATCGTGTTGAGGTAGTTGTTGATTTGGTGCAGACTATACCGGCTTCATTCCTGGAGAATTCGGTGAAGCTAAAAAATGGGGAATGGGTGGCTCTTTGGAGAGGTGGTGAAGCGTGTTCTGTTAAATTCGTAGAACATGAAGGTGGTCGGTCAGGTATTCTTTCTGCTGGTTGGATGGACTTTGTTAAGATAAACAATCTACAAAATGATGATGTATGTCTCTTTAAGCTCATCGAGACATGCCCTGGTGTCGTGTGCCAAGTCTCGGTCTATAGCCAGGTTGATTAAAGCCTTACATAAAAACACTACAGTAGTACAAATGTAATTATGTAACCAGCTCCCTGGTTGATATATATGACGAAAGTATTGAAACCTGTTCCACTTATAATATGTAGATTTACTTTCATTTCGAACTAAACTACTTGTTTACTACTGAGTCTGATTTTTTTTTGTTACTTGATGCTGAAGCTAAGTTAAAGGAAAAGTTGGGATCAATGTACAAAGTTAAGGACACAAACTCCATTTTCTTTTTTTCTAAAGTTCAAGACTTATTTTGAAACAACAACTCTACACCATCAATTCTATAAATGCCAAGACACACATGCTCATAATTTCATATCAGAATCACCTTTACTTCTGTACCACCATCTGAATATCTTTCACATACTCGTATACTCTTAAGCTAATCATGGAGTTTCATCTATCCAAAGTTCTAGCTCTACTAATGGTAAGCTTATTATGTCAGAATTTGGGTCATGTTTCGAAACTCCAACACAAATAGTTTGTTGATTTGATATTTTAGTTAAAAAGATATGTTACATTTGCAGGTAATGTTGGCCGCAGGAAATGCACTGCTACCTCCCGAAGCCTATTGGAGTTCTATGTTGCGAAACACGCGGATGCCAAAAGCTGTTACAGACCTGCTGCATCCAGATCGATGAAATGAGGTTAGGGAGTACAAGCTTTTGAAGGAATCCCTGGTGGCAAAGGCTAAGGCATCTGCACAAGAAACCACCCTAGGACATGCTTTTTCGAGCTCCAACTTTATCAAAGCGATTTCTTCAAAACCTTTCAAGGTTGTGTTAGGCACAGCCTGACGCTCATTTTCACGACTCTTGTATATAGTTCATGTACCTTCTTTAAGTTATTGCATTGTATATATAATCTGACTCTCTGTTTCAATCCAATTAAGCTGTTGTGTTTCTCCCTTTTAAGTTTCAAGCTATTATTATAACTTGCTTCACCATTTATGCTAACTGATCCACCTAGCTGATCTATGATTTCAATATCTCTACCTCAAGACTACCCATGGTGCTCACTTTTCTTTTTTCTCTTGCTTCCGGTACAAAACCACAACTATATATCATTGCTAGGTGCAACAGTTTTTATTTGCTAGATACGATATATGGACATTGATAGATACTTGAGTATAAGTCTGATATATATGAAATATATACATTGCTAGATACCGAACTTTTTAGTTGCTAGATACGACATATGGACATTGATAGATACTTGACTATAAGTCTGATAGATATGAAATATAGACATTGCTAGATGCAACATGTTTTAGTTGCTAGATACAACATATGGACATTGATAGATACTTGACTATAAGTCTAATAAATATGAAATATAGACATTGCTAGATGCAGCACTATATTTTTGCTAGATACGACATATAGACATTGCTAGATACGTGAGTATAAGTCTGATAGATACGACATATAGACCTTGCTAGATATGTGATTAATAATATGATAGATACGAAATATAGGCATGGCTAGATACTTGAGTATAAGTCTGATAGGTATGACACATAGACATTGCTAGATATGAGATATAGACATTCTTAGATGCAGCACTTTTTAGTTTCTAGAAACGACATATGGGCATTAATGGATACTTGAGTATAAGTCTGATAGATATGAAATATAGACATTGCTAGTTGCAGCACTATATATTTTCTAGATACGACATATAGACATTGCTAGATACGTGAGTATAAGTCTGATAGATACGACATATAGACATTGCTAGATACGTAATTAATAGTCCGATAGATATGAAATATAGGTATGGCTAGATACTTGAGTATAAGTCCGATAGATATGACACATAGACATTGCTAGATACGTGGTTTTCTGGTTGCGATTGCGGTTGATTTATTTCAGTCGTTAAGGTTCACTTTGCTTTGATAGATTAGTTATCTTTAAATTGCGATTGTGAATCCTAACTGCCATTACGATGCTATGTCATTGCTATTTACTACTACTGTCATTGCTAGATACTGTACGCCACATTGCTAGATGGGCGAACCAAGAGCTTAGGAGCAACTATAATAACACATTGCTAGATATGTTACTATGGGATTCCTAGATATGGCCACAAACACTTTCAATATATTATTAGCATTCAATTTTTTACCAAGTTCAACTAACTCGAAAACAACATCGAACGCACTTCAATCCTACATTGCTATTTGATACTATTTTTTTTACAGAAGTAACCCATATACTCAAATTATCAAAAGAGACAGTATCTAATGATTTTTTTACATAAAATAGCCAAACAATATCTTTATCTAATGCTACATTGCACCACCAGCAGCAGCAGGCGCAACAGCAATTGCAACACCACCACCTGATGGAACAGAAGCCAACTTTGATCGTCCTGAAGCAATTAACTCCGTGATATCTTTACCTTTCACTTAGGACAATAGGAGTTCAATTCTATCATCATCAGCATCAGCACCAACTGCAAATTCAATAACAAACGTAAATCTCAACTCATATAACGATTTCACTTCACAAATTGACAACAATAAGACCTTGGGAACCAATACACAAATGCTTAAAGGAAGCCAACCAACATAGTAAAAGATCACTTATCTAAACAAAAGCTATAACCTCAATCAAACTCATTCATATATTCATCCATGGCCAATATCATGTAGGAGTCCTATGTTAGATGAAAAGAAATGTTAAAGCCCTAAAATTATATGAAGGGAGAAGCCTTTAATATTTACCTGCAAGTTTCACAGTCTGAACATCAAAATAATCTATACCCAGCTCCAAGCCCTACAAGGACAAGCGCATATAAATTAAAAAAAATTAAAACAAGCAATATAATGATACCATGCAATAAGTTGTTCAAATATTTGTCTACTTGGTATGTTTTGAGTCTCTGAACAGCTTCACATGCAATCCAGTACACTCTAAGAGAATGTTCAAACCTAGAATGCACAGCTCCAGGGAAAACTAAGTGCGTCACTCCTGAGTGACATGAAGTTATCCTCAATAAAACTTAATAATATCTGAAACTGAGTATACTTAACTAAATCAAACTGAAACCAAACCTACTGATCATTGACATACATTTTTTAGAGCAAGCAAGAATCTAGAGATAGATGATTGATTTGGTTGAACTTCGATTTCGAACAGTAACAAAAAGTAATTCAGGAAATCCATTGCTTATTTACACAGATCATTAACATTAATCCGTATAAATTTACCCTATACAAAATTCAGAACAGGGATTTAGTAATCAATCGCACCATAAAGTCCTTACCAATACATTACTCGAGTACAGTGACTACTTCATCGACGTCAGTAAACTCTGCTTATGAACACACTGACGGTACTTCAAAAGTCTGGCGAAAAGAAAAATCAAAGAAACTTAGTCAAAATTCCGGCGAAAACATAAACAGAAGCAATGACGTCGAACGTACCTTCTAACGACGCCGGTGGCTGGTCCACGGCTGCAAGCCCAATGTGGTGATCGGTTTCTCGGTGACTGTTACCGTCGCGGTGACTGTTACCGTCGCGGTGACTGTTACCGTCGCGGTGACGTTTATGCTCGACGAAATATGAATTGCTCGATGGAACGGATGAAAGTCGACGGAACGGTTACGGTTCAAGGATGGCTTTTGGGTTCGCTTTTGCTTTTCGTGTTTCTCTCTCCTCAAAATTAGAAACGTGAAAGTGGGGGAAATGGAACCCAAAAGTCAGGATTAGAAGGTAAAAAAAATGGGTTTCAACCAAAAATCCCCTTTTATACCCTAGAGGGTATTTTTGTCCAAAATATGACTTTAGGTATTCTATGAAACTAGTCTAAAAGCGGTTACCATTTTGGTATTTGATAGTTGACTAGGTATTTATGGATAGTTTCCTCTATAAATTTCCTTCATTTGACCAAATAAAAAGTCATAACAATTTGTCAAGCTCGCACAACAGCCAAATGTAATTTAAATAGTACGTGTTAGGGGTTATTTCATTGGTGGTTGGATAATTTTAATTTATAGCCAAAAATAAAATAAAATTAATGCCGATTCTTTTAGGTTTTAGGTGTATGTTTTCTAAAATTATATTAAGATTTTGTTTTCCAGGGATGGTTGTTTGTTTTATGATACCAATCTAGTGAGCTCACGTTGAAGATGGGTATTAAAAAATCATCCGACATCATTATAAAAAAGACTCTTAATTTGTAGTTTGTGTGCTAAAAAATGTTAGGTTTATTTCATGTAGTTGTAGTTATTATTTTTAATGTAGAGTTTGAGTTTGAGTTGCAGGGCGTTATGTAACCTTTTATAGGATTTCTTTCTTACCTCATTGTCTGCTTGGAGCATAGCTTACATGGTAAGAGATTAATGTCCGGACTACATGCCCTATAGATGTGTCAATTATAGTTACATGTTAAGAGTTTAATATATTAGACCTTCTCTTTCTATATATTGTAACTAATAAACTCATTTTCTGAGTTGGTCTACCAACTTCAGTCTCTCTCTTTTTTCTGATACAGTTATAATTCTTAACATTTAATATGGTACACAAACTTTAATTAGAATCATTACAAGTAAAACTCAGAAAGTATAACAATGTCTCACAATTTCAGATTATTATGGTCAATATATATCGATATAGGGCCACCATTTCAACAGCACACTAAAAAACGTTGGCACAGATATGTACATGGATGATGGATCATGCTTGGCATCAAAGTAACTTCACGAAATTTGTTAACGGCTATTTACCCTTAACCCCCACAACCTCCACCACCACAACCTCCACCACCACAACCCCCACCACAACCTCCACCACCTCCACCATCGCCACCATCGCCGCCACCACCCGCACTATCACTTACTATTTCAGATACAACAGCAGCAGTAACTACACCAGCACCCGCACCAGCTAGGACAGCCATGCCACCATCACGTGTATGACTGCTTTTATAACCCGCTTCAATATCCCGACTAGTTGCCTTAGGTTTGACAATCGGCTTAGGTGCCGTAAGAATGACAATCGGCTTAGGAGTTTTCTTCTTCCGGCCTACCTTGTACAGAAAGCATAGTATCAGAGCAGCTGCAATGACAGAGCCACATACTATTAGTGCAATTGCATATGTTTTCATTATTTTCGTATTGAAGCTTTAGTTTAAATGTTGAGATTTCTGTTGGTTCTCAAGGTCTTTTATATACCTGTATTGGCGAATGCTAGAAAATATAAAATACATAGAGGAAATTTTGTAGCAAAGAGCCTTTACGTGCTTAAAAGTATAAATGACTATTTCTCAAACTATATCCACCTTCGACAAATTTCAAGGCTATATCTTTATACCTATTCTTTTATCATATGAAGTAGTAGTCTACAGGATTTTTAAAAAGTTTTGAAGAAGTGTACAATCTATTTTATATAACTTGTTCGACACTCAACAGTAAATTCCATTGTCTGACTTTTGGTCAAGAAGGAATTTCTTTGAAGTTTGTTCTTTGTTTCTTATATAATATATGTCAACATCAATCAATCCAACGATTTTTGTCGTCATCGGCTCATCTTAACTCAGTCAAATATATGGCTAATACAAACAAAAGGAACTGAAAACCTTCAGTTGTGGGCACCAACCAGCACCAAACGAAAGATTTCAACTTTGTAGCTTTCTCAAGGAAATCTAGCCACCTCCCATGAATTGAAGCCCTCTGACACAATATTATCTAACTGATGCACCTAGTGGGTTGTGATCAGTTTAATACGCTAATTAGTATGAACAAAAAAATCGTTCGTGATCAGTTCAGAAATAGTTCGAACAATAAAAAAAGATGCGCGAATCAGTAAAAACAGAAAGAAAAAAAAAATACATTCTAGCTGGCCATTGAGAGTTTGATACCAAAAGAAAATGGCTTCATGGTGATATAATAATATACAATTTTTTATGAGTAGATCAATGAGGAAAATACAAAAACATATAAATGGTTAATAGAATTCAGCAAATTATACCTACGTTTCCGAACCTATTCCAAATTGATTTTATTAGAAAGGATTCCGTGACCCTGTATTTTCGATATACTCACAAAACTTAGCTATTGGTTTTATATAGAGTTTAATATAAAGAGGAAGAAGAAACAATTACAAGGTTATTAACTGTGATACTAAATTATTTCACTCGTCATTCATAATTCAAAACATCTTCAGACCTCTCGTCTAAACTTCTCGAATTTTATCATTCTTTGTTCTTTATTATCATAATCCAATTTATCTTGCACCTTTATAAAAAAAAAAGGAAATAATATAATCCATCACCTTCTTCAGACCTCTTGGTTAACAGCTCCTGAAGCCATATCATATCTTTACTACCTTCGGTCACCACTACATACTAAGCCGCTCTAGTGGATAGAGTGACAATCTTCTGTAACTTTGACATCCAATTAACATATTTAGTTCCAACAATGAATATATAACTAGTCGTGATTTTCCAATGATCGACTTCACCACCGAAATCTGCATCCGCGTAGCCTTGTACCTTTAACTCACCCTTGCCAAAGTATAAACATTTTCTTGTGGTACCTAGTCGATACCTCAAAATTCACTGTACTATTTCCCAATGAACTTTCTTTGGGTTTGACATAAACCTTCTTACAACTCCACTGCATGACCAATTTATGGTTGTACAAACCATTGTATACATCAAACTCCTAATAGTTGAGGCGTAAGGAACCTTAGCCATAAAGTCTTTTTCTTCCTCAGTCTCAGAGGACTATCATTGGACTATCATTGGACTATCATTGGACTAACGAAATTGACATGCCAATGGTGTATTAACTGGCTTGGCATCACCCATATTAAATTTATGCAAGACACTATTAATGTAGTCTGAGTGAGATAATTGTAAATATCTCCTACGCTTATCTCTTGTGATTTTCATTTGAAGTATCTTCTTCGTTGGACCCAAGTCCTCCATATCAAATTATTTTAACAATTGTTGCTTCAATCTTCCAATATCATCTACATCTGAACCTGCTACTAACATATCATCAACATAAAGTAGCAAAATGATATAACTGGACTTAAATCTTTTGAAATAGCAAAAGTGGTCAGCATTGCACTTTTGGAATCTCTTATTGTGCATAAAATAGTCAAATTTCTTGCACCACTATCTTGGGGCATGTTTTAAACCATACACAATTTTCTTGAGTCTCCATACCATGTTTTCTTTCCCTTATTTTAAAAAACTTGCTTTATATATCTCCTTGTCCAAGTCCCCGTGAAGAAGTGTAATCTTCACGTCTAATTGTTCAAGATAAAAGTTTTCAATGGCGACAGTACTGAAGAATGATCTAATTGTATCGAGTTTCATAACTGGAAAAAAATATCACTGTAATTAATTCCTTCATTTTACTAGAATCCTTCGACAACTAGTCGGGTTTTGAATCTCTTTGAGCCATCATGCTCACCTTTCACCCGGTACACCCATTTGTTATGAAGTGACTTCTTATCCATGAGTAACTCAGTTAGTTCCCATTCCTGATTTGAGATTGAAGACTCCATCTTATTTTTCATGGAAAGCTCTCACTTGCTAGCATCATTGGTCTGACAAGCTTCATTATAGCATTCAGGCATCCATTCATCGTTCATCAATAGTGTGTCGGGAAGATCTTCTCAAGTATCTTGTTGCGCACATGGGGTCGGGAAGATCTTCTCAGATAGGATCTGCTACGGTATGCAGCAGTGTGTCGCACTGGTGTGTATTATTTTGTCCAACTGACTCTCTTAATCTTCGTCATACCCAATCATGGTGCATTTTTTTATTTGGGATCATGCTTATTCCTACATTGATTACCGATATGGACGTTCGTCGTACGACCAAATGTTTTTAGATGTGATAGTGTTATCTCTTTACTACTCCACATCTCATCTAGTATTCTATGTTTTAAGGGAACCGATGGACCTCGGTTGAACAAGTAATCCAATATGTTGATTGTTTCTGTCTAGTACTGCTTTGATAGACCTAATTGTATACAAATTCTTTTTGGTCTTTTTGTCAATGTTCGGTTCATACGCTCGGTAAGACCATTGTGTTAAGTCATACGGAACACAGTTTTCTCCATCATGATGACGTGGTCATAGAAAAACTTCTTGAATATGGCGTCCTCATATTCACTATCATTTTCGGTTTTGATTTTTTTTATTCTTTAGACATGTCTTATTCTCAACCATAGATTTTCATGTTCTCAAAATATCAAACACCTCAGATTTATGCTTTAGAAAATAAACTCACACCTTTCGAGAATGACCATCGATAAAAGTCATAAATAAGCTTCAACCTTTCTTTCTTTGGGGTTCTGCCAGTTTTCTATAAACTGACCTTTTTATGTTTACGCAATCTTTGCACACACACACACACACACACATTTATATATATATATATATATATATATATATATATATATATATATATATATATATATATATATATATATATATATATATATATATATATATATTGCCTATAGACCTGGAAATTTCTGATTCAAGTGCATAATTTTCATAATTTTCTCATTCATGTAGCCAAGTCTCTGGTGCAACATATTAGGATTTTCGTTTCCTGTTGTAATTGCAATTGAATAACGTCCCTCTGCTGTCTTATAAAGAGTACCACTAATTTTTCTCCGAGCAACCATTATTGAACCCTTTGAAATATTCCAATCATCACCATGGAACATTGTAGTGTAGCCATTGCTAACCAACATTTCTACTGAGATTAAATTTTGCTCAGGTTGGGGATATGCGTGACATCTTTCAACTTCCAAATAGACTCATTCAACTTAATATTCACTACACCTTTACCAATTATATCACAAGGTTAATCATGGCCAAGATATACATTTCCAAGGTTTCCAAGAAGATACCTTCGACGAATTCTTTCTTTGAAGTAGCATGGAAATATTCTCTAGAGTCTAACACCCAAAACTCATCCTTTCTCTTTAAAGAGCATATTAATGCCTCATCTTCTTCTAGAATGAAACTTTTCTCTTTCTATGTCTCCTGGTCATTTGGTGCTCTATTGCATTGAAATCCATAGTGTATTGGTCTTCCCATAGTTCCACCACTCGATATTTTTCGACCCTGGGAATGTTTAGGATTCCTAGACTTGGACTTGCCATCCCTACCTTGGTATTTTGATTTGCCACATCCATTCCCTCCGGTTGAATTTATTCATCTTAACTTTGTATCCAAAACTGAGGAGATTGATGATTCACCCGACTCTTTCCTTTGAATCTCTTCACTAAGAATCAAATCATTAACATCATCAAATTTTAACCCATTTCTTCTTGACGAACTACTCACCACCGTGGCAGTAACATTCCAAATTTATGGTAGAGAAGACAAAAGTATTAATATTCGTATTTCTCTATCAAAATAAATTGACTTAACTCAACTGGTTCTTGATTGTATAAAGTTTATTGAGGTGTTGATTTACAGATACGCCTTCCGTCATTCACAAATTGAATAAATATCTCATAAAGTGAACTTTGTTAGACGTTGATGACTTCTTATACATACTAGAGATAGCCTTCATAAATCGTTGTGGTTGTTTCCTTTACGATGTTGAAAGAAACATTGAGAGATATCGTCAATTGGATGAGTCCAAGGGTTTGTTTGTCAAGAAGAGTCTATTATTCATCTTCCATACTCTCTGACTTCTTTTGGTTGATAGATCTTTTTCTAGTATTGATAGTGTTCAATTTGAATCTTTGAAATCTCAAATTCTACACCATCAAACTATTTGAGTCTCACATTTCCTTCATCTGTAGCCATTGCTCCCACTCAAATCTGACCTCATTTAGATCGCTACCAATCTGGAGCTCCGATACGAGTTGTTGAGAAAATTACACAATTTTCTTGTAATCAAATCGATGAGAAAAACACAAAAACAATAGTGAAATAAAAAACACACAAATTTTTAACGGAGTTTAGCAAATTATACCTACGTCTCTGGACCTCCTACATATCAATTTTATTAGAAATGACTTTATGGCTCTATATTTTTTATGAACTTATAAAACCTATATATTATTTTTATATAAACTTTAAAGCAGAGGAACAAGAAACGATTACAAGGATTATTAACTCTGATTAATAAGCCTTTAACGACTCATTAAATTATTTCACTCGTCTCTCGTAATTCAAAACATCTTTAGACCCCTTCTCTGGCACTACGCTGGTTATATCATTATTTATTCTTTATTATCTTCATCCAATTTATCTTGCTCTTCTATAAGAAATTGAAATAATGCAATTCATCACCTTTTTCAGACCCTTCGTCTAACATTTCATTGATCTTTCGATCAAATAAAACAGTAAAAAACACATTTTAGTCTAATTTTAAAACGAAAACATAAAGATCAGAGAAAATGGACAATATTAAAAAAGATGAAATTTAGGAATATAAAACATTAAAAAAAGAAAAAAATTAATCCAAAATAACCCTTGCGAGTCATATGTCCTAAAATATATGACAGTATAATATGTTTTGGTTTTTGTAAACACAAACTATTAATAGAGAAAAAATATTCAAAGTAAAATTTATAATAAAAATTCTAACTATAAGCATAACTTATGCATATTTTTTTATATAGTTATATCGTGTTAGAATTTATGTCATTATAAACTTAGGTGGGGCTAAAAATATGAAAATAAGTTGATATTAATAAGTATGAATATAACATTATCTATAATAATACAATGATAATGACGAGGTAAAAATTAATGAATAAGAGATGTATAATGAAACCAAATATAAAGACTTATACATGTTTTCAGTAATGACGATTTTAAACTTGAGTACTTTCAACCAAGATAATAATAAGTACAACAAGTAGAAGTAAAAGACATGTGAATACATAATAGATGGCCAAAATAAAAAAAAAAAAAAAAGTGGTAAAAATGACGAGTTATAGGAAGTGATGTAGAGCAAGATAAAAGTAATATATAGACATGACAAAAAAATAATAAAATAACTTTAAACTTACAAGAATATTTAAGAAGCTTCTAGTATATTATTTGATATTACACAAAATCGATAAACAATTAGATGGTAATTTGGTCTCAAGTATACGAATTTATGTATTATGATGGATATTTTCTTTGTGATTAATAAATTGAGTTAATTTAATAATAATCTAGTTGTGCAATATTAAAATATAGTTGGCAAGTTTATTGGGTATTAAAAAAAGACAAAACGTATGTCTATGATATTCTAATATTTCGAAGGTAGTTCGTGGGTATACATATGCAGTTGGATCGGTAGCTTATATGGTAAAAATCTGACTACATGATGAATGTTTACCTTTGTGGGTGTTGTTTTTATTTTGTAGATTACATATGCAAAGACCAAAAATATATTACTTTGATATTTTAATTTGTTGATGGTATTTCACGGAATATAGATGCAAGTTGGATCACTAGTCTAACCGATAAAATATTAATTATCATTTATGAGTTTTTATTTGTAGGTTATCTTGTTTCTTAAGGATCAAATAAAAAATCATGTATATTACATTTAACTATGGGATATGATTTCATACTTTTGGTTGCAGCCTAAAAAAAAGTTGAGAAATCTATTACGAGAATAGTATCTACTTCTTAGAGAGAAATGATTGTCCAAATACATTACACTAGTTAATTAAAATTGTTTAAATAATTAATGTTGAGTATTTAAGAAGTCTAGCTATATTACTCTAAGATGCGAGTATATATGACAATTATTTAAGATCCAATTATATTTGTCAGATATGTACGTTTAACGATAACTTAGCTCACTTGTTATCATAGTCGATGTATATCTAACTGGTAAACTAAACAACTAGAGGGTTGAGACTAAAACTCTTAAATAAAATAAAAATCTAATGATGACAACATGATTCTGCTATAACTAGCATTTTGACATCAAATTATTAATTATTAAGAACTAATAACAGTGAGATTAATCTGAATCGCTGGCCGGATTAGTAAAATATTTGGGTAATTTCGTTTCATATAAGTCTTATAAAATAAGTCCAAAAATGTGTAACATTGATGATAATTCATTTAAAAAATAGTAAATATGATTAAGATTAGTAAAATAATAGGATAAAATTATCATAAGTGAAATAACCATGTGGCTCATATGATCACCACCATTACTATATGAAAAAACATTCCCTTTTTGGGGAATGGTGAACAATTTTCATTAAACTTCCTATTTTTGACACCTTCTCTCTCTAATATTCTCATATTTATCTCTCTTGAACTATACTCCTGAAAATATCTTTGACACATAACCTCCTTCCTCTCCCCCGCATAAATATTTGGAATTACCAATAATAATTCATTAAACAAAAAATAAATTAGCATATATATTAAGATTAGTTGAATCAAATATGGAAAATATGATATTCATTATTTGCTGGAGTTAAGTTCAAGAAACTTTTGATATGATCCAGTCTCATTGTGATATGTATTTTTCATATATTAAAAATATTATAAACATCATACATATGAGAATTTAAAATGGCGTTTCTTCTCATGAGAGATTAATTTGCTTTGAAGATAATTTTTAAATGTATAAAAAACGCGACGATAATAATACTAAAAAAACCTAAAGATAAATAACCAATAAAAAATTAATATGGGAAGTAGTCGGTTTTATCATATGGTAAAAGTAGCTCAAATTGTGACTACCAACTTTTCCGAATGGTTGAGACCTATTACATAAATATTATTCAATTTTCAAAAAAAAATGATTATCCAAATACATTATGATAGTAAATCAACACTGTGTAAAGCTTATAAGGTTGAGTATAGTAGGAAGTCTAGCCATGTTACTCTAAGACGTGAGTATATATATCAATTTATTTAAGATATAAATATATGTGTCTCATATGTACGTCTAACGATACGTTAACTAACCTTTTTACCTAGTCAATGCCTATATAATTGGTAAATTGAATAACTAGATGGTTGATACTAAAACTCTCAAAATAAAAATTTTGTTAATGATCTCAACCTGATTCATCTATAATGACAATTTTGACATCAAATTATTCATGATTAATAACAAGTCATTGGACAAAAAAACGTCGGAATACATATTCACATTATTTCAATCTAGGATGAAAATTATGATAGTCATTATTGGAGGGAAAGTTAAGTTCATGAAACTTTTGACATGATCCAGTCTCAATGTGACATGTATTTTTCACATATTAATACTATTATAAAAATCATACATATGAGAATTAAAAGGTTTTCTCTTAGGAGAGTTTGAGTTCTTTGAAGATAATTCTTAAATGAATAAGCATGTGACCATCATAATACTAAAAAACCAAAGATAAACAATCGATAAAAATATTTGTGTCTGAAGTAGTCGGTTTTGTCATATGGAAAAACAAGTTCAAAGTTGCGACTACCAAATTTTCCGAATGGTTGAGAGACCTATTATAAGAATGGAATTCATTTCCTAATGAAAAATAATTGTCAAATTAAATTACAATAGCCAATCAATATTGAGTAAAGTTTATAACGTTGTATATAGTAGAAAGTCTAGCCATGTTACTCTAAGACGCGAGTAAAACTCTTAAAATAAAAAATTCGTTAATGATGACAACTTGATGCACCTACAATGAGTATTTTTACATTAAATTATTGATGAGTAATAATTAGTCATTAAACGAGAAATAAATTAGCATATTTATTAATATTAGTTCGATCTAAGATGGAAAATATAATTGTCATTATTAGGGAGAGACTTAAGTTCATGAAAGTTTTGATATAATCCAGTCTAAGTGTGACATGTATTTTTCTTATATTAAAGGTATTATAAAATTCATACATATGAGATTTTAAAGGTTGTGTTGCTTTTCATTAGAGTTTGAGTTCCTTTGATGATAACTTTTAAATGAATAAGCACGCGACCATTATAATATTAAAAAAAATCAGAGAGAAATATTTAATAAAAATATCTATATATAACGTAGTTGGTTTTTTCATATGGAAAATCTGGTTCAAAGTTGTGACTACCAAATTTTCCGAATGGTTGAAAGACCTATTACGGGTATACTATTCACTTATGAGAGATAAATGATTGTCCAAATAAATTACCATAGTCAATCAACATTGTGTCAAGCTTATAATGTTGTGTATCGTAGGAAGTCTAGTCATGTTACTCTAAGAAGTCAATAAATATGAAAATTTACTTAAAATGAAATTATATTTGTCTCATATGTAAATTTAACGATAACTTAACAGAGTTGTTTATCTATTCAATACCAATCTAATTGATAAAATGAACAACTAGAGGGTTGAGACTAAAACTCTTAAAATAAAAATTTTGCAACCGATCTCAACTCGATTCATTTATAAAGAGCATTTTAACATCAAATTATCAATGACTAATAACAAGTCATTAAATGAAACAAATTTGTCATATATAAACATATTCGTTCAATCTAAGATAGAAAATTTGACAGTCATTATTGGGTGGAGAGTTAAGTTCATGATATTTTTGTTATCATCAAGTCTCAGTGTGACGTGTGTTTTTCGTATATTAACAATATTATAAAAATCAAATATATATGATAATTTAAAGGTCATATTTCTTTTTAGAAGAATTTGCATTTTGTTGCAGATAATTCTTAAATGAATAAGCACGCATTAAAAGAAAACTAAAGATAAATAATCAATAAAGATATTTGTGTGTGAAGTAGTCGGTTTTATCACATGGAAAACTGATTTAAAGTTGTGACTATCAAATTTTCTGAATGGTTTAGAGACCCATTATGGGAATAATATTCATTACTTATATAAAAATGAATTCCAAATATATTATGATAGTCAATCTACATTGTGTAAAGCTAATAATGTTGTATATAGTAGAAATTCTAGCCATGTTACTTTAAGACGTTACTGTACATGAGAACTCATTTAAGATGGTGTTATATTACTCTCATATGTATGTTTAATGAAAAATTAATTAACTTGTTTACCTAGTCGATGTCTATAGAATTGGTAAACGAAATAACTAGAAGGACAATATTAAAACTCTTAAAATAAAAAATTCGCTAATGATGTAAACCTGATTCAACTATAATAAGTATTTTGACATCAATTTATTAATGAGTAATAACAAGTCATTAAACGAGAAACAAATCAGCATATATATTACCACTAGTTTAGACTCCTATGGAAAATATGATAATTATTTTTTTGTAGAGATTTAAGTTCACACAGTTTTTGATATGGTCCAGGATCAATGTGAAATGTATTTATCATATATTAAAAGTATTATAAAATTCAAACATATGAGATTTTAAAGATGGTGTTCCTTGTCATGAGAATTTTAGTTCTTCGAAGATAATTCTTAAATGAATAAGCACTTGACTATCATAATACTAAAAAAGTTAAAAATAAACAATCAATAAAAATATTTATGTATGAAGTAGTCGGGTTTTTCATATGGAGAAACTGGTTCAGAATTATGACTACCAAATTTTACGAATGGTTGAGAGATCTATTACGGGAATATTATTTACCTCTCAGAGAAGAATGATTGTCTAAATACATTACAATAGACAATCAACATTGTGTCAAACTTATAACGTTGTGTATAATATGAAGTCTAGCCGTGTTGCTTTAAGACGTTAGTATATATCGATATTTATTTAAGATGGAATTATATTTATCTCATATGTACATTTAACGAAAACTTAACTGACTTGTTTACGTAGTCGATGTCTATATAATTTGTAAACTTAACAACTAGACGGTTGAGATTAAAACTCTTATAATATAAAATTTATTAATGATCTAAACCTGATTAATCTATAATGAGCATTTTGTCATCAATTTATTAATGGCTCATCACAAATTATTAAACGGAAAAAAAACAAATCATATATATTACATTACTTCAATCTGAGATGGAAATTATGATAGTCATTATAGGGTGAAGAGTTAAGTACACGAAACCTTTGATATGATCCTGTCTCATTATGATGTGTAATTTTCACATATTAAAAGTATTATAAAAGTCATAGATATGATAATTTAAAGGTGGTGGTTTTTCTTATGAGAGGTTGCATTTCGTTGAAGACAATTCTTAAATGAATAAGAGCGTGACCATCATAATGATAAAGAAAACCAAAGACAAACAATCAATAAAAATATTTGTGTGTGAAGTAGTGGGTTTTGGAACATGAAAAAAACTGGTTCAAATTTGCGACTCCCAATTTTTTTGAATGGTTTAGAGACCTACTACGAGAAGACTATATACTTATAAAAAAATGATTGTCCTAATGCATTATGTTAGTCAATGAACATTGTGTAAAGCTTATAACGTTGTGTATAGTAGGAAGTGTAGCAATGTTACTCTAAAACGTTAGTATATATAAAATTTGTTTAAGATAGAAATATATTTGTCTTATATGTAAATTTAACGATAACTTAACTGAATTGTTCGATGTCTATATAATTGGTAAACTAAACAACTAGAGGGTTGAGACAAAAACTATTAAAATAAAATATTCGATAATGATGACAACCTCATTCGTGTATAATGAGCATTTTGACATCAAATTATTAATGAGTAATAACGGATCACTAAGCGAGCAACAAATCAGCATATATATTAACACTAGTTCAATCTAAGATGGCAAATATGATATTTATTTTTGGATGGTGAGTTAAGTTCAGAAAACTTTTAATATGATCCAGTTTTGGTGTCACATGTATTTTTTTTTACATTAAAGTATTACAAAAATCATACATATGAGAATTTAAATGTGGTGTTGCTTCTCATGAATGTTTAATTTTCTTTGAAGATAATTCTTAAACGAATAAGGACGCGAGGACCATAATGATAGAAGAAAAATACAAATGATAAACAATGAATAAAAATATTTGGGTGTGAAGTAGTCGGGTTTTCACCTAAAACATTGTTTCAAAGTTGCGACTACCAAATTTTGGAATGGTTGAGAGACCTATTACGGGAATAATTTTCACTTCGCAAGGAAAAATGATTGTCCATATACATTACGATAGTCAATCAACATTGTGTAAAACTTATAATGTTGTTTATAGTAGGAAATCTAGCCATGTAACTCCAAGACGTGAGTATATATGACAATTTATTTAACATGAAATTATGTTTGCATCATATGTACGTACGTTTAACGATAAGTTAACCAACTTGTTTACCTGGTCGATGTCTATATAATCTGTAAACTGAACAATGAGAGAGTTGAGACTAAAAATCTTAAAATAAAAAATTCACTATTGATACCAACCTGATTCGGGTATAATGAATATTGAACATTAAATTATTAATGAGTGATAACGACTCATTAAACGAAAACAATCGGCATATATATGAACATTAGCTCAATCTAAGATGGAAAATATGATAGTCATCATTAGGTGGAGAGTTAAGTGCAAAAAACTTTTGATATGATCCGATCTTAATGTGGCATGTATTTTTCGTATATTAAAAGTATTATAAAAACCATACATATAAGAATTTAATGGTGATCTTGCTTCTCACGATAGTTTGAGTTTCTTTGAAGATAATTTTTAAATGAATTAGCACGCGATCATTATATGTCTGAAAGAAAACGAAAGATAAACAGTTAGTAAATATATTTGTGTGGGAAGTAGTTGGTCAATCTTGCGGCAACAACAATTTGTTTATTGCTATAAATACAAATGCGCTGAAAATAGCGACCAACCGTGGATTAAGTTTTTCTCCGATAGCGATCGATGGATTAAGTTTTCTCCTAGAGGGAGTACCAAACATTTGCAAAATAATTATTTTCTTTAATTAAAAAGATTTTAAAATATTGTGTTGGCTCTTAAATGTGATTTAAAATTATATGAAATCGGAATGTTTATGATTAGAACTTAAATCTAAATATTTATATAATTTGAAAAGTCTGAAATAGGACTTAGATCTTTAATTATAATTTTTTTAAAATTTGTTATAAATAGAGTAAACAACTAAATAGAATAAAATAACGATAACGCTAAAAATAATTATATTTTAAAATATTTAATACATTTTTCAAACTCTTTAAAACATTATGTCTATTGTAAATTCATTTTTCTTACACCTTTTGCATAGAACCGTGAACATTTTTAATAAATTTTCTAAAGGAGATATATCTGAAGATTGAGAATAGCTTGACGTGACGTGTAAAACATAAAATGTATTCCGTTACTAAATTAGCTTAAAATAATGAAGGTATTTTTGGGTGCACTAGTCCGTACGGCTTTGCTTTTGGTTTACTGCCAAAAGACCTCACACTAATAAAGATGTATTCTTAACGTATATATTGATTTTTCTTTTCATGTTTAACCGATGTGGGATGTGGGACTTTGGTCGCACATAACAATTCCCCACTCGAACAAAGTACCACTCTCTAGCCTCATCTCAATTGATTTCCATCTGCCTACTCTAGTCAGGTGGAGAGAAGCCTGAACTCTAGAGATTTAGGGCATATCTATTTGCTCACTATCAGATGACACTGTGCCGCTCCTTGATCAAGTCACCTGCTTGATGAGCTATCAGGCACTCCATCTTTTAAATGAATCTGCGTCGCTCCTTGATCAAGCCATCTGCTTGATGAGCTATCTGGCGCTCCATCTACAGATGAATCTGCGCCGCTCCTTGATCAAGCCACATGCTTGATGAGCCATCTTGCGCTCCATCTATAGATTAATCTACGCCGCTCCTTGATCAAGCCACCTACTTGATGAGCCATCTAGCGCTCCATCTATCCAGCAGATCAATCACGTTGAGTATGGCTCATGACAAGATGTTCGGCATCCTGAGAATTTCACCCACATCATCACAAGCCACCACATCGCGTTCTGTCTGGGGCCTGGTGCTCTGATACCATTTGTAGGGAATATGTGGACCATTGTTATTTTGACATAATAATCCAGCCTTATTCAACATGTTCTTATTGGATAGAAGAGATGCTAGATGAACAGACAGTGAAAGACACTGAAGATGGGACAAGTGATAAACAAATTAAAGAGAACTGGAGTGAATTGAAAAGAGAGTGTAATTTTAATGGGTCATAAATTTCACATTAAGGACTGTAATATTTTTCCATTTTTAAGTGTTACAGTCTCTACAAAACCTAGGGTTAGGGTTTTTATGTATTCACCAAAAACGGCAGAGTCACTGTGTTCTTATAAAATTGATTTGCAGCAGATCCGGAGACGTAGGCATAATTTGTTAAACTCGGTTAATAATTGTGTGTTTGATTTCACTCTTGTCTTTGTGTGTTTTTTTTTCTTTTGATCTGATTTGACAGAAAATTAGCATATTTCTCTTAAGCCTTGATTTCTTCTTGAAATTTAGCTTATTATATTCTCAGATTTATCATTTATATTTGTGATCAAGGTCTTATATATATGCCTAAATTCTGTGGGCCAGAATATATCATTTATGTCCGACATTTTTTTAGCAAAGAAGCTTCAGTATTTAAATTCAAGGGAATATAAATGACAATTATTTAAGCGACTAACCACCTTTGAAAACTTCAAAGCCATTTTCTATAGTTATTGTTCTTAACAATGAATGGTGGAGGGGATATGGAAATTCGTAGAAGAAACTGTGTAGAAGTTTACAATTTAGTTTTAAACACATTTTCGAAAACGAGAGTAAAAGCCATGATCTGACTTTTGGTGAAGAAGGAATTTCTTTGACTTGTCAATTTTTTATAAGATATTTTTTGTAAGTGTAAATAAGACAATTAACCGACGAAAAAGTATGTAGTTAACAGAAAGCAACCAAATTTAACTATCGATCTTATCTGACCTACTTTATCACCACCACAGCTGCCGAGATAACATTTTGCTACACTCCTTGGTGTAGGCTACCAACCCATAGCTATTTATCGGATTTTGGACAAAGCAAACGAACTTTACTATAAAATTGAATATTGGATTCGGATACTTCGATTCGAATACTCAGTTTTCTTGACGAATCCGTCGAATATCAAAGACATGACAAGGGATGTATCTCTGGTCATAAAATTTGGATTTCAAAATCTAATGTTTAGTGTCCCAAACAATTATTTTAGTGTTTTTTTTTAATCTTTAAATATTTTATGGATTTATTTAAAAAGTCCAGCAAGCCCAAATGTTTTAAATTTTAGTTAGGTACTATTTTATTTCTTTATGGATATTTGTATAATTTTGGATTTGGGTTTTCAGCGTTTTCTATATATGCTTTAAAATCATACTTTCTTAGCAGCTTTTTGATAATTTGATACTTTTTTCCTGAATTTTTGAAGTTCTCTATTCCCTAAGATAATGGTTTTATCTAGTCTTTTTTTTGTTCATCTTTTGCATCTACCATCTTAGTATCAGAGTGTGAGATTCCTCCACGTGGGAATTATGCCACCTCGAAGGGAATAAGAGAAGAGAACCGCGTCAATCACTAGGTAATGCATTTTGGCCTTTCTAATGCACTCAGTATTTGCATGCGCATTATGAATCAACGTTTTTCGTCCCTTTATTGGTAAATTCTCGGTTGTTTATTTTGATGACATGCTGATTTATAGCATTCCCAAAAAAATCCACTTATAATATCTGCGTGAAGTCTTATGTGTACTTAGGCGCGAGAAATTTTATGACGGGTTTAACACATATTATTTTATGACAAAGTATGTCCTTTTCTGGTTATGCAGTATCGAAAGATGGACTGTCAGCGGATGAATCTAAAATATCAACAGTTCGTGACTAGCCACCATCAAGATCTATCACCGAGGTCCAATCAGTTCATGAGTTGGTCTCGTTTTATTGACGATCAATCTAAAACTTTAGCACTATCATGGAACCTATTACCAATTGCATGAAAGGAAAGACCTTTAATTCGACGTCAGAGGGAATAACGAAACCTGAAAAAAATGAAGGTACGACTAACCACCACATCTATACTAGTGGATTTGAGTTGCATCGTGTTGCATCTGGCACGGGTATTGTGGTTGTGCTGAGCTAACGAAGGAGACCAATCGCCTACTTCAGTGAGAAATTCTACGCAATGGTTTGGGATTTGAAACACTGGAAGTTCGTACCTAGCTAACAATGATTTCATCATATATACGTGTGGAAGGAGAGGTTGTTGGGTTTGAGATGATGCAAGATTTACTCTGTACTGATCCGTATTTTGGTCATGTCCTTGAAGATGTTGGGGGAGGTTGGAGGACTAATTTTTGAGTGAGCAACGACTCGATGTTTAAAGATAATCTATTATGTATTCTTGCTGAAAGTTTGAGAGTATTGATAGTACATGAGAAACACAACAAAGGATATGGTGGTCGAAATCAGACCCTATATTCTATATCTCATTAGTTTTATTGGCCTCACTTATGCTGTGATGGTCGGGTGTCGAATTTGTCAGATGGCGAAGGGTACGAATTCCAATGCTAGCATGTACTTACTACTACCTATACCTGAAGGACCACGGCGAAGCATGATCATATATTTTGTTTTTTTGTTGCCAAGGGCGCAACAAGGTAATGATTCTAAATTCGTGGTTGTTGATAAATTTTCCAAGATAACTCACTTTATCTCATATAAGAAAATAACTAATCTCGTGAATGTCGCGTCTCTGAACTTTAAAGAGCTCTATCGTCTGCATGGTTGGGTCGTATTTTATTACTTTCTAGATATTTGTGTAATTTTATTTTAGGGTTTGGAGCGTTTTTATTTAAACTCTAAAACCATACTTCATCGGTGGCTTGTTAACTGTTTGATACTTTTTAATGAACTTTTTAAGTTCTTTATTCCCAAGGTTTATGGTTTTATCTGTCTTTCTTTTTATTCATATTCTACCTCTAGTATCTTGGTATTATAGTGTCAAATTCCTACATGTGAGAATTGTGTCGTCGCAAAAAGATCGAGGGAAGAGAACTGCGTCAATCACTAGCATCTACCATCGAGAGGATCTCGAACATATAGGCTTGATCAAGCATGCCAACATACGATAATGTTAAAAACAGTATTTGAAGATTTCCGGATAATTCACTGAAGTCTTATAAAATAATTTATAATTGAAATATTTTTGGGGTTCTCCAAAAATTCTCAACTGGATAAAATTAGCGATCTAGTTTTTAATAGGGAGAATGATATATTGATGTGTTTTGTTTTTAGGATAGAACCCATACATTAAGAAATTTGACCAACAAGATAGGTTTGGCGGTTAGGGTAGTTAGGGTTAGATAAGATTAACGGGATTTTAATTAAAAACAGCTAAATTTGAAATTCCAATACCTCGCTAGGGGCTCCGCCCCTTGGACCCCGAAATATCTACGAATTGTTCAATAATATATCATGATTAAATTTGTTGACTAGTCGATCAAATTACACTAAAATATCTAACAATCTTCCCCTATTTTAGTGTAATTCATGATCAACTAAGCACAATCACAACAATTAACAAATTTATGCATAAATAAAATATCGTAAGGATTGAATTTCACATTAGTATATTACACATTCACAAATATCCGAATATTAAGGTATCACTAATGATCGAACCTTTACTATTCATAATGAATAGACGACGATAATATACATATAAATTTACATTATCACTTGTTCTTACTTGACACTATCTTTTACTAGCCTTATGTCCTTATCCCTCTTAAGCATATCAAAGCCAAGTCCTAGGTTCTTGAAGCGGCTAAACTTCATGCTCAAATAGGTAGTTATTTTCCTCTTGCACCTGCATATACAATTTTTAAAAAGAATTATTAAGAAGATAATCTTCAACCTTCACAACTTGCAGGTCTAAACACATACCTTGGGAGGATATACAAATGTGTTCCAATCTATAGATGTTAAGCTTTCCACATTTAATTCAACACCTAATGTTATATTAGATGGGAAGTGGGTATCTCAACATGAGAAATTTCAGATGGAATTTAATCCCATCCCAATAGCCGATTTGTGCACAAGATCTCTACTTAACCATTTGGTTAAATGATCGGCTAAGTTATATTGAGTTCTCACAAAATCTACTGAAATAACATCATGCGTGATACGCTCACGAATCATATTATGTCTAACACCTAAGTGTCTAGACCTGCATTTGAAAAGTTATCTATAGACATTGGCAAAGGCAGTTTCACTATTATATTTGATAGATATAGATGGTATGGGTTTGGGCCACAGCGGAATTTCGTACATTAAATTTCTTAGCCACTCAGCTTCTTTACTCGTTGCTGCTAATGCCACAAACTCTGATTCCATTGTTGAATCAGTAATATAACTTTGTTTCTTAGATGCCCAAAAAATAACACCTCCCCCAAGCAGAAATACCCATCCACTTTGGAAGAATGATCTTCCATATTGGAAATGTAACTCGCGTCTAAATATCCTTCAAGTACAAAAGGAAATCTAGTATAAGTTAAACCATAATTCATGGTTCCTTCAAATACTTGAATACCCGATTCAAAGCTTGCCAATGATGAAAATTCGGATTGCTAGTATATCTACTAAGTTTTCCAACAGCAAAAGTAATATTCATCCTAGTGTTAGTCATGGCATACATAAGACACATGATGGCTTTTGAGTATTCAAGTTGAGATACAGAAGTACCATTGTTAGGTAGAAGCTTAAGACTACGATCTATAGGTGAGCTTACCGGAGAACAATCTTTAAAATTAAATTTATTCAATATTTTCTCAATATAGTGAGATTGAAAAATCGATGTACCATTGTTCTTTCGTTTGATTCTTACACCAAGGATCATTTAAGCTTCCCCCAAATCCTTCATTTAAAAAAGATGATAAGAATTTCTTCGTTTCATCAACCTGATTTTGGTCAGTTCTGAAAATCAACATATCATCCACATATAGACAAATCATAACTCCTTTACCGAATTATAAAATTTGATATATACACACCTGTCTGCTTGGTTAAGAATAAATCCATTAGACAATATCACATTATCAAATTTTTTATGCCAATCCTTTGGTGCTTGTTTCAAACCATACAAAGATTTTTTCAACTTGCATACCATGTTTTCACAACCAGGCATGACAAATCCTTCCGCTTGTTTTATATAAATCTCCTCATCTAAATCAACATTCAAGAATGCAGTTTTAACATCCATTTGATGAATTACAAGATTGTATACAAATGCAAGTGCAATCAATAATCTAATAGTGGAAATACTAGCAACTGGAGCATAAGTATTAAAGAAGTTAATTCATTCTCTTTATCTAAATCCATGGATAACCAATCTAGATTTATACCTTTCAATAGTACCATCTACTTTCATTTTTCGTTTAAAGATCCATATATCTCCTCATGATTTGCAACCATAAGGTAAATCAGCTAACTCTTATGTATTATTATGTATGATAGAATATATCTCATCTTGGATAGCCTTTTTCCAAAATGCAGCATCCCTTGATGCCATATCATCACTAAAAGTCCTCGGATCATCTTCAGTAACAAAACAATATTGATATTGGTAGTCAATCTTATCTCTTGACCCTTTCAACTAAATAATGTTGAAAATCATATCCAAATAACTTAGATTTTCTAGCTCTAGTACTTCTCCTTGGTTCAGAAGGTTCGGGTGCAGAAACAGTACCACTTGATATATTTTCAGTTTGAATTGAGTTCATATTCAAAGATTTTTGAATATTATCTCTAGGTCTAGGTATAAAAGTAAATATTTTTTTCATCATTTATTGCATCTCTTGACTCGATAACACTGTTTACCGACACATAGTCATTAGATTCTAGCATATAGAACCTATATGCAACGGAATGCTCAGCATATCCAATGAAGATACAATTTATACCTCTTTCACTTAAATTTTTCCTTTTAGGTTCAATGAGTCTTACAACTGCTCTACAACCCCAAACTCTCAAATAATTCAGTGTTTGAGGCTTCTCAAACCAAAGCTCATATGGGGTCATCTTATTCCTTTTAGTAGGAATACAATTTAATAAATAACAGGCTGTTAACATAGCCTCACCCCCAAATCCTCTACTCAAACCCGAATTATACAACATGGAATTAACCATCTCTTTAAAAGTTCTATTCTTCCTTTCTTATATACCATTTTGTTTTGGTGTATTAGGATTTGTGGTTTGATGAATTATACTAGTAAACTAAAAATATATAGGATCATAATATTCACCTCTTTTATCCATACGTAGATGTTTAATCAAATCATTTTTATGTAGCTCTACTAGTTCCTTATATATTTTAAACTTATAAAGAGCTTCATTTTTAGCACACAACAAATAAATGTAGGAATATCTATATGCATCATTAATAAAAGTAATAACATACTTTTTATTTCCTAACGAAGGTGTAGCATGAGAATCACATAGATCATTATGTACTAGTTCCAATATTTTAGAAACTCGGTTAATATTATTAAAACTTTTTCTAGTTATCTTAGTTAAAATGCAAGTTTTACATTTTTTATTTTTTGCATCAACACGGGGAATAATGCTCATTTTTGACATGTCTTTTATTCTCCCATGATGAACATGTCCTAATCTACCATGCCTAATTCGGTTTTATTCAAATTTCTATGCATACTAGTAGAAGACATAGAAACAGAATCATTTTGGAAGGAAATATTAATATTTAACATAAACATACTATTACACAAATATCTGAATCCCATAAATACACCATGTTTTGATAATACATATTTGCCATTTTCATACACTTGTTTGAAATCACAATTATTTAAAACAACACCAGATAAAAGATTCTTTCGAATCCCAGGAACATACAATACATTGTTTAATAATATGTATTTTCCAGAAGTAAATAATAATTTAACATTTCCTAGTCCTCTAATTGGTTCGGTAGCAACATTTCCCATCTTAAGTGAAGATCCATCTTCAATCGGTTGAAAATTACAGAACCATCGAAGATCTTTACATACATGACTTGTTGCTCCCGAATCAACCCACCAAGCAACATCATCATCCTGTACATAAAATGCTTCAAATATTAGAAATATATAATTCTGACCAGAATTAAAATTCTGAAATAAAATATGACCTTGTTGCTTTTCAGGATCCTTAGATCCACTTGAACCAGCATTATTTCCATTTGGACCAGCATTGTTCCCGCTTGGAACAACATTGTTTTTGCCTTTTCCAACTCGACAATCCCTCCTAAAGTGATCAGGTTTGCCACCTTTCCAGCATGTCGTTTTAGGATTTTTACTGGAAAGATTGTTTTTTTTGTTGTTACCTTTAAACTTTCGTTTATTCCCCTTATCTGTCTTTGCATTCTTAAAGAATCCGCTGCTTTCAGCCATACTTACAGATTTGTTTCCCACTTGGTTTTTACCCTTAGGATTACTTATTTTATTTCGATCCCACAGAGACTCTTCAATCTTAAAATGACTACCAAGTTCGACTAAAGTCATTTCTTCCTTGTTGTGTTTCAGAGTGTGTTTAAATCCTTCCATGAAGGAGGCAATTTTTCAATAACAGAATACACTGAAATCCATTCGTCCATTTTCATATTGTGTTAGACAAATTGACCCAGAATTCATAGTAGTTCATTATATTGTTCAATCACAGGTCTAGAATCAACCATTTTGTAATTTATGAAATTTCTAACCATGAACTTCCTACTAGAAGCATCTTCAGCCATATATTTCGATTCGATAGAATCACAAAACTCTTTTGCAGATTCAACATTTTGGTATACATCAAACAAAGTATCAGACATATTGTTTGATATGTGACCTTGGTAAATGTATTCATGATTCTCCCACTTGCTGTGTCTCCTTGTTTGTTCTAGCGTTTCATTCTTAGTGATCTCCGGCTAGGAGGTACTCAGGAGATACACAACCTTGAGTGTAGTCAACAGAAATACATCTTATTTTGTCATCGTCTGAAATAATGTCCTTCGAACTTGTCCAACTTAGCGAATTTACTTGCCATCTCCTTCGTTGATTCTCCTCCATTCATCACCTCGATCTTCATACACAAGAAAAGAAAATTTCAATTATTTGTTAAAAACAGTGTTTGAAGATTTCCGGATAATTCACTGAAGTCTTGTAAAAAATTCTCATTGAAATATTTTTGGGGTTCTCCAAAACTTCTCAGGTGGATAAAATCAACGATCTTAGTTTTTAACAGGGAGAATGATATATTGATGTGTTTTGTTTTTACAACAGAACCCATACATTAAGCAATTCGACCAACAAGATAGGTTCGGCGGTTAGGGTAGTTAGGGGCAGATAAGATCAACGGGATTTTAATTAAAAACAAATCAATTTTAAATTTAATGACACGTTCAAATTTTGATAATAATATCATGATTAAATTGGTCGACTAGTCGATCCAATTTCACTAAATATCCAAAAGATAATGCTAGACGATTGGGGAACAACTGAGCAAGTTGGGAGAACATATGAAGCAGATGCAAGCATCTATGCAAATGATGAGCACCAAATTCCCAAGCTCTAAAATCGAGCAACCTATTGTCGGGTACTGAATGAGACTACAAAGTGGGTCAGAATCCTTTTAATCTAATGAGAGATAATTGAATATGTTTTTTACTAAACAAAACCATCACAAATATGTCTTTAAGCTACGTATGGATCGTGATTTCATTGAGAATACAAAAAATCGGTGGTAGTAATGTTTTAGACTCGAGATCCCAGGATTCTACAACGGTCTTCATCCTGAAGAGTTTTTTTTTTTTATTTTGGTCGTATTTTTAGAAGAAATCCTAGTTTTCAAAGTCGTCGTGGACAACAAAAGGGTGAAAATAGTTGCAACCAAGTTTTGGGGTCGAGTTGCATTGTTGTGGCAGCAACTAAACAAAGCAGGTTAAGGCAAGGTAATATATAAAATATTTATTTTGGATAAACTTTTGAACATCTTAGCTTGGATTTTTTACCTTATAATCATACGAGAATTATGTATATGCAATTATAGAACCTAAAGCATGGTTCTAGATTTGTTTATGGTTATATTGAAGAATTTTTTAAACTGAAAAATTGTTTTGATGTTGTTGATTCGAATGACGAGTTGGTATCTCGCTACATTGGAGGAATAAGTCAGCAATTTCAGGATTCTTTTAACATGTTTGATCTAGTCAATGTATCTGAAGCACATCATTGTGACTTGCACAAGGAGAAATCCCTTTCGAGAAGACCATATGGTGGATATACTTTTAGAGTATTAGTTACGGTGTTCCCAGAAAAGACTAATCTCAGATTCTACTCCAGCACCACATGCTACATCACCACCTAGTTGTGTGAGGACTTCTTCACTAGTAAAATGTTTTTTCTATCATGAGATATGCCACATTGCGGTACACTGCCCTAAACCACCACAACAGTCAAGGGGTTTGTTCACATAAACTACTGATTTTCAGTTTTAGGGCGAGATACAGTACAATAAAGAAGATATAAATATTGTTGATGAGCTTACTGCAAAAAACATATATAAAGGGGAAATTGGGCAAACATTAGTTATAAGGAGTTTCTTTCACCTATAGTGAATAATGAGTGAAAGTGATGATTGGGCGAGGAACAATATATTTGAGTCCCTTGTACTATGGGGGAAAATTGTGAAAATTCGTGATAGATTCGGAGAGCTATGAAAATGTAAATTCCGAAGAAGTTGTGCAAAAATTGGAGTTGAAGACTGAAAATCACCCCAGACCCTACAAGCTCTCCTGGCTAAGAAAAGGCAGTGAGGAAACTATTTTTTATGTTGGTCATTATAAGGATAAGGCATGGTATTACTTTATAACTATGGATGTTTGTCACTTTCTATTGGGGGGGACGTGGTAATTTGAAAGGGATAATCGTTATAGATTCATGTGGAATAACATTAAATTTAGGTTAGTGTCATTCTATAGGAGTGACCCCAAAACCTGCACTTACCAAGAGTCTAGCAGGAATTTTCTATCTCGTAAAGTGTTTTTAGAATAAGCTATTGGTTATGAAAGAATGTGCAAATGATCTGTTTGTTGGCTTTCCAGAGCGAGTTCACCCGTTGTTGCTAGAATTTTCTTATTTATTTCCACATGATTTATTTGTCGGACTTTCTTTATTAAGAGACATTCAACATCATATTGATTTAGTTCTTGGCGCTAGTATGTAAAATCGTCCTCATTATAGAATGAGTCTGAATGAACATAAAGAGCTAAGAGGCCGATCGAGGAGCTATTGACAAAGGGCCATGTTCGTGAGAGCCTTTAGTATTTGTACAATTAATGCATTGTTAACACCCAGAGAAACATGGTTCGATGCAGATGTGCATAAATAGTCAAGTTGTCAACAAGATTACTGTACCGATTACTCGTTCCAAAACTTGATGATTTATTAAATCAACTGAGTTGTGCAAAAATATTCACGAAATTAGACTTGAAAATGGATATTACCAAATCCATGTCCCAATAAAAGACGAGTGAAAAACTGCATTCATAAATTGAGCAGATTTGTTCACGTTCGATGTTAAACCTTTCTAATGCACGTAGTACTTTCATGCAAATTCAGAAGAATTTTAGGATATCATAACAGTCATAAGTACCTGCTTTTATCATCACCTCTTTATACTTTAAACTAGCTCTCGTATAGCCGTATAAATAATCAACGAGTAAATAATTTCTGTCTTAGCTGTAATCCTATGAGTAGGTGTTAAGCTAACACAGATATAGATTAAAAACTTGTATAAAGAGGAAAGAGGACACGCGCATGACTAGGGATAACATCAATTCTCGCTACAAAATCACCAGCAGCTCACCTGTGCAATAATGTAGTCTCCATCTTTCAGAAATAATCTTTATTTTATATCTTTCATTGCCAATTATTCACAAAAAGTTTGGATATATTTTATCAAAGAAAAATAAAAAACATTTTTTAAAAATTTAAAGATTTTAAAGCAGAAGTGGAAAATTTTATTGGACTGAAACTCAACACCTTACGGACAGATCGTGGAGGTGAATATTTTTCAAAAGAATGTGAGAAATATTGCAGAGATAGTGTCATTCGGCATGAGATGACAGTTTGTTATACGCTTGAGCAAAATGGTGTATTTGAAAGAAAGAACAAAACAATAATGGAGATGGCTAGATGTCTTCTTAACAAGAAAAACGTTATTAAGAGGTTTTTGGTTTGAAGTTGTTTGCACAGTTTATCTTATCAACAAATCACCAAAAACAAGCTTCGAGAATTGCACGCCACATGATATGTGGTATAGTAGAATCCTAATGTTCATCATCTAACAATATTTGAGAGTGTTGCCTAGTCTCATATTTTGGATGCAATGAGAAGAAAGTTGGATGACAAATCTGAAAAATACATCTTCATTGGTTATAGTGAAAGAAGTAAGGAATACATGCTATATAATTCGGTAATAAAAAATATTATGATAAGTCGAGATGTCCGGTTTGATAAAATTCGTTTTTTGAATAGATGAGAGCTGAAAAAGAACTTTTGCAAATTTTTCCACTTGAACTTGAAGAAAAAGAAGAGGCGGACTTTGAAAGTTCTGAAAATAATACTCTAGCTGAAAACGCTGCTAATTCTCCAAATTTTTCATCAAGTTCTTCATCTAGTCCATTCAGAAAAAATGAGAAGTATTCAAGAACTATATAATGTAACTAATGAAATTGTGCAATACGATGCTGTATTTTTTTCCTTTCTTTGCACGAGAAAATCCAAATTTAGCTTGATGATGCATATCAAGAAAAAATATAGAGGACATGAACGAAGAGATATTCTCAATTTAAAATAACGATACATACAAGCTTACAGATTTAGCGCCCTACAAGAGTTCTATTGGAGTGAAATAGGTGTACAAGACAAAGATGAATCCAAATGGTTCTGTTAATAAATACAAGGCGAGGCTAGTTGCAAAAAGATACAAGCAAAAAATAAAGATAATATTTTATAGAGGTATTTGCTCCCGTTTCAAGACTTGAAACAGTTCGGTTACTCATATCTCTTGCTGCTCAAAATAATTGGAAGATGTTCCAAATAGATATAAATTCCACATTCTTAAATGTTGTTCTCAAATAATAAGTCTAAGTTGATCAACCACCTGGGTTTATTAAGAAATGAGAAGAATAAAAAGTTTACAAGCTAAAGAAAGCATTGTATGGGTTGAAGCAACCACCCCAAGCCTGGTACAGCCGCATCAATTATTATTTTGAAAATGATAGATTTCAAACATGTCCATATGAACATACTCTCCACATCAAAATTGATTCCCAATGAATATTTATGGTGGTTAGTTTCTATGTCGATGATATTGTTTATAGAGGAAACTATGTAAGAATGTTGGAAGAATTTTAATAGTCAATGATGGCAAAATTTGAGATGACAGATTTAGGAGAATTTCGTCATTTTCTTGGCATTGATATTCATCAATCTGAGAAATGAATTTTTATTTCACAAGAGACCTATGCAAAAGAATTTTGAAAAAAACTCAAGATGGAACCTGCTAATCCAGTCACTACTTCATGCATCACAAGTCTGAAGTTATCTAAAGAATGTGAATGAAAAGATGTAAATTCAACCATGTTCAGAATTATGGTTGGAAATCTGATGTATCTGAATTCGATAAGGCTTGGCATTGTGCATGTTGTTAGTTTGATAAGTAAATTCATAAAAAAAAACTTATTCTTAACTAGAAGGTTGTTAAAAGAATATTGTGATATGTAAAGAGAACCATTGACTATGAAATTTTGTATGAAGCTAATAGAGTAGTTAATCTCATTGGTTATACAAAGAGTGATTTAGAAGGAAACATGGATGATAACAAAAGTACTTCTGGGGATGTGTTCATATATCCCAAAGAAACAATTTGTTGTGGCACTTTCGACTTTGAAGCAGAATATATTGTTGCATCTTATGTCGGATGTCAATTGATTTGGTTGCACGGAATTTTATAGAGTCTAAAAAGAAAGTTCGGGAATCAAGAGCAAGCTTAATTTAAGGGAGGCATTGTTAGGACAAAATTCATTAAGGTTGAAATCTATTAGTTGATTAATTCACTAAGTTAATTAATTAATTTGTCAAAAGATATGAACAGAATATTAATGTGATTTAAAAAATAATATATTATTTAACTGAGAATATAATTTAGTTTATGAAGAATATATTTACTGATTTAACTTTGTATCTTCCAAAATAATATATCTCATTAAAACATGATAATATAGTTATACTAATATATATAAAAATCAAGAAAATAATAAAATGGTAAAATGTAATTTGTTCTCTCCAATTCTTTTCTTATTTCCTCAAAATATCTTATTATTTTTTAGAAATAATTAGACACCAAGGCAATTCATTTCTTCATGGTGCCCCTTGACTGAGCTACGTTAGGGTTGATATAACCAAATTATAAATAAATAAATAAATAATCTTTAATATATCTTTTAAGTCCATTTATGATATAGGATAAGTAATTATTTTAAGAGAAAACTATCCATAAATACATTCTCATTTGTCTAATACCAAACTAGTACCCAAGAATGGGAAGGTACCATAAGGTACCGAAGCCCCAAAAATTGATAAAAATACCCATAAGGGTACAAATAGACTCAATTAGGTTGAAACCCACTATTCTTTACTCCTAGAGCTAGATTTTTTTGTGTCCATTATTTCCCAAATTTTACTTTTCTAATTTTGAAGAGAAAGAGAGGGAAAGACACGGAAGCCCATAAAGGTATCGAAGACATTAGCTAGTGAAGACAATAAACCCAAATTCTAATGAACCGTGTAATCAACCTGCTGAAGAAGCCGTCGACGAAGCCGGTGAAACCATGAATCTTGACAAAGGCGGTGGAGAACGGTTGAAAGACCTATATTACGACGTCAGTGAAGTACGTACGTTACTGGAGGTGTAAAGACTATCTAGTTTTACTGGTACAGGTTATTTTTTTGTAAAAATAAAGATAGAGCAATGGTTTATGGTGAACTACCTCGGTTTTGCTATTCTATTTCTGGTTTTACCAGGGATTGGTTAACGATTTTATAAGTTTTATTGTTTGAGTAAGTCTGATTTTATCCATGACAGTTGTTTGCATTACTTTGTTTTTCATTTGTGGGTTTTTTAGTTTAGATCTGGTTTTGGTTTTGGATTCTGGTTGTGGATGGTGATACTTGTTTCGTGGTTGTTAGTTTGATTTGGTTAGTTTTGGTTTGTGGTTGTTAGTTTGATTCGGATGGTGCTACTTGTTTCGTGGCTGTTAGTTTCATTTTTGTAGGTAAAAGATGCTAGATTAGTTTTAGAACTGTAAGTAGAGGATGCTAGATGATTTTTAGAATTGCAGCTAAACTATGCTAGATTAGTTATAGAACTGTAGGTAGAGGATGTTAGATTAGGTAGAGGATGCTATATTAGTTTTAAAACATTTCTAGATAACACCATATATGGTAATACTAGATTGGTTTTGTCATGCTAGATTGTGAGTAAATGCTAGATTAGTTGTAAAACATTGCTAGATAAGACCATAGACGATGATGGTAGATTGGTCTTGTCATGCTAGATTGTGAGTAAATGGTGGATTTGTTTTAAAACATTGCTAGATTAGAATATGATTGCTAGATTTGGCCATGTAACACATTATAGATTAGACGTGTTAATGATAATCAGATGTTCTATGTAACACATTGGTGTTTTGTGGTTGCCAATAGAAATAGGTAAATGACATTGCAATTTATGACCATGCTTGTAACTTTTGCATAACATTACTAGATAAGACCATAAATCGTAATGTTAGATTGTGAGTAGATGCTAGATTAATTGTAAAACATTGCTAGATAAGACCATTGATGCTAATGGTAGATTGGTTTTATCATGCTAGATTATGAGTAAATGGTATATTAGTTTTAAAACATTGATAGATTAGACCATGATTGCTAGATATGAGCATGTAACAAATTTATAGATTAAGTGTGTTAATGATAATGATATATTCTATGTAAAACATTGGTGCTTTATGGATGGCAATACGAATAGGTATATGATATTGTGATATATGACCATGATTGCTAGATATGACCATGTTTGTAACTTTTTCATAACATTGCAAAATATGACCATGATTGCTAGATAAGACCATTCTATATATGAAATTGTAATTTGTGTCAATGGGACCATGCTAGATACTTGATTCATAGGTATATTGTTATTGCGATTGGAGTATGACATGACGATTGTAGTGTCATTGTTAGTTTTCTAGATATGACCATAATTGCTAGATATGAACATGATTGCTAAATGTGATCATGATTGTAATTGTTGCATAATATTCCTAGATATGACCATGGTTGCTAGATATGACCATGGTTGTTAGGAATGTTATGATAACACTTTGTTAGATTGGGGTATGACATTGCGATCATAATGTCACTGTTAGTTTTCTAGATTATAATCAGTAACATTTCTAGATATGATTATGATCGATAATGCGATTTTCTATGTAACACATTGCTAGATTGGGTGCATTAATGATAATTCAATTTTCTATGTAAAACATTACTGCGTTGTGGATGGAAATACAACTTACTGACTCATACTTGTACAATGCATGACATAAGAAGAAACGAATTCCATCTAAAGGAGAAGTTACAACCAGCAAGTTGCGGTGTGGTCGTTTTTTAAAAGCAAGACATAACAGGAAGACCTGTTACGCTCCATTTTGAATTTATATTTGTTGTGTAATATAAAACATGTGATTGTTGTGATATGTTCATTGTTTCTAAACGTGCACTAATCTCGCATTTTCGTGGCCTCATGTATCTTCCTTGAAAATATCAAAAATAGCATCATCTACAGCGACAATCTTATCCTCAACCTGTCATACTGAAAACTGGCTAAAAATCGCCATTGGTCCCTCATGTATAGCCCGTGTATCAAAGTAGTCTTCTACGTTTACTTTTGTCTCTCACCCATCCTTTTCGTTTGAGAAATTGGCATGATCAATCCCCCCCACCCCCGCACACATGTGAAGTCTGTAGAAGTACCACATGGCACCAAGTTTTGTAGCACTTTTGGTCTCCGAAATGTTTTCCCAATAATACCCCTACCTATGCCAAGTCACATGCCCAGTCATATACCACGTCTCATTTACTTTTTACTATTAAATTTTAACCATTTATCATTTACCTAAAACAATTACCTAACTTAAAGGCTAATGGGCTGGACCAGATCAAAAAAAATAAACCAAACCTAGCTTTACAACAAAGAAATCTATTGTTTACAATTATAACCAATCCAAATTAAAATAACCAAATTTAAAACCCAATAACTCAACTTAAGACAAAACCCTATTTTGTTTCACCGAACAACCACCCACCAGCTTTCAGTAACCTAAATTCATTCTCAAATATGTTCATCGATAATCAAAAAGGATAATCATAAACCTCTTTATATTGGTTGTTATTTAATTTCTCAGTGTCAATAGATGTTTGGGGTTCGATTGCCATTTAATTTCTCGTTGTCTGATATTAATTTCTTAAAAAGTGTTTGGGTACCTAAATATGAAGAAAATAGTGTTAGCCATTAAAGCTCTTGATGGTTTCTATCAAGAAGAAGAAAGACTTCATTTTCTCTTTCTAGAAAAGGAAAGAGCAATAAATGAATATTTTGCCTAGCTGCAATTGTAATTATTACTTTTATTTACTCCAATTTTCCAACTTCTGCATATTTCTTGGAAATTTTCCTACTATTAATACATTTTTTACCCTCAAATTACATTGTTCTACTAATATCGCTCCTCTCTTTCATCTCTTTTCTCTCATCCATCTCTCTAAATTAAATTGAACTTCAACAAAAGTTTTTTCTCATCCTTCACCCCTCTTTATATAAGAAGGCATCCAAACATAACCCCATCAATATCAGATACATGCTTTAAGAAACATAAGTAGAAATCTAGTTTATGATTTAAAAAACAGAAGTAGAAATCTAGATTTTTTTAGTGTTTTCATTCATTAGATTAACAAGAAAAGACAAAAAAAATACCTTTTTAATGGGGTTTTTTTGTTGTAAGGAAAGTGTAAGAAAGATTGGGACTTCTATTAAGGATGAACACCTGGTTATTTGGGATTAAATTTAGGGTTACTTAAAGTAGTGGGTGAGTCGGTGTATAAATTAAATTCAAGTTAGCAAATGGTCATTCGAGTTATTAAATGGATTTGGGTTTGGGTTATAGCAGGTTGGGTAAATAAAGTTGGGTTTGGTTTAATTTTTTTGATCTGGTCCAGCCCATTAGCCTTTGAGTTAGGTTATTGTTTTAGGTAAATGGTAAATTGTTAAAATTTAATAGTAAAAAGTAAATCTGACGTGGCATATGACTAGGCATGTGACTTGGCATATGTAGGGGTATTATTGGGAAAAAATTTGGGGGACCAAAAGTGCTACAAAACTTAGTGTCACGTGGCAGTTCTACAGGCTTCACATGTGCGGAAGGACTAATTGTACGAATTTCTCAAACGAAAATGATCGTTGCGAGACAAAAGTGAACGAAGAGGGCTACTTTGATACACGAGGTATACCTGGAGGACCAATGGCGATTTTTAGCCCTGAAAACTAGATACCATATAATATAGAGTCAACCACTACCAAGAGAGCTACAATAAGTGAATTAAATACACAATACAAGTTGTTTATAACTTAGCAATCAACATAAAAACATGAAACACACAATTATATTGCATCGTACAAGTTCGAATCAGTAAAGTGTTATCATATCTAGCAATGTTATGCAACGTTATGATATCTACAATGTTATTCGATAGAATACAACCTAGCAATACCATACCTTAATCTAGCAAAGCCATACCCAAATCTAGCAAAGTGTTATCATATCTAGCAATGTTATGCAACTGTCTACAATCTAGCAAACTATCAATGACATTACAATTGCAATGTTAGACCCATAATCTAGCAAAGTGTTATCATAACATTGTTAGAAACCATAAATATATTTAGCAACCATGGTCATATTTAACAATCATGGTCATATCTAGCAATCATGTTTTAAGGTGTAGTGTAATCATGGTCATATCTACCAATCATGGTCAAATCTAGCAATGTTATGAAACAATTACAATTATGGTCATATCTAGCAATCATGGTCAATACAGTTAACACACAAATCGCAATGTCATATAGTGAACACATAAATCACATTGTCATCATGGTCATAGAGTTAACACACAAATCACAACTGAGACATATTAAGATTATAGATTATATATATCACCTCATATAATTGATACAATTTTCTAGGATAACAGAGTTATATTGACATTATAGATCATGTATAAGGAAGCTAGTTACATGTGGATGTTTTTATTGCTTAAAATCAGCAGACCAACAAAAAATGGTAAATCCAAGTACACTAAATGGGAAAGGGAAAACCAAGCTAATAAACTTGTCTACATTAAGATCTAAATAGTGTCTTTGGTAATCGAAATTTTAATATGAATAGAAAACAGCATTGATGATCATTTTTTGGTGTTATTTCTCTCGAGTTCCCTCTTTAACATAACCGATAAATCATCACCGACTTCATGATCATCCCACTCGTCTTGCCACGGTTGGGTCACTTCAGACGATTTCACTTTGTCATCCAAATCTTCTATTTTTATTGTTATTAAAGTATTACAAATCCAATCAAGAAAAGTAATGTAAAAATGACAACTACACATTCACATCAGAAGTTAATAGAATCTGCTATTGCCATTGCCATTGCCAATGTCATTGTCATTCTATATTTGTAGGAAATAGAAATTAATTAGCCATTGTCATTCTACATCACCCTAGCGACACGGTTATATTTAACAACGTGTTACATGGTCATATTTAGCAATTATGGTCATATCTAAAAATGTTATACAACAATTACAAACATGGTCATATCTAGGAATCATTGTCATCTCTAGCAACCATGGTCATATATAGCAATGTTATGCAAAAGTTAAAAGCATGGTCATATCTAGCAATCATGGTCACAAATCGCAATGTTATATACATATTCCTATTGACATCCATAAAGCACTAATGTGTTACATAGAATGTATCATTATCATTAACACACCTCATCTAGCAATGTGTTACATGGTCATATCTAGTAATGATGGTCATATCTAGCAATCATGGTTATATGTAGCAATGTTACGCAACAGATATAATCATGGTCGTATATAGCAATCATGGTTATGCAACAGGCATGGTCATATCTAGCAATGTTATGCAATAGTTACAATTATAGTCATATCTAGCAATCATGGTCATATAGTTAACATATAAATCGCAATATCATGAAACTATTCCTAAATCACATCCTCTTCATCTACAATTGCATCATGTTCTCTACATCTCTAAAATTTGTAATCAAACCACCGTAAAACTTATAAAACCAGGAAAATACAATAAACTCGATCACAAATCTAGCTTAAACCTCTTTTTAACTTATAAATCAACTTAAAAACATGTAAAAGATCGTAGTAACAAGAAGGACCGTCCAAAAACAAAACAACTCCGCTCCAAATGAGATTACTAAAAAAAGAAAGACCCAAGTGTTCAAGTCATCCAAAGTAAAATAGAACACAAAAGAAATTCATCTAAAAATTAAAATCCAAAAAGAAATAGGGAAATCTTCACCTATGACACAAAACTTTCTTTGTAAATAACTATAAAGATTTCTTAGTCCAAAACATCTCCTCCAGCTCCCTCATACCACCATGGATGTTTCTCAGCCATATGAAACCTTTCAACCGGAGACATTTTAAATACGCGCCATTGCGTCTTTGATTTTCCCAAGTGTGCTTAAGATCAACTTACTGATAGAAGTGACTGAATCCCCACTCAGCTTAGCCGAAGAGGAGGTGCTCACTAACATATGGACTGAAAAGGTCAGTAGGCACCCAAAAGTATATCATGCATTAAAGTTTGGTAAAATAGAAAACCTGGATGGCAAAACAGTAACATTGGTTGAATCGTTACCGTTCATAACCAAGTTCAAGCTCGAAAAATCAAGAGGAGAAAATACTATGAGTGCACCAAATCTGTCTTGCCATGTCTCTTGAAGAATCAGTTTGTGATTCTCACTGCCATTGCCATCGGTAACCTGCAGATACTAAAACAAGTAATTAAGAGAGAGATGCTGCTGATTTTGAAATTCAAAATTCAAAATATCTGATTGGGTGAATAAACTCAAAGAAAACCTTATATATTTGGTTGAGGCTAGTTAGGGTATTAAAAAATGGGTATTGAATGAGAGTTATTTTAATAAGATGGGTATTAAATAAACATAAACCCATTTTTGGGTACTAAATACCAATATGTTTGGTGAGGAGGTACTTAAGGTGTCATTTACTTATTCTAAATGACTATATTTTAGAACTAGCAACATAGCGCATGCATATTTCACGAGATTATAATGATAGTGATCCTTACACCAAAAAAGTGCAAAAACTAATATATTACCCATGAACGAAAAAGGAAACCAAGTCTCCGAGTTCGTTGCCACTTCATTTTTCTATGACTTCACTACTAAAGACTCGTCGTTTTTTGCATTCTACACAAACTTCTAGTCGCCTAACATATATTTTAAGTTCTATTGACAAAAGATGTCTCTGATAGCAGGTGATCAGCATACAAAAAATGTTAAACAATACTCCCTCCTTCTCAAAATAAGTGTCATTTTAGACAATAAAATTTGTTCTAATAAAGTAAATGTCATTAATTTCTATATTTAGTATTCTTTTTATTGATTATTATAGTCTTATTTTTAATATAGTAAGAGAGATGAAAGGGTAATGCAGTATTTATCACTATAATCTTACATTGAAATTTGGGGTTTTTGAATATTGTGCAACCTTCCAAAACATCACTTATTTTGGGACATAAAGATTAAGAAGTAACACTAAATGGTAAGACTAAATGGTAAGACGAAGAAAACTCGATATATGCAGAGACCTTGGCATAGAGTCCGGTTGCCCAAATGTTGTTAATGTTTTCCCTATACTCTGGTCAGTTTAAGCACGTTATCACTAAGTTGTATGCATTTACATGTTTTCCATTACTAAATTGCATAACAACACATAACTAAACTTTGATTTACCGGATTACTTAGATCTTTCGGACACCATGTTTAAAAGAGAACAAAATAAAGTGTAATATTGTAATTTGTTAAAAGTAA
Organism: Limnanthes douglasii subsp. nivea; assembly: GCA_036936605.1. Classification (NCBI taxonomy): domain Eukaryota; kingdom Viridiplantae; phylum Streptophyta; class Magnoliopsida; order Brassicales; family Limnanthaceae; genus Limnanthes; species Limnanthes douglasii. The sequence continues at coordinate 120,364,561 of JAUPFV010000003.1, forward strand.
GTTAACATTACAAATAGGATTATGGAAGAAAAATATCACCAATGACAACATCTTCCCAGTTATTGTCTCAGTCTTGATGTAATTATTAAACTATTCATTGTCCTGATGTAATTATTAAACTATTCATTGTCCCGCAAGGAACGGTTATTACCAGAGTTAACACATCTATGAATAATGAGTAGCACGACTATTTCAAATTTGTCTTATTTTTAGTACTAAAACCTTTCACCACATGAAAGAAAGTAGGTCGAGCATAAACAACTTTTAATAACCAAATTTAAAATGCATACGTTCGGGTAATCTTTGTATTTTTACATCCTTATGTTAATAGTTTGGTTGACATTGACGGATAATGTGATTATCCGACTGTATCATGATCAAGAACAATATATGGTGAAAAGAATAATTGGGAATTAGTTTGACGTGAATTGATCTCGGAATTGAATGGACATCGACTTTTATGGTTGGAGGTTTATGGTTCAGCCGATGTTTTTTGGTGATGAGTAACGAGATAATTAAGCAGCTTAAGTAATGTCTATATAGAGACTCTTCAAAAAAGGTGAATATTTTCAATTCGTAAATGTCTTTAAAAGCCTTTTTATAGGTTGAATTATTCTAATGGGCTAAATGGGCCAAAACAAAATATGAGTCAACGTTTATTCACCCAAGCCCCAGGTTTAAAGCTCATTTATAAATAAAATAAATAATAACATTTTAATTCTATAAAAATAAATGTTGGTTAAATAATTACTTTGTCTTGTCTGATTTGTCCTTCGAATACTTCTGCCCTTATGAGATAGTCTCATTAGTCTCTCAAAATTACTTGTGTGGGCTACAATAAAAGCTTTATAGGGCCCTTCGATTTTATTTTAGGCGGCTTAGAAAAGTAACTTCGATTTATCTGGTGAAATCATTCGGATATATTGGTGGTACCTTTTTTGTGACTACTAACCAGACGCATCTCTGGACACCTGTCACATATTCATTTGACCCATGATTTTATTTTTTCATAGGTAAGGCATGTTAACAGTTGGAAACGGTTCCACTCCCCTAAAGATTATAACCGTTGGCGGTTTTCCCACTTCTCTAGAATCAACTCTGAAGGTTTTTTAGTGTCCATTATTTCTCCCATCATTCTCTTACTATATCAATTTTTAGAGAAGGAAATTGTTTCTTATTGCCACCGCAAAGCTAATCGTCAGCAACATTTTATTTTCCTTCCACCACTATTACCACCACAAAGTATATCTCCGATGACATTATTTAATTTGTATGTTCATTTTCATAATTGTTTAACCGAGTAGTTGTGTATATCTAAGAAATAAGAGGAGAATAAGAGAGCTAAGGTTGTTGTAGGATTGGCCGCATCCAAAGGCATAGTCGTTGTTTCTCAGACGATTGAGTACGGGGGTGTATATCCACATAACAGACATGGCATCCACCGGGACCTTCTTTCACCACTCAATCGTATACCTTAAAAAATCGTTCATCAAGAGTAGCACAATCCCAATGAGCCACTAGTCGTAGACGTCTTTCTACATTTAAAGCTATAGGCTCCAATACAAACTAGAACTCACCTCCGCGCTTGGTCAGACCAACTAAAATTCATACAAATCCACCTTCCAAGGACCAAGAAACCATCATGTAGACGCAGAATTCTCTTGATTCTCCTTATGGATTTAATCCGAGGGAGTTTCCAGATGAGTATAAATATCTAAGTGAGGAATATCCTCTTGAGACATTTAGTCACTCCGAGGAGAATGTTAAGATTTCAAAGTCAACTAGGAAGAAGGCTTTGAAGTTCAAATACGGAAAAGTTGGAAAGGCTAAAGTCATCGAAGTAGAGGCTGAAACACTTCCCTCATCATTTTTTGGATGTGTAAGGCCTAACTTTCAAGAGGTTAGCTCTAAGTATCTTCTGGCCCTCGACAAAATCTCTTATTACTATATTCAAGATAGTGAGATGAATTTTATACTTGAGAAGTGGGGATTTTTTAATGAGTTAAAAGCTGAGTTACGTGAACAAGGCAAAAATCCCATAAATTATGGTCCAGAGGAGTTTGTAGTTTACCCGGACTTATTGAACTAGGGCCTCTTGTTTCCCTTGGATCCTGAATTGTTAACTATTTTGATTTGGTGAGACAATTCCCAAGAAAAGCTAGTCTCAATGTGTGGTTTACCCTGATCTCATGTATCATAGTTTCTAGGTTATTAAAAATTTGGATGTCAATGGAATAATTTGTTTGAATTGCTAGGTTATCTTGAAATTATCATATCACCTTATTACTCTTCAACATGGTAGATGAATACAAGGTCGTGAATGACTTGTTAGAAGCTGACAAACTATGGAAAATACAGTTTCTCTTCATCAATAGTTGGTGGGAGAATGGGAATAAGATCACTTCAAAGGGCCACCCGAGTCGGCTTGCTAGATTTTGGAATAATACGGGTAGCTCTTCAAATCTTATTATTGCTTCAAATTTTATTTTTTGTAACTTACCTTGAATTTTAATTCTACATCAATACTGAAATCTCATATGCATGATTTATAAGATGATAAGGTTACTTTTATGAAAAACACCAATGGGTTGAGCAGAACTAGTCCACTGCCTTTCACCAACATTTTACCTTTAATAATTTGGTTCGTAATCACATTTAGAGGACCAACCCTGAACATGATCTAACGTAGGGAAAATTGAATACTTCTTAGTGTTCGGTAGCTATCCTCAACAGGATTAAGGCTGCAAATGGAAATGTTTTTCTTCCAACAAGGACTGGAGTTTCAGCCATTGGGCTAAAAAAGGTAAGACTGCAAAATAAAGCTCTAAGAAGGACACAATTGATGTTGAACTTGTAGAGAAGGTTCATGAATCTTTGTCAGCCATAACCAATGAGTGTTTGCTAGCTACACCCAATGCTAATGTCGAAGAGGGTGACACATCCGTAGAGCTTCTTGTCTTGAAGAATATAAAGACACACAAGAGAAGCAAACATAGTAGTGAGAAAAGGAAAACGAAGAATAAGAATATAGTTAACAGTTTGGAGATCGTTCCCACATTGGTCATATCTATTGTTCCTCCAGCATCCATACTAACTTCTCATTTGGCTCCAAAATCAGAGAGAGACACGTTTAATGAAGACGATCCGATGGAACCTATAAATGAGATAGATCTTTGAGCTTTTTAGAAATATTTTCCCAAAACCACTAGTAACGTCACAAATATGATCTATGAAGACGTGTCCTTCGAGTTGATAAAGAAACATGATATGTTAGTGTATATGATGTTGGGCTTCTTAAAACCTATTGTTGAGTTGGAGAGGGAGTTTAAGGCACTAAAGGAGACTATTTATTTTCTTGGAAAAGAAATCAAAAATACCAAAGAGTCCTTCGAAAGAAAAAAAATCGCGTTGATGGTTTAGTGAATGAGGCCAAACTAGTTAGTGACGATCTTATGAGGCTAAAATATGCTAACTAGAATTTTCAGTCATCTATATCGCGGGAGATTCAGAAGCTGGCACATCAACAAGCCAGTGATAAATCTAATATAGAATGTTTGTCGAATTATCTAAAGGATCAAGAAGTCCTTGCTAAGAAATACAAAAGGGAGCTAACCAGTATTAAAGCTCAAGCTGTTAAAGGAAAAAAGATGCATTAGATGAATACCCCAATCGGATCTTATAATATTTGTCTAAGCGGGACATTTCAATTAAATCTGACATGGTCTTAGATTTTCACAAGGTATTTCCCAAGCTAAACCTCAGATATTTGTGGGAGTTGGTCTCAGAGGAATTGTGGCCCAGTGATATGCTCATAGTTGATCAATTAGTTATATACATAGACTGCTCTAGCGATAGTTTTGAAGAGAGTGATGTGAGAAAATTTGAAGGTGGGAGTTCAGAGAAAGATAATACCAATGGGGATGAGCCCAGTGGCAAGTGAATTTGTATTTTGTAATTGTGTGTAAGTCCTTAACATATGTAAGGAATTTAATTGTATTTTCTTAGGACTCAAGTAAGTTCCTTGGTTTATCCAAGAAATTTTTGCAATCGTATTCTCGTCAATGGATCAATGTTATATTGTTTCCTTTAAACTTCTTATTTTATTCGAAGTGATATAAATTAACTAATTCATTTATTCAAATGTAAACCATTCAAAAGTTCACAAATCAATCATACTAACCATTTGAAGTTAATCCATTCAAAGGTACGCAAATTAATTAATTAATTTAACCATTCGAAGGTACTCATGACTATAAAGATTTACTAACCCTAAAAAATAAGATAATAATTTTTTAAGTCAAATGTAATATATTGAAAATAGCTTGGACACCTCATGAAAACCTCCCTGAGTCACCATGGTAGGAAAGACTATGTCCCCAAATATTTACATAAGTGAAAAATAACATAAAATTTTATTCAAGATAAAGTCTTAAGTGTTTGATGTTCCATGGGTACCTCCGAAAGTTGCCATCTTGATCCATCAACCAATACGTTTCTGGCTTGACTCCTTCATTTACTGTGTACGGTCCTTCACAGTTTGGTGCTATTTTTCCTAAAATTTTGTCTTAAATATGTAAGTAAACTGTTTTTAGTACTTTGTCTCCTACATCGAATTCTAGAGCATACTTGCTTCTCATCAAGGTTTCCTAATGAACACCCTAAATGAGCTATGGTTCTCCTTACCTCAATCAAATATAATTCAATTCTTATGGCTAAATTTATCGTCTTTGAACATAAATTTCAATTTGGAAAGATGGGAGGGCAGATTCAATTGGTTTTGCCGCATCCTTACCATAAACCAAAGCAAAAGAGATTCTTGAGTGGTAGTTTATGGGGTACTGCGCATAAGCCCATAACATTTATTGTAAATAATTTGGCCATTTACTTGTTTCCCTATGTAGATTCTTCTTCAAATCCATTAGAACGGTCTTGTTGACAACCCTCTACTTTTCTATTGGCTTGTGGGTGAAAATATGAAAAGAAACAATATCAAATTCCTTTGGAATTACATAAAATCTCGATGTCTCTATTCCGTCATAATAATTCCATGAATCCCAAATCTGTAACATATGTTGGATAAGATAAATTACATCATTGATTTTGATATAGAACCCGAGAGAGGCTCTACTTTCACCCACTTGTAAAAATAATCAAGCACCCATCTATCAAAAGATATTGCTTTGGATATTGATTCTAGTGGGGCTAGTTGTATATGTATCTCTTTTGTAAATCTCTCCAATGATCATACCGTTTGACTAACTCTTTAGCATTTGCCAAGATTGAAGGCCAACAATACCTTGCCAATAGAATCTTTCGGGTTACAATTTTATAGCTTAAGTGAGTCGAACCTTCCCCATCATGTAATTCAGATAAATTACTTGGGACCTATCATACCCAAGGCAGCATAGCAAATGCATGTTAAAGGATTTCTTATAGAGGATATCCCTCAAGACTAAAAAACCATGTGCCCTAAACTTTAATTTCTTAGCCAACACTTTATCAAGAGGAAAAATTCCCTTAGAAATATACTTTATGATCTCATGCCTCCAGCCTCTATATGTTATTGTTGAGATTTGAAAGCTTTCTTCAGTGCATGTCCTGACTTAAAAATTCTCTAAAATCAAATTCCACTAATGTATTGAGATCCATGGATATGATTCGGAGTAAGTAATAGTAGCTAAAGAACCAGCCACCAAATTTCCAGCTTGTGGGAGATGCTCATATTGCACATATTTAAAGAAGGTTGATGTTTCCTTTCATACCTATAAATACTTTACCAACTATTTTTTAGCTTCATATTGGTTTTGAGCATAATATATGAGTAGTTGTGAATTAATTATTAATAAAAAAACAAATTGGCACCACAAATATGGGTAAGTCTTAGCCCTGCTATTGTTGCCTCATACTCGGCTTCATTATTTGATGATTAAAAACCAAAGCGTTTTGCTTGGTACATCGAATCTCTGAAATGAGATAGTAAAAATTCCTACACAGTCTATCAAGATTGATTCTCCATATGTTTGAACAATCCATTCTTTCATAGATTTTTCAATGGGGATTCAATATACGGCATTATGAATGGAATTCAACCAAAACGTTTGTTATGGCTTGTGCCTTGATTGAGTTCGAGGAGAGAAATTAATATCATAATCTCTCAATAAAACAGACCACTTGGTCATCCGACCTAATATATTTTGCTTTTTTATAATATTTTTAAGTGGAAAGAGGTTTGAACAGTAATAGAGTGTGCTTGAAAATAAGGTCTCATTTTTCTAGCTGTTATCACAAAGGTCAAAGCTAAATTTTCCAACTTTAAATACCTATTTTTAGTATCAAACAAACTTTTTATAACATAGTAAATGAGGATAGAGTAACCATCACTTTCCCGAACCAAAATTGCACTTATCGCATAATCGGATAGGGCTAACTAAATGTAGAGCCTTTCACCCGTTAGTCGTTTGGTCAATTTTCTGGTGAAGACGAGTCTTTAAATTTAACAAAAGCCTTAGCACAATTCAGAAACCAATTAAATTCCTTGGCATTTGTTAAAACTTGGAAAAATGTGCACACTTATATGAAGACATTGATATAAATTTGTTAAATGTAGCCAATCTCTCGGTCAGTATTTGAACTTATTTGATGGATCTGGGAGGGTCCATAATGCGTCATGCACTCAATTACGCTGGGTTATGTTCCATTCATTTTTTTATAAGCACATTATTTACAGCCCATAATAGGTTCCCAGACTCTCGAATATGTCCAACGTTTTTCAATCGATCTACTTCTTTAACAATGGCTTCATATTTTTCCACTGGAAATGCTCCTCGTTTTTGTATGACATAGCATACATCGGTTCGTATAACTAGCTTGTGGTAAATAATGCTTGCAGGCACACCAGTTACATCCTTAGTACACCAAGAAAACATATGAGAATTTTCACATAACTAAGATAACAATTGCTCCATCACTTTAGTTGGCAATTTGGCTCTAATCCTAACACATTTTCCATATGGAAAAATGTGTAACTCAACATCTTTGTCTACAATAACTGCACTAGTGGTCTCTGTTAAATCATCCATTTTACTTGAATCCGAAGAGGACCCTATTAATTGCTATTCCTTCTTGATTTCCCCATTCTCTAATGCTTTTGGGGCCGAAACAGTGACATAACATTCTCTAGCCAATTTTTGGATACTTCGAACGACTCCAACCTGGACGCTAACTGTATATTTCAAGAATTGGTGAACTGTTGATGCAACAACATGCATCTTTGATAAACAATATCTATAAAAGATAACATTGTGATGAGTTGGATCATCAACTACCACGAAAAATACCCTAACTATCTTCTTAAATGGTCTTTTTCGAGGATAGTTTCTCCTTTAGACTCCCCAACCACATCATTTGAGCTCATGTAAATCCTACTATGGTTCTATTCGACTAGAGAATGATATGTGGGTTTTTCATTTTCTTATTAGTAGATGGAAACAAAACATTAAGAGAGATACATATATCAATCAAAATAATTCAGATTTACATTCCCTTAGCCGCAGCCCAATCACCATAGCATCCTCATGTTGTCCAGCAATATCTCTAAGATCATCCTGATCGAATACAATAAATGGCATCGAATTCAGACACAGATGGGTAGAAATATTTCTTTCTAAATGGGTAGTCAAGCTGAATATATGGATTTTTTAAGAACACCTCAATGATATTGTTACCCTATGCCCCCCCCCCCTTCCCTCCCCCCGAAAAAATGGTCAATGATTGAAAAAACTCACACTGTTTATAGACCTTCCTTTTTTTTCTCACACATCAAACATAATCCATCATTGGTCTCGATCAGGATCCAAATCATCATACTCATTATATTGTTCGATAATCACCATAATATTTTCTAATTTAAGTATCACTTTTATGGCTTCCCTTTGAACAACAGATTTCCCAAATACTAGTGGTAATAATCTATTTCCCATTTGTGCTTTGACCAAAGTGGTTAGTTTTCCATTCTCAATCAAATTTAGGACTTATTTCTTTAAAGAAATGCAATCCTTGGTGTCACGCCCCATATCATTATGGTACCTACAGAACCAGGTATTCTAATTTTATATTAGAGTTTGAATGGGTGGTGACCTTCGAAATTGTACGACATTTTTTGATTTGTTATAAATAGTTGCAGCATTTCAGTTAACTCTGCAATGTGATCAGACCGAACCCCCCGGTTTCCCCGAGGTCTAAATTATTGTCCCTATGAGTATTGACCAGCCTTAGTTCGATGATAATTATGTCCGGTTCAGATGATAATTGGTCGTAGTTTATTATTAAGAAGCATAAGACCTACTCTTGGATTGGCTAGGTAGCTTCGATCTTTTTGTTTCTTCTACCATAATATGTTTTTAACTTGTGATAACAAACCTCCCCAAATTAATGCTTTTTTGGGTGAGAATGTCATCTAATTCCCCAGTAAGGAACCTTTGTCTAAAAACAGTTGTAAGTACTTGTTCAAAGCAGTCTTGCAAACCATTTGTAGTAACAAAATGTTTCGTGTATTCTTTCAAGATTTTACCGGTGAGCTATCGACTATGGATTATTGTGTCTACATTTTCTCTAAGATCTTTGCTTCCCATAAATTATCTTTGTAAAGTCATCCAAAATATGTCAAATTTTCTAATCATCTTCTCTGGAAGTCGAGTATACCACTTTAAGGCATTGTCCATGCATATTTGAGAAAAAGAACTACATAAAAACTTATCATCATCCTTAAAATTCATTATGAAATTCTTAAATTGTTTAAGATGGTTATCCAGATCTTTTTCCCATCAAACTTCTCCATTTTTGAAATATCGAATCGTTTGGGCAAATTATCGGATAAAATTTATGTAGATAATGGTGTCAGTCTCCAATTGTGCCTTCGCTGAACTAGTGGTCTTCATTAAATATAGAAAATATAACCGGTTTAGATTCGATAGCAAATTAATCACTCACCAGATGAGCTGTGCTATGATTTCCCAATACATTCATTTTTTCCTAACGATCTTTATATTCTTTATTCTTTTGATGCTTTCTTTTGTCTGAAGATTCTTGTTTGCTTGATTTGTGATGTCGGTTAGAACATTATTTGACTAGAAATTATCATGGTGATTATTTATCTTCTCCGGATAATGATCACTACTTAAACAAGATGAGGATGTTTCAGATACATACGTTCAATCTACTGGATTTTGAAAAATTATAACAATCCTTGGTTATATGCTATATTTTTGGAATATGATGAATTTCTTGAGATTGGTTTATTTATTGTTTCTTCGGACTATGTTTGGTATCACCTTCTTGCCTATCAGATTTTTGAATTTCTAGTTGAACCTTACGCATAAGACCCATCTCAACTTCTATTTGGGAGCTCAATACCTCAATTTCTTCTCGTAACTGGTCTCGCTCTTCTTGTATACAGAGTTTTTCCTGATTTTGTCATTTAAATTTGAGTACTAGAGATTTTGCTTCGATCATAACTCCCTTCTTCTTCAGGGCGGGATATATTTGTATTTCAGGATTCATGCTTCGGGGTTTTAAAAGAAAATTTTTATACGTTAATTTTAGATTTTGTTATCCGGACACCTCTGTAAGTTCCCATTTTGGTCGCCAATTTAATAAGCTAAATATCATTCGAACGATTATTTGTTAATGTGAGCATAGGTAATTAATATTTGGTGGTGAGTAGAGAGATAATTGAGAAGCTTAAGTAAATTTTTAAAGAGATGGTCTGTCATAATAGTAAATGTTTTCATAATCTTCATAAATATCCTCAAAAGTATTTTTATTGGCTGAATTATCCTAATAGACCTTATGGGTCGAGCAAAGTTTATAGTCCAACTTTGATTTTACAAAGCCCAAGGTTCGAAGCCTATTAATATTTAAAACAAAATAATAATATTTTAATTACATAAAAATAAATAATAAAATAAATGTTGGTTAAATAATTAATTTATCCAATTTGTCCTTCGAATAATTCTGTCATCGTCGATATCAATGTCTTCTATACCATATAACATTAAGAATTATGTTCAGATATGTATTCAAGAGATGCATATATTGGAAGGATGTCAAGAATGGGCCGCGTTTGATGGTTTAAAATATGTATTCATTTGGATAGTTAATGGTAAGAATATTTAACTTGGTTCATATTAGATAATATGTGGGATTTATTTAAGAGAACTAAGATGTTCAGTAAAGTTGAGAAAACAATAGAGGTGGAGTTATATCAGTTAAATTTCAAGAAAAAAGACTATGAATGTTAAGAATAAATTATTATTAGAGAAATAACGAGGTTGTGAAGATACATTCTAACCGAGCTAGATTTTGTTTTTATTACGATAATGTAAATATGAGATTTATACCATTTATAGATGGAGTTGCAAAAATTTATAATACAAAAAGGGATAAAGTTAATAAAAATCCTCAAAAGATAATGTTTTCTCCACATAATGAAATATCTAAAAGATATTTTTATGTTTATCGTGATAATCATGGTCATGCAACAAGAGATTATTTTCACCTAATAGATAAAATCCAAAGGTTGATTGATAATGAATACTGATAAAATATTAAGACCATTTTGTTAAAAAATAAGGATATTTATTCTAAAGAAAGTTTAACATATCTTAATAGAAGTTGGGCGATTGATTAAAAAGGGACAAATTATGTTTTTCCTTTACCTCGTATTAATCAATTGGTATATTATATAACATGTCATGAGTTGTTATCATTTATGGATGTTATAATCAGATAATTATGCATATTAATGACAAATAACACACAAAATTTATGATTGAAATAAGGTTATTTATTATCAAGTGATGTTGTTTGGGTTAAAAAAATGTTAGATCAACACTTTGAAGGCTTGTTGGCCATATTTCTACAAAACAAATAAGAGAAGAATATGGAAGCTTACATTGATGATATGATTACAAGAGTAATGATGATGATAAGCGTATAATGACACTATTATAAACTTTAAATAACTTTAGAAAATATAATTTGAAGTTGAGTCCTTTAAATATTTATTTGATGTACGAGCTAGTAAAAAGGCAATAAATTTGATAATGTTCGGTTAAAAGAATTATTGATTATGACTTTTCTTAAGTCTATCAAGGATATACAAAAGAGAATTTGTATATCAAGAATTATTGATTATAACTTTTCCTAAGTCTTTTATCAAGCATTATTGATTATCAGCTTTAGCTTTTGATTGTCTCAAACAATATTTGACTCCTAAATTTTTTATATACTATTATACAAAGAGAGACTGCATATATATACTTGTATGTTTTAAATTTTATAAGTTTTTTTTGTGCGTCCGATTCTAAAATAATTTATGATGTGAGTAAGAGTTTGATAGATTCATAAAAAGGTAAATTGACTTGGAAAAATTAGCATTCGGTTTGGTTGTAGCGGCGGGAAAAATGGGTTTATACTTTCAAAGCCATATTATTATAGTAGGTACATCTTTTTACTTTAGAAATTTTTAACAAAAGTAAAATATGTCATATCTTTAAAATGTTGGTATATATAATTTACAGAATGTGAAATTTAGTTTGAGGATCACACGATAATTAAAGCTCAAGCAGTAGTAAATTTTATTAATGAATTTTGAGGAAAAAAATTTAAATGACGAGGATGAAAAATTGAAAATAAATTACAAAAAAACTTAGAATGGTTGAAAGAGCACGGTTTCATGGGCAAAAAGGGGAGGACTTGGAATCGTTTTGAAAAGTCCATATAGAGCGAAAATTATGCACTAAATTAGTTTTCATTTGAGGTAACTAATAATGAAGATGAATATAAAGAAATTATAGCAAGAATGAAGTTGATCTGTATTTTGCAGCAAAACGTATAAGGATGGTTTATTATTTCCAACTTTTAATCACTTAGACTACAAGAGTATTTGAGGCAAAGCAAGAAATATAAGAGCTTATTTAGAAGTGTTACAATAAATATAGTGTAATATATGATAAAGTACCTCGTGAACAGAATAGTGTAATAGTTTAAAAGAAAATCATTTGATAATAACACAAGAGCATCCATCATACCAGATAGGGTTGAAATTTTTTGAAGTTTTACTAGTAAAAGAGGATGGTGACTACATTAAGAATACTATTATTTTTCAATGATAAAAAAGTACCAAAAAATAAATATCAAGCTAAAGCATTTAGAATAAAGGTAACAAAATATGTAGTTTTGGATGTCGTGTTTATGGAAAAAATACAACCAGACTTTTTCAAAGATGCTTAGAAGATATGAGGAATTATTTATGCTAACGAATCTACATGAGAAGGTGGCTAGATCTTAATGTGGGTATAAAGGTTTATAAGATGTTTTTTTTAAGGAAATTATTAGTGTCGTCTAGCAATTGATGTTAATTTTATGGTGCATAGCTATGATTTTTGTCAAAGATTTACGAATACAAATCATTTACCAAGTGAATCTATGTCATTATTTTATTCTTCACACTCATGTAATAGATGAGGAATTAGTATGACCGCTACCTATGGAAACAAGAAAAAGAATTTTTTCAATAATGGTATTAGATTATTTTTCTCAATGTGTGGAAGCTATTATGATAAACTAAAAGATAATACATAAGAGATAAATAATTAAATTTGATAAGGTATCTTATAGAGGTATTTAGTTATGACCAGCTAAAACTTGGCTACCAATAAAAAATAAGCATAACAAGTAGCGATAGATAGATCATTGTCGACATTAGACTCTGTATAGAGTCGGTACTATACCAATGAAACTAGTGTTTGGTTGATTCCTTACTACGATAGATCCAACACGTTTTCCCAAATCATGTCAGTCAAGGCATTGAAGTGTAACAAAGAGGAAATACCGATCGATCTGACAAATAATGACATTTGATTACACTCTCGAATTTAATTATGTAATATTTGATTCCACATCTTATATTAGAACTTGGCTACTATTTATGTTTGTATTGATTTACCATCAATTAAACGGAAATTACAAACTTCTCGCCAAATGTGATTTCTTGTCAAATAAGATTCTTCCCCCTCATATTATACTTCTCTATACATAGTTACTCAAACATAGCTTATTTATTCGTTTACCAAATCTCATACCATAGAAAACGTGAACTATCTTACGTATAGAATTGATCATTGACGAAGACAACTACTTGTTTCAAGCCGTCAAGTGATTTTAGAGAATAAGATGAGATGAGATGACCAATGTTTATTTTGATGAACTTCTGTGTAGAATGTATTACATGTATGCCTATCTATGGGCTCTCTTTTCGCTTCAACAAAATCGTGAACAAGTGTCTACCATGTATAATCATTTGAAATTTGAACCAATGGTTTGAGTGTTCGACTTGATATGTGATGTAATATAAGAGGATTTCAATGTGTGACATTTGAAAATTATTGATTTTATTACAATAGATATGACATCATACTTAGAGTAGCGCATTGTTGAACAAGCGGATGCGATAGCAAATTGCACATCTCTTAAATTCAACCTCGGATACGGCTTTGACTAATAACTTATAATGTTTAGAGAAAAGTACCCCTAATACCTTCTCAAGTATCAAATACCAAGATGGTACCCGTTTTTGGACTAGTTTCATAAACTACCTAAAGCCACATTTTGGACAATTATACCCTCTAGGGTATAAAAGGGGTTGTTTTTGGTGAAACCCCCTTTTTTCACATTCTAATCAGACTTTTGGGTTCCAATTCCCCCTACTTTCACATTTCTAAATTTGTGGAGAGAGAAACACGTTTTACGAGAGCGAAACCAAAAGAAATTTTTGAAACTCACGTAACCGGCGACAGCCAGTCGCCCCTCTGTTCCGATATTCCTGACAACCACCGGCGAACCACCGGCGATGAGGAAGAAACCTCCTCCGACAGTACTGAAACCCACCAGTGAACCAACGACGAAAACTAACCACTGTTTTCATCGCAAACCAGAACCCAAACCAGAACCTGCGACCGTAACCGGCGAGCAGTTCCGATCAATCAATCGAACCGGAGAACACCGTTCACCACCTACTCCGTCGAGCCGCCTACTCCGTCGAACATAGTCGAGCAGGTATTCCTCCAACACTGTCTGTCTTCTACGACTGAACCATCTTCTGTAATCGTTCCGGTCACTCAAACCCGTCAACGATACCGAACGTTCCGGCCACCATAACTGCATCGATAGCACCATCGTCCGCCTCCGTCTCCGTCGAACAGGTACGTTTTTTGTCGCCGTCTTCCCTACTCTCTGTGTTTGTCGCCGTAACTAACCAGATAGCTCAAAAACCTTTGAAAGTTGGATCAGTTTGTGCAGGAAAGTGCTCTCAGTGGATCAGTTTGCTAACTGTGGCTTCTAATGTTTTGTATGCTCTAGATGTGCTGTTGTGCTTTTGATAAAGCAACAGATCTCGACGTTTTGGACCATCCAGTTCTAAACTTCGTATATTACGCGGTAAGTTTTCATAACATATTTAGGTTATAGTTGTGTTGGTTAGAATGGTGTTGTGTCGATTAGAATGGTGTAACGTCGTGTATCGTAGGTATGTGGCTACTGTTGTAAGCATTGTGAGTTTACGTAGGGTTGGTCCATATCTAGCAATATTGGTTGCATTATCTATCAGTGTTTGTGTAATGTTTACAGTCCGACGCCATGGGTTTGAACCTGGTGGAGAAGAGGCGGAGGAAGAAGAAGAAGAAGAAGAAGAGGAAGAAGAGGCGGAGGAATCTGAAGGAGATGATTCTGATTAGGGTTGAACATGTCGATGTAGTATCATGGAACTGTTGGTTTATATTTTGTTGTGTTTAACGTTTGTTTATGCTTTTTTTGGACTGTAACGAAACACAAACCCTGTGCAGTTGAAGGAAGCAGTTTTACTTGCAGTTATTTAAAAGAATAGTAATGTTGGAAAACTAAGATATCAGAGTTATGGTAAATTTAAAAGAACAGTGTATGTAGACCTAATGTATAAGATGTAAGCATAGATAGCAAGGTTGAATAAAGTGGATATCAGAGTATAACAGCATAGATAGCAATGTATAAATGAATACATATCAGAGTCTTAACAAATGTAAGTAAAGTATCAGATGGATCTACAACGAAACAGAAAACATACTTTAATTTATCTGTTAGATATAAAATACGTAATCTATCAAATTTGTATAGCGTGACTATCAGATTGTAGCAGCATAGATAGCAATGTACACATGAATATATATCAGAGTCTGAAACAAACAGACATGAAACGTATCAATGTTAAAAGTGAAAGAAGCATAAGTCAAAATACAAGGAGTGCTTATCTTTGAGATGAATCAGGCATGAAAAATGTGATAAACCTCTTGAACAAATGTAAGCAAAGTATCAGATGGATGAACAACGAAACAGAAAACATACTTTTATTTATCTGTTAGATGTAAAATACATAATCTATCAAAATTGAATAAAGGGGCTATCAGATTGTAACATCATAGATAGCAATGTACACATGAATAGATATCAGAGTCTGAAACAAACAGACATGAAACGTGTCAATGTTAAAAGTGTAAGAAACGTAAGTCAAAATACAAGGAGTGCTTATCTTTGAGATGAATCAGGCATGAAAGATTTGAAGTACATCTTTAACAAATGTAAGTAAAGTATTAGATGGATGTAAACGAAAACAGTAAACATACTTTGATGTATCTGTTAGATGCAAAATCCAGAATCTATCAATGTTGAATAGAGTGGCTATCAGAGTATAAAAGCATAGATAGCAATGTATAAGTGAATAGATATCATAGTCAGAAAGAAACAGACATGGAACATGTAAATGTTAAAAGTGTACAAAACATAAGTCGAAAGATAAGGAGTGCTTATCTTTGAAATGTAAAATGTTACAAAAAAGTCGGTAAATAATGTTTAGAACAGAGCATCACATGACCTCCTATTATGCCCCGATTTGAAACATCGACCACAACGGGACTGGCTATGACATAATCAAAATGTTGAATTGAATCACAACAGCTTAATTGGATTGAAACAGTGAGTCAGTTTATATATACAATGCAATAACTTAAAGAAGGTACATGAACTATGGTAACGAAAGGAATGAAAACGGCACTTCTTCAGTTACTCCCTTTTCCATCTCCATTTTGCACCTCCCATTTTGCAGTACCCAACACAGCTTGAAGCTCCCTCGAAAGAAACTACCCATAAATACCTCGAAAGCTCATGCTGTATCTAGCAATGTCTCATGCTGTATCTAGCACTGTATACAAGGCATAAATCGTAACTGATAAATAATATAGTGTCTAGCAATCAGATATGCACTAAAATCGCAATGTATAAAACAAAGCTGGAAAACTGCAATTTCTTACCGGAATGTAATCAGAGCCGGTATCGATGCTTTGATTCGACCAGAAACGGAAACTAAACGATTTCTTGCCATTAATATACATTAGCTACGCTAGTGAATCTATTGTTAAGATCGAAAATGGAAACTTATTTCAAAAAGTAGCCACAATACCTATATAAGTTGCAAGATATTTTTCAACACAAATAGCAAATTGTCATACCTAAACTATCAGGGTATATGGACTATTGGTCTGGTTTCAAACACATATATCAACCTATTATAGCTAACATATAAGGGTGTATGCAGCAAGAGGAAATAGTTTGAAACATATAGCAATATCACGTACCTAAACTATAAGAGTCATGGTCTATTTATCAACACATATAGCAACATGCCATAACTAAGATATCAGGGTGTATGCTGTCAGGTTTAATCTACAAACACATCAAACCTATCAGGGTCTATGCAGTGATCTAGCAACATCAAACATACAATTGCAGGCGACAAATCGCAATGTGTATCCATATAAATATCAGGGTTCAAAACAGAGGTGGAAAAATGAAATTACTCACCGGAATGTGATCGGAGCTGGTTTGGATGAGCTCTTGCTTCCAGAAACTGGGAAAATGTGATAAGCTCTTGCTTCCAGTCGGCACATATGTAATTTCTCCCCACCTGCAGAGGTCGAAACTTCTTCACTGTAGATCTATATATTTTTTGAGGTCGTAAAGAACAGTTAAATCTTCAGGCTTTCACTGTCTGGAAATACTTCACGATCGAAAATGGAAAACGATTTTGAAAATAAAAACTCAGCTATGTTACTGACCTGAAAGATGTACCGTTTTTGGCTACGATTTCGAAACTTAAATCAGTTGTTATGAGGCTGAGATACGGTGGTCTAGGAGGCTGAGATACGGTGCAAGATCGGAGCTCGACCAGCTGAGACGGTGCAAAATCGGAGCTAGGAGACTCTGGATGAAGCTGACGACGTCAAACCAAAATTCTGAAACTCGCCGGTGATCGGAACAATCTGAAAAGGCGATTATATGGATCGCCGGTGATTAAGACTAGTTCGACGGTGGTTGTATGGTTCGCCGGTGGAGAGAGAGAAGAAGAGGAGAAAGAGAGAAGAAGAGGAGAGAGAGAGAAGAGTAAGAGTGGAGGCTGTTTTGAATTTCAAAATTCAAAAATAGAATGGAGGCTGTAACAAAAAAACCCTAATTTTTCACAAATCAACCTTATATACTAGGTTGAGGGTAATTTTGGTATTAAAAAAAGAAAAGGTATTAGAAGTGGGTATGTTTAATGAGATGGGTATTAAGTGAGCATTAACCCATTTTTGGGTACTAGGTTGTAATAGGTTTGGTTAAAAGGTACTTAGTGTGTCATTTCCCTAATGTTTATTATACTTTGATGTTAAACTTTATTTTTTAATCTTATCTTGTATTAAGATTTTATTGATGTATTTCATCTTATGTTTAATGTTATATTGATTTTTTGTTAATGTATGATTGTTTGGTTTAAAATGTATATAATACTATAAATCGTGCACTATTTGCTATATATGGCTAGCTTGTCGAAGATAATATGCGACACAAAGATGATATAAAGACGACAATTATCAAGAAGCATGCGGTGTAATTAGACTAGATAAAGAAATTTATTTGAATGCGTTTTAGTGAGAACCTAACATATATATTTATTATACCATTTGCTCGAGTGTTGGTAAACTCAAAATATAGAGAGATGTGACTAAAATTAATTTAATATTATTTAAATAATGGAAAAATAAATATACTATAGTGAATAGCTTATAGATTAAATATTATAAAGAGATAATAACAAGTTATGTGTTGAAGGTTCAACATTAAATTGAGTTTCATATATGATTAGCATTATATGATGATCGTTATCGTGGATGAATAGGTTCGGAGAACTTCTCATGTACCTTGATTTATGTATGATATGTGCTTTTATAGGCGAAGAAAATAATTTAAAAATGTGCTTACACAGGGGTGATGTTACCTCTCATGAGAGAAACGTATTTTCTTAAGTTAAAATTTTTAAATGGATAAGCACGCATTCCAAATAGTGAGAAGTGAAATCATCGCTAAACATATTCGTAAAAGTTTATTTATACGAGATAGTCGGCTTAGAAAAATGCTATAGTTAGTTCAAAGTTACGACTGCTAAAAAAACAAGGTTTGTTATTTTTACACTAAGATCAATTTTAAATCGAACGATATCTTACTTTTTGCATAAAAAGTTGTCTCAAAAAAAAATATCATATTTCAAATGTACGATTGTTCTTTAACTTTTATTAAATAAAATAATATGAATCGAACCGGAAATAAGTTTGAATTATGATAATAAATCTATGTTTAGAAGAAAAATCAGGTAATCATAATCCCAACTATCCAAGTTAGGAGATAATAAGCACCGTCGTCGTCACAACAAAGAGTACGAATCGCTACCTATTAAAAATTTTAAAGTTACTGAAGTCGTCACAACAAAAAGTACGAGTCTCTACCTATTGAAAGTTCTAAAGTTACTAAGGCTAAGGCCGACACAACAAAGAGTACGAGTCGCTACCTATTAAAAGCTCTATAGTTAATCTTGCAACGGTCTAAGAAACGGTTATTAATCCTTTTTATCATATTGACGAGACGAACTTTAGTTTCCACTAGAACAGGCACAAACATGTGCGTTTTTAAAAAAAAAAAAAAATTTAATTATATATTTTTTAATTGACACAATATTTCGTATAATTTGGTTAAATCTAATAAATAAACTAATGAGATGCTATACACACAATCAAAATATCTCAAAATTATATAAATATTTCTTCCGTCTGAATTAATTTATAAAACAAAACTTCTAATAATTAATTGTTGTTTATAAAGTTTTTGAGACTTGTTCTCAAAAACTCAAAACATTTCATGAAAGGTCTTAGGTAATAACAAGGTAAAATTAAGTCTTGCAACAAAAATGATTCTTTGGTCATTCATGTTCCCATCAATAAAGTTAATTTTTGAATATAAAAGTTTTGTAATATTTTATTTTACAATTCTTATTTTTTTTTTTAATATAAAAATTTGAATAATTTTTTATTTTCGATTATAATGGGTACTTTAGAAGAGATTGAAACTTTCAAAATAAGGGTGAGGTGTTAACTTTGTAAGAGTATATTTTAAAATAATGATTACATAAATAAATCAATCCATAAAAAATAAAATTTATGAATGACGAGTCTATATATGCCTCTCGTTACACGTTAATATGATAAATTCCAAATTAAAACATTCGAAAGAATGGTGCAAATGGTCCACACGAATATTTCTACAGTTACACGTTCAAAGGAACATGAACAAGTGTCTGGTTCTTCTTATGATCAAGTAAAACTAAAATTTGAGTTGTGTACAATCTAGTAAACGAACTCTGTCAAAATCGTATACTTTTGTGGAAAATATACTAATACTATAGAATATGTATAATTTGAGTTTATGTGAATAAATATCTTTATATTTATTTTTGATTGTTTTATAGAATTAAAATAATTGTTTTATTTACGGCATAGTAGAATTTTTCACATTTGGTCATAGTGTAATTAAACGAATAACAAAAAAACTGGATTTATAAATTATAGAATAGATTGATATTGAAAAAATCGATTATTTTTTTAATTTAAAATGGTAGAAAAAATTCTTACACAAAATTTGAACGACGCACTAGAATATTTGATTTAATTTATAATGAGCGTGTAAATCGAATGTTATATTCATTAGTGTGGTAGAAAATATTTCATATAAATGACTATACTAGATTTTTATATTTTTATTTGTGACTATACCAGAAAATGGCGATCACGGTGAAAGGTAATGGTGCCTAAATTTTAAATTCAAAACCAGTAAAAAAAACTAGTTCGGATGGATCCGAATGCATAGAATGCTCCACTTCCGGAAGTGCAAGAAAATAATAAGCACATTACTGTGTCTCGTGTTAATTATAATGGCAATGAAAACAATATATGCAAGAGGAGTGTGATCAATTGAGGGCTGAAATTGAGGCTTTGAGGGCGCAGAAACAAGCAGAAAAAGAAATGAAAGAAAACTCTCGTGCGCCAGTGCTCCACCATACTGATAATCCTGGTGAAAATGAACAGTCCCTAAATACTCATCTAATCTCCAAAAAAACGCATTAATCCAACCAAATGAAGAGATCCACGTCGGGATCTTCTAGCAGTTCATCTAATGATTCAGAGCTTGAAGAGTCAGTCTCATCTAGTAGTGATGAAGGACGATTAAAGAAGATAATAAGGCTAACCAAGAAGTATTCAAGAAAAAGGGAAATGCATGGAAGGCTCAAAAAGTATTAAAGAAAAATGAAGGGTTCAGCTGATCAACATATTGACCGTTTGCTGATTGATCCATTTTCTTTCCAATCCGAACCTAGTATTTTTGCTACTCCGAATGAGGATCTTATGTTTAGTTGTAGCCGAAATTGGAGACAATCACCTTTGTCCTAAAAAATATTTTTCGGACATCTTCCTAAAAGATTTGATAGTTCCAAGATGGAAACGTATGATGAAATTAAAGATCTGGACAATCATCTTGAGCAATTTAAACACTTCATGATGAACTTTGACTATAATGACAAACTGCTATGTAGGGCTTTCTCTCAAACCTTCAAGGGAAGTGCCCTAAAATGGTACAATAGCCTCCCCAATGGATCCATAAAAAAATAATATTTTTTGGGTTGCTTTCTGGAGGCAATTTATTGGAATCAAAGAGCTTAAGGGTAATGGCGATACAATTATCTATTGTCCCAAGAACCGAATGAGTTCTTAAAAGAATATATCAAAAGGTTTGTAAATACGAAGAATGGGATGGCTGACTGCTTTGAACAAGTTGCAATTGCCTGTCTGAGACAAGGCTTGAGTCTGTGTAACTTAGTTGATTCAGTGACTCGGAAGAAAGCTATGACCTTTGGAGGGTTGTTAAATCAAGTCGAGAAACAGATTAATGTTGAAAAAAAACTAAGAAATCCAGAGTACCTCGTCAGGTCGGATCCACAACTACAACATCAATACCTCAAACAAATATCCAGTCTGGTTACAGATCAAAGAAAACTGGATAGGATAGAATCAATCCAACTAGAATCAGTTCAGTAAGTTAGAAGTAAAAGGGGACCTTGGGTTTAACCTGAATGGTTTGATGAGTTGGGAGAAAGTGTGGCTACGATATATGAAAAAACTAAAAATGATGTACACTTTAGAAGGCCGACCGCATTATAATCTCATAGGGAAACCAGGAGTACCCGTTTTTGTAAATATCATAATGACGTGGGGTATAATACACATGACAGCATAGCATTAAAACAAGAGGGAGCATAATCTCATTGAAAGGGGTAAATTAAGGGCTTATGTTAAAAAACAAGGGGGCAACATGCCAAATAATGCACCATCCAGTACCAATACTCCTCGAACGAATCTTTTGGTAGCCCCTGGAACATTTAGACAAGAGGATACGATGATAATTATTGAAAGATTTAATATGGATTCTGAGTACCTTGATCCGGATCCAAGTCGTAATCAGGTAGGGGTTATAGTGGACAAGACTCCAGCTGTTTCCGATCTGGTTAAATATTTTGAGTCCTTAACCATATTTGAAGGAGATACTATGACTGCACCTTCAAGTTGTTCAAGAAAAAGGCATGTCAATAGCTTGACTACTCAATTAGATGGGAGAATGTCCACACATCTATACTAAACTCTAGCCGCTTCCATAGTTTTTGATGAGGATGACTAATGTAGCCCAAAAAGTCCAAATAAAAACCTTTTTATTTTATTTTATTTTATTTAAATCAAATCTATTGTAATAAGGTTTAATTTTATTTTATTTCCCTGTATTCTAATTTAGGGTGTTTAGTAGCTCTTATATAAAGCCTCATATACCATAGTTTTAAGTAAGTTCTTGGAATAATATATGTTATATCTCTGAAATTTTCAGTCTTTGTTACTCTTAGATTGAGGTTTCGTCATGTTACCCTTAAATTAGGGTTTCATCTATCGTTGCTTCTTCTTTTATATTCGTCACGTAATCAGTTTGGTATCAGATCCTTAGTTCGTGCTACGGGGCAAGCATGTTTTTGAATCTTGATTTCAACTGATTCAAGATCTAAAGAATAGAACAACATCTATGGTCATGAATATCTCGAATATTGTTTGGTATGCGGGGACGAACCATGCGTTTTGATAGACGATCGTATTGACCAGTTACAGAAGGAGTTTAAATTGGCTACCAATCATCAAATCAAGGTAAACCTTACTTATCGAGATGATGTCTCAGTTTATGAAGAAGTTTTCAAAACCATTTGTTTCATCAACTGGACGTGGAGATGTTGTCTTCAGGCTATGAAAAGGTTTTCGAAACCAATTTTTTTCCTCAACCGGATGGTTTGAATGTGATTTCGAATAAGGAACACTCGAGAAAAATTTATCTTATTCCCATAAGGTAAACAATTATAATTCTCAATGTAACAATTGAATAAAATAAAATAAAATAATTTTGGTTGTTGAGGTGTTGGTGATGTGATTTCGATGACAAATTTTCTCAACCACAAGAGGATGACCTAGCCCAAAAAGTCCATACAAAAACCTTTTTATTTTATTTTATTTTATTCAAATATCTTATATTATTTAAATCAAATCTAATTATAATAAAGTTTGATTTTATTTTATTTTCTTTTATTCTAATTTAAGGTTTTGAGTAGCTCTTATGTAAATCCTCATATACCTTACGTTTTATATAAGTTTTTGGAATAATATATGTCTTATCTCTGAAAATTTCAATCTTTGTTACCCTTAGATTCGGGTTTCATCATGTTACCCTTAAATTAGGGTTTCATCTATTGTTACTTTTTCTTCTATTTCTGTTGTGTTATCAATGACCGAAGAGATATTGCTGGACCTCATGAAGACCTCGTGGTGATAGGGGCATCAATAGGAGAAAATGATGTACGCTGAATCCTGATTGATACGGGCAGTTTGGCAAACATATTATTTTTTAATACTAGATGAAAAATCCCTTAGGTTTCAACGTTTGAACATAACTATTGAGGGATTCACTAGGAGTTTCGCAGATGTAATTGGAGAATTTGAGGAGGAAGTATTGTTGGGAAAAAGGCCTTTCAAGAAAATAGTAAAGGTGTTGTTTGTTGTGGTTGATTTCTGAACATCTTATAATGTTATATTTGGGAGGTCATTGCTCTCCAGTATGTATGATGTAGCCTCTATTGTTCATCAGTGCTTAAAATATGTTGTGGGACACAAGTAGGTGTTGTTTGAAGCAGTCGTAAGGTAGCTAGAGAATGCTATGTAATAGTTATTGTCGCATAGTCTTTGGAGGCGGTCAAAGTTAACAAAGGATAGCAACTATTGGAGCCTTCCACCGATGAGAATGAAATTGATGATCCAAGGGATGCTCTTAGTGATATAATACCTATAGAAGAAGTTGAAATCCATTCCCTGACCAAGGGAAAGAATGTTAAAATTGATACTAAGTTACCACCAAGTTTGTAACAAAGGCTATTGTCTTTCTTATCCGATAATTTACATGTATTTGCATGGTGCAATGATGATGTAACTGGAGTGCCTGCTGAAGTAATTTCTCATAAGTTGTCAGAACGAACCCATGTTGGACCGGTTGTACAAAGAATAAGGTCATTTCCCAAAGAAAAGGCAGATGTAATTATGCAAGAAGTTGATCGGTTGACCAAAATGGGCCACTTCAAAGAATCTCAGTACTCATTATGGATTGTGAATGCCGTTTTGGTCAAGAAAAAGAATGGCCAGGGGCACATGTGTATTGACTTCACTGATCTTAATAAGGTATGTCCCAAAGATCCTTATATTGTTCCTCAGATAGATCAGTTAGTGAACTCTACCTCTGGGAACAAGCTATTGTCCTTCATGGATGTATTTTCAGGGTACAATCAAATACAAGTAGATCTGAATGATCAAGACCACACAAGTTTTATTACAGACAGACGACTTTATTGTTACAAAGTGATGCCACTTGGATTGGAAAATGTTGGGGCCACTTATCAAAGGTTAGTAAATAAATCATTTGCTAGTCAAATTGGCAGGAATATAGATGTATATATAGATTACATTATGGTAAACAGCCTCGAAGAAAATCCACACATATCTGATCTTCAAGAAACGTTTTCTAACTTAGAGGCCATTAATTTATAATTAAACCTTGAGAAATGTGTTTTTGGGGTCCGATTTGGAAAAGTCTTGGGTTATGTCATAAGCGAAAAAGGGATCTAGCCTGATCCGGATCAACTAAATTATCTATTAGCTATGGATCCTCCTCGGAGCACTAAAGAGGTTCAAATTTTAACTGGGCGCATGGTTGAGTTAAACATATTTATTTCACGATCATCTGACAAGTGTGCTTAATTTTTCCAAGTATTGAGAAATGCCAAAGACTTTAATTGGTCTCCACAATGTGAACACGCTTTCCTTGAAATCAAGAAGCATTTATCTTCGCCTAAGACGTTGTTCAAACCTATTCATGAGGAGAAACTATATATATACTTAGTTGTATCGGAGTATGCAGTAAGTGTTGTGCTAGTAAGAGAGGTGGATAATTACCCTCGTCCGGTTTATTATGTTAGCAAACGTATGTCGGATGCTGTAAAGAGATATTAAAAGTGAGAAAAGTTGGTCTTGGCAATGGTAATATCAGCCAGAAAAATGAGATCATACTTCTAAGCACATTCAATTGTTGTCCGAACATCTTTTCCTTTGAAGAATGTTCTCCAAAAGGCTTATATATTAAGCAGGATGAACAAGAGTTCAGTTGAGCTGGGTGATTATGATATTGATTTTGCACCCCGAACTGCAGTCAAGGCTCAATCAGTGGCTGATTGCTTAGTTGAGTTTCATACTGATAGGCCTCCTAGGCAAATGCAAGTAAACCAGTCTAAAAAAGAATGGGTAGTCCGAACTGATGGCGGATCTAGTACCATGGGATGTGGGATCGGAATTTGTTTAACTTCTATTTATGGTGATACTATGTATCAAGCTATATGTTTTGGTTTCAGGCCTCCAACAATGAATCTGAATATGAAGCAGCCATAACCGGTCTTAGACTAGCCCTTATATGTGGGGCAAAAAGAGTCTGATTGATGAGTGACTCCCAACTACTTATTCATCATGGTCAAGGGTAGCCAAAAGTAAAGAAGGAACAATTGATAAAATATTTTCTCATATTAAGAGAAGTTGTTGCAAGCTTCAAAGATATCCAATACGAACATGTCCATAGATCGGAGAATACTGTGGTTGACTCTCTAGCGACCATAGCCTATTCTGAAGCTTACCCATGGATTCTAGTGCTAGACTGTCCATCAATAAATTAGAGCCAAGAAAAGGGTAAAGGGGATGAAGAAAGTACGAGTATATTTTTCATTCAACCCAAAGACTAGACGTATGATATTTTTCCAGTTTATTTTCGATGGAATTTTACCTCCGGATAAAGCCTTGGCTAAGAAATTAAATATAAAGCTCGTGGTTTCCTGGTATTAAGAGAAGTTCTTTATAAGAAATTGTTCAATGGACCCTTTTTGCGTTCCTTAGGATTTGAAGAATCCGAGAATGTTCTACTTGAACTACACGATGGAGAAGGCTCTGCACATTGTGTCTATAAGGCCTTAACCAGAAGAGTCTTGTTAGTAGGGTACTACTGGCCAACGATAATGGCAGATGCCAAAGATATGGGCAAGAAGTGTGATCCTTGCCAGAGATGTGGAAATAAATTCCATGTGCCAACAGTTCCTATGGAGTCCATATCTTAACCTATACATTTTCATATATGAGATTCAAATTTGGTTGGACATCTTCCCATGGTATCTGGAGGATATCAAACAATAATAGTGGCAGTTGACTATTTCTCTAAGTGGACAGAAGCAACACCCTTAGGTGGAACTAATGTGGTTTATTTTAATACTGAGGGTAATTTTGTCACGTGTTTTAGAGAATTTCAAAGGTATTAAATATTTGGGTGTTTTGTAGTGAGAGATTTAAGCTGTCTGGCTGTATTAAATTTCATTACCCTCGTTAATGATAGTGGTTGGGTATTTATACCCTTAATTATGGACCCATGGGCTTTCGGGTCAAGTTGTGAAATCGGGTCGAGTTTAAAGACCCATTAGTTCTTAAGTAGATTAGCACATAGCTTAGTCAAAAGGTGTTTAGAGTTTTAATACTTTTGTCATGTCCGGAGAGTTCAGTGGGCACCTATTGTCTGAATTACCCACGTCCAGTTTTCTCAGTGAGTGGTGGTGAATAATTCCGGACTCATCAGTAGCCCTTTTTTAGGTTTTGTCAAAGATCTTTGGCAGAACTAAAAAAACTAACTTAGCCAGCAACAACATTTTCCGGATCGCTCATGTGTTTGGTTCAAGGTTTATCCGGACTGATTCCTTCTTAGAATTCCAAGAGTTTTTCTTTGGATCGTGGGACATGTGTTGCATTTCGATTCGTTCTACCAACCGTTTTCTTCCTAAAACGGTGCTCCCACTAAACCTAAAAAGCAACTCATGTATTTAATGCTTCTTACGTCAGCGCCGCCTTCAATCGTTACCTAAGTTTTTTTGTTTTCTCCTAGGTATCAGTAACTTTTTGCCTCACTAGTATAAATTATTTTCCTTTACTGTTTCACCATCTTCATCATTTTGCAATTTCTTCTCTCAGAGCTTTTTACCTTTCCTTTCAAAACTTCTCTTGGGTAGTTTTATGTTCACAATGAGAAACGCTCTCGTGAAAAGTGGTTTGCTAAATCTTTCTGAGCTAAATAAAGTGAAAAAGGTTGAGCGTGAGAGACGTATTGTTACTGGTCTTCCAGTCTCTCCAAGCTGTAAGTCTGATACACCACCCTTAGAAGCTGATCAAGGATCGTCTTCTGCTAAAAACACAAAACATAAGCGTTTATTCCAACCTAACCTCTCGCCAATCCCGTAAGGCTCCTCGGTTCAGGAGTCTCAGTCGTCCATCGCACAAGAGAAAGCAGTATCAAGCGTTAGGCAGCCTTCTTCGTTTATCGTTATGGGATCTGACACTGAGAAATACTCTGGATCCGAGGAAACCAGAATCACTTCTCATACCAAGTCCTCCGGAGCTGAGCCTCAATCGGACACCAGACCTCTAAGTGAGACCGATGCTCAACCGTCCGGACAAACTACTGAGCCACAAGCTGATACTCTTCCATCCCCAAAAACTGATAAACATTCCACAATTATGGAAGAAGTGATGGAAGATAGTGTTGAAGAGGCCCCATTAGAAACTGAAGCCTCCGGGAAAACTAGAGATGCTGCCTCTGACAAAAAGGGGAAAGGCAAAGAGAAAATCTGCATGACCCATCAGGATCTTCCGAAGAGCCTGGAAGGCAAAGTGGGACCTTGTTTTCATAAGGTCAATGGGAAGTATCTGCTGGCCATGCAGAACATTAATTATGTCTATACCCACACCGTCGAGCTCAGCCGGATTCGAACCAAGTGGGGGATCCCTGAATCAGTGAAGGTCAGAATACCAGTCACACCGAAAACTTCGATGGACTGCAAGCTCAACGAGATCGTCATCTATACTGAGCTATTCAACTGGGGGCTCAGATTCCCCTTGGATCCAAAAATCGTCAGGTATTTCCACCTGATTAAAATCTATTCAAGCCAACTGAGTCCAAATGCTTGGTATACTCTCCTCGCCTGCATCATGGCGTCAAGGCTATTCGACATTCCTCTTCTAATGGAGTAGTTCGCTGTAGTGGCTAGCCTTTGTAAAAACCATCACATTTTATTCTACCACTATAATATCGGAGACAACTTTAAAGTGGTGGATGATCTGTTAGAGTCAGAGAAAACCTGGAAGACCCAGTTCCTCTTCATCAATGGGACGTGGGAAAATGGGAAAAAATCAAGGCTGGGGTCAATCCTAGTATGCTCACCAGCAGGTGCAACAACACAAGTAAGTATTCTACTTGGTTTGTCTTTCTTGTTTCGCTAAAAATTTATTCCTGAATCACCTCTTCTCTTATGTTAGTATTGCCAAAGAAGTTCTCCGACTATTTAGAGGAGGGGCAGACCACATGTGCTAAATTAAATGTCTGGGCTACTGACCGTTGGGGGAACGCCTTCCACAACTACTTTACTCCAGGCAAATTGGTGAGATCCCTCATTGGGAACACTACGGGCCGGAGAGATCTCACTTGGGAGGAGCTAACTACACCACCTCCTTCGTCCGTTATACTTAAGATAACAGAGGAGAATGATGGCAAACTGGCTTTGCCCTCTAGAGCCAAATCCCCAAGCAAAATGAAAGGGAAGGGCAAGAAAAAGAAGGCTGCAGCAGAGGCTGTTCGGGGTGCTGCAGAGGAAATTTATCCGGAGAGTCAAGGAGGGCAGGTCCAAGGAGAAATTGATGCTACTTTGCTTAAATTAGTTGAGGATGAGTCCATTAAGGAGGCAGGTGGAACCCGAAATTAGCCAAAGCCTCTTAAAAAGGATCGAAAAAGGGGAGCTAGCAGCGATGAGAGGACTGCTAAGAAGAAGAATGTCTCCTTGGGGGATGAAGTAGTCCTCCGCCCTTCGGAGTCTCTACCTCCAGCCGATCCAACTGACCCCACCTTGGCAGAGCAAATCCCCACCGATCTACACACCGGAGAGGGTACCGGAGGATATTTGGAAGGAGTAGACATTAGTGGCCTCCAAAACATTGGTCTTTATTTCGAAGAGTTTGAAAAAGACGACTTTGCTGTATCATGGGAAAACAATCTGGTGACTCACTCTCTGTTGGGCCATATTCAGCTAGTGCTCAACTTCGAGAGGCAAGTAAAAAGTCAGTCTTCCCTCATCAACACCCTCAACACAGACAATGAGAGTTTGTCCACTGACCTCCTCAATGCCAACCAGATTATTGAGGAATTGAAGAAGGAGCTTAATGAGTTGAAGAAGGAGAAAAAAGATATGGCAACCAAGTTGGTCACTTCGGAGACAGCTAACACAGAGCTTCGAACCAAATGCTCCGGTTTGGAAAAAGATCTTTCCACCTTGAAGGGAGACATGAAGACCAAGGATGATGCCATCCAAATCTTGTCTGATGACAAGACTTCTGTCGAAGAGGTTGTGTCCAAGGTTGCCAAGGAGAAAGAAAACTTGGTGAAGGAGTAAGATCAGAAAGTTCAGGCCCGCATTGATGCATACACCAACGAGGTGATAGATTCCTTAGAAAAAAGGTAAGCCGAAGTTAAATCTGATATGGTCTTGCTTTTCCACCAAACGTTTCCGAAGAGAACGCTTGGTACCATGTAGCCGTATGTTGAATATGAATATATCCCATTCCATACGATGGACCCAAAGATCCCAAGAAAAAAGACGATGCAGGAACATCCAAGGGCAATAAGCCCTAAGGTTTTAACTATCTTTTATTTGTTTTTATTAACTTTATGAAATACTAAAGTCCTTGGACGGCCAAGGAGTTTTTGTAACTGTGTCCGGTTTGAGTCCGGTTAAACCTTTCTTTAAACCTAAAGTCCTTGGATGGCCAAGGCATACTTTATGTTCTAATATTATCATCCGGTTTTTAGCCGGACAGGTTTACTTTGCTACATATTCTCTTAATCTTAATGGATGATGTTTAAAGAGCCCTTATTTATTTTGCAAGTATTTAAGATGAGAGTGTTTAAAATCTCTGATGACAAATGTTAAATGGTAATCATTCCACCAGATCAATCCGATCTGCTAAAAATATTTAAAAGACTTTACAGAAATTGTAATCAAATCATTCCGAATATTTTAAGAAGGCATCAAATTTTATTGAAAAACCCGGACACCTCATTAAAACCTCCCCGCGCCACCAGGGTACGAAAGAGTATGCCCACTAATATTTACATGGACTTTAAACAAGTAAATATTTACACAACTCTCATTCCAGATATGACCAGAGGTGTTCAATATTCCAAGGGTTCTTTAAAATTCTTCCATCTTTGTCTTGTGTGTGTCTCAGGCTTGGGTTTTTCGTAGACCTCATAAGGCCCTTCCTAGTTTGGAGCTAGCTTGCCAAACTGCTTCTCCTTAGTATGCAAGAAAACTGTCTCAATACTTTGTCCCCTGGCCGAAAATCCCTTCTTTTAATTCTGGAAGCAAATCTGCTCATCATCAAGCCTTTGTAATGGGTGGCTCTAACATGAGCCTTAACCTTTTTTTTCTTTTATTAAGTCTAATTGACTTCTGATTGCCACTTTATTTGCCTATTCGGAAAAATTGTGGACTCTGTATGATGGAAGAGTTGCCTCTATGGGAGAAATTACATCCATCCCATATACCAAGGGAAAATGAGATTCTTGTGTAGCAGCACCAAGAGTAGTCCGGTATGTCCATAATACTTCTTGCAAATAGCTTGGCCACTTTCCTGCAGTCCCTTCTAAATTCTTCTTTAGACCAGACATAATGGTTCTGTTTCCACCTCAACTTCACCATTTTCTTGTGGGTGGAAAGGAGAATAGAAACCATGCTGAATGCCCCTAGAGGCACAAAAACTCTCCATATCCTTGTTATAAAATCGTGACCCATTATTTGTGGTTATCTTTTGTGGAACCCCAAATCTGCAACAAATGTTAGATAGAATAAATTTTATAACAACTTTTGAAGTAGTTCCTGCCAAGGGAGATGCTTCTATCCATTTGGAGAAATAATCAATGGCCACAATAATAGTCTTGCACCATCTGGACGCCATTGGTAGAGGCTTTACTAAATCTAGCCCCAAGGAGCAAAAGACACCGGCTCGGAAATTTATTCCAGAGGAATAGCTGGAATATGAATTTCATTACCATACCTCTGGCATGGGTCACATTTCTTCACCAACTCCTTGGCATCTGTCATTATGGATGTCCAGTAGTATCCGGCCAACAATAACCTCCGGGTCAAAGCTCTATAACCATAGTGTGCTGATCATTCACCATCATGTAGTTTGGATAGCATAATTTGGGACTCTTCAATCCCCAAACAACGCAAGAGAGGTCTACTAAACGACTTCTTATAAAGGATATCCCTTATGATTAAAAAACCACAAGATCTGTGTTTCATTTTCCTTACCATAGCTCTCTCCGGAGGCAAAATGCCATCACAGATGTATCGAAGAAGGGGATATCTCCAGTCTTTGGGTTGAACCACTTGCATATTTATACTTTCCTCCTCTTCCTTACCCTGACTGGGTTGTATAGATGGGCATTCTTGCATATGAATCCATGGGTAGGATTCAGAGTATGCTATGGTTGCTAAAGAGTCTGCTAGTGTGTTTTCCGATCTAGGTATATACTCATAGCTAATATTTTTTACCTTAGCTGCCACTTCTTTAAGGATAAACAAGTATTTAATCAACTACTCCTTTTTTGCCTCAGATTGTCCTTGGGCATAATGGATAAGAAACTGAGAATTGCTCATTAACCTGACTCTTTTAGCCCCACACAGCAAAGCTAACTTCAGGCCAGCTAAAGCAGCCTCATACTCTGACTCATTATTAGAAGCCCTAAAAGCAAAACTTATAGCCTGCTATAACTTATCGCCATACGGAAATGTTAAACATATCTCAGCACCACAACCCATGGTACTTGATCCACCATCTGTCCGGATAACCCATACCTTCTTAGTTTTCTCATCTGCAGCTTGTGTAGTACTTCTGTCCGAATGGAACTCTACCAGGAAATTAGCAACATACTGAGCTTTGATTGCATTTCTGGGGTGCGAAATTAATATCATAATCACCCAATTCTACTGACCACTTGGTCATCCTACTTGATATGTCTGCTTTTTAAAGGACATTTTTCAAGGGAAAAGATGTCCGGACGATAATAGATTGAGACTGAAAAAAGGGCCTCATCTGTAACAAAGGTAGTGTGTTCCTGGTCCTTTAGATCCACCTGTATCTGGTTATAACCGGAGAAGGAATCCATGAAGGATAATAACTTGTTCCCAGAGGTAGAGTCTACCAACTGATCTATCTGGGGGACTGGATAAAGATTTTTTGGGCAAGCTCTATTGAGGTCAGTAAAGTCGATACACATACGCTATTTCCCGTTCTTTTTCTTTCCTAACACTGGATTGGTTGTCCATAAAGGATATTGAGACTTCTTTATGTGCCCCATATTGGTGAGTCGGTCAACCCTTGAACTATGACATCATCTTTCTCTAGAGAAAGTTGTCCTCCTTTGCACAACAGGTGCAACATCTCTTCGGATGGATAGTTGGAGTGATATAACACTCGCAGGAACTCCGGTCATATCAGCATTACACCAAGCAAAGATATGTTGATGGTTTGTCAAAAAGGACAACACTTTTTTCTTCAATTTTGGTGCCATCATGGAGCCAATTTTAACATTCCTTCCTTCAGCCAGAGAGTGGGTTTCAATTTCTTCAATTGGTATTAAAACACCATGGGTCTCTTTAGGGTCATCAATTTCACCCTAACCCCCAGATGGCCCCAACAACTGCTAATGTTTGTTTATCCGGACTGCCCCCAAAGTTTTAGGGGCAAGTGCAGTTGCATAACATTCCCTTGCTATTTTTTGCTACTCCGGACAACTCCCACTTGTCCTTGAACTACATATTTTAAACATTGGTGAACTGTTGAAGCCACAGCATGCATTCTAGAGAGCCAGGATCTTCCAAAGATCACATTGTAACATGTGGGATAATCTACCATCATGAAAAGTACCCTGACCATCTTCTTGAAAGTGCCCTTGCCCAACAAAACCGCCTTCTCAAACTCCCCGATCACATCCGCAGAGCTTCCTGTGAAGCGCACAATGGACCTGTTCGAATGTTGAATCACTGTTGGATTCTTCATCTGTTTATAGGAACGTAAAAAGAGAATGTTGGCTGACCTGCAAGTGTCAACCAAAATTCACCTGATGTCATTGCCTCCAATTGACGCTCCTATCACCACAGCATCCTCATGAGGACCAGCTATGACAATGAAGGGAAAAGGAATTTGGGACTGATAGGAGGACATGCCTCCCTCTAACTAAGTAGCCAAAGTATGTACATGCCTCTTTCTTGAAGAAGAATTCGGCACAGTCATTGTGTCTCCCAAAAAAAAAGTAAGTAACTCAAAAAAGCTTATCAGCCCAGACACTGTATTGGTATGTTCTGTAATCACCCCTACTTTATTTCGGGTTGGATCAGGATCCAAATATTCTGATTCTACATCAAACATTTCAATGATTACCATGGCCCCGTCCGGAGCCGATGTCCCAGCATTGTTTGTTGGACCAGTTCGGTGAGCATTGTGAGGCCTGTTCCCACTTCTTTGACATAAGCTCTTAGTTTTCCTTTTTTAATCAAATTATGCACCTCTTGTTTCAAGGCGATGCAATCCTCGGTGTTATGGCCAATATCATGATGATATTGACAAAAAACAGGTATTACGACTTTCTCTAGGAGATTGAAGCGCTGCCGGCTTCCTAAAGTGTACCTCATCTTTCGTTTTGTCATAGATGGTTGCCACATTTTCTTTTAATTCAACAAACCACTCCAGTTGGACCCAACGTCCCTGTTTATTTCTAGACTGTTGGCTCTGAGCTGGAGCTGGGTGAGATTGAGTCTGTTTGGCCCTGTTGGGCCCCTGTCCGGATTCCTTAGCCTTCTATCCGGACTGGTTCTGGTTTGGTGCAGTCGGGGCAGACTTCACTTGCCTGTGCAACGTAGTCTTTTTTGTTTCATCTACATTGATTTGCTTTCCCACCTGGTTTAGCAAACCGCCCCAGGTCATGGCCTTTTTCTGGTTACCAAATCTGTCAGATTTCCAGGGTTTAATCCTTGTCTTAAAGAAGTTATTGCTACGTCCTCAAAGCAATCAGCTAGCACATTCGTTGTGTTCACGAACCGGCTTATATAGTCTTTTAGTGATTCGTTTGGCTCTTGGGTACAATGGATAATAGTATCTCAATTGCCCTTCACCTCCTTAGTGCCAACAAACTGCCTCCCGAAGGCCACCCAAAATGTGTCAAAGTTTCTGATACAACCCTGTGGTAGGCTATTGTACCATTTCAAAGCACTCCCCGTAAAAGATTAAGAGAAGGCTCTACAAATTAGTTTGTCATCATCATCAAAATTCATCATAAAATTTGTAAATTATTCAAGATGATTGTCCCGATCCTTGCTCCTGTCATACTTCTCCATCTTAGTACTGTCAAATCTCTTAGAAGGTTTCCTGACAGAATTTTGGAAGACAATGGGGATTGTCTCCAATTCGGGCCACGACTAAAGACAGTGTCTTTATTAGGTGTTGCAAAAGTACTTGGCTCATCATGAAAAGCGAATGGATCCACCAGTAACCGATCCATATGTCTATGACTATGCTTGTGGCTGTGAGACGACCTTTTTCCCAGATGCCTCTTCAACCTCCCATGCCTATCTCTCTTTCTTGAATATTTTTTTAACCAGCTTCTGCTTCTTCTTGATCTTCCCTCGTCACTGCTGGATGACAAAAAATCCTCAAGTCCATCCTCATTCGAAGATCTACTAGAGGACTCAGACTCTGAGCTCTCCACCAGTTTAGACTGGTGAGATTTCTTGGAACTGACATGGGTCTTTTTTGTACTCAAGTGAGTCTTTGCTGACAGGTCTTCCTTGGGTTGTCAGTATGGTGAATGGCTGACACTTTCGACTTTTCTTTCAAACTCATCTCTGTTTTTTGTAGCTCTATATGCTTCTATTTTAGCCTTCAACCTGTCTCGTTCTTCAATCGTGTATTCATCATTCTCACCCACCACTTCTATCAAAGGTGGTGGCACTGTTTGCTAGTCCGGATTCATTCAAACTGGTTTTTCTTGCTAGTTTTGAATACTAGATTCAGGCAGCTTCTCGTCCTACTGTGGTCGCCAATTTGATGTGGTTTATTTTAATACTGGGGGTAATTTTGTCAGGTGTTTTAGAGAATTTCAAAGGTATTAAATATTTGGGTGTTTTGTAGTGAGAGATTTAAGCTTCCTGGTTGTATTAAATTTTCATTACTCTCATGAATGAAAGTGGTTAGGTATTTATACCCTTAATTATGGACCCATGGGCTTTCTGGTCAAGTTGTGAAATCGGTTCGAGTTTAAAGACCCATTAGTTCTTAACTAGATTAGCACCTAGCTTAGTCAAAAGGTGTTTAGAGTTTTAATACTTTTGGCCTATCCTGATAGTTCAGTGGGCACCTATTGTCCGAATTACCACTGTCCAGTTTTCTCAGTGAGTGGTGGTGAATAATTTCATACTCATCAGGAACCACTTCTAAGGAGGTTATAAAATTTATTCTATCCAACATATGTTGCAGATTTGAAGTTCCCCAGAAGATCACTACAGATAATGGGCCACAATTTGATAATAAATACATGGAGATTTTTTGCACTTCTAGAGGAATTCAACAATGTTTTTCTTCTCTTTTTCACCCTCAGGCTAATGGGCAAGTTGAAGTTGCTAATTGAACAATCTTTTCAGGATTAAAGAAGTATCTGGAGGGTGCTGCAAGAAAATGGCAAAGCTATTTGCAAGAAGTATTGTGGGATTACCGAACTACTCCCGAGACTGTTACACAAGAATCCCTTTTTTCCCTCGTTTATGGGATGGATGCAATCACACCCATAGAAGCTACTTTACCATATTTTAGGATCCACAACTATTCCGAACAGGCAAATAACATGGCAGTTAGGAATCAATTGGATTTGATTGAAGAGAAAAGAGTCAAAACATATTTAAGAACAACACACTATCAGGGTTTAATGAGAAGCAGATTTCCATCCAAGGTTAAAATAAGAGATTTTCAATTAGGAGACAAAAGTCTTAATAAAGGTATTTTTGCACACTAAACAAAAGCAGTTTGGAAAGCTGGCTACGAGCTGGGAGGGTCCATATGTGGTATGTGAAAAAGTCAAGCCATGGACATACAGACTTCAAAACAAAAAAGCAGGGTTTTGAAGCACCCATGGAACATTGAACATCTCAGGTTATATTTAGAATGGAACTCTCTTGTAAATATTTACCTTCTTATATCTTAGTGTAAATATTAGAGGGCATACTCTTTCTAACCCTGGTGGCGCGGGAACGTTTTAATGAAGTGTCCATGTTTTGAATAATATCTTATGCTTTCTTCAAAATTCTTGTGAGTAGTATGAGGAGATTAGATAAATTGAATACTTATTAAACACCCCTCGTATGAGGAGATCTGATAAATTGAATACTTATTAAACACCCTTAGTATGAGGAGATTGGATAAATTGAATACTTATTAAACACCCCTAGTATAAGGAGATCGGATAAATTGAACACTTATTAAACACCCCGGCTCTCAAATGAAGTATCTTTGAGCTGACCGGATTTACTAAACACTTAATCAGATACATTAAACCCTCGTGATTGGAGTCATTTCAACACTTATTAAAAATTTATTAAACGATTCGGAAATATTAAACGAGTCGGAAATATTAAAAACCACATAAAACATTAGTTATAAAAAGACAATGGAGTTCGTACAAAAGAAAGATTTGATATTTAACTGGATCAGAACGAGTCCGGCCCACAATCCAGAAAATGACTAGGCCATCCAAGGACTTTGGTTCGTAGAACAAGAATTTAAAAACATAAAAAAATGTCTTGGTCGTCCGAGGACTTTACTTCTAAACACAAAATAACATTATAACTTTAGGGCTTGTTCCATTCGGTTTTTTCATCACCTTCACCTTTCTTGGGAATCTTGAGTTCAGCACTTGAACTTTCACCAGTTCCTTCATCAGAATCATCTCCACTTGAATAACCATGCTTATCACCATCCACCATGGTATGGAAATTAATCTCCTTGTATGTCACATGTTTCCACAAATGACCAAGGGTCCTCTTTAGAAAATTTTCATTGAATAACAAAACCATGTCCAATTTGAACCCCTTGTCTCTTTTTCCAGAGAATCCACCACCTCGGCAACATACTTCTCTATGGATGTTGTTATCCCTTGAGCCTTGCTATTCTTTAGAGATTTTTTTTCTCTTCCTCCTTCCCAAAAAAAGTTGTTTCTAGCTTTCTTTTCTCTTCGGTTAAAGTGGAAATTGTATTAGTGATGGTAGTGTATTGCTCCTTCAAAGCTTTGATTTTGTTGGAAGAATTGGTCTCCAATGTGGAGTATATGGTTTGAGTATCCTTTTTATCACT
This sequence comes from Limnanthes douglasii subsp. nivea, assembly GCA_036936605.1. Taxonomy (NCBI): domain Eukaryota; kingdom Viridiplantae; phylum Streptophyta; class Magnoliopsida; order Brassicales; family Limnanthaceae; genus Limnanthes; species Limnanthes douglasii. Next base: position 120,402,174 of record JAUPFV010000003.1, read on the forward strand.
CTTAGACTGACGAATTTCGGGTGCCAAATCATCTTTCTCTTTGTTTAAAGTCTCAATTTTGTTCAAAGCAGCGGTGAGATCGGCAGTCAAATTCTGATTTCAGGTGGTAAGAGTATTAATGTTTGCAGTTTGTTTCCTAACCTACCTCTCCAAGTCCACTATTGGCCTAATAAAGCCCAAAACTACATGGCCTAAGGTGTCTTGTTCACTTGACACCTCAAAAGATTCTCCATTATAAATAACGTCGTTGGAAACAGTGGACTGAGGGAAGGATCCAAAGTCATCATTGTCCAGGTCACTGAATTTAAAGTCGCGAAACTCGTCAAGAGTAACATCTCCCTCGATAGATGGTTGGTTAATCGTAGGAAACCTTAGAGAATGAGGATCAGCAGGTGCCTCTACTTATGGAGGATCATCTTGTGGCAGTGTACGGTTATCAACCAAAGACCAGATAGTAACCTCTGACCCTAGGTTTCTCTTGTTTTCCTTCTTTACCCTTTGGTCACCACCCTATTTGGGCCTTTTATAACCTCTCTTCTTGACCTGAAGGGATTGATCTGATTCCCCAGTTTCCCTAACTGTTGCAGAATCAGCCTCCAATAAAATAAAATTTATCCCTTTAGGACTCTTCATGGTTCTGGAGAGGTGGGTTGGTTCCAGTCTTTTTCTTTTTCTTAATTATTTTATCCAGATTACTAGGACCTTTACTACGAGCTGGTAAGTACAACTTTCCATATGTTGCTTTTGTCCTTCTCAATATCACATCTGTTGGAGGGGGAGTAGTTAGTTGTTCCCAAGTAAGCTCTCTGCTTCCGGTGAAGTTCCAAAGATGGGATCTTAACATGTTTCCTGAAGTGAAATAATTGTGGAAACCAAACCCCAGTATTTTTTATGCCCATCGGTTCGATTTGGAAAGGGTAGATTTTCTAGCCTCTAAGCACTCAGGAAACATTTTTGAAAGCATTACAGGATGAAAAAATAGTCAGTGTTGTCTAAACATTAAAAAGATAAATGTAATTAAAAGAATAAAAGAAGTGTTACCTGAGCTCCTCCAATACATAGTCAGTAGACTCAAATTTGTTTGATAGTTGATATTTGTGTCTCTCTCCCAGGCTTCACTGATGAACAAAAATTGGGTCCTTCACGGTTTCTCAGCCTCTAGCAGGTTGTTCACCACCTTGTAATCATTCCCCATGTTATAGTGATAGAAGAGGATCTTGTGGTTCCTGCATAAACCAGCAAAGCAAATTACTCCATAAGCAATGGAATTTTAGATAGCCGAGAAGCAATGATGCTGGCTAAAAGGGTGTACCACGTAATCGGACTCAGCTGGCTAGGTCAAAGCATAATCAACTCGAAGTACCGAACTACTTCTAGGTCCAAGGGGAAACGAAGTCCCTAGTTTAATACTTAGGTGTATACAACCAGTTCATTGACTTTGCAGTCTAGAGGAGTCTCTAGAGTGACTGGAATCCTAACTTTCATTGACTCATGGAAGCCCTACTTTATGTGTATTCAGTCTAGTTCAGCATTTTGTGTAAACACATAATTAATTATTTAAAGGGCTAGCAAATATTCCGCGTTTATCTTACGAATATTTGGCCCAACTCTCCCTTCTAAACACTCCGGGAGTGTTTCAGTGTTAGACATCCATGCCCATTTTCTTTTGGACCAAACTGGTGTAGGATTCTCGGTCTGTCCGGATTTATCCAGTGGGGTATCCTCCGCACTGTTATCCATGGCTTCCTCGATTATAGGTTAAGTGTTGATCGGTTGGCTTAGCACGAGTAACCTTTTTTTTAACTTGAGTGGCCTCATCAAGGATGGACTTGTTGTCCGGATTAATTGGGGATTGGGCAGTAGGGTTTAAGGCATCTGAACTGATATTTTTGGATGAGGAGGGGTTACCTTTAGATTTGGAGAGTCGAGTAACTCTTTAGGGTGTTATCTCTTCCGTGTCTGATTCATGGCTATGAAGGCTGATGGCTTCCTAACACTAGAAAGGGTTTTTCTCTTAGGAGAAATCTAAAGACGCTTGAACTGAGGGTTTAGATTCTAGAGTTGACAAGGTAGGAATGAAAGAGAGTTTTCGCGATACCGATGTTCGAGATGATGATGTGCTCTTATCAGGTTTTGGATCCACTGGGCTAACTACTCTACCAGGAGAAACGAGGAGTCTGACTGCGATTCTTGCCTCCTTTCTTGCTTCTTTTCTTGCTCTCTCTAGCAGTGAACATATAACCTCTCAAAGAAACAGGGAAATCAAAATCTCAAGCTTTCTCTCTCTAGAAAAGATTTCTGGTTATAAAAAACTAAACAGTAAAACAAGTTTAAATAGAGTTAAAACCACTTGAGTGTTTCTTATGGGTAATATGAAACGGTTTGAACAATGATTATGGGTTATTTAGCCTACCCTAATCACTTTTTGAAAATAGGTACAACTCCCAAAAAAGAAAAAAGGCTGAGAGGTTCAGTCGAAACGTGACACATGTCAACTTTCAATTTTATGACCATTACCTTTTCATTTACAAACATAAACCCCTTCATATCTGATCCGTGTTTTGTCTGTAAATAAGTTAGCTCTTCCAAAACATTTTCTGAAAGACCTAAAAGGGCTATTGATAGGATCAGAACTTTTTGGAAGGACATTCATGTGAGAACCGGAGGGGAATTTCGGGTATATTTTAGACCACCCGAACGAAAAATAATCCGACCAAACAATACGTGACTCAGCTGTGTGCTAACACTGAACTGGATCCATGATCCGCTGCATAAGGCACATGGGTCAAAGAAATAGAATAAATACCTCAACCAACTTCATTTAATAGGTTGGGATTTTTCTAGAGAACATTAAATACAAGCACACACCTCCTTTATCTTACTACTCACTGAAAGGTATTCCTCAGGGGTCTAAGTGCAATTGATAGGGACTAAAGTGATAAGTTCTGTAAATATAGAGTTAAATTAGGCTTTAGGAGAAATGTAAGGGTTGAACTGCAAATATACCATTATGTAACCGTTTCTCTAACTAACTCACTCAGTCTATTTAAAGAGGCTGAAAAAGTTATTTAGGCCTATGAAATAATCAGAAGCACTTTTCACTACTGAAAATTCCCTAAGAAGATTTGTGTTCCTGATTTTATCAATTCCGCATTAATTCTTACCAAATTGGTGCTAGAAGGAGGGGGCGAAGATACCTTGATCAACAGATCAGAAATCGACGTCCGAGTTTTCGTTTTGCAAAGCTTTTCGTTCGAATTTTCATATTTTTGTTTAGTTTTTCGCTGATTGAAGATGAATCCAGAGGAAGGGGACAATCCATCTGTTCGAAAAGCTATGGAAACACTGAAGTCCGATCTGCAAGAGGCAGGTAAATCGATTCCAACTCAATCAATCCAATTTGATTTTGAAGGAAAAATGAATGAGATGATAAGGAAGGTGGCAGAGCTTGACGAATTGGTAAAAAAGAAGGGAAATAATGATGGTGCTAGGCTTAGGTCTAAGATAGCAGGGGGCGATCAGAATGATCAGTCGGATCAGTCGATGGACGATGGCGATGATCGATATGAACAGCGTAAAACACGTTCTGAGCAAAAAAAAGAGTATAGCGGGATAAAGAGGAAAGAAAAGTTACAAAAGCGACTGTATGTGAACTCTAGTGATGAAGAGGATTTCGAAGATTCTGAGCCTGATGAAACACCGAGGTACGAACGTTCTCGAGGCCATTCAAGAGGAGCAGAGCGTGAGCTCCGGCCAGCTAGGGTGTATAAAGAAGGAAGGAAAAAGAAAGAAAGGCGAGTATATTCACCTCGGAAATATTCGCCTCGGAAATATTCGCCTCGAAAATATGAAGGTGAGTCAAGCTTATATGCTACTGTGGGGATGAGAAATGAAGACCAGTATGTTCAAGGAGTCGACTGGAGGGACTCACCATTGATCAGGGAGATCAGATCTGTGCCGCTTCCGAGGCGGTTTGATATTTCCAAAGTTGATAAGTTTGATGGGACTCAAGATCCCGATGATCATATAGAGCAATTTAAAAATTACATGACTAATTTCGAAGATGACGATAAATTGGTGTGTAGAGCATTCTCTCAGACATTTAAGGGAACTGCGCTGAAATGGTTCAACAAGATTCCTAAGGAATCAATTGCAAATTTTAGAGGCTTCTATACCGCTTTCCGAAGACAGTTTGTGGGAAGCAAGGAAATGAGAGCTAATAGAGACACAATAATACAGTGCAAGCAGGCTGTGGGAGAGAAGTTAAAGGATTACACTAAGAGGTTTGTGTCAACAAAGGCTGAATTGGATGACTGTGAAGAAAGTGTGGCAATGGCGGCGTTTAGGCAAGGACTGTTGCCTGGGGATTTAGCCGATGAGACTACGAGGCGCAGGGCGTTAACGTTTGGAGCTCTTATGGCTCAGGTTGAGGATCAGATTAAGGTCGAAGAATCGACGCGGGTTCGAGGAGGTGCTAGTACTATTCAGAAGGGGAATGGACAATCTAACACGTCTAACAACAACCTCTCACGTCCGAAGAGCAATCAAAATGTTTCCAACCGAGGAGCTTCGAGCTCGTATCAAGGGGGATATAATCAACACAATTCTAATAATCAGCAGCAGTTTAGATCCAGATCGAATGTGTGGGTAAGACCAGATTATTATGCGGATCTGACTGAAAGCGTGGCTTCGATATATGAGAAAACAAGGGGAACAATAAATTTTAGAAAGCCACCAGCGATTAACAGGCCAAGAGAGGAGCGCAATAATAAGTTCTGCAGGTATCATGATGATGTTGGTCATGATACAAATGATTACATCACTCTAAAGAAGGAGATGCAAATTTTGATCGAAAATGGAAAGTTGCTGGAGTATGTCAGGAAGAATGCTAAAGTTGCAGCTCCGAAAACTGGTAATCCTAATTCTAAGCAGGAAACTGCACTGATGATTTTAGATGTTGCAGGTGATGATTTTGATGTGGCCTCGGAATATGTCGAACCAGACCCCAGTCGACTTTTGTTAATGTCAATAGATGAGCCGATGCGTCAGGGACGTGTTCGAGATTTGTGTGCCTTCTTCGAATCACTAACAATATTTGGGGGAGATTCGATGACCAACAACACTAATAATTCGAGGAAGAGGCATATAGTGAATTTAACACGACAGATTGAGGGAGGAGCATCGGCACACCTAAGCAATAGAAAGGATATGCCCTTTATAATTTTCGATGGGGATGATTTGAGGGGGATTACTGGGCCACATGAAGATGCAGTGGTCATAGGAGCAGAAGTATGTGGGGTGGAGATTCGACGAGTGCTGATTGATACAGGGAGCTCTGCTAATGTGCTTTTCAAGTCAACATATGAGAGATTAACTGCTCCGCCTCGAATAGAAAGATCAGAAAGGACTATCATAGGGTTTACTGGCGCAACAGCAAATGTGATAGGAGAGTTCGAGGGTGAAGTTTCTTTGGGAAAGGGGCCTTTCAAGAAGAAAGTACAAGTACTTTTTGTAGTGGTGGATTGTCCATCAAGCTACAACGCTATTTTTGGGAGGTCGTGGTTGGCGAAAATGTATGCTGTAGTTTCTACAGTTCATCAATGTTTGAAGTATGTGATCGAGGACCGAGTCGGCGTAGTTCGAAGTGATCAAAAGGTGGCAAGAGAATGTTATGCTGATGCATTTAGACTACGGGGCAAAAGTTCTGATGATCCGATGGAGAATTAGCAGTTTGGGGGGTTGTCTTCTGATGGAACAGACGAGGGAATTGATGATCCGAGGTCAACCCCGAGTTTTGTGGTGGTCAATGAGGAAATAGAAGAATATATTTTCAATAATGGCAGGGTACTTCGAATTGGGACTCTGTTATCTTTATCGATGCGAGAAAAGTTGTTGACCTTTTTGTCTGAAAATTTGGATGTATTTGCGTGGAAGTCCGAAGACGTAGTGGGGGTCCCAAGTGACATCATATGTCATAGCTTGGCGGTTGATCCGAAGGTCAAACCGATAATTCAAAAAAGAAGGGCCTTTTCGTTGGAAAAATTCGAGGCCATAGTTGCCGAGGTGGATCGACTATATAAGATGGGGCATATCAGAGAGGCCAATTATCCGAGGTGGACGGCTAATCCTGTGGTGGTAAAAAAGAAGAACGGAAAATGGCGAATGTGTGTGGACTTCACGGATTTGAATAGAGCCTGTCCAAAAGATCCTTTTCCAGTGCCTCGAATCGATCAGTTAGTGGATTCCACTTCGGGAAATAAAATCTTGACATTTATGGATGCGTTTTCGGGGTATAATCAGATTCGAATGAATCCAAATGATGAAGAAAACACGACTTTTATCACTGACAGAGGATTGCACTACTATAGAGTGATGTCGTTCGGATTGAAAAATGCTGGGTCAACATATCAGAGGCTGATGAATAAGGCGTTTGCTTCACAAATAGGGAGAAATATCGAAGTGTACATCGATGACATGCTTGTTAAAAGTAAAAGTGATGATGAACACATTGATGATTTAGAAGAGACGTTTTTGAATCTTAGAGCCATACAATTGAAATTGAACCCAGAAAAATGTACATTTGGAGTTCGATCTGGCAAGTTTTTGGGGTACATGATTAGTGAAAGAGGAATCGAGGTGGATCCAGAACAATTGAAGGCCCTGATATCGATGTCTTCACCTCGGAATATTAAAGAAGTGCAAATGTTAACGGGCAGGTTAGCAGCTTTGAACAGATTCATTTCTCGTTTTTCATATAAGTGCTTGCCTTTTTTCCAGGTGCTACGAAGACCTAATAATTTTGAGTGGACTTCGGATTGTGAAGAAGCCTTTATAAAGATCAAAAATCTTTTGTCCTCTCCTGAAATATTATCGAAGCCTCGAAAAGGTGAGCAGTTATTTTTGTATATAGCAGTGTCGGATTATGCAGTAAGTGCAGTTCTGGTCAGTGAAGATACGAGAATTTCGAAGCCTGTCTACTATGTCAGCAAAAGTTTGGTTGATGCTGAGAAGCGCTATTTGAAGCTCGAAAAATTGGCATTGTGTATAGTAGTGGCAGCAAGAAAAATGCGCCCTTACTTCCAGGCACATACGATTGTGGTTCGAACTTCATATCCATTAAAATTTTTTTTGCAAAAGCCAGATATCTCAGGAAGGATGACCAAGTGGTCTGTGGAATTAGGAGATTTAGATGTGTTATTCTCTCCTCGAACAGCTATCAAAGCTCAAGCCTTAGCAGATTTTTTGGTGGAGTTTCACTCAAGCAGATCCGAAGAGAAAGATGGTGAAAAGGTGAATGAGAATCCGACGTGGACGATACGAACTGATGGGGGATCCAGTAATAAAGGGTTAAGTGCAGGAGTTGAATTGGTGGCACCAACAGGGGAATTTATGTTTCAAGCTATAAAATTTGGCTTTCATGCTTCGAATAACGAAGCTGAATATGAAGCTGTGCTAGCAGGATTACGGTTAGCAAATATTTGTGGAGCAATATATGTGCGCTTGGAAACAGATTCACAGTTGGTAGTTAACCATGTTAAAGGAGTATCGGAAGCTAAAAAGGAACGTTTGGTTTTGTACTTACAAGAGCTTCGAGGAATGATGGCACAGTTTGAAAATGTCGAAGTGGAGCATATTCGAAGAGGTAGCAACACAATGGCTGATTCTTTGGCAACAATGGCTTACTCTGAAGAATATCCATGGATCATAACACAACCATCGCCTTCGATCATACCGAATTCTGAGCAGTGTGAAGTTGTTAATGAGGTAGTGAATGATCCGATGTGCGCTCGAGGAGATTGGAGGTTTGACTTGTTAAACTTTATTTCGAATGGAATATTACCTCTTGATAAACACTTGCTCAAGAAAATAAAGTATAAAGCCCTTGGCTATGTGGTATTGGATGGGGTATTGTACAAAATGTCTGCGTCGAAACCTTTGCTACGATGTTTAAGCAAGCAAGAGTCTCAGAACATTCTATCCGAACTGCATGATGGGGATGGATCAGCTCATTGTGGGTTCAAAGCTTTAACACGTAGGGTATTGTTGGCAGGGTATTATTGGCCTACTATTTTGCAAGATGCCAAGTCGTTAGTTCGAAGCTGTGATACTTGCCAAAGGTATGCAAATTTAATACACAAACCAGCAGTACCCCTAATGACAATTTCAGAGGCGGTTCCTTTCGATAGGTGGGGGATTGATTTACTGGGACCATTACCTATGGCTTCTGGTGGAAGACAGATGATTATTGTTGCGGTTGATTATTTTTCGAAGTGGGCAAAAGCAGAACCCTTAGCTGGGACAAAAGCTAAGGATGTAATCAAGTTTATTCAAAGTAACATTTGCTACCGTTTTGGAGTACCTCGAAAAATAACGACGGACAATGGTCCTCAATTTAATAACAAGGAAATGGACTCTTTTTGCTCTTCGAAAGGGATACAGCAATGCTTTTCCACTCCTTTCCACCCCCAGGCAAATGGACAGGTGGAAGTTACAAATAGATCTATTTTGGATGGCTTGAAGAAAAATTTGACAGGAGCAGCAGGGAAATGGCCAAATTATCTTCAAGAGGTGTTATGGGCATATAGAACAACCCCTAGAGAGGCTACAAAAGAGACTCCTTTTTCTTTAGTATATGGAATGGACGTTGTGTACCCTGCTGAATCTACATTGCCCTCTTATAGACTACTACAATATTCCGATGCGGATAACGATGAAGCTAGAAGGGTGGAGCTTGATTTGTTGGAAGAAAAAAGGGTCAAAGCACATTTGAATGTGATCCATTATCAAACATTAATGAGAAGCAGGTACGATGCTAAAGTTAAGAGGAGAGAATTCAAAATTGGCGATCGAGTGTTACAAAAAGTGTTTCTTCATACTAGGGATAAGCACCTCGGAAAATTGGCCCCGAATTGGGAAGGTCCTTACGAAGTCAAAATGAAGGTTAAGCCAGGTTCCTACAGGTTGTCAGATCGAGAAGGGAGGATGCTCAAACATCCTTGGAATATAGAGCATTTGAAATTGTACTGTGAGTAAATTCAAACTTTGAATCTTTGTAAAACAGACATACTCTTTCCTTATCTGTTGGCTCAGAAAGGTTTTAACGAGGTGTCTGGTTGATATTGAATTTTTTAATAAAATTTCTTTTGGCCATTGGTTGTTTACTATGATGAGTGATTTATTATTTTGGTAACTTGGCAAAGATTGATCATCTTTGAAAGTTGACCAAGAATAATTTTCCGAAGCAATAGCTTTGAAGAAACAACCAAATTTTCGAGGTGCCACGTCTTATGAGTGCATCAAATTTTCGAGGTGCCACGTCTTATGAGTGCATCTAATTTTCGAGGTGCCACGTCTTATGAGTGCATCTAATTTTTGAGGTGCCACGTCTTATGAGTGCATCAAATTTTCGAGGTGCCACGTCTTATGAGTGCATCTTAATTTTCAAGGTACCTCCATTAATAAATACGTCTAATTTTCGAAGTGATAAATTTAAATAAGTACACCAAAAGTTTAAGATAAAATTTTAAGAGGAAGAAAAGTTGCTTGTTCATCGGATTAAACACGAAGTCTACAAAAAGGTGAGAATTACTTAGCCAAATACACAAAAAACAAACATAATGTGCCTAGACTATTAGGCATCTTCTTCTTCCGATGACTCTTCTGAAGCATCTTCTTCTTCTGAGGAACTTGGTGGCACTTCGAATGCTTCCTTTGGGCGACTTTCTTCAGGAACTTGTTTCCAGAGGTTCGTTAAATCCAGCCTTGGACAGGCAGCATGAACCTCTCGAAGAATTTGAATAGCTGTATCAATTTGAGCTTTCTTAATACCTTCAAGCATTAAAGAGCCAACAGCGGCCTCGGCTTTTTTGACGGCAGCATTCTTGTCTTCCTCGAATTTTGTTCGAAGCGTAGTCAACTCAGTTTGGCGATTCTCCAGCTTCTCCTGAGTTTCTTTAACAAGTTTCTCAGCATCGGAAGATTTTTGCTTGGCCTCGGTAATTGCGGTGGAATGTTGAGAATTTAGGTCTTCAAGAGCTTGTCGATGAGAAGCCTCCAGAGCTTCGAATTTTTCTTTGTGCTCTTTAAGAAGTTTGTCTTTTTCAGCTTCGAATTTCTGAAGTGCCTCCATTTTCGAAGTCTTTTCGAACTCTATTTCCTTTTTGTTTTTAATCAATTTTTGTGCAAGAAGCTCCAATTGTGCATGTGAATTTTTTACTTCTTCACATAATTTGTTGGCTGCAGCACTTACGTTTTCAAAAGGATGAAGGATCGAAGTTACCTCATCAGATTTGTCTGAATTGGGAAAGATTGTTGGTTGCTGACAAACAGGAACGATGGCGTTAGATGTCGAAGCCATAGCAGCCCCAGTAGAAGTTGATGGAGCAAAATTGGTAGGTTGAGAATCATTGCCAGTAAATGCAAAATCCCCGCTTGAATTGAAGTTTTCGAGGTTGAGGTAATCGTCTACTTGACTATCTCCTAGTGTTAGTCCTCCGTCAGGGTTTTCTTCGATAAAAGTTTTCCCATGCATCTCGGAAGCTAGTACTTCCTCTAACATATCAGCCTCGTTCTTTTTCTTGGGCGTACTAGACTTGCTATTTTTCTTCTTGGGAGAATTGTCTTTTTTCTTTTTTAGAACAGGTTCATCTTCTTCGGAAATGGGGGGAAGCTGAGGTGCAGATGCTTTTCGCTTTCTTATAGTCTTCGAGGTGTTGGAAGACTTAGCCTTGATTGTTTTGGGTTTTTTGAGGGTTTGCTTCCCTTTCTTTTTCAATGGTAAGTGGCTGTCACTTCGATTCCGGGTCGGAAGATAGCATTTCCCATCTGGTGCAAGTATCCTCTGAACTGCTAGGATGGGATCCGGTGGGATCATCGGATTTTGAGGGAAGTCAGCCCCTAAGGATATACGCCAGAGATGGCTATTCACAAAATTGATCGGCTCAAAGGCTGAGTGAAAGCCATTTCCCCAGGATTTTTCGGCCCACTCAGCCATTTGCTGAAAGATGACCTTGGCTTCTTTTCGACGACTCTTAAATCGCCTCGGAATTTCTGAGAAAGAAAAGGGATAAACAGTTAGACAACTAAACTTAATTGGTTTGGCTAAGTTTTAAAAAGGGAGGGGGGGAGATGTTACTTACTGCTATCCTTCCAAGTGAGAGTGAGTCTTGAGGGGTTAGCATCGGAAATTTCTTTGCCATTCTCCCAAGCTCCTGATAGGAAGACAAACCTTTGCTTCCAAAATTTATCAGCTTCGAGGAGGTCATCGATTATCTTTAGGTCATCCTCCAAAGTTAGATAATAGAAAGGAAGAACTGGCCCATTAGAGACTTGGGTCACTGAGATGAAGTCCTCGATTTCGAGGGGAATGCCCCCTAGCCTCGACACCATAATGGCGGAGAATAAAGTAAATAACTGGTTTGGGGTAACCTGTGTTGGGCACAGCTTAAGAACTTCGAAGTACCTTACGATCATGGGATCGAGGGGAAATCGAAGTCCCCAGTTGAAGAGCTCTGGATAGACTACCAATTCATCCTTCTGACAGCTCAGAGGCGTTTCTCCTTCCACTGGTAGTCGAAGAGTCATGTTGTCGGTTAACCCCCATAGTTTCTTGAGCTTCTCCTTCTCTGACTCGAGGTAGTAAACGTAGGGTACATTCTTTAAGGCAAGAATGTATCGAGGAGAAAGAGGTTTAAGATTTTCTTGAACCAAGGCAGCAACGTCCTCGGGGAGTGTAATGAGAGGTTTCTTCCTTCGAATCTTTTTTGGAGGAACCGCATCGTCAGCCTCGGATTCCTCTTCGGCATCAGATTCAGTAGCTTCAGAATCGTCTTTGTTGTTATCTTCATCAGTGACTTCATTAGAGCGACTTCGGATTTGAGTCTCCTGTTGAGTCACAGGAATTGGCTGACTACTCTCTGGTGTAACGTCACCCATTTCTTGTGGGGGAGGAGAAGAGTGTGGGGGAGGAGAAGAGTTTTCTGCTTCTTCACCCATTGCTAGAAAAGGTGATTTTTTGGCACGTTTAACTTTGATAGCCTCGAATTGAGGAGGAGGTGAGTTGGGTTGAAGGTTTTTAGTCGCTTCAACTTGAAGCACAGGTGATTTGGGTTGTGGTTTTTTATCAGTAGGTGGCTTGTCTAAAGTGACAACTTTAGATTTCCGATGAGGTCTTAGCAATGGAGAAGTAGGTTGATTTCGAGGAGGAAAGGTTTCTTGATTAGTTTCTAGTTGCGAAGCTAAAGGTGAAGACGAAGTGGCAAGGTTGGGGTCGAACTTACCATATTCAAAAGTGGTACAAGAAGAGTGAGGACCGTTGTAGATCAACCCAGCAGCTTTGTATTCTTTGGCTCTTTGTGAAATACAAAGATAATCGTAGGCCCCGAATACTTGATTGCTAGAACCAGGGAAAAGAGGTTTCTTTGGTTTTACTGGTTTTCTGGGTTTAGATCTTTTGTATTTAGGATATCTTCTCATACAATGGTATCGATCTAAGAGGTTGCTTTGGTGGATGAAAAAGATGAAGTAATTTAAAGATTTATGAAGAACAGGTTGAAGATGGCTTGAAGAACAGGTTGAAGATGAAGAACAGGTTGAAGATGGTTCAAGAAGTGATTTCTCTATAAAGTTCTTAGTGAATGAAGAGTTGGGTATTTATAGGATAAAGGAGTGACGTTGAGAATATGGAGAGGCAAAACCAGTGAGTTGCTCTCATTGGGTGGAATGTGAAACGAAAAGAAAACGTATAGTATCATAGGTCTACTATTAGAGGGTCTAATCAATCTATCAAGTAGGGGTCAGAGATTTCGAAGTAGTAGCAAAACTATGTTTCTAGTAATAATGTTCGAAGAAGAGGCGAAGTTATACTTCAAGTTGCCAAGTTCGAAGCGATTGGGAAATCTGTTTGCACTTATTCACAAATTCGAAGAGAAGTCACAGAGCATTGAGTTCAATCATAATAAAGAGATAAAGTGAAGAAAATTGTATTGACTCGAGGAAAAATTCGAGGAGCTAATAGTTCTTATAAATGTCTGAATAAGAACTAGGGGGGCTACTGATAAGGAAAGGTATTCCTCAGGGGTCTAAGTGCAATTGATAGGGACTAAATTGATAAGTTCTGTAAATATAGAGTTAAATTAGGCTTTAGGATAAATGTAAGGGTTGAACTGCAAATATACCATTATGTAACCGTTTCTCTACCTAACTCACTCAGTCTATTTAAAGAGGCTGAAAAAGTTAGTTAGGCCTATGAAATAATCAGAAGCACTTTTGACTACTGAAAATTCCCTAAGAAGATTTGTGTTCCTGATTTTATCAATTCCGCATTAATTCTTACCACTCACTACCCAAAAAAAAAGATTCAACTCACAAACTTCCTAAAATACCCTCTAATCACAACTTATCTTCACCGAATATAAGTTAAAATACGTATAAGCATATGTTACTTAAATCTATATTGCATGTTAATTTATAAAGTGAAGTTGTAATGACATATCATATTACTTATCATGTTCTTAAGAAAAATAAAATATCATTGTACGGGTGATGGAAATAAAGAAAACCGAATTTAATTACTTCAAAATGTAGATTGCCGTGGTTTTTACAAGAGCATAGATCTAAAGATTTTGAAATTGAGTTTTAGTAATCCACAATAAGCATTTTAATTGGTTACGTGTCATATAAAAAATCTTATTAATTAATAAAATTGGTTTATAATGTTTTGTTTGAACATAATAAAGTTGGATTATTTAAAATCATGTTATATAGTGATAAAAGTACTAAAATTTCTAAAAAAACAAAGAAATATTTTGAAATAAACTACGTATAGTTGAAGAGCAACCAAACAAACCTAAAATAGTTAAAATAGAAAATTATTAAAGTATTAAGGATCAGTGAGATAAGTTATGACATGATATTTTTAACCAATTGAAATAAATTAATAAAGATCTTGTTCAAAAACTCATGGTCTTACTTTCTCTATGTCACGACCATATCAGTTACTTTTGGAAACTTTATGTGTTTTGGAAAAAGTTCATAAATGATAAGATGAATACAATCATATCAAACCACATTTGAGAATTGCTTAATTTATCACGGAGCTTCAAATGAATTATATGTAAGTGGATGTTTTGAAATAAATATAACACGGATGAACTTGTACAAACATCCAATTCTAGAGTAGTTGTTGAAAATAATTAATAAAAAGAAAGAGTATGTTGCGAGAACCACAAACATGAGAATATTTATTACAATTGTATTAATATAGAATCTAAAGATTCGTCAAATATATGTCAAAATTATATTCCTGAATACAAACCTTTACTACAAGATTTACATGGAATAACCCGAGTAATTTATGATATCGGGTAATAAATCAAAGGTGTTTAGGATTTTTAGATAAATTAAATGGTTCAAAAATGCGCTAACAAATAGAATGAAAGTTTGATCAAGTTATTGTATTTGATGAGTTTACGCATAATAATATTGATATATTTGTATATAATAAAGTCTGCAGTTACATGATGGTAACTATCTTCCTATATGTAAATGACTTACCTATTCTAAGTAATAGTATGAGAGATAATATAAAATAAATGTTTTTATATCTTATGTTTTCAAGATGAATGGCAGTAAAAATATTATTCTTGGAACAAATAACTTCAGAAGTCACTCTCATTATATTGAAAATTTTATTCATCATAAGTTCAAACAAGAAAAAACAGTATTTGCATGTAGTGTAAGTCTTATAAAAAATAATAGACGAATAGTGGATGAATTGGAATACATTAGTAAAACTAAAATTCTTATGCATGCGAATTTATGCATTATTATGGATATTTTATTCGTGATTAGTAAGTTGAGTCAATTTACTAGTAATCTGATTATGTAATATTAAAATGAAAATGGAAACGTTATTGCGTATTTAACAAACGGATAAAGAAAAATATATGTCTCAAATAATCCAATATTTCAAGGATAGTTGAGGGGTATACATACGCAGTTGGATCAGTAGCGTGATTAGTAAAAAAATCAAAATACGGATGGGTATTTGCCTTCGTGGTGTTGATTTTATTATGTTGATCAAATATACAAAGACAAAAAATATATGAGTATGATATTATAATTTTT
Organism: Limnanthes douglasii subsp. nivea; assembly: GCA_036936605.1. Classification (NCBI taxonomy): domain Eukaryota; kingdom Viridiplantae; phylum Streptophyta; class Magnoliopsida; order Brassicales; family Limnanthaceae; genus Limnanthes; species Limnanthes douglasii. The sequence goes on from JAUPFV010000003.1 coordinate 120,417,300, forward strand.
TGATAGTATTTGAGAAATATACGGATACAAGTTGGATCACAACGTAACAAATAGAAAATTAACTCTCATGTGGGTGTTTTTATATATAGATTGTCTTTTTCGTTATGGAATAAATAAAAAATCATGTATATTTCATTTGACTGTGGAATTTGAATTCATAGTTTTAGTTGTAGACCAAAAGAAAAAAATGAGAGATCTATTATAGGATATACCATTCACTTCAAGTCTATATACTTGGTAGTCTATATACTTGGTAAACTGAACAACTAGAGGGTCAAGAACTTTTAAAATGAAAAAGATTCCTAACGATGACAATCTAATTTAGCTATAACAATAATTTAAACATTAAACTAATAATGGGTAATAACAAGTCATTAAACATAAAATAAAATTGGCATATATATTAATATTAGTTTCATGTGATATGGAAAATATTACAGTTATTATTGAGTGGAGAGTTAAGTTCTTGAGAATTTAATATGATTCAATCTTAGTGTGATATATGTTTTTTAAATATTAAAAGTACTTTAAGAATCATACATATGTGAAGTTAAAGGTGGCGTTGTTTCTTATGATAGTTTTAGCTTCTTTGAAGATAATTCTTCAAAACGGATGAGCACGTGGCCATTATAATGTTAAAATGAAACTAAAAATAAATAATCAATAAAAAAATTTGTGTATGAAGTATTCGATTTTGTCACATGAAAAAGTTGGTTCAAATTTATTACCACGAAAATTTTCGATAATAAAATATACACTAAGATAAAATTCAAATCTAATTTTTTTTATTGTATTTGTAAACTTTTTTTTCCAATAAAATAAAACTTTTTTTGAAAAACAAGTGTACACAAATGAGGGACTTAATTGTAGTCCCTAAGTTATTATATGATAAATTTGATAGTTTTTTAAACAAATAATATAAGCTTGATCAAAATTTGATCATCAACTTAATCTTCATATGTTGGCATTTCACTAGGCTTCTTTTGATAATCCTTAGCATCAACTAGACCATCTGTATGTTTGTCTTGTGTGACAGCATATGCTTTCTCTCCGATCTTCATGAAATTCAATTGAATTATTTTTCCATTAGTTGCATTGTCTTCTTCCATAGATACATCATTTAAATTACCCTAAAAATAGAAATAAGAGTAATATATAATCAATATAGTGATCTTTGTTTTGCTATTACTAACTAACAATTGATCAATATTTGTGAATTTATTCATTTTATCTCAAAAATCCAATTCCTAAGCTCCCAAACAACAATATGTCTTTAAGAGGGTTATGAATTTAAGACTCTACGTCAATTTTCATCTTACGTTTGAGAGTCTAGTGAGCAAGCCAATCAGCAGCTTGATTTTGACTCCTAGAGATGTATTTAATTGTCATGGATGATATAATAAGTTTTCTTACAACATGTGATTACATGGTTTAAGAACCATGGATTATTTTTTTTGGATAACATTCAATTAGAATATCTGAATCAGTTTTAATGTGTACATTCTTGTAACCTTTAAGATTACATATTATAATCTCATTTAATAAAGCCATGCTTTCAGCTATTAAGGGAGAAGATTTTCCATATATTCTTCTATAAACACAAACTGTATCACCATTCTTACCTCTAATTATACCAGTACCACTTGACTCTCCATTTAAAACACATGATCCATCACTATTTAATTTTAATTATGTTGTCTTTGGGATCTAACCATCTAATGATATTCACTTTATTAGTTTTTTTTCAAAATGAAAGAAACATCCTAACTTGTTAGCTAATTTAATATCACCATACCAGATCTTCTTTTTAACTATGTTAGCTTTATCCATGTTAGATATAATGTAATATATTTTATCTAGAATAAAGTTAATACTAACATGAATATTATAATATTTGACTATGTTTTTAAATTTCCAAATTGACCCGCATATTATTGCTAGAAGTCTTATTCTAATATGAATGATCTAGTTGGTAGACTAGAACCAACATCTTATTAGATGTTGAAGTGTCATGTATTTTCCAATTTATATACCAAATAATATAGAGGAATGATTACAGATTTCTCAAACTATATGACAACTTACAAATAAATGATTAATTGTCTTTATATCTTGGCAAAAAATACATTTGAAGGCCAAACTAAAGTTTCTCTTTTTTAAATTAGTGTCTACGGCAATCCATCATTTCATGGTCTTCCATAAAATAAAATAAAATAAAATTTTGTATGAATAATGTTATTCTAAAATTTAAAAAATAGATTAGAGCTTTAACTTTTATATCTAATATGGTCTCATATTGCTTTTGTGTTGAATTCACATTTTTTCCTAAGGACCATATTATCTTATCTTCTCTTTCACTATAGATTTCAAAGTTTTTGAATATTAATAATGTCAGAGGGGGTAATGTTTGATTTCAATTTAGATAAATCCCGATTATTCTTGGACCATAAGGTATTAACTTTATCAATAGTATACCATTCATTGTTGCTATCATTTGATAGTTGAATGAGTGGTCGATTTGTAAACCATTTATCTAACCAAAATTCTATATTTCGATTTCCCAAATTTCATAGTATATATGGTTCAACGATTTATTTTATATATATTAATCTTCTCCAGGACATTAAGCCTTTTATTTATATATTAATTTGGAGAAGAAGATTACCTTTACAGTACACGGAATTCATGTACTTTGTTGAAATAGATTTTTTTTCACAAAATTTAAATCGAAGCTTACAGTAATATGTATCATATAAATCATTGATTTTTCTTACATTTAATCCACTTTATTTATAAGGTTTACCAAGTGAGTTCCACTTAGTCAAGTGAATAGCATTTGAAGATTCTTTACATTCTCATATGAATCTTCTAAAGATATTTTCCAATATATTAATGATACTTTTAGGTAAGGTACAACAGTGAATATAGTATGATAGAAGTGTCGTTAATACTGATTGTATAATTACTAATCTTTCACCAAAGGAGAGCGACTTGAAGTTCCATTCATGGAATACTAACCTAATTTTATTGACTAAGTCATCATATTTTCTATCCTTATTATTATTGTGGATATAGAGTCCTAAATATTTGATACGCAAGGTTTATTTTTTAATCCAATGGAGTCTTCAAGGGACTTAATTCATTCAAAACTAAGATTTGAAGAGGTTATTAAACTATATATTTCTGTGTTTATATTTTGACTAAAGATATGTTGATATATCTTTAAGAAATTGTTTAACTTACGGATGTTGTTCTTGGATCCATTTACAAAGATGACAAAGTCATCTGTAAAGACAAGAAAAATGGTTCTCATTTGATTTCTGATTTTAAACTTCATTTCATGATAGTTATTGAAAAATTTGTTAATACCTCTCATGAGGTATTCTTCTCCTACGATAAAGAGGTTAGGGGAGATAGGATCCTCTTGCCTAATTCCATTCAGTCCTTTGAAATATCTCTTGGAAATCTTCATTTATTAAGATATAAAATAATACAGAGTTTATAAAATTGTTGATAATTTTTATAAAGTTGTTATGAAAGCCAAAGGATTTCATAACATTTAATATAAAATTGTGAGAGATTTTGTTGAATGCGTTTGTCATATCAATCTTTAAAATAATGTTTTCTTCTCTTGTTTTTTTATTAATATCATAAATAATTTCTTGAGAAAATAGGATTTGTTCATAGATATTTCTTAAATGAACAAAACCTCGTTGTTCAAGAGATATCATCGTAGATGAAAGCTAGTCTATCATTTATAATTTTGGAGAGAATCCTAGTAAAACAAAGCAAAGGTTTATGGCTTAAAGTCTTTCCAGTATTTTAAGTTCTCAATTTTATGTATTAAACATTTGGTAGTTAAGAATATACCATTAAGACCAGGTTTTCCATTGAAATAATCTATTATTGTTGAACATAGATCATTCTTGATTATACACCAACAAGATTGATAAAATGTTGCATTGAATCCATATGGACCAGCAACACTATTTATTTTAAGGGTTTTAACTACTCCTTGAATTTCATCAATGGTTGGGGTAGCCATGAGATAGTCATAATCAAATTCAGTAACTAAATTAGGTATGATTTCCATTGGATCTTCATAAGGATTTACAGAGTTATTATTTGTTAAGAGGTATTTAAAATAATTTACAGTCAATTCACTCAATTTAGATTGATCTTTAATCCAGTTTCCATCATGCCTAATTCCATCGATTCTGTTTTTCTTGTATTCTTTTCTTTACAAAATTATGAAATAGTTATGTATTTTTGTCACCTTGTTTGATCCAATTAATGCAACTCTTTTGTTCACAATATGCTTCTTCTCTTGCCAAGAGAATAAGATAATTAGTCTTAGATTTGGACAAATTAATCTTATCCTTTATATATTGAGTTTCTTGAAATTTATTTTCATGAAATGTGACTTCCTCTTCAGCTTTGGCAATAACATTAAATATATTTCCAAAGCTGAAGAGGACCCTGATATATGGATGTACCATGATTCCTTAACAGTTTGATTAAATTCAGGGTGTTGTTTCCATATGCTTAGAAATTTAAAAGCTATTTTAGGTCTAAGATTTTTGTTGGATAATAATATAACCATTGGAGCATGTCAGAACGGGTTTTGGATAGATGTTAAACTTGAATAGATTCAAAATAATTTCTTATTTGAACATTTATTAAGAATCTATATAATCTTTTCCAATTCTTATTATTTTTTTTAGGTATATGATGATCATATCAAACTAACATCTTCTAAAGAGCAGTCCAAAATTATGTTGTTAAAGTTATCCAAACTTCTCAAACAAAATGTTGAACATGATAGTTATTCAACATAGGTTGTTATGTAGTTAAAATCACCCACTATATTCTACTCTAGTGGATTGTTGGATAACTCTCTCAAATTATCCCATAAGGAAAGTTTATTTATTATGGGGAAATTAGCATATTTGCAGTAACATTGAAGGCCTTGTTTATATTTGAATGAATAACTTTTAAGTGGATGAGATGTTCATTATCATAGATCATGTTCACTACAAAAGGATCATTCCTAATGATCCATATTTTGTTGCTTGTGTTCGAAATTCCATGTTAAAATCCAAGGGATTTTATGGTTTTCTCAAGTATGGATTCTGGAATTATAGGCTTCTATAATGCCAGAAAATCTATATTCTTATAATTAGCTATAGATTTTAATCTCCTAATTGTACTTTTATTACCATCCCCTCTAGTATTCCAATTTAAAATTTTAATGGTCATTTATACTAGACGGAGTTGGATCATGTAACTCTTTGGGAGTCATTATTTTATCTTTAAGTGATTGTTCTTTAAGTATTTGATTTGTTTGCTTTTTTTTAACTCCTCTGTGAATTATAATTGTTTACTAATGTTTTCTAATTTTAGACAATCTGGTAGACTACCAGTTAATATGGGTTTTGGTGAATTCAACACGTGTTCATATTCAGATAAACTATTGAGACAATTGAATTTGTTTCCAATCTCTATAGAATATAGAGCTTCAATTATCTCTCGATTCATATCTTCTATAGATGTTTTATTATTTATCATTCTTAAGAGGTAATCTTTTGCCTTTCTATATGAATCTTATGAGCTTTGATACTAGTATTTCTACTAGTATCATTTTGTTTTCTGAGATAGATTTAGGGTTGTCTTTGATATTTTCTATATTATTATAGATTTTAATTGAGAGTCCATATATTAGTTACTTTAGAAGGTAACTTAGTTTTGTTATTCATATCTTGTCTTAAAATTATATTGGTAAGGAAATCCTTTTTATCAACAAATTTTTTTTATTCTTTTTTATTGACCGATATTATGTCCAAGGTGGAAACAATCTAGAGTGTATAATGGTTTATCACCATAAATAATGTCTATCCAGTTTCCATCTAATTCCCCAAATTTTATCCATATTTTATCATTGAAAGATTTGCATTCACTTTTTACTCAAACTTGACAGTAATTATATTTAACTACATTTTTGTTAGGAACCCATGTATCTAAGGGTTTTCCTATGGTATTTGTTATGTTTGTTTATAGTGCCCTTATTATATAAAAAACTATAAATCTTTTAGAAAGTAACCCTTACAAAAGTTACTGAGGATTCCTTTTTTTTTTGAGTAAATCCAGGTTCTTACATAATTAATCTCATGGAATGATGGCAAAACCACACATTCTTCTTCGAGAGAATTTTTAGATCTTCTATTTGAGTATGTTCTATGAATATTTGAAAATTATCCTAAATAGTTATGTTAAATTCACCAAATACTTTTAAATTTTTCTAGCAATATTCGAATGATGTGTGATTGTGGCCTACCTAAGGTAAATATCCCTACTAATGCGTATTTAGAAGATTCAAGAAGAAGTAAGTTACCTTCGGCAGTAAATTGTATTGCTTTGGAGTCTTCTCTAGTTGAAATGTGCACCTTCGCGTGCAAAATTTCTTCCTGATAGTAGTTGTCCTTACTGCTTCTTTGTATGATTTTTCTTTGCAGCTCTGGTGTTGAGTAATGGAGGTAGTCTGATTGAGAGGTGAGAACTGTATTTCTGTGAAGAATCTTATTTTCTTTCATCTTCTTATGTGAAATATATTTTATTTTAGTATTCTCCATCTGAAATGCACCATTCTTTGACATTTATTCTTCATTTGAGTTCATGGTCCTCGTATTTGGTTGTTGATTTGAAGAACTTTCTGACTATAGAAGATTCTTTCATATGTTGAGTTGATAGCTTCTGAGTTTTCATTATTATGGAGCCTCGGTTTAAACTTTATTTGCAGATCGATTTAAAATTTCTCTAATTTTAAATTTGAAAACTCTCGATTGTATTATCTTTTCTTGTGATTCTTCTTCTGGGTCTTCAAATGTTATCACCAATAAAAGTTAAGGGTGTCCGTTATTGCCTTTTACGAGTTAGTTTGTCGGGGATAAATTTTTTGTTTGCTTATCGAAATAAAATAGAATGATTTGATGTTTTAAGAATATCCTCCTTGTTAGCTGCACAAGGAGGATATATAACTATCATAACTGAACTACCTGCACTTTTTATTATTCTCCTTTGACTGTAAAATTTATTCCTTCACTAAATAGCTTGAAATAAAGGTGTGCTCTCTACAGATGATTGGATTACACACATTTTTAGAATTTCACAACAGATGAAAGATACAAAAGTACAATAAGTTTCACAATTTCAGATTATGTACATCAACCTCCGCACCCCCCACCACCGGGGTTATATATGTCAGCCACAGCAGCAGCAGTAACTATAGCAGCACCAGAACCTGCCAAGACAACCATACCACCATCTTTTGTTCGACTGCTTTTGTAAGTCTCACCCTTTTCAATATCACGATGAGTGGTTGTGTTGGTGGTTTTACCGGTTGTAGTTGTTACAGTAGGTGGAGTTTTCTTCTCCCGACCTACTTTGCACAGAAAACATAGTATAAGGGCTGTTGCAATGACAGAGCTACATACTATAAGGGCAATTGCATAAGCCTTCATTTTTTCTTAAAGTTTAGGTTATTGTATGCTGAAATTTATCATTAACGTTTGTGGTCAAGGTCTTATATATGCCTACATTCTGTGGGCTAGAAAATATAATTTATGGCGGACATTATTTAGCAAAGATGCTTCAGTATTCAAATTCAAGGGAATATAAATGACAATTATTTAAGCAACTAACCACCTTTGAAATCTTCAAGGCCATATTTCTAATTCTATATTATTCTAACATATGAGAGGTCGAGGGAATATGGCAGTTCATAGAAGAAATTGTGTAGAAGTTTAGAATTCAGTTTTAAACACATTTTGGAAACGAGAGTAAAAGCCATGGCCTGACTTTTGGTGAAGAATGAATTTCTTTGACTTTTCATTTTGTATTTGATATTATTCTAATTGTAAATAAGACTTTTATCTGACCACAAAGTATGTAGTTAACAGAAAGTATGTACCTCTAGGCCACCAAATTTAATTAGCGACTTTATCTGACCTACTTTTATCACCACCACGGCTGCCATGATTACATCCTGGTACATTCCTTCCTGAAACCCACTAAAACATTACCCATTAATCCGTGTAAGCAAGCAAACAAACTACACATTCGCTTTTACCATGATAAATGTAATCTTTTTTGGATTAGTCAAAACAACACTATTCGCAAAAAAACCTACTTTTAGGAAGACTGCACTCGATCTGACATTAGCAATCAAGACGACTTTTACAGACCAAAACATGCCAAAAGAAAGGAAATAAGGGGTCAATTTGAATGACACTAAAACTGTGAGAGCCAAGATCAGAGAAAGAATCAGACAGCAAACAAGATTGTAGTCAGGAAGACATATCTGTTAAAACTCAGCACAGCTACGGATGAGCTGCACCAGGAGAATATCAAGATATCCCAACAGTCATAAGTACCTGCTTTTATCATCACGTCCTTCTATTTTAAAGTCTAGCTCTCGCAATTATTTATACAAGTTTCGGCCACAGCAAAGGTATAATCTTATCAATAATCAAAGAGTAAATAATTTTTGTTTTAGCTGTAACCCTATGAGCAGCTCGATAAAATTCCAGTCCCTTGCCAATATATGCTTATAATTACATATCTGACAAATACATGTAAAATAAATATATAGTTCTAAAATAAATTAGTTAAAGCAACAAATAGTTAAGAGACTGGGTTTTTGCAGGAAACATAACACTCCCACTAGAAAATTATACGGACCTTCAATCATAGCCTGGTTGACGGGATACCCATTTCTAAAAAATTAGTTTGTATTTGTGACGCGGACCAGATAAAGTTAAAAAGGTAGGTGTTAAACTAACAAAGATATAGATAAAAACTTGTATAAAAAGGAAAGAGGACACTCAGATGAGTAAGGCTAACATCAATTCTCGCCACAAAATCACCAGCAGCTCAGCTGGGCAATAATTGGTCACCAGTCAGGCAATTCATTTCTTCATGGTGCCCCCTTGACTGAGCTAAGGAATGGCTGATACAACCAAATTATAAAAAAAAAATCTTTAATATATATATGGGATAAACAGTATCTGTTAAGTCCAGTTATGGTGTAAAGAATAATATTAGGACAAGTAATTTTTTTAAATGACTATATTTTAGAACTAGCAACATAGCACATGCATATTTCATGGCAAATAATGATAGGATCCTTACACTGAGAAAGCGCAGATACTAAGATATTTCCCATCAATGAAAAAGGATAACAAGTCTTTGAGTTAGTTGCCACTTCATCTTTCTATGACTTCACTGCTAAGGACCCATCTTTTTGGCATTCTACACAGACTTCTAGACGCCTAAAATACAGAGCAAGATCAAGAAAACTTGAGATATACAGAGACCTTCTTGCAGGCAGTAGAGTTCGGTTGCTCAACTGCTATTAATGTTTTGCATAAACTCTGGTCAGCTTAAGCACATTATTACACTTGCATGTTTTTTAGGAAGATCCCTGTAAATGCAAACAACTTACGTCAACGAAAATTGCATTAAAAAGATATAACTTAACTTTAATTCACCTGATTACTTAGATCTTTCGGACAACATGTTCAAAAGAGAACAAAATAAAGTGTAGTATTATAGTTTGTTAAAAGTAAGCTACCATTACAACTAGGATCATGGAAGAACAATACAGCTGATGAGAACATCTTACCAGTTACTGTCTAGGTTCTGACATTTAAACCTGCTCTTTACGATGTCAAATTCATTACCTCGCAACCTTAGTGAGAGCAGAATTCCGCATTCTTTTCAAATAAATTGCGAAACAGAACTATGAACTTTCCACTTGTATCCAACTGTAGGCCGGTTGCTTGTTTACAAACTCCGTTCGCATTGCATTTCTCATGTTCTTGGAGTTATCCAACATTGCCGCAGAAGCATATATAGTAGACAACAATACATAATTTGAGGGATCATCTGGTTCTAGACCCACCACCATCTCTCCGGCACACTTACCTACTTCAACGTTCCCAGATTTGCTGCAGGCACCCAATAATGTCTTCCAAAGAAGAGATTTGATTTTGGATCAAATGGCGCTATGCTAATAAGAACCTCAGCTTTCTCAACTGGATCAGCATGACCCAGAAGATCAGCCATGCAAGCATACTGGTTGATTTCCATTTCGGAGCCATATTCTTCTCTTATGGACGCAAAAACCTGCCAACCCTTCACAAGCCCAGCATGGCTACATGCAGCTAAACACTAATCAAAGTGACACCATCTGGTTTCAACCCAGTCTTTTTCATCTCCTTAAACATCTATAACCTCTTTGCCAAATCCTTATAAGCATACCCAGACATCATTCTTGTCCAGCACACTAGATTGCAATTTGCCGTTTCATCAAAGAACAAGCGTGCATCATTTATGAAACCACACTTACTATACATATATATAATGGAAGACACTACATGCAGGTGAAACATGAGCCCAGTTCTGATAGTGTATGCATGGAACCACTTGCCCATCAGTAGTGCTGGTAAGCCAGCACAAGCCGAGAGGCAGGTGGATAAAATGGAATCATCAGCAACAAAATTCTGAGCAGTTCGGAACTCAGCAAAAAGCTTCATAGCTTCTTCCTCATAGCCATTACGGGTCCAAGCTGCGATCATGGCGCTCCATGATATAAGATCCGGCTCGTTTATAGATAAGAAAACAAGAAAAGCATTTCGAATTCCATCCTTAAATGTTGCATACATGTGAATGAGTGCACTTTCGACAAATAGATTACACCCTAATCCAACTTTTGTAGCATAGCAGTGACTTTGTTTCCCATTTTCAAGCACTATAAGACCTGTACATGCCTGGATGATAACAATCATTGTGAATTCGCTTGGTTTTGTAGAATCAGGGGAGAGAAACATATCCTTTAGTATCTCCAATGCTTCCTCAAAAAAAACAGATTGACTGCAACAAGAGATCACTGATGCCCATGAAAATTCATTTTGAATCTTCATTTCTCTAAGTACACCTTTTGCATTGTCAACTTTTCCAAATTTCATCACATTGCCAGTGCCTAAATGTATGTCAGCATCGTCAAAGCTTTTAATCATATAAGAATGCAACGACCTCCCTTCTCTGAATATCTTAATATTAGCACAAGCTCCCAGCGTATAAGTTACTGTAGAGTGATCTGATGCAAGACCAATATTGACATTTCAGAGAACAATACGAGAGCCATCTTCATAAGAATGGAGTATTAAAATATTGATCATAGAACTGAAACAGCTCTCGTTTTTCCATTCAACCTCTAGGAAACATTTATAAGAATCAGAAACCATCGGACTACCATACATGTCGACGAGAGCACTACCAAAACATGAGTCCATTGTAAACCCATCTCTTATAAAGGTACAATGAACTAGGTTACCAACACTTCCAGACTCTATATGCGAACACAAACCAAATAAGCTGCCATATGCAAATGTATCAGGCTTATTACCTTCCCAGAGGAATCTGAGATAGAAACTCAGGCCCTTTGAGAATCTTCAGTACGGTGAAGCCCAGCCAATATACTGCACCACATCATATTATCCTTCTCTTTTAGGTCATGAAATAATTGACAAGCATCATCCAGGAAACCGGTTTTTGCATACGCATCAATAAGAGCTCCACAAACCATAGGGTCACTTTCTAAGCCAACCTTTATCATTTGTCCTTGAAACAGCCTTGCAAAATCCAATGCATTAGGTAAGGGCATAGTTTAACAATAGTATAATAAGTAGAACAATTACGAGACATGTTACATTGCATCATTTGACGAAACAACGCAACAGCCTCCTCAGTATCTAGCATTTCATCGTAACCATTTATTAAGGTATTCTATAAGGCCTCAGAACTTTCACTAAGCGGCATTTCCTCAAACAGCTTACGCGCATTTCCAATATCATCGCACTTAGCATACATACTACGTATCTAAGCGACGCAATAACTAGATGTCTCGAACCCAAATTTGACGACTTGCCCATGAATAAGCATACCCATCACACTGTCGCCCAGAAATCTACAAGCCTGAAGTGCAACGGAGAAACCGAACTCATTCTCCGTAAACCCAGACCGAACCATACGAGAAAACACCTGCAAGGTGTTTTCATACTGGTCGCCGTGCACATACGCAGAGATAAATACTCGTCCGAGAAACCACATTCGGTTCTCGCAATACATCTAACACCAAACGGGCACTCTCCAATTCACCGCAGACACCGTAAAGTCTAATTAGATTGGTTTGCACGAAACATCTTCGTTGAACCCAGAATTCAAGTAGAATGAGTGAAGTGACATTCCCTTTTTTACTTCTTTGATATCTCCAAGATGATGTAACGTCGAAATGCCGTTATAAAAGTGGAAGGTAGCAGTTTCAGGTCCCTTTGAGCAATAACTAAGATGTATTAGTCTATTCAAGACAGCATTTTTGTTTGATATAATGAGAAGAACAGGAAAGTGAATTGACTAGATCGTCTCTGGTTTCTATGATAATTCAGCGAAGTTTTTGTTGCCCTCTAAAAGCGGCACTTTTTTAGAACCGCACTTGTTTAGAACAATAGAGGTGCGGCGCCCTCATGCAAACTGCATATTTATAGGGTGAGTTACTCTAACTCAGCCCAAAAACCTATTAGGCCATCTCTCCGCTGACAGAGACTTCTAACCGTTGTTTTATGGCTAAAAACCCTGTCAAGTCACCGGACTATAACACTTGTTGCATTTGTCCCATTATTTTAAGTGTCCCCAAAACGAGTCATCTGTGTTTCAGAAAGTTGCATTTTCGCCACGGGCGCGTGCAAAAGCACAGATTGCTGACACGTTACCCCCAAAGTACACCAATCTGTTGCATATACGGTCACTGGTACTTCTCTTCCAGAAATTCCCCATTCAGTTTCACCCCTTCCTTTTAACCTTTTAACTTTTTTACTCCAACCATTTACTGCCCCTTTTTAATTTTTACTGCTTCTTTAACTTTTTACCCCTACTAAAATAATTACAGTGACTGTGAAACCCATCATTTACCCACTATTAAACCTTCGATTTCATCAACCCGACCCAACTAAACCTTCACTCGAACTACCTTCAACCTTCTTCTTCTTCAATGGAAGGAAGCACTAAATACGACTTCATAATCTTAGGAGCTTTAGGCTACACAGGAAAATACGTTATCAGAGAAGCTCTCAAGTTCCTTAATGCACCCTCATCTCCTCTCAAAACCTTTGCTTTGGCGGGTCGAAACCCCACCCCGTTAGCCAAAGCACTAGAATGGGCCGCCGAAGATAATCTGTTACCATAGATTCCTCTTCTCATCGCCGACACCTCTGATTCCTCCTCTATCCGTCGCCTCTGTCAACAAACCACCCTCATTCTCAACTGCGTCGTCCGTTTCGCCTCCACGGGGACCCTGTTGTCGCCGCCTGCGTCGAATCCGGGTTAGTCTCTGTTTCGATAATACTAAATTTGAGGGAATACTTAAGGAAATTCGTTTAGTTATTCAAAATGATTAGGGAAAATTCTATGATCAAACAACTATGATTTGCTTATTTTACTTCATTGGTGTTCTTGTTCTTGTTGTTTAGTTTTAGGGTTACTGGTTGATTAAGATTGTTACAGAGATCCTATTGGTCTCCTACTCCTACCGTTACTTTTCATTCATTTACTACCGTTACTTTTCATTCATTTACTACCGTTACTTTTCATTCATTTTAACCCTAATTGATGTCCGTTTCGTTCTCTTTATTTATGACTCTAAATCTATATAAGAGAGATAGGAACTCCGAAAAGGCATAATCCTAATTTCAAGTTATTTTATCTTTCTCTCTATTGTCTATTCATATACTCATTGAAGAGAATTTGTGTTCTTAGAGGTAATCTTCTTACTTACAGCATTATCTCCTAGTCCTTATTCTACCATTCTTCGAACCTTTCGTTAGGTTTCTAGTTTGGATTTATCGTGCCTAACGAGTCCTGTAACATTGGTATCAGAGCCATCGATCTTCCGGACCCGGGATTTTTTTTCTACTTCAAAATAAGCAGTCATGGAAACTAGGGCACAAACTATGATCGAGGTTAACAAGCAACTTGAGGAGATGAAGCAAGTTCAGGCCGATCAAGCCAAGCAAAATGAAGAAAATCGTGTGGCTCAACTCAAACAAAACGATCTATTAAGGAATGAGATGACTGCTCGATTCAACGATATTAAGAACATGTTTGCGGAGCTACGCCCTATTACACAGAACCCTGAAAAGCGTCCGCTGGTTGACGACGATCCTTCACATTCCGGCGTTTTCACGACGCTTCCACGAACATTCTCTCCGGAACCACCTGATTCGCTGAACCTTGTCCCCGGTTCGAATCGTGGAACTAATCAGGAGCCTCGTACGACACCAACAAACGGTTTGCTCACCCGCCTTACTAAGGTTGGGTTTCCTATTTTTGATGGATCCGACCTACGCGATTGGGTTTTTAAATGCGAACAATTCTTTGCGCTTGACGGAACGCTAGATGAATCGAAGGTAAGACTCGCTACTATCCATATGACAGGAAAGGCATTGCAATGGCACCACAACTATATTGCAGAACGTTTCAATCGATACCCACCCTGGACAGAATATGTTCTTGCAATTTCTACTCGCTTTGGAGGTTTGTATGTCGATCCATTATCGGAGTTGGTTAGCTTACAACAAGAGACCGATTCGGTCGAGGTGTTTCATGATAAATTTGAGTGTAAACTCACACGGTTATCCCTACCACGCGCCCATGCGTTAAGTATTTTCTTAACTAATCTAAATCCACATTTGCAGCTTCATGTGAGACAGTTCCAGAATGTGGAATCCGTTGCCGAAGCAGCAAAAATAGCTATGATGCATGAATCATATTTACGCCTACTCCCTCACAAACCACAACGACCCTCACTCAAACCCAACACCTATTCTTCTCCAAACGCCTATCAAACATCGAAATATCCGAATCAAAACACCAAGCCACCGCTTTTACCCACTGCCCCTAGCAACACACAAACACATCAGACGCCAAATTTTATATCAAGAAACAACAACCAAACACCCCGAAAATTTACTTGGCAAGAGATGCAAGATCGCAAACAAAAAGGTCTGTGCATGTATTGCGATGAAATCTTCACTCCCGGCCATCAACAAACCCATCGCAAGGCTCATATATATGTCATGGAAGGTGATGCAGAATCTGAACTTTCCGATGTAGATGAGGTTCATGACTTCGTCAACACGACAGCTGTTGAGTCAGAGCAAACACAACCGCCTATGATATCGCTACACGCACTGACGGGCAACACAACCTTTAATTGTATGCGTTTGACAGGACAAAGTGGTAAGCGAAAGATCCACATTTTGATTGATCCCGGGAGTACACACAACTTCTTGGACCTAAAGGTTGCTAATGAAATCGGTTGCCCTCTCGAAACGACTAAACCGATGGTTGTTTCTGCCGCCCTGGGAAGCACAATTGTTACAAAATACAAGTGTAGCAATTTTTCTTGGAAAGTACAAGGCTATGATCTCACCACCGAGGTAAGAACTTTAAACCTTGACTGTTGTGATTTTGTGCTAGGTATTCAATGGTTGCACACCCTCGGTCCAATTTTATGGGATTTTCTCAACCTCCGAATGGAATTCAACCTTAATGGTTTGAAGCATGTGCTGCGTGGGAATGTAAACAAGGGTTGTAAGGCGATCAACGGAGCAGTTTGAACAAGTTAATGCTTCAAGAACCTCAGATCGCATTGTTGTTTGGCCATGAGATAACACATGACGTTTTAGACGACTTAAACCCAAACGCTCTTTTGTCTCATATTTCGGCGACCAAAACAGAATTTTCTACAGACTCTACGCTGCGTGAGTTGATCAGTTTGTACTCTGGAATTTTCATCGAACCCACAACTTTACCGCCTTTTCGTGAAGGGTTTAATCACAAAATTCCTGTGGTAAGCGGTTCTAATCCCGTTAATCTCTGACCCTATTGCTACTCATCCCTTCAAAAGGATGAAATAGACAAGATGATAAAAGATATGTTAAACCAAGGAATAATCGAACATAGTTCTAGTCCGTATGCTTCCCCAATTGTTTTAGTAAAGAAGAAAGATGGTACTTGGAGGTTGTGCGTTGATTATCGCGGGTTAAACAAACAAACCATCAAAGACAAATATCCTATTCCACTGTTAGAAGACCTGTTAGATGAATTGGGTGGGGCTGTATACTTTTCAAAATTGGACCTCCGTGCGGGTTTTCACCAACTACGAATGTCACCCGAAGATATCTATAAAATAGCATTCAAGACTCACTCCGGACACTATGAATATGTTGTTATGCCGTTTGGTCTCACAAATGCACCTTGTACTTTTTAGAGCCTCATGAATCACATTTTTAGTGAAGTTACGCGAAAGTTTGTACTCGTTTTTTTCGATGATATCTTGGTGTATAGCTCTACTTGGGAAGCACATCTCACCCACCTACAAACTGTTTTCGAGATCCTCCGCCAACAACAACTTTACCTCAAAGAAAGAAAATGCATTTTTGGAGCAACCATAATTGAGTATTTGGGACACTTCATTTGGGCAAAGGGAGTTGAAACCGATCCGGGTAAAGTTGACAGTATTACGCAATGGCTTACACCGACCATGCAAAAACAGTTACGCAGTTTTTTGGGACTTGCTAATTATTATCGGAGGTTCATCAAAGGATATAGCGTGATCGCTAGGCCCATGACCAACTTGTTAAAAAAAGATGGTTTCGAATGGAATGATGAAGCAAACGCGGCTTTTACAGCTTTAAAAAGAGCTTTATCGTCTACTCCTGTTTTAGCCTTACCGGATTTTGCCAAAACTTTTATCGTCGAGACTGATGCTTCTAACGTCGGGATCGGAGCAGTTCTTATGCAAGAGAATCATCCGATATGCTATATTAGTCGAGCTTTGGGACCTCGACACCAACGACTTTCGGTTTATGAAAAAGAGTTACTTGCGGTTGTGTATGCAGTTCAACAATGGCATGCTTACCTTGCTCATGGCTTATTCATCATCAAAACCGATCAAAAGAGTATCAAATATATGATGGAGCAAAAAGTTACTACTCCTTTTCAACACATGTGGCTTTCTAAGTTGATGGGTTACAATTTTGTTATTGAGTACAAACACGGAAAAGAAAACCATGTTGCCGATGCTCTATCACGGGTTTTCGGTTCACAACTCCTTAGTCTTACGTTGTCTACGGTTCATTCGGGTTTTTTTGATTCCATCCGGCTTCTTTGGCAATCTGATCCTTCCCTCAAACAAATCATCGACGATATTGTTGCTGGTACGAATGTTCATCCGCACTATACGTACACCAATAACGAACTGCGCAGGAAAGGAAAGCTAGTTATCGGAAACCACAAAGACACCAAATTATCAATTCTTCAGTGGTTACATGATTCAGCGGTTGGAGGTCACTCGGGTCGTGACTCTACTCTTCATCGTGCTAAAACTCTATTTTATTGGCCGAAAATGAGTACGGAAATACAAAATTATGTACGGAACTGTGCGATATGTCAACGAAACAAATACGACAGGACAAAACGACAGGGTTTGTTACAGCCACTACCTATACCGGACGGACTTTGGGAATCAGTTAGCCTTGACTTTATCGAAGGACTTCCAAAATCAGCCGAGAAGCATTGTATACTTGTCGTTATCGATCGGTTAAGCAAACAGGCGCACTTCATCGCCATCTCGCATCCATATACCGCTTTTGATATTGCTCACATTTATCTCGATAATGTCTTCAAACACCATGGTATGCCGAAGGAGCTTATTAGCGATCGCGACCCTACTTTTCTAAGCGAAATTTGGCAAGAACTTTTTCGAGTACATGGAGTGGATCTTCGCCATTCTTCCGCCTATCATCCACAAACCGATGGCCAAACAGAGGTCACCAATCGAACACTTGAGACTTATTTACGATGTATGACAGGTGAAGCTCCAACCACATGGTCCAAATGGCTTTCCTTAGCCGAGTGGTGGTATAATACGACCTACCACACCGCTACACGCATGACGCCGTTCGAAGCCGTCTACGGATACCCGCCTCCAACCCACCTGCCTTACCTACCCGGAGAATGCAAGTCACCCACTATCGATAAGACTCTACAAAAGCGGGAAGATATCCTCCGGATGTTAAAGTTTCATTTGAATCGTGCCCAACATCGAATGAAGCAAACTGCAGATTTACACCGCTCCCACCGCGCATTCAAACTAGGCGATTATGTGTACCTCAAGCTCCAACCATACCGGCAGAATTCTTTGAAAATAAACAAGGTACCGAATAAGCTTGCTCCGAAATATTATGGTCCTTTTCGTGTTACAGATAAAATTGGGAGCGTTGCCTACAAGCTGGAGCTTCCAGCCACCGCAGCCATTCACGACGTTTTTCATGTGAGCCAACTGAAGTTTTGCCCTAACCCACCGTCAACAATCTCTGCTCTGCCTCCATACCTCGTCGACTTGGGAAATTCTAAAGAACCCGAAGCAATCTTGGAACGCAAAACAATCAAGCACCGCAACGCCGCTGTCACCAAATTTCTCGTTCAATGGAAGGGTTATCCGTCATCGGCTGCTACTTGGGAGTTTTACCAAAACTTCGCCGCCAAGTATCCAAATTTCAATCCTTGAGGACAAGGATGTTCCGAAGAAGGGGGAAATGTTACAGAGATCCTATTGGTCTCCTACTCCTACCGTTACTTTTCATTCATTTACTACCGTTACTTTTCATTCATTTAAGCCCTAATTGATGTCCGTTTCGTTCTCTTTATTTATGACTCTAAATCTATATAAGAGAGATATAAACTCCGAAAAGGCATAATCCTAATTTCAAGTTATTTTATCTTTCTCTCTATTGTCTATTCATATACTCATTGAAGAGAATTTGTGTTCTTAGAGGTAATCTTCTTACTTATAGCATTATCTTCTAGTCCTTATTCTACCATTCTTCGAACCTTTCGTTAGGTTTCTAGTTTGGATTTATCGTGCCTAACGAGTCCTGTAACAAAGATACTATTAATAATGTTATATAATGATGGTTAAGTCTTTAAATTTGTATTTGTGTGTGGTGTGGTGTGGTGTGGTATTTACCAGGTGTGATTACTTGGACATAACTGGTGAGCCAGAGTTTATGGAGAGAATGGAAGCACAGTACCACAAAAAGGCGACCGAGACAGGCTCATTGGTGGTGTCTGCTTGTGGTTTTGATTCAGTTCCTGCGGAATTAGGGGTCATTGCCAATTCTCAATAATGGGTGCCTTCTGCTGCTCCCAACAGCATAGAAGCCTATATTAGTTTGGAGTCGGAGAAACAAATAGTTGGTAACTTCGCGACATATGAATCTGCTGTTTTAGGTGTAGCTAATGTACACAAATTGCAAGAATTGAGACGATCCTTGCCCAAAAGAACGAGGCATGTGGTGAGAAAATCTTCAAGAGTATTGTTTTTATAGAAGTTACCTTAGTATTTGTTTGCAAATTTCGATATAAGTTTCTTAAAAGATAGAAATCTGATTTAAAGTGTTCTTGGTGTGACTTTGGGTTTTAGGCTTATGACTAGCTTTTTTATACTGAAAGAGAGTTTTTTCCTAATGTAAGGTGTTGTTTGGGGCGAGACTTCTAACCGTTGTAAGGTGTTGTACTGAAAGAGAGTCCACTATCTTTTAAATATTCATCTCACTCTCTTTATTTCTTCTTCCATCGCATTCTCTCAATAATTACATTATCATCCTATATTTATTAATTCTATGATAAATAATTTAACATATATTGTTAATTAGTAATTGATATTGATATGCCTATGGGACCATCCGATGATTTGAAAAAATGAGTTCTTTAAGAAAACTCTGTTCTCCAAGAACAGAGCCTAAAATTTTCTGATTTCTGATTCTTCTTCGTGGTTCATCTCTTTTCTTGGGAGAATGAGTAGCAATTTCAATATCATTTCACGGGATGATTTTCCTACACTTAGGAATTCGACGTAAACAATCTCAGGTGAAAAGTTTGCCAAGAACAGAGGAATAGATTTGGAGATGAAGGCTCCTAAATGTAACGTTATTTCAAATCCTGTTTTTGAGAAAGTGATTAAAGAAAAGGCTCCTGATAATTCATTAAATCATAAAGGTTCGTATGCTGATATATTGAAGCCAAGTGAAACAGAGTTTGTTCACTCCAGTGTTTCTGTTTCTCGTAACAGTGAATTTCCAGTAATTACTTTCAATGTTGAAGATAAAGATCGGTTGTTAAAGATCTCCAAGCACACTTTAGTGGCTAAATTTGCATCTGGGAAACCTTTAATGGAAAGCCTGAGGAAATTTCTATCAAAATTTAACTTCAAAGGCAGTTTTAGTCTTTCAGTCTGGGATTTCAGACATGTTTTCGTTGAATTTACGGATTTAGAGGACTTAAAGCGGCTATGGTCAAAGAATGTATGGGTCTTGGGAGATAAAACGATGAGGCTGTTAAAATGGACTCCAAGATTCGATCCAAATCTTGAGTGTCCATTTACGTCGGTTTGGGTTTCCCTTCCAAACTTGCCGGAGTTCTTGTTTAATAGGTCTACTATTTCGGAGATAGCAAAGATTCTGGGTACTCCTTTGAAGGTCTGGGTGCCTTCTATCAATAGGGCTCATCAGAATTGTTGTAGATTTTGGGTTGAAGTTGACGTTTCGAAACCATTAGTTCATAAGATTCAGGTTAAGTTTGGTGAATCTGAGAGTTATTGGCTTCATCTTGTGTATGATAAAGTTCCTGTTTATTGTAATCATTGTGCACATATTGGACATTTTGTTGATAAATGTAAGAAAATGTTGGCTCAAGGAAAAGATTCTGGGAACATTGTGCAGGTGAAGGATGACTCAGAAGTTCCTGATCAAGTTTCTTGTTCTTTAAATCAAAATCAGGAGACTCGTAATGGTAATGGTAATCTTCAGGATATAAGTATTTCTTGTGATCAACCGCTTCAGGTTCTTCCTGAGAAGAGTGATGTGCCTGGTAGGTTCTTGAAGTCTATTGTTGTTAATAAAGTGGCTTATGTTTTAGATCAAGATGTTCAAAATTTTGTTGAGCCTGGTAATCATAGTTCTAAGATTCAAGAAGTTGATTCTATTCAACATGTTGTTAAGATTGTAAATGAAGATCCTATTGACTTAATTAATGAAGATGAGTTGATAGATGCTTTGAAAACCTTAGAAAGGAAAAATATGTTTGAATCCCTTTAGTGAAGAAATACATGGCTCTCTGATTCATGATGGAAGCCTTGAGTGTTCTCCTGTGAAGGGAAGTTTAGTAGAAGTTAAACAGAAAAGGCAGGAACCTAAAAAGTCTAAAAAAGTTATGAATGTTTGGAATACGAAAGGTCCTGTGTCTTCTAAGATTTTGAAGTTGAAAAGGGCCCAGAAAACCTCTTCTAATACATTACTATTTCGATTTTAAATTGGAATGCAAGAGGGATTGCAAATAAAGAAACTATTCAAAGATTGAAATCTATGGTTATTTCGTTAAAAGTCAGTTTTGTAGCTGTTCAGAAGCCGTTTGTAAAGTCAAAAAAGATGGATTGGTTAGCCAAGAAGCTGAAGTTGACTAGTTGTTATTGTAATCTGAGTAATAAGATTTGGGTTTTCTGGCATCATGACTATAAGGTTGATATGGTGTTTGATAGTGAGCAGTTATTGCACCTTAAAGTTGCTCATCCATCTATGAATAAAGCCTTTTATGTGTCTGTTATTTATGCTAAGTGCAAGACTGATCAGAGGTTTGTGCTTTGGGATGAAATTAGAGCTCTGAATGAGTCTTCTCATGAATGGATCTTGTTTGGTGATTTCAACATTATAGCTAGCATTCAGGAGCAGGTTGCTTGTTCAACTATTAATCAGAAAGGTATGGATGAGTTTAATGGTTGTATCATGGATTGTAATTTGATGGATGCTGGTTTTACGGGTTGTCCTTTTACATGGTCTAATGGTTATAAATGGAGGAGGTTGGAGCGTGTGTTGTATAACTCTGCCTGGTTAGATTACTTTGACTGCACTTATGTCTCACATATGGCTAGAAGTTGTTCGGATCATTGTCCTATGTTATTAAAGTTGCTTCTAATCTTGAAAAAACAAAATCATCTTTTAAATTTCTGAACATGTGGGCTTCTCATCCTCAATTTTTACAGAAGGTCGAGGACAGTTGGGCTGAAAATGATACTGCTGAGGTTAGTAATCCAATTATGGCTTTTTGGCTTAAGCAACATCATTTGAAGGCTGAGTTGAAGGTTTGGAACAAGAGTGTTTTTGGTAATATTTTTGATGCCATTAAGCAGTCTGAGGAGAATATCATTAGTAAAGAAACTTTGCTTCTCAATGAGTTTAATGAGGCTAATAAGTTGGCTTTGGATAAGGCTAGACAGCAGCATTTGTTATTGCTTGATAGAGAGGAGTTGTATTGGAAACAGAAGGCCCATGCTTCTTGGTTGAAGGATTCAGATAGAAACACAGCTGCATATCACAGTTTTGTGAAGAAAAGGGTTAAGAAGAATAGATTTTATAGAATAAAGAATGGTGATAATTGGCTGAATGGAAAGAAGGAGATTGGTGAATCTACTGTTAAATTTTTTAAAGATCTTCTTTCTCCTAATACTAGTGTTGTGTTTGAGGAGGATTTGTGGAATGTTATTCCTTCTCTTGTAACTGATGAGGACAATAATGAATTGGCTAGCATTCCTGATGATGATGAGATTTATGGGGTGGTTAAGGGTTTAAAATCTGAGTCTGCTTCTGGGCCTGATGGATTTAATGCTGAGTTTTACAAGATTTGTTGGAGTATTGTGGGGAGTGATCTTTGCAAAGCTGTCAAGGGGTTCTTTTATGGCTATAGGCTTCCTAAAGGGGTGAAGGCTACTGTAATCTGTTTGATCCCTAAGCTTGAAAATCCTAACAAGTGGAAGGACTTTTGATCGATCAGTCTAACCACTGTGTTTTCTAGGATTTTGGGGAAGTTTATCAATAATAGGCTGGCTAAGCTTCTGCCTAAGCTGGTTTCTGAAGAACAGGGAGGGTTTGTTAAGGGAAGAAATATTCAGGAATCGATCCTTCTTGTTCAGGAATTATGTTATGATATTAATGGCAGTAAGAGAAATGGTAATGTTATAGTTAAGACTGATATGACTAAAGCATTTGACAAACTTAATCATAGCTTTCTTCTCTATATTCTTAAGGCTTTTGGTTTTAATACTTCTGTTATTGGCCTGATTCATAGTTGTATTAAAGATGTGTTCTCTTCTGTTCTGGTTAATGGAGAGGTAACTGGTTTCTTTCCAAATTCTCAAGGGCTTAGACAAGGGGATCCACTCTCCCCTAGTCTTTTTATTTTGGATGAGGAGTACCTTATTAGGAGTATAAAGCTCAAGGCCAGTGAGTATCCTATGGTTAGATATAAAACAAGGAGTGAGATGAATATTGCTTGTTTAGCCTTTGCTGATGATTTCATGGTATTTACTACTGTTGATGCTACTGCAATGAGTGCTATCAAAGATATCCTGGATCATTACGAGTCTGTCTCTGGCCAACAAATTAACAATGTTAAATCTAAGCTAATTGTTTCTAGTAAGATTGGCTCTCAGCAAATCAGGTTTATTGAAAATATATGGAAGATTAAACATACGTGTTTACCTTTCAATTATCTGGGAACTACAATTTCAAATAATACAAGAGTTGCTAATTTTGAGTCTATTGTTTGCAAAGTCAGGAGCAGGATCTTGGATTGGGACAAGCTGCATTTGTCGTTTTCTGGTCGTTTGATGCTAATTCAGTCAGTTCTGATGGCTTTCCCCATTTATTATCTGTAGCATACTTCTTTACCAGCTGGTGTCATCAACAGGTTGGAGGTCCTCTTTAATAAATTCCTGCGGGGCAGCAAAGATGACAAAAGAAGCATCAGTTGGACTAGATGGAGAAGGCTTTGTAAGCCCTTTAAAGAAGGTGGGCTTAATATCAATAGTCTGAAAGATATGCAGTATGCTTATGCAATGAAGAATTGGTTTAACTTCAGGAAACAGAACTCTCTTTGGGCCAGGTTTATGCTGACTATTTATTGTAAAAATGACATTCATCCTGTTCTGGCCATATCTCCACAAAGAAGATCTAAAACATGGGCTTGTATCATGAATGTTAGAGAAGAGGCTGAGGATTTTATGTTTTGGTTACCTGGTCAGGGTCATTTAAGTTTCTGGTATGATAGGTGGTGCTCTGATAGGCCATTTATTAAAGTTATAAGCAACAATGACAGAAGAACGTTATGGGGTAGTGTTAATGACCAGGTTAGTGACTTTTGGTTGAATGGTTCGTGGGATTTGGAAAGGCTTCGTACTCTGGTTACTTCTAATAACATTGCCAGGATTAAAGAGGTTACATTGTCTAATAACAAAGATGTTATGCTCTGGTCCTTATCTCAGAATGGTAGTTTCAGTACTAAAGATACTTTGAATCGTATCAGATCTAGGGGCAATGTCTCTAGGCTATATGGTAAGACTTGG
Organism: Limnanthes douglasii subsp. nivea; assembly: GCA_036936605.1. Taxonomy (NCBI): domain Eukaryota; kingdom Viridiplantae; phylum Streptophyta; class Magnoliopsida; order Brassicales; family Limnanthaceae; genus Limnanthes; species Limnanthes douglasii. Next base: position 120,441,871 of record JAUPFV010000003.1, read on the forward strand.
AATGCAGTAACTCCTAAACAGTGTTCGTTTCTATTATGGAGGGTGCTTCATAACTGGGTTCCAACAGATGAAGTTATGCAGTCTAAAAATATTCAGCTGGTCTCAAAATGTGTTCATTGTAATAGCATTGAATCTACTCACCATACCTTGGTTCAATGTCAGCAGGCCTGGGCTGTTTGGAGGCATTTCAGTGACATCTTTAGGGTTCAGGTTCAATATTTCATGACTATCTCTCATGTTATAATGAAATGGTATTGGGCTGCTCAGAAGGATTGTGATATCTTCACGATTTTACCTGGAATCATAGCATGGTGCATCTGGTCAGCAAGGAACAAAAAGAAAATGCAGGGTGAAAATACTAGTTCTACTACTATCATCAATCATATTTTGTACATTCTGTCTAGTCTTGATCGTAACAAAACTTTGAATAGAAAGCATTGGGGCAGATTTGGTCGTGAAGCTTTGAGTTTAGGTTGTGTTAATCATGTTAATGCTGGGTTTAAAGCTTTACATATGAAGTGGAAGAACCCTAAACATAGGAGATACAAAATCAATGTCGATGGGGCATGTACCTTTTCTGGTGAATCTGCTGGAGGCGTTTTGGTTCGAGACAGTAATGGTGCTATCTTGGTTGGTGTGGGCTGTTTATTTGGTAAAAGCTCGCTTTTAATCGCTGAATGTAGAGCTTTGTTTGAGGGGCTGAAGTTATGCAACAGGATGCGGTTGAGACATGTAGACATCGAGATTGATTCTTCGATCTTGGTTAACTTGCTGCTTTTTGGTAATTCTCCTTGGTATTTAGATCCGATGTTGAGGTGTTGCAGAAAACTTCTTCGATCAGAAATGGTGGTGAATCAAATTTTTCGAGAGCAGAACTTGGGGGCGGACTGGATTGCAAAGGAAGCTCTTGAGAGGAATTCGGGTATGGAGTTTGATGGGAACAATGCTCCTTCGAAGTTAAAAGCAATCGTTTTCTTGTAGAGCATCAATCTTGGATATTTGAGATTAAGGAATTAGGGTTGGATTGGGGCTGGTTTTGGTGTCTGGAGGTTGAAGATGATGATTTTGGTTTCGTGCTAAAACCCTTAGGTTGTGTTTAATATTGTGTAAAATTACCTTATAAGGCTTGTATTCCTTCTTTAATTCAATATAAGCCCTTTTGATAAAAATAATAATTAGTAATTGATATTAATATTTAACAAGATTGTTTATTTTAAAATTTATGTTATAAATTTTTGTGTTTAATTTTTATTTACAATAAAATAATATGTATCTCTTAACTATTCATTTTACTCTCTTAATTTCTCATTCTATTTCACTCTCTCAATATTTACATTATCATCCTACAATTACTAATTCTATAATAAATAATTAAACCTATATTGTTAATTAATAATTGATATTAATATTTTTTTTAATTCAATGATGTTAAGCAAATATCGTCTTATTCATAAATTCTAAAATTTTAACCCTTTGAAATTACTACGGGGTGACATTTCACTGATTGCATTAACTATAATATACAATAATTATCTTGAAAAGACCGAGAATGCCAGATTTCATTAAAACATTACACTTAAATCAAAAGCATTGCATAACTAGAAATACATAAGCACATAACTTAAACCAAATGATAGATAAGCTAACCCTGAGTTAGCAGTTCACACTTAGTTTTACGGAGTCGGATAGTTCATTCCATACTCAAATATTTTCTCGAACGAATATTCCTTTTCATTACTACTTCCTTCGGGAGTTGAGTACGTTTCAACGGCGCTGGCTATTGCGTCGGCTATTTCTTGCTCCATTTGTTGTATCGCATGTGAGACCATCTCCTGCGTAATTGTAGTTTGCAATCCCATGCTGAATACATTTCGGACTTTGGTTCGGACTTCCCAATGAAGTGACTCGATATGTATAGTCACTTTTTAAGATAAGCTAACATATTGGCGACTTCTTCGCGTCCGCGTGGTCGGGGCATTAAACATCCTGGACACGATGCCTCCCTACCGTGGTTGAAGAACATTCTGCACAAAACCGCATCGACGAAACCAGGAATCTCATCTTGCATCGTACCTCTGACGAAGTCAAATGCGCTTAGGAGGCTTGCATCTTCGTGCACATTCCAGCCTGAATCACCCATTGTTATAACTAAAATGTTTAGTTTCATAGTCAGAATCTAGTATTTATAGACTCAAACTCGGTTGTTCAATTCTAAAATAATACGCTGGAAAGGGTGTTTTTGTTCCCGCGTAAAACGTTTTGAGGCGGGAAACCTTCACTTCATTTGTTTCTTCCCGCCGGGTGTTTTTTTCTACCATTGATGAATGATATGACTTTGATTAAACTTTATGTTGTGTTATATTTGTTTTACATTCACGTCTAATGTTGTGTTATATTTTTATGGTGTTTTTTAGTTTGCGTTTAAATGTTCATGTTTAATGTTGAGCTCTCTAATCTATTGTATTAGTTTTATGTTCATGTTTAATGCTGTATTGTCAACTTAATATTTATGTAGCTGAATTTTTAACACAATTAACAATTGTTAAAAAACAACTGCAAAAAGTCTAATAAAAAACTATAATCCGAATAAAAAAGGGTTACAAACTAAACTTAAGCAGCATTAAACTTACACATTATAGTACAATCTTAAATTAAAAACAATTCACTTAAACAACATTGGAAAAAGCTTAAATTAAAAACATTTCACTGAAACAACATTGGAAAAAACTTTAAAGATAAACAACATAGAATACTACTCATATCGATCACGTTCGGACCACACATGTTTGACAAGATCATCTTGGAGTCGTTTGTTTAATCTTTCGCATCGGATTGACCAATGACGAATCATATAATCCTCAAGTAAAATATTCCCACTCCTATTGTCCATATCCACATTACCACATTCATATATACGTGCTCGTGCTCGACGAGATATGGCGGGATCAGTTTCATTGTCGTCAGAATTTTCGTCTGCATACGCCTCACATTCGTCTTCCACAATCATGTTATGTAGTATCACACATGTAATCATGATACTAGAAAGATGTTGAGTACTCCATCTGTGGCCAGGGTTTTTTTATTATTGCAAACTGAGATTGTAGAATACCAAACGCTCTTTCAACGTCCGTACGGTATGATTCTTGCATTTTAGAGAATAATTTCTCTTGAAGGTTAATCGGTGATCGAATAGCTTGGATAAGTGTTCCCCATTTTGGATAAATACCATCCGCGAGATAGTATGTAATATTATGCTCATGACCATTTACAACATAAGCTACGGTAGGAGTATTCCCGTTAATTAAATCATCAAACAACGGTGAACGATTAAGAACGGTCACATCATTTTGAGCTCCCGGAATACCAAACAATGCATGCCATATCCATGTATCATGCGAAGCAACTGCTTCTAACACAATAGTTGGTTTTTTGGACCTACCAGTGTATGCTCCTTACCAACCTGTTGGATAGTTTTTCCAAGTCCAATGCATACAATCAAGTGAACCGATCATACCTGGAAATCCCCGACGTTCAGCTTTAGCGAGTAGACGATGCAAATCTTATGTCGTTGGTCCACGTAGGTACTCACTTCTATATAAAGTTATTACAGTTGCACAGAACTCGTTCAGAGTATCTATAACAGTTTGTTCACCCATATGAAATGTTTCGTCTAAGCTATCCGCGGGCATTGCATAAGCCAACATACGTAAAGCAACAGTTACTTTCTGATGTGGGGTAAATTTATTGCATCTAGTGGCATCCAGACCTCCTTGAAAGTATGAATTTACTTGTTGAACATCTTCCATAAAACGTAAAAATAATCTACGATGTATACGATAGCGCCTTCTAAAATCATCATCGGAGAATGTTGGATTTTCAATAAAATAATCTGCCATTAGTTTTGCATGTCCCCCTTCACGGTTACAGCGTTTGTACTTACGACCATGCACAGAGCCACGAGGTTTTGAAGCTTCGCCACTTGAATTTCCCGTACCAGTTTCCGTATACATTTATGCAAGATATGTCATAGTCTGACTTCGAACTAAGTTACTGACGTTAACAAAATTTTGAATATCACTCTGAGACTCTTCAAAATCTGCTTCCCATTCCAAAAGTATACGAGAAAATAAGGTTTATTGTAACTCATTTTGTTGAAAAAATATCAGAGAAGTCTTTTGAATCGGAAAAAGGGTTGTGAGAAGTGTTTCGAATTGGAAAAGTTGTGGCAAGTGTTTTGAATTGGAAGAAGTTATGGATTCCGTGTATTTATAGAAGCATTTGTGGTGAGTGGAGTTAGTTGGTTTATATATTATATTGAAGATAATTGAGTAAGCTTTTTGTGAAATCAGAAATAAAGTTTTGATAGATTGGTGGAAGTTAGTGGGTGTTTTATTATATTGAAGATAATTTAGTAAGCTTTTTGTCAAATCGGAATAGAGTTTTGATAGATTGGTGGAAGTTAGTGGGTGTTTTATTATATTGAAGATAATTGAGTAAGCTTTTTGTCAAATCGGAATAGAGTTTTGATAGATTGGTAGAAGTTAGTGGGTGTTTTATTATATTGAAGATAATTGAGTAAGCTTTTTGTCAAATCGGAATAGAGTTTTGATAGATTGGTGGAAGTTAGCGCGTGTTTTATTATATTGAAGATAATCGAGTAAGCTTTTTGTCAAATCGGAATAGAGTTTTGATAGATTTGTGGAAGTTAGTGGGTGTTTTATTATATTGAAGATAATTGAGTAAGCTTTTTGTCAAATCGGAATAGAGTTTTGATAAATTGGTGGAAGTTAGTGGGTGTTTTATTATATTGAAGATAATTGAGTAAGATTTTTATCAAATCGGAATAGAGTTTTGATAGATTGGTGGAAGTTAGTGGGTGTTCTATTATATTGAAGATAATTGAGTAAGCTTTTTGTCAAATCGGGATAGAGTTTTGATAGATTGGTGGAAGTTAGTGGGTGTTTTATTATACTGAAGATAATTGAGTAAGCTTTTTGTCAAATCGGAATAGAGTTTTGATAGATTGGTGGAAGTTAGTGGGTGTTTTATTATATTGAAGATAATTGAGTAAGCTTTTTGTCAAATCAGAATAGAGTTTTGATAGATTGGTGGAAGTTAGTGGGTGTTTTATTTTATCTTGAATGGTATAAATACACAAGCTTGGAACCAAACTAATTCATAACATTTCGGAAACATTTATCCCAAAGGAAAATAATAGTCTCTCTCGAAAAAACCTTTTATCTTCTTCCCAAAAATGTCAAAAAAAATGGACTACGAACGAAGACATAGCTCTATGCAAAGCCTATAGAAAAATTTATGAAGATCCATGTGTAGGAGTGCAACAAACCGAAAGTCGTTTTTGGAAAAAAATCAAAGATTCAATGTATGAATATTTAGGAGATGTTGATAACAACATCAACCATGTACAACGAACTGAAGAAGGTCTTAGCAATCGTTGGAAAAAACATATTTTTCATTCGGTTAACAAATGGAACCAAGTGATAAAGCAAGTTGAAAAAACACCGGTTAGTGGAACTAACATAGCGGATCAAGTAAGTATTTTTATTACACATGATTTCAATATTTAGAAATTGTTAATGTTCATGTATATATTAATATTAACTAATTTATTTATTATTTTTCATTTAAGAAATTCTCAAACTAGACTTATATTCAAATCTTGCCCGTGGAAAACAATTTCAATTCCATCATTGCTGGGAAATTTTAAAGAATTCTGTGATGTTTCAATTGACAACATCAAATTCTCATACTTCTCAAACCAACCAACCTCGTCCTATTGATACGGATTCCGAACAACAGTTTACAGAATCACAACCTTATTGTGATCTCGGAGTTGATACCGATCCACCCGCTACTAATATTAATAGGCCCATGGATAGAAATCATGCTCGTCGGAACAAAAATAAACAAAAGATAAGTGATAGCGATGCATCTGCGGAAATGACTGAAGGCTTGGGTAAGATTCTAGCACTGCAAGCTGAAGCTAACGCACTCATGAAAGAGGCTAATGATCTTACATGGACTAAGATAGGATCTATGAAAAATACTTATAGATTGGGGGAAGAGGCGAATGATTGTAGCATCATGAATGTTGATACCACCAATATGACTCCGGACTCGAAAAGCTTTTGGACCAAAAAAAGAAAAATATACGTGAACGCATCGAGCGCGCTACATATCGACCTTCATTTAACGACGGAACGGATTATTGAAATGATGGACCAAGTGGAATTTCTGGTTTCAATAATTTCACTATGTAATTTATAGTAATTGTTTCTTTGTTATTTGTGTTTTCTTGTATTTTTATTTATTTTGCATGTGTGTTTTCAAGTTTCGGTTGCTATTTTATCGAAAATGTAGTTTCTAAAAAATTAATACCTCTATGTATTTGATTTGCGCAATTTATGAATTAAGTTTTTATTATAAATGAACACAATTAACATTATCTATAAATAAACTAAATATACAATTAATTAAATTAAATTAATAAATTAAATTAATAAATTAATTTTAAGTTTTTATTTCACCTACCCTCTTTTTTTTTTACTTTTCTTTAACCGAATTATGAATTTTTTTTCGTTGGTAAATGAACTTTTATTAGAGAAACAAATTCAAGTTGTATAAGTCTTTTCATCCTGCTCGACATTGCGTATTTTAAAATCAACTCCGATTGTGCTAATGTAACTGTCCACATATGAATCATCAGCAAATCTCAGGAGAAGGCATGGTTTTCCTAACTCCAGAATCTCCAATCAACAAAAGCTTGAACAAATAGTCATAATCAGGATTCATGACTGCAAAACGAAGATCTGATCAGTCCCACCGTCGAACCTGATCCGGGGAGAGAGGACCAAAAGCTTGAAAAGAAACAAAAAAAAAACGAGAAGTCAATTATGAATTATTTGAATAATTTTAAATCATAAAGAAACAATTGTTAAACTTGAATCCTGTTCACCTACCCCTCTCTCCTTTTCTCTTTATTTTCTCGCTTTTTCCTGTTTTCTCTCTCCTCGTGCGACTGAGATTAGTTTTCTCTCTTTTCTTTTTGCACCGACTTTCTCTCTCCTCTGCTCTCGGTCTCGCGCTCGCCAGAGCCCTAGAGGGAGCCCGAACAGTAAATCAGTCTCCTGTTTTGGAGACCGACACCGGCGGTTGGAAACCGTTTTTGGCTCTCGGTCTCGACCGAGACCGAGGGTTAGAGATGACCTTAGTGCTAACAAAAATCCAGTATTTTCAACTAACTAACTATTTTTATTTTTTTAAGCGAAAATCAATATATTACCAAATATATTACCAAATTGAAAGTTTTACGATCAAGAGGACTAAATTGCAAACAATTACAAAGAAATGTCTTTAGTAAGTGAATCGACAGATTTAGGAAATTTCCAAATTGAAGAACCCTAAGTCGATAATCAGAGACTTCACCAACAGCCTTACTTCAACTAGAGCGACGACGGTCTAGCCAAGATCGAGATATTCGATTTCCAAGCTTTCTAGTGTTGTGATGGCTAGAAGAGGAATCAGAGCGTTACAACCCACAAAGGATAAGTTTTGCCGATTGAAAATGGCTCTCTTAGCTATCCAGTCAGCCGCATGGTTCTGATTTCTGGATATGTGACGGAGAGTCATTCAAGGGTGGATCAGATTTCTACAAATGGTGCTCACCGGCTCGTGAATGGGAGCAGAGATGCCGTTTGCAAGCATGTTGATTAGAGTCAGACAATCTGACTCTATATCGACATTTTCCCATCGGTTTCGCTTGTAAGTGATGAGTCCTTCGATAAGGGATTTGCATTCTGCCTGAAACGAATTCAGCTTCCCAAAGAAACAGCCCATACCGATTATGATATCTTCGTTTTCATTCCTGACAATGATGCCTCCACTCGACTCCCCCGAAGAACAGCAAGCTTCATCAACATTAATTTTAAGTCTGCAAGGATTGGGGACTAGCCATTTTAGGTACACAACTTTCTTCTTCCTTTTATTTATTGTATTGCACCCTAACACTGAACCTGCGTTGATTACAAAGGACCAGTGTTTAGAGTGTAGTTTGTTTCCTGAATCAATGCCCAAGATGATTCTAGTAATTCTGTCGACGGCACTCTTGAAATCGTCTCGAGTGTTGTTGAATTTAGAACAATTTCTAATATACCAGATGGTCCAACAAATTATTTGGGGGACTAGGTAAGTAATATGAAATTTGCATTTAGTGAACCAGAACCAACACTGAAGAATATGATTGAGAGTCATAAAACGTCTTATTGGAATTTTAAAAAGGCACCCAAAGTAGTTCCAAATGGCCCAAGAAAAGTTGCAGTTGACGAAGATATGTTTTTTCTCTTCACAACTGCAACAAAATTGACATTTGGAGACAGTGATAATACGCCTCTTAGAAAGAATACTGTATAGGGGAATAAAGTTTTTAATAATTTTCCAGCAAAGAAATAGAATTTTTTTGGGATAAAATGGCTCTAATTTTTTTTTAAAAAAATTTGATTTGTTACTTTTGTTTCTAACTTTGTCCCAAGTCATCATAGTGTTAAAGATACTGTCATTAGATAGCTTACAAACTATCTTGTCTTCTTGATCAGGGTTGAGTTTTAAACCATTTATATGGTTAAATCTATCTCGAGGCAGGAAGCTCAGGAGAGTTTGGTTGTCCCAACAGCTTTCTTTCCAAAAGGACTTAACATTAGCATAGAGTTACCAACTATTGGTACTAAGGTTGGTGAGTAAATGAGGCATATCATGCCACTCATCAAACTAAAATTCAACAGAGCCATTACCAAGAGACCATTTTATGTTATTTTCAGCCTTATCCTTAATAGAATAGAGTCTTTTCCAAACAGTAGAATCAGTGGGCTTGCAATTAGATTTAATGGGGTGGGAGTCAGGGCTGTAAATTTTGTGCATAAGGTCAGACCAGAGACTTCTGTTCTTTCTAAATAAGAACTAAAGCTTATGACTGAAAGTGTGTTGAATATCAATCAATCTTTTGATATTCAACCCACCTTCATAACAAGGCTTATAAAGCTGATTCCATGAGGCCCAATGTATTAATTTTTCATTATATTTGGACCTCCAAAGGAATCGATTGAAGCAAAGCTCTATTTTATTTATAATGGTAGTTGGGATTGCACTATTATGCATCCAGTAATAAACAATGGGATGAAGCACATTAGAGATGAGGGACATTCTGCCTCCAAAGGACAAGTGTTTCATGTCCCAAACTAACTAACTATTAAAATTTGCCTTATATATATAATATATATAAAAAAGTTAATAATATATATTTGGTCCACTCTTAAATATCTATCACCTTATTTACTTATTAATTTTAATTTTATTTTCATATTGTTTTCTTTGGAAGCACTTGTTTTTTGTTTTCTCCGGTCGATAGTCATACTAATTGAATATTCTGTTTCTGACCACTTTATTTCAGGCGATTCTATTTTTCCAGTAAGAAACTCAATTATATTTTTTTCTTCTCTTCTTTTTCTCTTTAAAAACATAGGGTTTGATTCATCTTTTTACTGGCTGTTTTATCTAATCATTAAGAAAACTAGTTCAAGATTTTTGGTGAATTTTGAAATTTATTAGTGTTTTTTACAATTAGGTTTTTTTAGATTTTTCAGTTAATTTTTTGGGTAGTAAATCAATTGTGTTGGATTTTTGTGCGGCTCTTTTTGTTGCATTTATGTTTTAATAGGTGGTGATTGATGTTGAGAATTTTGTTTAGAGATTTCAGGATAAACTCTGAAGTCTTGTTTAAACAATTTAAGATTGAAATTATTTTGGTGGTTCTCCAAAATTTTCAACCGGATAAAATTAGAGCTTTTCGTTTTGAACAATCAGAATGAATATTATTGTTATTTTGATCGTCTTTTTTCACAGAACCATACTTATTTATTCAACCAAAATACTCTAACTGTAAAACAGTTTTATGTCAAAAAACGGTTAAAATTTCAAATGATAAAACCGACCAAAAATTCAATTTCAAATCCGAATTAATTTTCCAAATTCAAATTTCGATGAATTTTCATAATAGCTTTATCATTCAAAATAAATTTAACCACAGTCAGGCTCCGCCCCTTGGACCCACTAATCATAATATATTCTAACAAACGTGTACTCCACACTCTCCGACTTGTTCGATAATATATTACGACTATATTAGTCGACTAGTCAATCCAATTAAACTAAAATATCCAACAATCTTCCCTAATTTTGGTGCAATTCATAAAATACTAAAACAAAATCACAACATATACCAAATTTATGCATAAATGAAATATCGTGACGATTGAATTTCATATTAGTACATTACACATTTCAAATATTTGAATATCAAGGTATCACTAAGGATTGAACCTTTACTACCTATAATGAATACTCAAAGATAATATACACATAAAATTACATTCTCAAATCGTTCTTACTTGACACTATTTTTTACTAGCCTTGTGTCTTTATCCTTCTTAAGTATATCAAAGCCAAGTCCTAGATTCTTGAAGCGACTAAACTTCATGCTTAAATAGGTAGATCTTTTACTCTTGCACATGCATATGCAATTTTCAAAAGAACTATTAGGAAGATAAACTTCAACCTCCACAGCTAGCATGCTTGAACACATACTTTGGGATAATAGTACTAATGTGTTCCAATCTCTAGATGTTAAGCTTTCCACGTTGAATTCAGCACCTAATGTCATATTAGATGGGAATTGGGTATCTCAACATGTGAGATTTCAAATGGACTTTAATCACATCCCAATAGCCGATTCGTGCACAAGATATCTTGTTAACAATTTTGTTAATGATCGGCTAAATTAAATTGAGTTCTCACAAACTCTACTGAAATAACATCATGCGTGATGCTACTGTGTTTAACACCCAACTGTCTAAACCTGCATTTGTAAACTTGTCTGTAGACATTGGTCAAGGATGCTTCACTATGACATGTGATAGATGTAGGTGATATCGGTTTGGGCCACATCAAAATTTCATACATTAAATTTCTTAGCCACCCAGATTGTTTTACTAGTTGCTGCTAATACCACAAACTCTGATTCTATTGTTGAATCAATAATACAAGTTTGTTTCTTAGATGCCCAAGAGATAGCACATCCCTTAAGTATATAACTCACTTGTGAATATCCTTTAAGTACAGAACAAAATCTTGTATAAGTCAAACCATAATCCATGGTTCCTTTCAAATACTTGACTCGATTTAATAATTGCCAATGATGTGAACTAGGATTTCTAGTATACCTACTAAGATTTCCAACAGCAAATACAATATCCAACATAGTGCTAGTCATGACATACATATACCAAGAAGCCTCTCAACTTCTTCCAAATCCTTCATCTCAAAACTCGACGATAAGAGTGTCTTAATTTCATCAACTTGATTTGGTCAATGCTAAAAATCAACATGTCACTTATGTATAAACAAATCATTACTCATCATAAATAACATCAAAATTTCCCAAAATCGTAAACTATATTATATCTTAATTATACTTCGTCGCATTTTTTTATATTCAAATCTATACAATTGTGCACATTAATACATCTTTAGTCATGCAATAATTTTGCATGGCGCATATGTTTAAATATGTGACTATAAATACATGTATGGTTATTAACTCATCTGTTGAAAATTGTTGCATGTTAAGTCCTAAGGTTGCAAAATAATTTAGTGTTATAAATTCCAAACACAATTGCATGTTATAAATGAATTGTCTTTTGAATTAACACATTTTTAATAACTGTTATAGGAACATTATTTTCCATCAGGTAAATGTTGTAATTTTCTATACATGCCTGACTCAATTTACTTCTTGAAAAATAATTAATCAAACAAAACCTATCGTCGTAATTTTGGTGCTAATATTCTTTTCCATCACAAATTCAAATATTATACAACCGTCGGCTTTTATAACTATACATCCAAATTTGGATACACATGCATGCAATTATTTAATCTGCATCAAACTGTAAACACAAAAGTGCGTATTTTCATATTCAGAGAATAATTATAAATCTCTAAAAGATGTCATCAATACTTCCGTATAACCTTGTATACTGTATCTTTTCTTCTTCTTCAATGTAACAAAAAGAAAAATATGTAGTAGGATGATGAAGGCATTCTCTTCCGACTAAAATTTAAACGTGCTTGGTTTATAAACAAACACTCTCCGCTTCAAATACACACTTCTAAACAGCCAAATCAACAATTAATGTTTATTTATGTATTATCTTCTGCCTTAAAATGTCTTAAACACTTATAAGTATTTTAAAGTATTTCAATTGATCAAAATGGGTTTGACTGCAATTACATACGAGTTACCAACAACCGTCTAAAACAAGAAGAAGTTTACTGCTTGCAAAATCACAAAAATTGCAGGAACAAATACTTAATTGCCTACAATCTTGTATCCAACAACAACTCCAAATAACACACACTAGTATTCTAATTTTTTTTAAATACTTTCGAATATCAATTTCAAGCATTGTTAGGTCTCTAGATATACTATTTACAGATAAAATTGTATATATTTTAATCACATTTATACATATAATAAGGGATCATACATATTGTTTAATATGTCACCATCAAATATGGATCATACTTCTCTCATTTGTAGTGCCTTATGCAACTTTGCAAACTTATTTCTGATTTTGTGTTTCATTTCATTTCAAATTAATTCGAATTCGAATTTGAATTTTTTTTTTCGGTTTTATCATTTGAAATTTAACCGTTTTTGGCATAAAACTGTTTTAAAATGAGAGTATTTAGGTTGAATAAATAATTATGGTTATGTGAAAAAAGGCGATCACATTGTTCAAAATGAAAAGCTCTAGTTTTATCTGGTTAATTTTTTTGGAGAACCACCAAAATAATTTCACTCTAAAATTGTTAAAACAAGACTTCAGAGTTTATCCAGAAATCTCTAAACGATATTCCCAACAATCGGTACATTTTTTGTTTCATTGACTGATATATCTACGAATTAAGGAAATTATTTCAAAGCTTTTGGTGAATTTTGAAATTTATCAAATATTAACGATAATGGTTCAATGTATTATTCACGGTTAGTTATTCCTTAGATTGTCTAGATTGTGTATGCCTTAAATTTTAGAAATTAATATTTCCATAACTTAAGTACTTTAATCTGCATAAGATGGTTGATTTTAATTATTGATTAGATTTAGAAAAATAAAAAGAGCTATTTTTGTCTCTTTTTATCATAATATACGTGTATTTTGCATGTTCACAAGTCATATTTTTGTTTTAATTGTTTTTATATTCTATTGCCACTGTAATTCTAATTGTGTGGGTATGCAGATACTGAGACCACGTTTTGAAGAGGTCAAACAGCAAATGCAAGATACAATAGTGAAATCTTTTTCTATTAAAAATTTCATACGTATGGTGTTCGGTTTTTTATAGTGTGATGCTTTAATCTTGTAAGGTTGTACTTTTGTGTGTTTGTACTTTTGTTCTTATATACTAAGTATGAGATTGATGTTATTGACCTATTGAGAAAATACCTTTCTCTTGCTTCGCGGGTACTACTAACTAATTTAAAACGGGAAAAAAGAAGAATGCTCTAAGTGTTATACAGATTTTAGTAAAGTGTGGTCTGAAGTCTATGTTAAGAAGTTTAATAGGTCATCGCAGTTTCTATTTCAAGCAGAAAGACTGAAAGAACCTGAGTATGCAAGGTAATTAATACCATCAAGTATCATGGTATGCATCATTACCTTTTCTCAAAACAAATCGGAACGTAGAAGTGATTTATCTCTTATGTTATCACACTAATCAAAGTTTGTTATATTTTCATGCTACTTAAACTCTTCACAATAACAAGTTTTAATTTCTTTAGGATGTAATGCTTCTAATTAAAAACTACATATTAACTTTTACTCTTGATAATTTAAGTCTTTTGTATAATAACTAAATAGATGTACTCGCTTCATTTTAGTAAGATTCTAAAATATTAAATATGTTTAATTTTTTGAGGTCCAAAAAAAGGTAGTTGCATTGTATAAAAGAAATAGTAATACAATAGATAATGTATCGAATAAACATAAATGTTCTACTATCATTTTCTCATAAATTCTCACTAATTTTATGTCATATCTTATTGCATTCTTGTTGTCGAAGATTAAAAAGATCAGTGAGAAAAAGCATATAGAAGATGATGTGCTTATTTTAAACCACATGCATCTGAAAATCATCATATATATATATATATATATATATATATTCTTCCTCTAAATCTTCTCCATCAATAATCACGCATCTTTAGGCTTGTCTATTTACGATAAACGAAGAAGCGAAGTAACCATACATCATTATACTTGTCTATTTTTTCTAATACTTCTAATTAACAGTATTAATTTAATTTTTTCTAGAAATATATCATATAGACCACTTTTTTTATTCGTCTCATAAATATAAACACAATGGTGGTTTCGGTTTTATTTTTGAAATTATAATTCAAAATATACGAACTTTCAAAAAAACGAAAAAAAAAACTTATGTTTTTGTTGGAAGTTACTAGACAATATTACAGATAATGGTATTAGAATATTTTCTTACGTGTTTGGTATCAAATATGGATAATCCTCTTATTTTGTATAAAATGCTGATTTTGAACTAATTTTAGGACTTCTTTGGAAGTAACCCTAAAAAGAATTACAAACATAAGACTAATTAAAATTTTACATGCATCGATAAAAAACATCTTTTACCTTTCCAAAAATTTAGACTAAAATGGTCTAATCATTTTTTTAACTTTTATATTATAACAGTAATAAATAATATTTTTGACCATCTTATTTTTCAATTTGTAGTTTGAATATTTTATATTTATAAAACTAGGGTTTGGATGTATGAAAAATAAATCATTTTCAATATTTTTATTTTTAGTCACTAATACATATCATCATTTTTTTTAATAATATTATTAGTAATTAGTTGTGCAATAAATAATTACTATCGTCACGCATCTATGTCATGTATAAGTAGTTTTCTGGTTTTTGGTTTACTAGTATCTCCCTAAAACGAGAAACGATGCGTGCACTATTTTCAAATCTAACTACTTATTAAGCCTGAAAGAATTAGTGCAATAATATAGTCTCAAATCTATTTTGTAAATAATCCCACATCAAATTTTGGTTACTCGTTAATTTTATACTATCTCACATCTACTAAAAAAGAGTTTTGAATCTAATTTGTAACTGGTCCCACATCAAGTATCTCATTTTTATGTAGCCTCGCATCTACTAAAAAAATCTTGAATCTAATTTATAACTAGTCTCACATTAACTATCTCATTTTTAAGTAGCCTCGCATCTACTAGTTTCTGATCCCATATCATTTTTTGGCTACGTATTTTTTTTACAATCCCACGTCTATTTAAAAAAGAGTCCCCATATATTATAAGTGTAGTAATTTAATTAATATAGGAAAAATTCCACCAAAAACATTTTTTTTTCAAATCATACCTTTGTGCAATTATAAATCAGATGAAAGAACAGAAAATGAAACGGCTACACGTAGAAGTTTTAAAGAAAACACAATTGTATTCTCTTCTTAGAGCAACATATTATATTAGGAACACAAATACTGCTACAAAAAAATTTGGAACTTTATTGTAGAAATAATAAAAACATATAATGGTGATCAATAAGCTTCCGGAATATGGATAAATTGGTATCACTTATAACCAAAGATGCTAAGATTATAACTGATTTGAAGCATGGAAAAGAGCACATACATTAAACATCATAAAATTTGAACCAAGATATTTGGAAACAGAAGAAGAATAATTAAAAATAGTGAAGACATACTTTTCGGATGAAACAATATGAAAAGTAAAAAAAAAAACTAAGTAAAACCAATTACAAATAAAATGATAAAGGTATGTAACTTCATGTTATGTTACCTACTGTTACACTATTATAATATCCTAGACATATCTTATATATAGTTTCCAGCATCTATCATGGATTACCTATGTCTCGTATCTACCAAACATTACTTGTTAGCATCTATCATGCATTACATTATCCTGTGTTTATCATGTATTGCACTATACCACGACTATCATTGTCCTGCATCTATCATGCATTACATTATCTTGCGTCTATCATGCATAATATTTATAACATTGTCTCGCGTCTATTATGCATTACATATCTCGTGTTTACCATGCATAACATTTTCCCGCGTCTATCATGTATAAAATTGTCTCGTGTTTATCATACATAACATTTTCCCACGTCTATCATGTATTACTTTATCCCAAGTCTGTCAAACATTATATGCCCATTATCTATCATACATTACATTTTCCCGTGTCTATCATGAATTAAATTGTCATATGTTATGGTGTCTCACATCTCTCATGTGTTTATATTAACTTAATGCTTTACGCGTTTATAAGATGCAATAACCAAGGCAATAAGAACACCAAGAGAGCAAGTAGTAAAAAAGGTTGTAATATTGATCATGATGTTAGTATAATCCACATTTTTCTCTCTATAGGGGATGTATTAGCTTTCATAATGGTTTATTACAAAGAAGACCTACGATAAATAAAAAATTATAACTGGTTTGGAGCAATAAAGAAAAAACCGATGGATTCAAAATCTTGTTAAATGGTTGGATGTGTTTCTCTATTACTGGTTAGTATTTTTACTATATTCTATAAACATGATTAAAATAGTAAAAATAGTAAATGATCATTACAATACAGTCCTTCATCATGGGATACACAACTATTTATGAAGGAGATACAATTGAATGTAATATATCAAGATTTCACAAATGGTTGAGTATTGAAGGGAAAACAAAATTGAATCTGATTGATATGCTAAAGGAGATCACAAATAAACATGTACATTTAATCCATAATATATGGTCTTCCATGGTTTACTCCCGCATGGTTTTGTCACGTATTAATTTTGTATTATTTTTTGGCCTAGTTTTGAATAAATATCTATGTCCCATATCTATCATTTACTTAATACAATGTCCTTCATTTATCATTTACTTCAATATTTGAAAATTAAATAGGTTTTTGAAAAAGAATTAAACCGAACAAATGAAGAATAAAATACATTGGTGGAACAAGAAGAATAAATTAATGATGAGGGATATTCTGAAAAAGAAGATATTGATGTAGAGAAAAAAGAAGATGATGTTTTATTAGAAGTAGAAAAAGAGGATAATATTGCAATGGAGGAAGAAAAATATAATGATGTTGCAGTAGAGGATAAAAATGATGAAGTTAATCTTAATGATGAAGATGGAGGTGTAAATTAGAATATGTAACAAATCTATGATGTATATTATACTCGTGTAGAGAAATAGTACATTAGTTCATTGTTTAAGAAAGTACAAGTAAAAAACTCTAGACTAACTAAAAAGACTGCAAATCAAATGAGAAAATCAGCAAAACCTATTACACAACCAATAAAATCTTCAGAAGTGCAACAAAAGTTGGTCATATACAAAAAAAAAATTTAGTACCGAGAGGACATGCTCCTCGTTCACAAAAATAAAATTTAATATCTCATATTCTTAATAATCTAAAAAGACCTGAAAAAGTTAGTAAGAAAGAAGTCTTTAAACAAACTAGTTGACAAAAAGTAAGTAAAAAATAGAAGACTAAAGAGATTATTGTACTATCAAAAGATAATAATCTCTCATTTATCATCTTATATTGGTCTCTCATATTTCATGGTTGCGAATCTATCATGATACATGGTTGCACATATATCATCATTGACATGGTTTGACGTCATTTATATGGTTACACATCTATCATAATTTAATGGTATCTCATCTATCATGGTTGTGCATCTATCATGATACATGGTTTCACATCATTTACATGGTTGCGCATCTATCATCATTTAAATAGTTTCGCATCATTGACATGATTGTGTATTCATCATCATTTAAATGGTTTTGCATTATTTACATGGTTGTGCATCTATCATTATTTATATGGTTGCAGATATATTATCATTTAAATGGTTTCGTGTTATTTTCATGGTTGCGCATCTATCATCATTTTAAATGGTTTCCCATAATTTACATGGTTTTGTATTTATCATTTAAAATGTTTTCTCATCTTTTACAATATTTTGCATCATTATCATTTAAATGGTTTTGCATCATTTACTTAGTTGCGTATATATCATTATTCAAATAGGTTTACATTATTTTAATGGTTGCTCATCTATCATCATTTAAATGGTTTCGCGTCATTTATAAGGTTTTGCATCTATCATTTTATGTATTATGTATGTCTAGTTTTTAATATTCAGATTCATTTATTTTACAGAGGATTAATATGAAAACTCTAACAACAACTGAAAATGTGTCTAGCCAAAGCATAGACTTAACAACAGTGAATCAAATGAAGAATTATGCAATGGATCATAAAAATATTAAACTTAAGATTGCAGAACTATAACATGAATTAATAAAAAATATAAGGTCATTTCAGAATTAAAAGAAAATATACAGAGAGGGGAACAAGCTGATCAAGCAGATAGAGAGGTGAAACTAACAAAGACACCATAACCGCCTATATTGATAGTAAACGCAGAGGCGAAACTTGGTAAAACACCTAAAAATATATGAACATATACAAAAAAAAAGAACACATGAAAATGTGGAAGAATTTCCTAATAAAAAAACATATATTGAGAGATTTCTTACTGATATATGCAGTTTCTTACTACTACAAAGGTGATACATTATATTGTTACAAGCCAATAGAATCATATTAGTGATTCTAATACAAGACACGAGGATCAACAAATCACTGTATAAGATATTAATTCTAATATTTTCGTGGAAAACTAGGACCTTGCTTCTGATGTTGTTGAGGTTCCAGCACAGGAAAACCCTATAATTGTTCTTTTTGGAAACCAAGAAATTCTTCATAATGTTGTTGTGGAAAACAATGACTATCTTGATATAGAGGTGATCTAGGAGGAAGAAGATGATGTTCCTGTAGAAATAATAATAATATGTTGCTGAGTAGAATATGTTGTGGAGAAAGAGATGATCTAGATTATTCAATATTGATAACAATGTTTTAAAAGTCTATGTATTATTGTATAATTTTGTACTTATGTCTTTATTTCTGTATTAACTAGTTTTTGGCTTATATCTTGTAATATTTGGTCTCACATAAAAAAATGTAATGTCTGGACTCGCATGGCAGTGCCCTACATGGTTTGCCCATGCATGGGTTTATTTCACATGATATAATCTCTCAAGATTTAGATATAGTCACGTATGATACTTTCCCGCATAATATTATTTTGCATGGTGGAGTCTCGTATGATTAATATTTTATTACAACTGTGTTGTCTCGCATTGTTTTTTGGCTCAGTTTCACAAAAATCATTTTTGTTTAGTTTTGAATGGCTAATACATATTTTTTTTGTAAATGAATCTACCATTACACATCAAGTCCTGGAAAAAAAGACATACTAATCAAGAACTGGAAGAAGTAAGTGAAATGAATCCCACTGTCGAGGAGGAATTGATTAAGATAAAAACATATTAGAAAACAGAAAGAAGTAGTTGAATTATCTTTACTCTCATCTCTAATCTTGTCTCTCATATTCTATCATTTATGGTCTCTTATCTATAATGATATATTGTCTTGGATGAATCATATTTGTTTGGTCTCATCTATAATGAGTTGTGTAAATTTTTAGTAGTCCCCACATGGTTTTATCTCGCATGATATAGTCTCTAATAATTCAAATTTTATTACACATGTAATCGTCTCGTATTGTTAGGTGGCTCGGTTTTGCATAATATATTTGTTTTTTATCTATCATCCAGTACATTATATCACGTCTATCATACAATGCATTATCCTGCATCTATCGTAGACTACACTGTCTCACATAGACGATATTTAATCTCTCATTTGTTGTCATGTCTTACACTGTCTCACATAGACGATATTTAATCTCTCATTTGTTGTCATGTCTTACACCTATCACATTTCATCTCAATGAATCTACTAATATATTGGTTTCGCATTTTGCAGAAATATTTGGATGAAGGGCTTTCATTTGAATTATATTTCTATCCTATTCAATTTCAAACCTTGAACTAGTTGACTAGATAATCCGAAAAATAGAATCGTCATTTCACATTGCAATAATGGATATAGTTGAAATACAGGAACACTACAGATTGGAACTGGTTCAAAAAATCAAAAGGTAAGATGTTCTGATAATATGATCAGTTCCAGAATACCAACATGTATTATTTATGTGATATGATGAAGATGGTAGGTCAAAAGAAGATCGACTACAAAGCAAAAGTTGTTTTTAATTTATTTGTATGCGTGGCCTCCCATAATCATGTGCTACAACGATATTAGTCCATTCAACCTTAACGCTTATGCTCAATGTGACAACCTATATGTTATCAACCTCACCAAGAAACTAGTTCACATCCACCTATATGTATCAACCTCACCAAGAAACTAGTTCACATCCAATGCCAAAGCCGTTTGGGACATCTCCAAGTGCATCACCAACTGGTCAATCAGATTGATTGAATATTCCTCTCACACTCTCCAAAGGCCATAACTGTTATATACAGATTAATCAGAAAACAACGGCACCCCATACAACAACCTCCACCATTGATACACAAGTTGAAGTGAAAGAGTCAGACAAGTCTAAGTATCCACGTGAAGCAAATGGAATAGAGGTTATATTGTCTAATAAAACAACAAGATAAACACCCTGTACAACACAAGGTTACACACACAAACGTGTCACATGAAGATAAAACGTACAATAGTATGAACACTACTGCTACGCAACATCATAAAACTTTTTTACTAATGTACAAAGAAGAGGACAACACAATGATATAATAAAACAATGATGTTATTGATGTGATTATGCACAAATGCAGTGCACCTAGTGATGATACAAGAAACAGCAACAACACCAGTGGGAAGCAAAGCAACTACATAGACCATTTGACATAAAACACAAAGAAGAATACTACATTAAGATACATGGATACGTACATAACAAACACATATTTTATACAGTGGAAGTCAACATGCACGGTGTCAATGGTATCTGATATCATAAGACGTAGAGCTGTGATGTAACAATTACACATAAAAGCTACAACAACATAATCTGGAATGACAAACTGCACTATGCACACAACAGACACAAAACAAAATGTAACAAGGAGACCATACAAATACCAGCAAATCAAGCAGCCACAATCAAGTCAACAAACTGACACGCAATAGAAAGTGTAGTTACGCAACAAATAACTACATGAAGGACAAATTATGCAAGCAGAAGCAGTTACCCATGCAGGTGCACTTCATCGAGCATCTTCTACGCATACTTCAGTTTCCTATCTTCACCGTCCAAAGAACACCACATCCTTATTTCAAGATGATTCCAAACAGATCTCGCATAAGACGTCCAATACTTTGAGTTATATAGACCATTTCAAATGTCATTTATAATTTCAGTGGTGATATGTATGCCTCCACGCTTTCCCTGACAGAGAAGGGAGCATAGTCCAAGAGATTTGTTAGCTCCATCTTCTTAAATTTCCTAACAATACATTCTTGAATTATTCAATCAGTGAAAACATCCCACAAAGCTCTATGTCCTCCATTGTTGTCTTAAATGCTCGTTATAAGTAGATATAGTCTCATGAGTTATGAAATAGTAACTGGTAATTCCACCAAAATTTGTGGTTTGAATATAACCACACTTGTACCAATTCAACACTGCTTTGTCACCATCTCCACCAGGGTTCGGCGTCCACTCTCGTGGTTCTCTATTGCTACTTTCAGCTTCTTCTTTTTCTATGGTCGTTGAGCTTTGAAAACATTACTCCAAGGTTACATGGCTTAATAATAAATAAGGAATATGAGTACCAAACAAAACACTAAGAATATCAAAATATGACATTAATTGTGGATATTCCGAGAATTGAATTTCAAATCTCTGGTATAAAATAAAAATTTCAAACAAGCAACGATTTCATACGCGGGACTTTCAAAATAAAAATGTAATAAATTTTCACCATCAAAGTGATGTCTCAAATGTGAATCTATCAATGAATATTCCAAAAGAAGTTTTAGTCATCGTCAATGGTTTTGCTTTATAATTTGAATTTCGAAAAATTCAATCTAGAATAGAGTTGTCAAACTATTTTTCACATGAATCTCCATCTCCATGTTCGAAAAGGCTATAGCCCAAGCAATCTCCATCTTCATGATCGAAATATTATAGGCCAAGTGATCTCCATCTTCGTAATATAAACGACTATAACACAAATGGCATTCTTCTTTATGATAGAAAGGGCTATCAGCCAAGTGATCTCCATCTCCATGATATAAAAAGTTATAAGCCAAACGATCTCCATCTCCATAATAAAAAAATGTTATAGGCTAAACGATCTTCATCTCCATGGATTGCAGGCTTCTGGCTTAGTTATCTCTATGCTATACGCCAAGTGATCTTCATCTCCTGTTTTTGCATTTTTATGTGTTTGTTATACATCATTTTTCTCTTGAAAAATTCGATTTGGGCCATGAACCACGCCTACGGGCTACAAAATGGGCCATACTAAGCCCATACCACTTGAGTCTATTATACGACTTGACTAATAGGCCACACCCTACGGGGCTACGTAAGGGTTCAAACTAAACCTAATACTTAGAACTAGTATTATAAGCGAACCGGTAATATACCAAGCCATAATAGGCCACGCAATGGTCTGAATCTGTCTCTCCCGCAAATAAGCTGATTAGCATGCCCTTATGGGCTACGCGATGGGACATATTAAACCCGCGATTTCAGGAGAAATTTAATATATTTATATATAGCAAACACAAAAAATTTCCAAATCGCCCCACCACACATAAGTCGACCAAATCACTTACAAGAACCACAAGGTTTACTTCCCATTATATTTATATAGCGACCCACAGGACAAGAAAAATAAACACCACTATGTTGCCTACAAGCTTATAATCTACGTACAACCACCTACGACTTTTGGTAAATTATCCAACATAAGATTCACGATATCTGAAACATAACATACTCACAAAAAATAAGTACAACTACATACAATCCTTACTTTGTCATTCGACAAAGACTACGAGGGTCACTCATCCATTTCCAACAAGGAATCAGAGCCCACCTAAGAAAAATGTAACATCCTAGAAATTTACTAATTTTTAACTTTTTTTTTCTTTGGAAAAATAAATCTTTTTATTCTCAATAGAGGTTTTGGTCAACAAAGGTTTTATATGAGGCATGAACAATTAAGTACGAACCAAGCTGAAGACGTCTCTGATAACAGTTATGCTAGAAAAATCAATACAACATAGCCTTAAAACTTTTCGGAGTCTAGCCGACATAACTGGTATAGTTTCTTTGGTATGATCAACTACGCGTCGGTAAAAAAAATCAATAAAGACAAATAAGAGTTAGACGGTCACATCATCCAGACATTATTATCAATAATTGTATAATCCTTAAGTTTCACTACACTCTATTTCAATGACTATGGACTCCTGATAAGGTTATATTTCATACATAATATGAGAATAATAATGAAGCACATGAAATATCTAATTATGCATTATATGTTGTCAGTTACTAAATATTTAATTACGCATAATATGTTGTAAGTTACTAAAAGCATAATTCCACATGTATTACGTTAGATACATACTAGATATGGAGTTAATATGGATAGATAAAGATTCTTTGTGACTAATATAAATATGGGAGGCTCTGGATGTAAAAAGGACGATTTATGAAATATACTTTTCTATCGATTATTTCTTATATTTTTACCCTGATTCTCTCTTTAAAAAATCTTATTTGGTGTTTGATTAAAGTTTCACCTCATCAATGTATTAGGGTGGATATTTAATTTTCGGTGAGAAAATTAAGTCAATTTACTAATAATCCAAATATGAAAAATTATGATTCTAATAGAAGGGTTCGTGGATACTTAAAGAAGACCAAAACCATGTGCATTCAATATTATAGGTTTTCAATGGTATACAGACGCAAGTTAGATCACCAACCTAGCCAATTACAAACGAACTACGGGATGATTGGTTACATTTGTTAAATACATTGTTTTTTAGGATAAAAAACAAATGTGTATATCACATTCGACTATGAAATCTGAGTTCATAGCATGGGCCACAACGAGAAAATAAGAAAAAGATTGAGATATATATTGTTGGAAATACCATTCACTTCGAAGGGAACATGACAATCCAAATACACTATGACAGTCAAATAGCTCTTGGTAGAGCCTACAATGACATCCACAATGGATAGTATAGACATATAAGTCTAAAACATGAGAAAGTTTGACAATTAATTCAAAATAAAATTATATGCGTCTCATACGAGCGTTCTAGTGAGAATATAACATATATTTTTACCATTTGGTCGAAAAATGGTTAACTTAACATCTAGTGGGATGGGGATAAATTTTTTCTATTGATATTTAGTATATAATAACAACCCAATTCGTCTATAGAGAACCTAAACATTATTTTTTAATAGGTAATCGGAAGTTATTTCTGGAAAGATTCATCGAATATACTAGAGTTCCATATGTGATGTATGACATACATTGGTCGTTATCGTAGAGTGACAAGTTCAAATAACTTTTAGTATTATTTGGTCTACATATGACATGTGTTTCTAAGAATAATAAATACACCGTAAAATTATAATTGTAAAAATATAAGAGTGGTGTAACCTCTAATAATAAAATGAGTTATTCTCAAATTATGTATTTTTAAACGAATAGAACACACGATCATTATAGTGATAAAAAAAACCCAGAACAAACATATGTAACCCTTATGACACAAAAGATATTTGTTCAAAGTTACGATTATCATAGTTTCATGTATAATATATTTTATCTTACAAATAAAAGTTAACCCAATAAAAATATGAAAGATATTATTTAATCAATTGGAGTATTGTTGAAACATTTATTAGATAAAGTGATCGAAATCGATCCAAAAAAAATATGCATCAGAATTAATATACGATAAAGAAACCAAGATATGAGTACATATAGCTATATAAAATAGTTACGAACAAAACTTACTACGGTAAATAAATAAGAAAGATTCATAACTTAAAATTATAGTTCTTTATTTACCATAAAGGAATGTCTTACGACGACAATTCAGAAATTTTGGAATCCTAGTTACAGTAATAGCATGGTTCCGAAAGCGATTTGGGCAGCTCTAGTGACTCCAAAATTCTAAAAAGAATGGTCATGGCAAAATATAGCTTTAGGTTCGCACATTGTAAACAAACAGACATGTTGCCGCGATGAAAGTGGCAACGTATTTAACTTTTGGTTTGCTATAACAAATATGAATATGTTGGGAAAGTTGTGTTTTTCGGAAAGAAATATATTTATATAAGGGTTAAGTACCATTTAAGACCAAAACCCTAAATATTATCCACCTAGGATCCATATTTTCATGTTTTTCCGAGAAATATCCATTTTAGTCAAATATTTATCATTTAGGATCCACTAATACCCTAAATATCTGTACTCAATTATATAAAAGCTTTTACTCGATTTTTTGTTTTTCTTTTGTTTTTGTATGATTTTGATTGTGTTTTTATTTGATTTCGAAGTTTAATTGTTGATAATTGTTTATATAAGACGATGATATCTCGAATTTTGATTTCAAAATATTAGGGGATTCGAGATCTCTTTTCTTTCTGATTTTTGGTGGTCATATGGTATTACGTTGTTAATGTAGTTTATTTGTTGTATTCGAGTTAGGTTTTTGTCGATATTTAGTCTGTTTTTTGTGTTCGTGAAATTTATGTTCGAGAAAATACTCTGGGTTTTAGAGGAAGGAGATGCGAAACGTATTGTGTCTGTACGTACTTGGTAGATGCGTAACGTTATTGTTTTTTGTATAATAGATGCAAAATATAGTAACAGATAGATGTGAAACCTATGTACTGTTTTTTACTCGTAGATGTGAAAATGTTATTTGTTCTTTAAAAAAATTAAAAAAATTCAAAACATATTATGAGTGGTACTAGTTTTGTTCGTCTTAAAAAAACAAAACCAACGGTATTTTCAGATTTTTTTTCTTCTGAGTTACGGTTTAAAAGATATAAACCGTTAAAGTTTTAAATATGCATGGGCATTTTAACCGGAACCGAAAGAACCGAACCGAACCGAACCAAAGCAGATTTGTTTCCTTCATAATACCCAAATGGTTCCAATTTTAATTATCTATGGTTCTCGGTTCAGAACCGGAACCGAAGAACCGAAGAACCGTGAATACCCATTAAGAACCAAACCCATGTATTAACCATAAATTTAACATTATTTGAAAATATATTTATCTTTTCCAAAGTTAGATTTTCCTAAATCTGTTATTTATTAGTAGTTTCTGATTATTTTCTCTTTAATAAATAACAACATAGTTAATTCAAAGTGGTGACATATCTACAAACAATTATACATATAGATAAAATAAGAAAATATCGACCTTTATATAATCTAATAAACTTGATATCATCTCACATTTTATTATATTACTAACATTCTTATTTAATATATTAACTATGAATCTCTCATATATTTAGTATGTGTTTTTTTTACAATCTAATACAATTCTATAGTTTTTATTTGTAAGATGAATTTATATCTGCTGATATTGCAGAGAATGTAAAGTATCTAAAAATATCTGATTGGAACCAAATTAAATACTCATACCAAATCAAACTGAAGAGAACCGAACCGAATTTTATTCAGTTCTTAAATGGGTACCAATTTTGAAGAACCGAAAAAGCCGAGAACCGAAAGAACCGAACCGAACCGAAAAACCAAATACCCATGCCTACTTTTAAATTAAAAAGTTAAAAGAAAGAGAAGTCGTTTACTGGATTTTATATAGATATAAAATCCGTTGAAAAATTTGCTTTTATTTATAATAGGTTTGTTAGAGGAGTGTTAAATGATACCCTATTTCTGTATAAAACATATTAAATTACAAAATTTGACTCCTCTTTAACTTTTAACTTATATTTTTCTTATTTATCAAAAGTGCGTGGATTTAATTTTCATTTTCCATCTAAAGTTTAAAAAAGAAATAATTGTAAACTCTTTTTTTAAACCAAAAAAAAGTTTTAAAATAAAATAAAATCAAAATAGTTATTAAGAAAAACGTATTTGATATATATGTTTCAAGTCTCCCCTCACCTTTCCGATCATCAAAAGTTAACGAACATTTCCCGGCACCCTCGAAAACCTTCAGACAACCTAATTACTCCAAGTTCACATTGCTATACATTACTTTCTAACAGCTATTATTTTAACGTATGGTCAAAGCAACAGAATTATATAGAAGTTTCCAATCTAGTGATGAACACTTCTTTGAAACTTAGTGAAGTCAATGGATTGAATTCTCGCAACGATGGAATTATATTATACCTTGGCTTCTACCTTGACAAAATTAGTAACCGTAACAGCAATGGGTGCCTGATGTTATCATTGCCAACCATAATAAGCTCGTATCTTAATTTGCTGCACCAACTTTAATCTCTCTTTTTTCCCCTATATAATTGTAACAAAGGTATAATAGTGTTTTACAATTTCAGATTTTTACCGACTGATATACATCGATACACATCGACGAATTCAACATGACACTATATAAAAAAAGGGACATATACGTATATGGATAATGCTTGGCGTCAAATTAGCTTCAAGGAACTTGATAACGGCTAATTACCCACAACCCCCACCACAGCCTCCACCACAACCTCCAGCACCTCCACCATCACCACCACCACCCGTGCTATCACTTACTATCTCAGATACAACAGCAGCAGTAACTACAGCAGCCCCGGCACCACCCAAGATTGCGAAAACAGGTTTGGATGCCGTAGTTGTAGCTGTTACGGTGCGATGAGTTTTCTTCTTCCGACCTACCTTGCACAGAAAGCATAGTAGCAGAGCAGCTGCAATGACAGAACCACATACTATAAAAGCAATTGCATATGTTTTCATTATTTGAAGGGAAAAGTTCCCTAAAACAAACAGAGAAGCAGATAGAGATACAGACAGACAAGAACTTGGAAATGTTAACTTCTCATTTCAAATATTAATACACGGGTTTTCTTCTTATATAGAAGATACAGGAGTAACTGTTAGATCCTATCTAAATAACTACCTAATAACCGATATTAAACACGTCATAAGTTCAATGTTTATCCAACATTCTCCCCCTTAACATTGAACTTGACTGCTGTCTTGTTCGTCGTCCTGATCTTCTCTTTGCCGTCTGCTTCTCTGAATTGCCACATGTGTAATCTTAGTCAGTTGCCGTTTCAGCACCTCTACGCGTGCCTTCTTGACGCGATCTTAGCCAACCCGCATCTCCCTGAGTGCGTCCCAAGCCTCTTTTGCCGTCTGCTTCTCCGCTTGAAGAATGGCTGTCATGGCGCCTTGATCTTTGACATCGTCTATGTCTTCACCTTCATTCACCGACAATACTCCTAGCGAACGCAACTTCCTTCCAGTGATCTCCAACACGGGCTCTGATACCAAATGAAGGGAAAAGTTCCCTAAAACAAACAGAGAAGCAGATAGAGATACAGACAGACAAGAACTTGGAAATGTTAACTTCTCATTTCAAATATTAATACACGGGTTTTCTTCTTATATAGAAGATACAAGAGTAACTGTTAGATCCTATCTAAATAACTACCTAATAACCAATATTAAACACGTCATAAGTTCAATGTTTATCCAACATTATTTTCTTATTGAAGCTTTAGTTTAAATGTTGAGATTTCTGTTGGTGCTCAAGGTCTTTTATATACCTGTATTACGTGTGCTAAAAAATATAAAATACATAGAGGAAATTTTGTAGCAAAGAGCCTTTAGGTGTTGAAAAATATAAATGACTATTTCTTATACTATATCCACCTCAGAAACATTTCAAGGCGATATATCTATACCTATATACCTATTATTTTATAATATGAAGTAGAAGTCTACATAGTTTTTAACGAAGTTATGAATAAGATTACAATCTACTTCTTAACACTTGTTTGACACTCAAGAGTAAATTCCATTATCTGACTTTGTGTCATGAAGGAATTTCATTAAAAAAAAATTCTTTGTTTCTGATATGATGTATGTCAACATCATCCAACCATTTGTATCCTCATGGTGTCATTTTAACTCGGCGACAATATGGCTAATACAACCAAAAGGAAATAAAAACCCTCAGGTGTGGGCACCAAGCAGCACATAACAAAAGACTTCAACTTCTTAGCTTTCACACGGAAATCTAGCCATTCAAATGAATTTAAGCCCTCTACTGATGCACTTGGTGGGTTGTGATCAGTTCAGAAATTGTGCGAACAATAAGAAAATACGCAAATTAGTAAGAAAAAACTTGTACTTTCTATACCTGGCAGTAGAGGTCTGGATTTCCAAAAGAAAAAGGTGGTTTCATTGACCTTTTAATAATCGGAAACTACATCCGAAGACGAATTCAGAACCCATGAATAGAGGAACTGTATTAGATATTAGGCGAGATAAAACTTAGATTTGGAATACAATGGATGCAGAAAAAAAGTGTGTCGAATAGAATTGGTGTCGTGAGTCATATTTTGATTTCTAAAAATACTTCAAAACTACAAGTAGAGAAATTGGGTGTTAAAATTATTCACGGTGAGTTGAGTTTCGGTTCAACAGAATTGGAAATAAGTGTAGGTAGAAAGAGAAAGTTGCTATACTAAACATATTAGAATAGAATTATAATTGTTTGTTTATCCAATTTCTATATGGTGTCCACAAGTTATAGTGCGTTTTTTAGTTCTAGCGGATCATGTATAGTTGTTTACATAGAATCTCTATACTTGTTAATAATAGTTAATTACTACAATCAAATTTGGCTCAAAACTAGTTGAGGATGGAATACTATAAGCCTCTTCGAAGGTACGGTGCAATGGCTTGGACGTGACTGAGGTACCAGACCGAAGTAGTAGTTTGATGCGGGTTTTGCTTCGAATGTCATCCTGATGCTGCGTAAGAGGCTGTTAGTTCGTTTCTTCACGGAAATGTCGGCGCGACTCGGTTGTCAAAGCGACAAGATTTTTTACGTGAAACTTTCCATGTCAAAGTGGTTCGAAGTTCAAACACTGCGTTATTATTCGGAGCGATTGCCTCAAAGCGACATTTTCTTTTACTTATGACTCACCTCGAGCTCAGATAAAATTCATGGGAATTTTAAGAGTTTCAAAACTAGACTTCAATTCTCTGCCTGCATTATTTGACACTTGACAATTTATTTCTGGCCTAGGGGTAGGTCTGATGATTGTTCGCCTCCTCATGCGCGCAAGATACTCTATTCATCTCCCGAAGAAGTGGCGGAACTGGAATTTGAAATTAGGGGCTAAACAAAAAAATTTAGAATTCATTCAAAGTTTTAGTGACTGATATGACGAAATTTTTGGAAAAAATATGATTTTTTGATTGGCAAGGTCTTTTTGAGATGAATTCTCGTCGAATTTTATATGCAGAATTGATATCAGATTCTCTAATATGTTGACGTAGTTCCGGATCACTCACTATATCTTTCTTCGGATCAAATTCTACACTATCAACATTCGGTCTTGATATAGGGACAGTCAGATCATGATGAATTATATTATTATTATTACTCGGGCTATTTGAACAACCAACATTATTCTTTGACTTTTTAGCAAAATAACGCTCCATTATAAGCCTACAACAAATCGTGTACAAGCTATGTTATTGTGAATAAAAATAAAAAATAAGAAATTTTATTACAAATTTAAATATCTTATTATACATAAAAAAAATATTTAACAATAAATCTTAATATATTATTTTAAAAAAAAAATTTAAACAAATAAAATATAACATAATCAAATTTAATATTTAAAAAATATTTAAAAGATACAAAAATATAAAATCAAATTTGTTATATAAAATATATTTTTTGAAAAATAAATGAAAATAAAATCAAATTTGCTATATAAAAAATAGATTAATTTTTTTATATAAATGTTATATGGATACATTATAAGCTGTTATTGATAAATGTGGACGATATAGAAAATCAATTCTAATCTATGTTTTAGTATAATGTTTTATCAATCCATCTAGAATAGAGTTTATTACCATAAATATAATATGGATGCTTTATAAACAACACAAATTTTGGTAAAACAAATCTCATTGTCTAATGGGTGTCATTTATTATCAACATGGAATTTATATCAAACATAATTTATAATATTAATAATTTATTTAATTTAAAGCATTAGAGAGAAATACATACCTCTAAAAGCTGGATTGATGAAATTTGGTTAGTGTTCTTTTTTTCTTTTTCTTCTTTAATTTTAATAACTCGATAATAAAAAAATTAAATTTTGAGAGAAAGATTAAACCATAATAAAATCAGAACAAATTATTACAGCAAAAATATAAAACAACCGAAAAGACTTACAAAATCAACTTTTAATCTTCTCGGCTATAATTTATATATACATCTTCTTTAAAAATAGGCATTAGTTAAGATATTTAGCTTGAAATGTTATCCACTTTCTTCAGCTTAACAATTTCCTTGACAATAAGAATTAGTTAAGATATTTAGATTAAAATTTTATCAACATTTTTAGTTTAACAAACTCCTTAAAAATAGGCATTAGTTAAAACATTTAGCTCAAAGTTTTATCCAACCTTTTTACTTAAAAAATAAGCATTCGTTAACCTTTTTTTAAAAAACTATTTATTATCCCAAAAAAACCCAATATTTTAGGGCTAGGGGGCTCTAGCCCCCTAGCCCCTTAATACATCCGTCGGTGTCCCGAAGCACATATCGTGATTACTTTTGGAATAAAGCAAAAAGTAAAGAGGTTATTTTTTCTATCATACGAGCAAACTTAATGAGGGAGTTGTCCATTCCAAGCGTCGTGTTATCCATTTAAGCCACTTCAAACTCTTTTACGGCCGCTACAAATTCTTCTTTGGCTTCAGATCCTTTATTCAGACCTATAAATTAAACCTTTCAAAATCGTGCCTTATAACTAAAGAGTCATTTTGGTTCGTGTCCTCTTCTCAACTTCTTTGATTCGGTTCGGACATTGACCCTTACTCGAGGTATTTTTTTGCTTTAATTTCCGTAGCTATAATAGGGAAGGATACTAATTTAGCAAAGCACCTTCGGGAAACTTTGAATCAGCCCCTTGTACTCGAGGTCGAGGAGAGTAGTTCCGAAAGGGAATCATCATCCTCATTATGAATCACCACTGCGACCGCCCAACTAGTAGCCGACCCGTCCAGGGCGAAAAAGACACTAAGTACGGTTATACTGTGAGTAGAATTACTTTGAGCAGCCAAACGTCACATAGGACCTCTCAAGGGATCTTCCTAGTTAGCTTTCGAGCCCCGTTTTCAGTTCAACCACATGTGTCATCGAACATGGTTCCAAACACCGTCGACATTGTTGGGAATATGGGTACCTCATATTTCATCTCCGTATATAAGTAAGAACAACCGATCTCTATACTAGTATAATATTATCCGATTTGGCCCCAAAGGACCGCACGAGCTCGCTTTTGGTCCACTTCTAAAAGGCTTCATACTAGTTGAGATATGTTCTCACTTATATACCATTGATCATTCCCATGTTTAACCGATGTGGGATGCAGGACTTTAGTCGCCACCCTAACAAATCCGCCTCTCCAACAAAGTACTACCTTAGCGTCCTCTCAATTGACTTATATTCGCTCACTCTAATCAGGTTGGGGCTACCTGACCTCTAGAGCTTTTACAGCGGATCTATCTGCTCACCTCCCTACTAGACCACTACTCTCTTGTTCCTTAGCGTCACTCCAATCAAGTACCACCGTCTTGATACACTCCAATCAAGCCACACTGCTTGTGAGCCACATGTACTCCGAACTAGGATCTCTAGAGGAGATCCTTCACACCTTGAGCATGGCCACTGGTTCATCATGTTCCGAGAATTTCACCACTATCGCATTCTGTTTGGGTCTGGCTCTGATACCTTTTATTAGGGATATGGGTACTGCATATTCCGTCTTTGTATATAAGTAAGAACTACCGATCTCCACACTAGTATGATATTTTTTGCTTTAGCACCCGAAGGGCCGCACGACTTTACTTTTGGTCCACTTCCAAAAGGCCTCACACTAGCCGATGTGGGATGTGGGACTTTGGTCGCGACCCTAACAAATCCTCCTCTTGAACAAATTACCACTATAACCTCTTCTCAAATGACTTTCGTCTGCCCACTCCAATCAGGTTGGGGCTACCTGACCATAGAGGCACTACAGATGTTAATACTCACATCTTCTTAAACCAAACTGTCTTGTTCCTTAGCGCCACTCCAATCAAGTACCACCATCTTGATATACTTCAATCAAGTTGCATTGCTTGATGAGCTATGGACACTCTGAACTAGGATCTCTAGAGCAGATCAATCCTCTTGAGCATGACGTGTACATCTTGTTCGACATCTAAGAATTTCACCCACATCACCCACCACATCGCGTTCCGTCTCGGTCTGGCGCTCTGATACCATTTTTGAGGAATATGGGTACCGCATATTCCGTCTCCATATATAAGTAAGAATAACACGATCTCATCACTAGTATGATATTGTCCGCTTTGGCTCCCGAAGGCCCGCACAATTTTGGTTTTGGACCACTTCCAAAAGGCCTCATACTAGTGTAGATATGTTGTTCTTACTTATATACAAAGGAGGAATATGCGATACCCATATTCCCAAAAAATGGTATCAAAGCGCCAGGCCTAGTTGGAACACGATGGTGGTGAAATTATCAGAGGTCGAACATGAAGAAGTTAGACGTCATACTCAATTTGATCTACTTTAAAGATCCTATTTCGGAGTGCTCGTGACTCATCAAGCGGTGGTACTTGATTAGAATGGGGAGTGGCTCTAAGGAACAAGACAAAGTGGTCTAATAGGAGGTGATCAGTAACATCCGTAGTGCCTCTAGATGTGAGGTAGACTGCCAACTTGATTAGAGTGGGCGTATGGAAGTCAATTGAGAGGAGGCTAAAGTGGTACTTTTTTTTAGAGAAGGATTTGTTAGGGTGAAGACCAAAGTCCCAGATCCCACATCGGTTAGACATGGGAAGGTTCAACGGTATATATGTGAGAACATATCTCTACTAGAATGAGACCTTTTGGAAGTGGACCAAAAGCAAAGCCATGCGGGCCTTCTACCTCCAAAGCAGACAATATCATACTAGTGTGGATATCGGTTGTTCTTACTTATATATAAAAGGAGGAATATGCGGTACCCATGTTCCCAACATGCATAAAAGACGAATCCTGTCATGAAGGGTTGTCACCATCCGAACCCCCAAAATCCTGTCATGAAGGATTGCCACCATCTGACCCCCCACGAAACTGGTATCAACTTTGAAAAAGAGACTTTATACTCCCTCATAAAAGGGGCGAGATATGTAAAGGGTAACCTCGGACCGTAAAATACGAAAGGAGGATGGCGCAACCTTCGACCTATATGAGGGTGTTCCCCACTTTAAATTACCTTTTCTTAATCATGAGCATACTTCTCTGCCACTGTATCGTTTTCGAAAAGACCAGATATGAGTATCCGAAGCCCGATGAAATTCAACTCTTATGGACCAACTACAATCTCCCTGATAATGACACATTTAGTTTACCAATCAAATGTGAAATCCATGCTTAAACTCGTTTGACGAACTCGTTTTTTTTCACTAATATATATACTGGGGTGTCACGTTTTCACTCCATCCAAGATTGAGGGATTTCTTTATCTTGAATGACCTTTCCCTAGTCAAAAGAGTCCCAATACCCTGATGATTTTTATGTCCTATATTATCTCATCGGCGTATCGAATATCAGCCTATTAATGGAAGGGTTAATCGCAGAATATATCATCTCCACCAGAAATGCTTATCTTGACTACTATCTCTCCATTATGAAATATCTAGAAGTGATGGCGAACTTACTCGTTTCCAGTGATAAACGGAAGAATACATTTGTCTTTATAAGAAAGATTGGGAGAACTAGATTGTTGTGAATGAGCCGAATAATGCTTTAACAGTGTACTGTTTTCGGCAATACAATTGTGTGTCTGTGATAGTGTCATTGTGTCTTCAAAGTGTACCGTGTTCGGCGGTACAGTTTTGTGTCATTGACAGTGAAGCTAAAATGGGCAATGTCATATTTGGTCTGGTGTATATGAGTCCATTAGGACCATTAGCTAGTATGTCTATTTAGTCCATATAAATAGGTTACTAGGACTACACAAAAACACAATCTGAAATATGTAACTCTTTTCTATCATAGTGAAACACTTTTCTCTGGCGGCGCCCGTGGACGTAGACAATTTTCGAACCACGTTAAATCATGTGTTCTTTTTGAGTCTGTCCTTTATTTGTGTTTTGTGCTTGAGCCATTTATGATAAATTACATAGTAATTTATAATAAAATTGGTATTAGAGCCACGTTGTGAAATTAGGCCTTTTACAATTAGGGTTTCAAAATGACTTATACAACAACAAAATACATGATTGAAAAATTTGATGGGGGATCCAACTTTTTATTATGGAAGATTAAACTAAAATCTTCATTGGTACTACAAGGGTATGAAAGTAGAGGAGAAATAAGATCTTCAAGAAAGAGTTTTGTGCTGGATTTTAATGAGTGTGAAAGATAATGTTCTTCGCGAGATTAGTGGTGAGAAGACTGCTGCATGCGCATGGAAGAAGCTAGAAGATTTTACTCAGAGAAACCAGTACTAAACCGATTATACTTGAAGATGCACTTGTACGATTTCAGATTGAAAGAGGGTATGTCTATAAGTGATCACTTAGATAATTTTAAATCAATTATAATGGACTTGGAGAACATAGATATCAATATTAAGGATGTTGATCAAGCTTTGTTTGTATTGAGATCATCACCAGCTCCTTATGAAAACTTCGTAGATACCATAATATTGGCAAAGATAAGTTATCATAGCAGATGTCAAAGGGGCATTGAAATCAAAAGAGTTGAGACAGTTGCAGTCATACAATTAGGCTGAAGGGGAAGGTCTTATGACTAGGGGGAGATCTAGAAGAAAAGCGAGTTCTTTAAGAAGGAAAAACTAGAGATGTGAACAATTCCGAAGATAGTGAAAATAGTGGTAGATGAGATGTATTATCCATGAGTTCTGATTGTGGGGAAAAATCTTGGGTACTCGATACTAGCGCTACATATCACATGTGTCAGTGCAAACAGTGGTTTGATACTTACAAGCCAATGCAGAGAACTATTTATTTAGGGAACAATCATTCGTTGGATGTTGGTGGTATTGGTAATGACAGAATCAGAATGTTTGACAAGGTTGGACTACATTCACTTAGATCTTTGGGGTCCAAACAGAATTTGATCGAAGAGCGGAGCCATATACTACATGGGTTTGATTGATGATTATTCAAGGATGGTGTGGGTTTACTTTCTAAAAACAAAAGGTGAGGCATATTCAACCTTTATCAAATGGAAGACGATGATTGAGAAGCAAACGGGAAGAAAAATCAAACGTCTTAGGACAGATAATGGGTTAGAATATTGCAGTCGTGAGTTCAACGAGTTCTGCGAAGCTGAGGGAATAGTGCGCCATCACACTTGTTCTAAAACACCACAACAGAATGGAGTCGCAGAAAGAATGAAAAGAATTCTTTGTGACAAGGCATGAAGCATGCTCTCGCATTCCGGTGTGGGAAATGATTTTTAGGCTGAAACTATCAATACAACGTATTACTTGGTGAATCGGTCTTCATCAACAATTATTGATGGTAAAACTTCTTTTAAAATTTGGGTTGGATCGTCAACTGATTACAAATAATTGAGGGTGTTCGGTTTTCCTATGTATTCTCATGTGAGAGATGGTAAGCTTGAGCCAAGGCAAAGAGGTGCATATTTCTAGGATATGCTACTGGTGTGAAGGGATATAGGTTATTCTGTACCTCTCTAAAGTCTCTCGGTTTTATCATAGGTAGGGACGCTACTTTTAACGATTTTGCTTCGATAGACAGTCAGAAGAAAGTAGGACAACTGGTCAAATCAGACATGAAAGAGATTGAATCTCTTCATAAGAATCAAACATGGAAGCTTGTTGACTTGCCTTAAGGACAAAAGGTACTAGGTAGTAAATGGGTGTTCAAGAAAAAATAAGGTAATCCAGGGGTTGAGGTATCTTGATTCAAGGCAAGACTAGTCGCTAAGGGTTTTACTCAAAGAGAAGGAATCGACTTCAATGAAGTGTTTCCTCCAGTGGTGAAGCATAGTTCGATTCGAGTTTTGTTAGCCCTTGTAGTTTTGCAAGACTTAGAGCTTGAGTAGTTGGATATGAAGACTGCGTTTCTACATAGTGAATTGGAGGAGCGAATATACATGAGACAACGAGAGGGATTTATCAAACCTAATATAAAGGACAAATTTTGTTTGCTGAAAAAGTCACTATATGGTTTGAAACATTCACCTAGACAATGGTACAAACGTTTTGATACATTCATGGTGTCAAAAGGGTTCACGAAGAGTCCATACGATAGTTGTGTGTATCATCAAAAGATGTTAGATGATTCTTATATTTACTTGTTGTTGTATGTGGATGATATGCTTATTGCTGCTTTTAGTATGTCACACATTGTGCAGATAAAGAAGTAGCTTAGTTTCAAGTTTGAGATGAAAGATCTGGGTTAAGCAAAGAAGATTCCTGGTACATAGATTATCAAGAACAGAAGTGTAGGATCATTACAGTTGTCTGCAATAGGAGTGGCCAATGAAAATGTTGAGTTGGAACAAATGTCGAAGGTTTCATATGCAAATGTTGGTGGTATCGTGTATGCTATGGTATGCACACATCCTGATATTTCACATTCGGTTAGTGTCGTTAGCAGGTACATGGGATATCCTGGGAAAAAACACCGGCATGCAGTGAAATGGATACTTCGGTATGTTAAGAATACTGCGAACGTTGGATTAACTTTTAACAATACCGATATTTCTGGATCGCTAAATGATGTTGCATGATCAATGGTTGGTTTTGTTGATTCCAATTTTGCAGGTGATATGGATAAAAGGGGATCTCTGACATGATATGTAATTACTTTAGCTGGGAGTGCAATCAATTGGAAAACACAATTGCAAGCTACTGTAGCTTTTTCTACATATAGGCAGAGTACATGACGGTAACAGAATCAGTTAAAGAGGAAATATGGTTTCAAGGT
The DNA here is from genome assembly GCA_036936605.1 of Limnanthes douglasii subsp. nivea. Taxonomy (NCBI): domain Eukaryota; kingdom Viridiplantae; phylum Streptophyta; class Magnoliopsida; order Brassicales; family Limnanthaceae; genus Limnanthes; species Limnanthes douglasii. The sequence goes on from JAUPFV010000003.1 coordinate 120,480,331, forward strand.
TTGGTGTCAGATTTGGGCTTGGATAGGACTACTACAAAAGTGTTTTATGTTAGCCAAAGCGCCATACAACTTAAAGGGAACCATATGTACAACGAGCGTACAAATCACATAGATGTCAGGTATCATTTTGTTCGTGATATAATATCAAAGGAAATTGTTGATGTGAAGAAAGTGTCTACACACGATAATCCAGCAGATATAATGACCAAGATAGTCTCAGTTTGAAAGTTAAGAGAGTGCCTAAACAGGATTGGTGTTCGCAGGATAGGCTGAATGCCTTAAGGTCATTTGGTGAGTCAGAACAAGAAAAGTTTCTTTGTTGATAGTGAAGAAATGATATGCACCTCAATGGGAAAAATTGTTGAGAATGAGTTGAATAATTCCTTGATAGTGTACTGTGTTTTGCAGTACAGTTTTGTGTCTGTGATAGTGTCATTGTGTCTTCACATTGTACCGTGTTCGACAGTACAGTTTTGTGTCATTGATAATTAAGCTAAAATGGGTAATGTCATCTTTGGTCTGGTGTATATGAGCCCATTAGGAACATCATCTAGTAAGTCTATTTATTCCATATAAATAGATTACTAGGACTACACAAAACACAATCTGAAATCTGTAACCCTTTTCTCTCATAGTGAAACACTTTTCTCTAGCGACGCTCGTGGACATAGAAAATTGTCGAACCACGTTAAATCATGTATTCTTTTCAGTTTGTCCTTTATTTGTGTTCTGTGCTTGTATCATTTGTGATAAATTTCATAGTAATTTATAACAGAGATACTTTTAGTAGTAGCAACCCGCCTGAGATTACTTCTTTGAAGTGTGCTAGTAAGAGTCGGACCATCAAGACCACCGTTTCTTTTCTGACCATCTTTCGCTGCCATTGAACTTTATTAATAACTTTTTTTTTACTGAGGAATATATATAAAGAACAACGGAAAAGACTGGGCTTGAGGGATAAAGACAATGGGAGTGCGAGTTCCATAAATGGTTTACGACCAAAAATCTTACGGAATCCAAAATTTAGATATGAAAAAAATGGTTGAATCGCGATAGTAACAAATAAGTTCTAGTTGTTCATATTTATAAGCTTCGGGTTCTCATAAAGGAAGTCTCTTAATCTGCCAAGACGGGTTTGAGCCTCTTTCAAATGGATAATTAAGAAGAAGAATTCTCATTCCCATCAAAATTAAGTCTAAACAGTGCAATGGTGCAGAGGCTTTTGACTCACCGAAGATCGAAGTCCACCCATCAAAATCCACCAAACCGGCCAACGTCGCAAAAATAGTGGTGTTAGAAGATTCACCTATTGACCAAAAAGAAAAAAATAGGTTGGAGTTGAGTAAAAAGAAGCTAATATTGAATATGTGGCGAGTCAGGGTTCTTATAAGAACCTAAAGCAAAAGCTTAAAATGAAATATTGTTATTTCGGAGCCTCTGACCTCTCGAATATTTTTATCTCGATACGTCTACACTAGGAAATCCATCATCGTTGTCACGATGAAGTCTCTGCCCAACGTCATTTCTTGGCATATCATTGTGCACAATGAGGTAACGTTTTTACTGTTTATTTTATTTTATTTTTTTATTTTTTTCGGAGGGAACCCGCAGCCGCTACTCAGAGTGCAATGAGTGCGCACAGGGTAAATCCTCAGTCTGACGCGATAGCCTGCAAATCAACGCCAGAAGGTAAACCACACAAGGTGACAGGCTCAACCGAGAAAGCGTATGTAGAGGGACTCGAACTCATGACCTTTTGGTCATAAAAATGTCATACTCAACCAACTCGGCTACCCTTTGAGGCGGTAACGTTTTTACTGTGTTACTTCAAACCTGGGATTTTATGCTCCCTACTTTTCATTTGCGGTTCATCTACATACTTTGAATAATACCTAGGCATCGTGTAAATATTTTTTGATGAGAACGAGGCCAAATACCGCGATCTGCCTGGCCTGATGAAAAAACCTATCAAGCATATGATCGATGACTAAGAAATTGTAGTTGAAAATGGATCATGAAAAATCATTTAATAGAGATCCGGAATATCAACAATCAGAACCTCTAAGTCCATGAGTAAGTTACTTCTAGCCTTTGGAGCACTATAAACATCCATGAAAATTTTATTAATGATGTTCAAACAAATCTTACGAGAATGAAAAATCCTTTCGACAACCAATAAGAAATCCATCGAGGACTTGGAGGACCTCTTCAAAGTTCTAACAAGAAAGGAGACACGATTTGAGACCAAATGGTCCTCATTTTTCATAGATACTATACAGAGCTCAGTCCTAGGCCATTTTAGCAAGAATTTCGAAAATACCAAAACGTCCATCCAGGGTGTCTCTTGAGTTTGAAGTAAAATCCAAAGAGGATGAGGAATTCGAAAAAATAATAGCAACAAAAATCCATCCAAAAAAGACTCCATGAACCTAGAATCTTGCGGGCATTTTTACTCGAATATACCCTCTTGATGCTACACCACTCTTCTTGTAACTCAGAATGATATACTTAGTACTTAGGATTATCCTCCTGCTACTCAAATAGAAATTTTAGCACCAAAAGATAAGTGAAAACTTTTTGTTTTTCGAAATCATAATCCATTGATGGACTTGACACTTGTTGTATCTGATAAGGATGTAAGTAACTGAGGAGTGGAGACAATTACTAAACTGTATTTGATTAAATATTTTATAGTTAAATGATAGATTTAATACCAAGTATAATTGTGAAGGACTAAGTGTGCAACTTATAGAAAATATGTTTCTATTAAGTAAAGAAGTGGGGGTGAATCCTAGCTTCTAACTAATTCTGTTATATGTAACCACATACACTTATAAATAGGGGGGTCGATCTTGGAAATAAAATTAATTGACATTTTGTCTTACTATAACTCTTGATTATTCTCTCTCACTATAAACTTGAGCTATATTTTCTTTTTAAACTACTCCAAATTACACGTATTATTCGAATTTTATTTTACAAAAAGAATCAATACTTATTAGTATTTATATTTGTTACCGAGCCGGTAGAGTTCCTTGAGGGCTGAGTCGTTTTGTAACATTTTCCTTTCAGACTTGTATGTATTTATTTTATCAAGGTTTTGTTTCTTTCGTACATTACCATAATTATATTACTTGCTTATATTATATGTGATGATGTGACCAAACCAAACTTAAGTGAACAACCTCTAGCTGGGCAAAATTAAGCGATATGCTCGTTTTCACCTAATGTATCAGACCTAGCCTTGACCAACTATGGTTGGAACCATTTACAAGGTACCCAGTGTTAAAAATATTACTTAGTCTGAACACTTAACTCGTCTCGACCATTAAGGTTGAAACGCTTTGCGAAATATTTGCTTTGAGTATATTATATTTATATAGGAAAAGGCTCAACTTTGACCAACTAATGTTGGAACGATTTACTAATATTTGGCCTGAAACACACTACTCCCATATTTTGCTACAATCTTGACGAACATAAGTTTGAGGACTTTATAAAATTTTAAAAAACACTCGAACACACACTTTTGCAACACTAAATCTTTTAAACATTAGCAAATTCAAGTTGCATCAAACAGTACTAAGGTGAGAGCATAATTATTGGCAAATGTATCACTAACGCGTTGGTTATGTAGGTAATTCATTAAAATATTCATGTGTCACTAAGGTAGGAAAGTTTGTGTCACTAATCCATTCATTATTTACAAAATTACTTACTTCAAGATACTTTATGCATACTAAATTACAAATTTATATATAGTAGATCTTGAGGTGTTCAATATTCCACGGTGCTGAAGTTTCCTCCTTTATTCATCCACCAGTTTGTAAGTGAATGCATTAACCTCTTCAGCCACAATATACGGACCTTTCCAATTTGGACTCAACTTGCCAAACCTCTGATATTTGGTGTACAAGAACACTTTTTTAAGACATTGTATGCCACCTCGAAGTCATGCTTTCAAATTTGATGGTGTATCTCATCCTCATGAGAGTTTGGTAATGATGGATCCTTAGGTGAGCTTACTTTGTTTTCTCCTTGATTAAATTCAGTTTGACCCTTTTTCCTTCCTTATTTCCTTCTTGAGAGTAATTGTATACCATAAAAGATGTCAAAACATTTTCTATGGTGACCACTACATCCATACCATATATTAGAGCGTAATGAGTCTAGTGTGTAGCAGTTTATGAGTAGTTCTAGAAGACCATAATATTTTTTGAAGATAAATGTTAAGTTTTTATCTAGACCTTCTAAGATTATGTGGTTAGTGACCTCTACTTGAACATTTCCATATGGGTGAAAATGAGTAAAATAAATATTGCTTTATTCCTCTAGGTTGGTCGAAAGAAGTTGTTTTAGAATTGAAAACCGTTATATGTGGTGATTAACCTTGGGAAACCGAGCCTATGAAAAATACTAATCAAATAAAATTAAGCATATTCTTGGAAGTTATAATGGAGAAAATTTGGCCTCCATTCACTTCGAAAAATAGTCCATAACAACGATAATGCGCTTGCGGTCTCCTAGAGCGCTTGGTAGAGGTCCGACCAGGTCAATGACCGATTTTTCAAAATGTAGAGCTTCGGGAGCTCAACTCGAGGGTAAAACTAGGATATAAATTGTATTAGAAAAATATTTTCTAGTATCACACTTTTTTATTAACTTTTTCACTTCGGCCAATATCATCAACTAATAAAATCATACTAATATGACTCTTTGTGCCAATGTCTTAAAACCACAATGGGTCAACCCTTATTATATAATTTCCCTCTAAAAATAAGAGTTTCTTCACCTCGAAATTTAACCTTCAAGTTGCAACATTATCCTCGTGGAAACTACCACTCTCTAATAAGTTTAGGATTTATATCCTCTAGACCCCAACTTCGTTAGCATCTACCTCAAAAGTTTCCTCAAATAGTGGCTCGTGATCTTTGTCAAATGACCAGTGTTCCTACTGAGTGACCCATAGTTCAGTCTGTCAAAAAGCTATTGAAGCCAAAGAATCCGCTAGAGAGTTTTTATCCCTCGACACTTGCTTGTAATGGATATTTTCGAAGCGTTGTGTTTAAGATTTTAATGTGTTAAGGTACTTAATTAAGTATTGCTTACATGCCTCTACTTGTATGAGGGTATAATTTATTAAAATATGAAATTCACTTACCAGGTGTACCGTTTTTGCCCCATACTCAAGGGGTAACTGATGCCCTCCAATTGCGGCTTTGTACTCTGTTTCAATATTTTATTTTGAAAACCAAACCAAATGGTTTTATTTATCACTTCTCTAGAATAAGCTACTAATTGGACTCTAGATCGGCAGTCCGAGACATTCAACCCTCTATCAATTTGGACCAACCACTACGACCCCAAAATTGAAAACGTTGGTATGGGTATTTTGACGTGAAAATAAGTCAGGAAGTTAGTCAGCTCATGAGCTTTAATAGTAGTCCTTGACTCATATGTAATTTGAAACTCCCCCAACTCTAACGACCATTAGGTTGGCCTTCCTCAAATATCAAGTTTGTGCAATATGTTATAAAGTGGGAGGAAGGTTCAGACCATGATGAAGTCTCCTTGGAAGTCAGGTCTCATATTTTTTGGTCTGGCAATCAAAGTCAGAGCTAACTTGTCCAACTAGAGGTATCGTGTTTTTGTTGGTAATAAACTTTTACTTACATAATAAAGTAGCTTTGGGTAAATTCTTTAATCTCTTATAAGAACCGCGCTTACATGATGCTCATATTAATTTAAATATACATATTAATTTCTCTCCTAAGGTAGGTTTTAAATAAAGGCTATATAAGGATAAGGTGTTCCTTTATCCTACTAAATGCTTGGTCGCATTAGTCAATCCATTGGAAGTTATTACTCTTCCATAAAACCTAAAAAAAACACACTTCTCCAAAGATCGAAAGATGAACATGTTGAGCGTTGTCGGTTTTCCAGTCAAAATCTGAATCTCCTTAAGGGTCTAAAGTGGTTGGATGGATGTTAAAGCCTCTAATTTTGGATTATCCTCAATATCTTTATCGCTAATCATGTAGCCAAAAAACTTCCTAGATCGAACTGTGAACGTACAATTTTATGGATTAAGTTTCAAGTTGACTTCCTTAGGTTATGAAAGGTTCCTACAAAATCTAAGATATGACTTTAGTCTTCCTCATGTTTCATTAACATTTCATCAATGTAAACCTCGACGTTCCTCCAACATGGGAAGCAAAAAACTTGTGGACCATCCTTTGACAATTTGCCTTGTAAAAAAACTTATAACAATTCATGCTTCACTATGTAGCAAAGGTTGTGCTTTCTTGGTCTGAATGATGCATTTGGATTTGGTTATAACCAGAATACACATCTATGAATGACAGAAGTTTATTTCCTGCAGTCGAATCTAACAACTAGTCCACATTCGGAACCAGGAAAGGATCCTTGAGAGAAGCCCTATTTAGATCTGTGAAATTGAAGTTCATCTTCCAACTCTCATTATTATTCTTCACTAAAACTAGGTTAACCGTCTATGTAACGTATTGAGATTTTATGATATGGCCTCCACTTGACAACCTATCAACTTCTGCAACAATGGCTACAGTTTTCTCAATAGAGAAAAATTGACTCATTTGTGACACTGGACCTTTGTTCGAGTTGACTTATAGTTTGTGACAAATTACGTCATCTTGACCCCAGTAAGACCTTTGTTAGAACATGCAAAAACATCCAAGTTCTTTTACAGAAACCTTATCAACTCTCCTTTTAGAGACCATGATAGCGCAGTAAGAATCCTAGAATTTGTCATTCTTAGAAATTATATGCCTAGACATATTTTCCTGGTATAAAAAAAAGTTAGGGGTCTCTTTGGGATCATGAACAACTCTATCCATCTCATTGTACTTCATTTTTTTTCCTTTTGTATCTTTTTTTATTCTTTTATTTTTATCACTTATTTAATTGGTGCTAAGGAAACTGCATAGCACTTCCTATCCACTTTCTGGTTACTTCGAACAACACCAACCCGATATCTTATCACATACTTGAGGTATTGATGGATAGTCGAAGAAATAAAATGCATATGGTTGAGCCATGATTTCCAAATATCGTATTATATGAAGTAGGGTGATCCACCACCGTTAAAATCACACAAATTGTTTTCCTGAACTCAACATTTCCAAGTATCATATATGTTTCAAACTCCCCGGTGATGATGGCACTTTTTCCTGGTGAATCTTACCACCCTTTTGTGTGATTGGCGTATAATATAGAAACTTATTATTATATCATAGGTCTCCATTGATAATATATTTTTAAAAATCTTAATGTACATTATGACTCTTTGGATCTCCTCTCTTCCCATAGTTTTGGTTATCTTGATAACATCCTCGTGAGGGCCAATGAAACATTGGATGTCGTCATCTTCAAAAATAATCAGGGGATAAGGACGCGAGAGAGATAGTTTAGTATTCTTCCTTGGAACTGGGGCTATATGCTTTAGGAATCTCTCTTTCTAGATGAGTTAATGATCTTTGAAATTAAATTTCCACCAAAAATTATAAGAATGCAAACAAAAAAGCTTAAATAATCCTCTCATAGACGGTAAGCATGACATGGCGGTTCAGGTCAAGGTCTAGATACTCACTTGAAAGATTAAACATTACCACACATTGTTCAATGATTATCATATTAGTAATATCTTGTTTAGAAATAGTCATCTGATTCCTCGACTTACTAGCTCCAATATACCTTAAATTGTTCCCCGCGTTTCTTTTGGCCCAGTGGTTGTTGTTCTTTAAGAACTGTAACAACTTTTCTTATTATCAATTAACCTTTAAATCTCTTCCTTCAAAGATATATAGTTTATTGACCAGTGCCCCATATATTTATCTAACTTGTAAAACATATTGCTCATATTCTTTCGGGTCTTAGTTATAAGTAGAGGCGGTATGTACTACACGAGGTCCTTAGTCGTGTTCAAGATCGTCGTCATGCTTTCAGTCATTTTGGAAAAGTTGTCATACCTTACTCACTTATTTCTTTGGTTCTCCTGAGCTATAATTGATTTTGCACTATGGCCTAGAACTGTTTACTCCTACCTATGAACGTATTGGTTTTGAGTTTGAGGTAGACGTGATTGAGCTTTAAGAGTAGGAGGTAAAAGAAAAAAATAGGTAATCTAATGTTGTTTTTGTTGTTGTGGTGCTCGTGTTTAATCATTTGTAACTAACCGAAGATGTATTATCGCTTTGATTCTAATATGTGACTTTATTTGCGCCAATAAGGCCCCAAATCTTACAGCTCTTTTCTCCATAATGTCTTCAACCAATGTGTATGGGAGAAGTCCATGTCTAAACAAAGAACATGATACATTCATGTTTTAGTATAAAAGGTTATTCTTTGTATGAACATAACGTCGAGTATAGTCCTGCAGAATTTTCACATTCTTCTTCTTGCCACCTCAGCCAGTTTTTCCTTCTCGGCATGTAGTGTCTGCGACTTTGGGCATCATCGATTATCTCCACTCCTCTAGTTGAAATTGCAAAAGAGTCAAGTTGAGTGGATTTCTTGATCCATTATCTACTCTTCTAGTTGAGACTGGGAAAGAGTCAACTCGAAATGATATCCTGACCCCTCTCGTAAGACATTTCCCCCTGGGTGAGTGATGTGTCTGATGCTCCTTAAAATGTTATATTATCTTAGTAGGCAAATAGGATAATGGAGGATGAGATTTTAGTTCAGAGGTCTGGTTTTGAAAGATGGATTTTAGATACCAGTTCAATATCATCCCCACTGTGGTCACCACTAATGAGTCCGGCTGCGACTCTTTAGAATATTTGAGAAAAACATATAGAAAGAAAAACAATATTAAATTTATTAGAATATAATAATTATTATTCATCCATCAAAATTGTTTGACAAGTTATATTTATAATGACCAATGTGAGTCTTTCAACTCTATTTTTCCATATATATATACATATTGAGAAAAGTACCACTAAATACCTTCTCAACTATGTAATTACCCAGTGGTACCCACTTTTTGGATAGTGTCACTTGGTACTTCGTATTGAAATTTGGACAAAAATACCCCCGACCAAATATACGCGCTGGTAAAAAAAACGCGCTGGTACAATTCTCATGATAGGATGCGAATTGCTTGCAACTTTCAGGATTTCTGAACGATTCTCATGATAAGATGCCAATTGCTTGCAACTCTCAGGATTTTTGAACGATTCTTATGATAAGATGTGAATTGCTTGCAACTCTCAGGATTCTCTGAACGATTCTCATGATAAGATGCGAATTGTTTGCAACTCTGGGTATCTGAACGATTCTCATGATAGGATGCGAATTGTTTGCAAGTCTCAGGATTTCCAGAACAATTCTCATGATAAGATGCGAATTGTTTGTAACTCTCAGGATTTTCTGAACAATTCTCATGATAGGATGCGAATTGTTTGCAACTCTAGGTTTCCTGAACAATTCTCATGATATGATGTGAAATGTTTGCAACTCTGGGGTTCCTGAACAATTCTCATGATATGATGCGAATTGTTACTGGTGAAATTTTATTTTTTAAAAAAATCAAAAATATCATCAATGGATCTAGTTTCGTTTATTTAAAAAAAATAAAAGTGATGGTACTTTCATTTATTTTTTTCGAGCTCCGGTTCGAAAGATACGGGTCTTTTAAAAATAAAATAAAAAGAAAAAGTAGGAAAGAGAAATTTTGGTTACGTGGTTGTTCATGAATGGTGAGGGTAGTTAGAGTATTAACATAATATTAGGTATCAGGTAGTAATTAGATAGTTGAGATGGGTATTAAGAGATGATTGATCAAACCTTGGGTACTAGATGACAATAAAATAGTTGAGTAGGTACCTTAAGTGTAATTTCCCTAGTTTTTATTGGACTTGTTAATAATAGTTAATTAATACCGCCAAATATAACACAAAACCAAACTTAAAATCCAACAAATGATTTTATTATGAATACAAAAGTTATAATCTCTAAATATGACGAGTGAAGTAATGTATATTGTTATACTTATAAAAATTATCCAAATATAATTTAATTTCAATATTAGTATTATGTTCCAAATTTCTTTTAAAGTTCGACAAAAGAATATATATTATATTATATTATATTATATGTTTAAGCTCTACCTAATTAAAATACATTTTATCCCTTTTTAAGACTGTTTTATATTTTTTTATGTAAAAGAATTACGGTGATTACAAAAAAAAGTATCAAAAATCAAAATGGTAAATCAATATTTTCTTCCTTTTAAGATATTTGAAAACATAAACTCTATAAAGTGGTATGATAAGTTAAAGTATTTCTTGCACCATTTTTTAAATATTTTACATACATGATCTAAACATGGTTATGAAAATTAAACAAACCAAAAGTGATATCCTTGTAAAAAAAACGACCAGCTGCATATCTTGACCATGTATTTTAAACTCATTAAAACCTCTACATAAGTAAGACGTATGTGTTGATAATATGTACGACATTTGAGTTCATATACAAGATGGCGAAGAATATACAAATAATTTATTTATCTTTCAGTACCTGATTTCAAGTTTGCAAATAAGAAACATGTTCTTCTTTAAATTTATGAAGCTCAAATGATCGTAAAAAACTTGCATTCATAAAATATGCAATTTCATTAAAACTTTTACAAAATAATTATACGTTCTTTTGAAAGATCCTAGGTATAAAAATTATAAATTCTGATTAAATAAGGTGATTATAATTAACCCACAAATGAGTTTAGATAATAGAATTATAGGATAAAATTAGCTAATCATTGAGGTAGTTATCTTAGACAATGAGTTTAAAATGATAGAAGTCGTTGCGGTAAAGAGTAGGGTGTATCTGAACTATATGAGAAAGCATCCCACAAACCTTAAATTACATCCCAGCAATGGTATTGCTCGTCGTTGAAACTTATAAAATTTAGGTAACCATCGATACAACAAGATGACTAATTGTAGTGCATGTACCGGGCTATGAACTCTCCTTGGTGGCACAGATATCCGCGACCAAGGGGAGTTTGGGTTTGGCTAGAAGGACAAAACCATTTTTTTTTTCATGCTTCTTAACGTGACCATGTTTGTTTGGCCGCACCATATCACACAAAAAAATCATTTTAGGACTTGATTTCTTGGCCAAGTCTCTTATGGTCGTGTGGTGTCACGCGATTATATTTATTGGTCTTTTATTTGGTTGCTTTACTTTATATTAATTTGTATCATGTCGGTAACTATTCTACTCTGTTATTTAATATCGAGTTTATGGTCATGTTTTGGCGTGCGATCATATTCAATCAGAAAATTGGACATGAGGCCAAATTGGACTATGCTTACCCAATGGCCACGGTGTGGTCATTCTTAATTAAATGAAACATACAATAGTCGAGTTTTATATCCTTATCTAGACTTATTCGCGTCTCACTTAGATGAAATTTGATGTCATATCAAATGAAAATGAAAAATGAATAAATTGAATACATAAATTTACCACTAGAAACTTTGATCCCCATTAAAGATCATTTCCACCAAAATTTTGAATATAAAATTTTCAAATAAATATGTATATGGTTTCTAAATATATTTTTCCATTCTATTATTTCATAAGATCTTTTAGGAAATATCCACCATGATATAATAAACCTTAAAAAATTTAAAAAATAACAAGCAATCAATTTTTTTATAATAACTATTTAGCAATGAGCTTAAATTTATATAGCTTTTGAGAAATTCAGATTGTGTCATGTATCTACGATGAGTTGTGGTGAATGATCATGACCATATGGTTAGGGCCAAGCTAACTTGGTCACGGATATGCGATGAGTTGTGGTGAATGATCATGACAATATGGTTAGGACCAAGCTAACTTGGTCATGGATACGTACGCGACTAAGTACAATAGCCTTGCCAATTGGCTAGGTCACATATGGTCATTCCCTAGCGCATGACCACGACCGACGTAGCCACTGGCTAGAATACTCTATTTCTTGTACCTTAACACAGTGCGACAAAGCCACAAAGTCTCATGCTAAATTATGTCGGCCACCTAGAAAAGGTTTGGCTCTTGGGCTAATATACTAAATCCACTAAGGGTGTGCATTCCCAACTCTTATGATCATGAGTTATTAACACATAGTATTTGTTCAAGCCATCATTGCGTCTCCCCTTTTCCAAAGTTACAAAATATACAAAAACTGTGTCTGAAAAGTATGAAACCTATGTTTGACAAGTACGAAAATCGTGTCAGACACCATACGGATAGGGAACCCAAAAACGTACGATACTGCAACCATAAAAATGCACCTTCTCTGATAAAAGACCCACAAAGCCAAAAAAGGTTGCACCAATGTAAAGGCATCTACCTAGTATCAAGACTACTATATGATGTGTTAGAGAGTCATTTTGTAGAGGTGGTGAAAGTTAGAGAGAAAAATAATAATGAAAACAAGGAGTTGTTGTAATTATAATCTTTTTTATAAAATAAATACAAATAATATTCAGAAAGTTTATCAAGTTCATATCTTGTTTGTCTCTTCGATCTTGTTCACATTTTATATTTCAAGTCGAACCTGTTAGGTGAGTTTCTACCTCACCCTTTTGGTTATGTTGTTGGGAACAAATTCAACCAGCAGCTTAACCTAGAAAATTGAATCCTTTTCGCCTCACTTCAGCATCATAAAATTGAGCTCCAGAAGAATGTCGATAATCAGGAAAAGGGTGTAACCACTACAACTTACCTCGCTTAGAGAGGCGGGCATAGAAGACGAGTCAAACCATCTGGGAAAGGTGGGAAGCTCTGATTAATAAGGACCAACCATAGCTATTTTTTATTCCCACAGACGGTGTGACCTTCATCTTGTCAGACAACAACGAGGAGGATGATGAGCTGGTAATCCTTACCAACGAGAGGATTGATGACCAAGTTCACGAAATAAGGGAGTTAGTACAGGTCGTCAAGAGCATCGATGCGGCTCAAGAAGCCGCGATTCATCCATGTCCCCCACCAGAATAGTCAATGAAATCTCATGTCCTGTGCAGACCCAAAACAATTTGGCTCGGGAAGAGCAGCAAAGCCACCACGCGATAGTCCACCACAAAGCACTCGGCCGAGATCCTTTTACTAATCTGAGGTAGACCTTAGGAGAAGAAACCTTGGATGACGGGATCCCCACCAACGAACGGACAAGCACCCTCGATGATTCTCGCCACTTGGAAAAGGGATAGTAATCTCGGAGAATGACACCCTTATTTAAGAGAGAACGATGGTTACACATATACCTGCCTTTGTTAGTATATATGGGGTAAAAATGTCACCCCTCTCACCGAGGATCCTCATTGAGAAGATGTCTGCCTGCTTAGGTATAATGAAGTTGTAATACTTCACCGGCACTAGCGCTCTCGAGTATCAGATGTTATACTTTAGACAGGTTATGGAATACCTCCAATGCAAGGATGCGGTAATGTATCGTTTATTCCCCTTCAACACTCAAGAAAACACCTTAGTGTGGTTCAACCAAATGCCTAAGGCTCGCACACTTTCCCTCAGCTAGGCTAAGTATTTATGGCTCGATTATCATTTAACGAATAAATGAAGAGAGTGCCCGCTACCCATACACCGTAAAGAAAAAGTATGGAGAGACTTTGATGAAGTTCATATCAAGGTATGTCAACCTTAGCGCCAATGTGATTAGAAGTTGTGATCAATTAAAGGCATCTCTGATTTGTCAAGCATTACTTCAGAAGTCTTTATTCTAACTCATTTTAAGAAGGTGGAGCGGCAGAAGGAGGCCGACACCCATAATAGTCTTGAAGAATGATGCCCCTTGAAAGGCAAAGACGATGGAATTTTTTAAAGAGGACCTGATAGTCAGACCATTGTGGCAGTGTTTCTACGAAGATGAGTAAGGAAAGCATTCATTACTAACCATTTCCAGCACCTACCTTTACGAACAGACCATAAAAATTGACATTCTAGGGCATTCGGGAGGTATGTTCTTGCACCCATCAATCCAAAACTGCAACAAAAAAAGTTACGAGGACGTATGAGGACCAATGAGGCACAAGGAACTATAAAAACAAAACAAATTTAGTGTAGGATTGAATATTTTACCTTATAACAAGAGATTGATTAAGCTAGTTTGATAAAGAAGGGAAACAATGCATACATTATAACTAAGGAGGGCCATGCATGCCTCCCAGAATGAAGAAAAACAAAAGGAAACTATGCATACATTACAACCAGATAGCGCCACATACGATCCTAAAATTCTGACATCATACAACAACAATAAGAAACAAGCTTACACAAAAGAAAGACCACTTACAAAAAACATCTCATGGTTAAGCTTGGGGACTGGGTACATGTCAATGATGTATAACTACCATACGTCATAAAGGAAACATCAAGAAAGAATCAATGTAAATTCTTTCAAAATAATAGAAACAACGTAATGATAGGGGAATAAGCCCAAAAGAGGTTACTAAAGATCTCTTAGATTAATTAAGGTCATTAAATATCTCTAAAAAATTTCCTAGATGGATAATGAAGAAGGTCCCAACTTTACCTCACTAAACATCAGTTTAGCCTCACTTGGCTTCGATGCTATATTAGATCAGCACGACCTCACTTAACATCAAATTATCCTCATTTGGTTTCAGCGTGTTATCAAATCAGCTCGTCATCACTCAACATCAGCTTAGCCTCATTCAACTTCAATACGACATCAGATCAGCCCGCCCTCTCTCAGTCTGAGCTCCGCCTCACTCAGAACCCCCTCATTTAACAAATTTGGATAAAGGTTTTTGAAAGTAGACGGGGGTAACTCAGGAGCCATTAGCTTAACAAATGAAAAAAAATATGAATGTCTAATTTAACTAATGCAATAGGCTTCATTTTACCAATCTGAGTATTCAAATCTGCATTAGCTCAACTTCTAGTTAACATCAGGTTAGCCTCGCTCGGCCTTAACTCGATATCAGCTTGGCCTCAAGCTCGAAATCATCTTAGTCTCATCTGACCTCAGTTCGGCGTCGACTTGGTCTCACTAAGGAAGCACTCTATCAGTAAAAAGTGAAAAATAATAATTTTTAAATTTCAGAAAGCTTACTCCAAAACCTCTCACCTAGAAAATTCGAGACATATAACGACCTTAACTTTGATATCAAGGGCCACAAGAACAAAATAATTTGAGATATCAAGACGGGAGCACTCAAATTACTTGCTAGTAAGAAAATAAGTAAGGGGAGTTGCTTATACAACATGAAATATCATCTAAGTGGGATGCGAATAAATCTAAGGATCTAAACTAGAGCCTTGGAAATGCCCAAGCACATCCCAACCTAGCCTCATATCTAAGTTTCTGATTGAACTTGGTTATGCGTCAAAGCATGACCAGAAGATCGAGATCAAGAAATAGAGTGGAGGGGGGAAATAACTCCCTTCTCTCACTCTCTAAATCTATATCGATAGCCAAATTCTCCTTCGGGAGACCTTCCTCTAATGAATTTTAAGAATACCTAAAATCCTTTAAATTTTTAAGCTCTTTCAATGTAACTTTATGGGACTATCAATATTTTTTTGTTGAATTTGACAAAATTGAAGATATGAAAATCTTTTGAAAGAACTGTTAGAACCATAAGTAAATTCTGATTCCAAATTTTAAAATGGATGCCAGATTTCCACCCCATAAGGGAGTCTCCTCTAACTCTCATCTGGATAACTTTGCCAAAAATCGGAGAACTCATTTATAACTCGGACTCTGTCAACCGAATTTCCAAATCTATTGTTATACCTTTGGCAGTATGGGTGCCTCAAACTAATAGAGCAATCTTTGATCACTGTAAAGCTTAGCTCATAGCTGATGTTTCTCAAACTCTTCCCCAAAAGCTATGGATAAGTTTTGGAGAAAGAGATGGTTACTGGCAGATAACACCTATGGTAATAAAACTACCCACTGTAAAATTTGTACACATATAGGCCATAATGATCTACATTGTAAAAGGATACAATAGGATCCACTCTAAGTTACCCTAAAAACCATAAGTCTTTAGAACAATTATCTAAATCAAACCAACAATATGAACAATTTAAAGATATATGGGTTAAAAATGTAAACTCAATTATAACACATTCAAACATTAAAGAGTCAGACAATATTGAAGACCAATCTCTCAAACAAATTGATGAAAATGAATTTTTTTATCAATCTGTCGTCTAAAAACTGATTCAATCTTAAAACCTAAGGAATCACAGCAGACCAAATCAAGTAACATTAAAGAAATCTCTCCTCAAAATAATCAAATCCATACTATAAATGACAAAGTTTTAATTCATAATCAAGATATTGAACCTAATGATGTTTCTTAGAAAGATGTTATTGGAGCAATTAAATCCATCAATATTGGAAACACATTCAGTATATTTAATCAAGAAGAAAAATCTGAAAATGAATCTGAAAATCCCAAGAACAGACCAACAATCAGTCTTAATGTATCACCCATAGAACCGGAAGCTTCTGTTCCAAAAGATCAATCTAAAAATTTCATCAAAAAACCTAAAACCAAAATTAAAGGCCTTGAGAGTAATTTAATTAATAAGACTTTGAATTTCAAAGGATCAAACAGATCCTCAACTTCTAAACATAAAATGACCATAAACATCCTTAGCTGGAATACAAGAGGTGTAGGAAACCAAGGAACAATTAGAAGAATAAAATCATTAATCAAACTTGAAAATATAGATTTCATTGCGCTCCAAGAGCCAATGATATCTAATATTTAACTTAATAAAATTACAAAAAAAACTTGGTTTTGACACTAACTTTGCAAAGCTGAATAAAAAAATATGGTTATTATGGAAAAAAAATATACAAATTCAAATTCTTATAAATAATGACCAGTTTGTACATACATCGGTGACGTATCCTTCTTCCAACAAAGAAGTTATGGTCACCATTGTATATGCTAAACGTATCAGATCCCAAAGAATTCCTCTTTGGGATCAGTTGAGACAAAATATTTCAAAATATATACTCTTGGCTAATAATTGGAGACTTCATACAATCTCAAAATCCTCTGAGCAACTGGCTTGTTCCACCCTCTGCATTAGAGGGATGGATGACTTTAATAACATTATCATGGCCTGTAACTTAGAGGATCCAGGATTCACTAGATCAAATTTTACTTTGTCAAACAATAGTAAATGAAAAATATTAGATAGGGAATTACACAATTCCCTTTGGAGAGATACTTTTGATATCACTATGGTGAAAAATCTGGCCATCACTAGCTTATATCATTCACCCTTAGTGATGTCAGTTACAAAAAATTCAAACAATCTTAAGGCTCTATTTAAATTCCAAAATATGTGGCTTTCATACAATAAATTCTTAACCTAAGTGGAATCAAATTGGATAGAAATTATATAAGGTAATCCCATAAATATCTTTTGGTCTAAGCTAAGAAGACTCAAAATCTTCCTAAAAACTGGAATAGAGAAGTCTTTGGCAATATTTTTGACAATATTGCCAAAGCAGAAGAGGATTTAATTAGCTTGAAAATTACTTGAAGAAACACCTAATTCTGAAAACAAATCATTACTCTCTAAAACCAGAGGTAACTAGTTACAGTTTCTTGCCATAGAAGAAACCTACTAACATAAAAAAAGTGCTTCACTCTGGCTTAAAGACGGTGACAAAACACTCAATATTTTCACAATTATGTCAAAAAGAGAAGGAAAAAACAGAATTAATGGAATTACAATAAATGAAAGTTTGACTGAAAATCAAGAGTTAATCAATCGATCTGCTACCAATCATTTTATGGCCATTCTCAATGACCATCAGATTAATTCAATTGACCAATCAAACTTATCTTTAATTAATGATCTTATACCTCGATCATAACATATCAAGACAACCAAATGTTTACAATGAATCCATCAATAGAGGAAATACATCAGACAATTAAGAGCCTTAATTCTAATAGTGTCTTTGGAGTTTATGGTTTCAACTCCAGATTCTATCAATCATGCTGGAATATAATAAACTATGACCTGTTTGAAGCAATCACTGCCTACTTCAATAACAACTCATGCCCTCAAGACATATATGCAACAACAATATGCTTAATTTCTAAATAACCTTCACCAAAAACATAATTTAGGCCTATCAGCCTTTGCATAGTATTCAATAGAATACTGTCAAAGCTGATAAGCATCAGAATATCAAAATTCCTCCATAAAATAATATCAGACAAACAAAGAGCATATGTGGAGCAAAAAATATACAAGAAAATATCTTAATAACACATGAGCTCACTCATGATTTAAACAAAAAGTCTTGGGGAGGAAATATCATTATAAATCTAGACATGTCAAAACCTTTTAATAAACTAGATTTCAAATTTATATACAATATCTTGTCAGCTTTTGTCTTTAAGACTACATTCATTAACTTAATTAAGAAGTGAATAGAAAATATTCATTACTTAATCCAAGTGAACGATCAATCACTAGGATATTTCTCTTCCAACAATGGTATCAGACAAGGAGACCCACTGTCTCCAAGTCTATTTATCATTACTGACGAATTCCGACTAAAAGCAATAAAAACAGCTACTTTTGGATAAGTGATAATATTTACAAATGGATCACTTAATATTGTCAATAAGATAAGTGATTTTATTGATATTTACCAAAATATGTATGGTTAACAAGTAAATAAAGAGAAAAAAACTTTCATAGCATCCAATCAAATAACCAGAAACATGATAACTTCTCTGGGAAACAACTTAAGATTCAAACACAAGCAATTACCATTCAGATATTTAGGCATCCAAATAAATTTCTAACACAATGCAAATCACTTTGATGATCTGATTGATAAAATCAGACGTAAAATGTCATATTGGAGTCACAAAATACTACTTTTGGTGGAAGATTTATTGTAATCAAATCAGTTATCCTAGATATTCCAAATTACTATATGTGAAGTAATCTAATTCCAAACAATGTAATAACAAAAATCAATGTACTTTTGAACAAATTCTTGAGGGCATACAAAGGAAATACCAAAACAATCATTTGGTTAGAATGGTCAAAAATGTGTAAACCATTTGATGAAAATAGTTTAAACATTAGGAATCTTAAAGACACACAAATAGCTCTTAGTTGTAAATTGTGGCTAATCTTCAGAGATAATCAATCTCTTTGGGCTAAGCTAATAAAATCAATATATTTCCCTAATACTCATCCTTTGGAAACACACAAAAATCAAATGGATTCTAAAGTTTGGAAAATGATGTTAAAATGTAGAGAATTAGCTAAGAAATTCTTACATTGGTCCCTAGGTCAGGGAAATATAGATTTCTGGTTAGACAAATAGAGTTACAAACACCCCTTAATCACACTCTCCCCCAAAGAAAACAATTTATGGTATAGACAAACAAAAGTACATGAATTCTGGCACAATAATGCATAGGACATGGAAAAGCTAAAAAAATACGTTCTCCAATCTGATATAAATATAATTCAGAATGTCATACTTAACATTAATCAGAATGCTAAAAAAATTGGAACCTATCTTCTGATGAAAAATACTCCTTAAAACAAACTTGGAATGAAATAAGGGAAAAGGATAAAAAAATCTAGCATCTTAATGAAAATTTGGAATCACATTACTCCAAAGAAGTGTTCATTCACTCTTTGGAGGGTTCTTAACACTTTGATTTCAGTTGATTCAATCCTTCAACGTAAAAGTTTTCATTTATCTTCAAAAGGTCAAGGTTGCTTGTATCATGTTATAACTCTTGGACAATTTGGAAATATTTTTCCCGTCTATTAGGGATTACATAGGAAATCACATGACAATTAGACACATTATTAATATTTGGTTACAATCTCCCCCGAGCTATGTTCATATTAGAATAATTTTGCCACCAATAATTATTTGGTCAATATGGATGACAAGAAACAGATCTAAGTATAATAATATTAATCTCTTCAGCCATACGTATTATAGATAATGTCACATATATCTTAACAAATCTAGATACATCAAGCATTATTAAACCAAAGCACTCGGAAGGTGATAGTCATTCTGCTAGAGGATTGCAATGCTTTAACAATTTACAAAATCAGAAACACTGCTTATATGTTAAATGACATCCTCCACCTTTAGATAAGCTTAAACTAAATTTTGATGGCTCCTCTATATCAAATGGAGAATCTAGCACTGGTTTTATATTACATAATTCTAATGGTGAACTAATTTATGCCAAAAGTAATCTAATAGGCAAAATATCTTCTCTTGTGGCTGAGACTAGAGAAATATTAGATGGTTTATTATACTATAAACAAATGGATTATAAAGATGTTGAAATAGAGATTGACTCTATGATATGCTTGACTATAGAAAAACTACTTGGTACTTGAACTCAATCATATCTGTTTATAGAAACTTGATAAACCCCAAAATGTTAATCAGGTATGTCTATCGCGAACTGAATTACGATGCGGACGGGATGGCTAAACATATTTTATGACATTAAAGAAGAAAACATGAATTTAGAAATAGAAAAGAAAGACATATAAAAAACAATAAAGATCCAAGGAAATCCAGACAATTAAATAGCTTACAACACTTGTAGTTACATCTTTGTATAAACTACAAACAAGGAAAAGTTGCATATGGTAACATCCACATTCATTAATAAAAAAAATTAATTCTGGATAAAGAAAAAACAGAAAACAGAAATTCAAGACAATATATAATATATATTGGTCGTTTTGATATCTTCAATATACAATTTATATGGGAGTTGGTACACAAATTTAGTATTTTCACAAATATTATAGTGGTCTAGTTTATTAGAATTATAAAATAGATAAAATAGTTTTTTTTCGTAGGGAACCCGCAGCCGCTATTCAGGGTGCAATGAGTGCGCACATGATAAACCCTCAGTCTGACGCGATAGCCTGCAAACCAACGCCAGAAGGTAAACCACACAAGGTGATAGGCTCAGCCGAGAAAGCGTATGTAGAGGGACTCGAACTCATGACATTTTACTCATAAAAATGCCATACTCAACCAACTCGGCTACCCCCTTGGGGCATCGATAAAATAGTTTATCTACGAAACTAAATGTACAGAGTATTACAGTCTCTATACGTTAACCAAATCACTATTGCACTATAATATACTATTTATTAGACTTAGTATCTACCTTTCAAACACTTGAAGGAAATATATTTATAGCTATCTTTTTAACGTATAAAGTGGTCTTAGGAATAATGAATGAAACTAGAAACATCAAGCAATTAGCTGCACAAGGAGGGAAAACAACTATCATAACTTAACTACCTGCATTTTTATCATCCCCTCCTTTGATTCCTTTTGACACAATATTTGACATGTAGCTTGAAATAAAGGTGTGCTCTGTGCAGATGATTGATTATACACATTTTTAGAGCTTCGCGACAGATGAAAGATACAAAAGTAAAATTAAGTTTCACAAGTTCAGTTTATGTACTTCAACCTCCTCCGCACCCCCCACAACCTCCAGCACCACCAGGGTTATCATTTGCTATGTCAGCCACAGCAGCAGCGCTAACTATAGCAGCACCAGATCCTGCCAAGACAACCATGACACCATCTTTTGTTCGACTGCTTTTGTAAGTCTCACCCTTTTCAATATCACGATGAGTGGTTGTGTTGGTGGGTTTACAGGTTGTAGTTGTTACAGTACGTGGAGTTTTCTTCTCCTGACCTACTTTGCACAGAAAACATAGTATAAGGGCTGTTGTAATCACAGAGCTACATACTATAAGGGCAATTGCATAAGCTTTCATTTCTTCTTGAAGTTGCTTATTATATGCTGAGATTTATCATTTATGTTTGTGGTCAAGGTCTTATATATGCCTACATTCTGTGGGCTAGAAAATATAATTTATGCCGGACATTATATAGCAATGATGCTTCAGTATTATAATTCAAGGCAATATAAATAACAATTATTTAAGCGACTAACCACCTTTGAAAACTTCAAGGCCATATTTCTATCTCTGATAAAATCAATGAGAATTATGTTTTCCTACTGTCCAGGTTTTGAAGATTATGACTATGTTATCTCTGAGGGTGAGGGAGAAGTTAATTCATATTTTGTCAATAAAGTTACATATGTTTACATGATGTATAGAAGATGTTACAGGGGTACTTGAGGAGATTATATTCCACAGGTTAGCTATCTGATGCAATGTATTAAAAAAATACTCTTATGAAAAATCTAAGGCCATCATGACCAAGGTGGATAAGCTATCAGAAGTGGATCTTATCCAAGAATATCAGTACACTATGTGGACATCTAACCTGGTCTTGGTAAAGAAGAATAATGTAAAGTGGAGGATGTGCGTAGACTTCACTAACTTGAACAAATCTTGTCTGAAAGATCATTTCCCAATTCATTGAATTGATCAGTTGGTAGACTCCACGTCGGGTAATAAATTGTTGTTATTTATGGAAGCCTATGCGGGTTTCAACCAGATCAAGTTGGACCCAAGAGATCAAGAAAGCACATCGTTCCTAAGCGGGAGAGGGTTGCGCTGTTACAAATTTATGTTGTTGAGTTTAAAAAACGTTGGGGTCACTTACCAATGGTTGGTGAACAAATATTTCGAGGGTCAGATCAAATATAGTGTTGAGGTATATCTCGATAACATATTGGTAAAAATACTAAGGACGAAGACCATTTTTCATACTTGGAAGAGATATTTAATAACTTGAATCTAATAAACTTAAATTAAATTCTAAAAAGTGTAAGTTCAGAGTTCGATCTGGGAAATTTTTGGGCTACACAATTAATGAAAGAAGGATAAAAGCTGGTCCGATGCACCTCCATTAAGGAGGTGCAAATATTGACTGAAAGTTGGTCGTCTTGAACAGATTCATATCTAAGTCTTCAAACAAATATTATCTATATTTTCAAGTACTCAGACAGGAAAAGTATTTTTATTATACTTCGGAGTGTATTAAGGCTTTCATCCAAATCAATGAGTATATTTCTTCTCCAGTAATCTTAACAAAGTCGATCCCATATGAAAATTTATTCATTTATATAGTGGTATCCGACTACGCGTTGAGTGCGGTATTAATTTCCGAGGTTGATAATTGTCTCCACCAGTTATTATGTGAGTAAAAGCCTTCTAGGCGCTGAAAAAAGATATTTGAAATTGGAAAACTTTCTATTGCATTAGTGACCGCGACCCAAAAAATGAGACCCTATTTCCAAGCACATTCAACAGTAGTTCGAACGTCTTTCCCCCTGAAAAAATATGTTGTAAATGCCTAAATTTCCGAGGAAGATGACTAAATTATTAGTTGAATTAGGTGATTTTGACATCGACTTTAAGCCTTGAACAACATTTAAGGGCCATGCTTTGGAGGATATCTGGTTGAGTTCCACTCCGAACGATCAGATTTGGAGATATATGAAGAAGAGTTCAAGGTTAAGTGGACTATCCGGACCGAAGGAGGGTCAAGTTCTTCGGGTTGTGGGGCAGGAATTCAGTTAATAGCTCCGACGGGAGTGGAAATGTATCAGTATGTATGCTTCAGGTTTCAAGCGTAGAATAATGAAGCAGAGTATGAGGTTGCTTTAGCAGTATTACGACTTGCACACATCTGTGATGCCGAAAAAGTGTTGTTGACCGGTAACTCGCAACTTCTAATTAGTCATGCATCGAGACAATATGAGTCCAAGAAAGACCATTTGGTAAAATACTTGAAAAACTGAAAACATTGGCAGCAACATTCGAAAGTGTTGAATCTGAGCATGTTGGTAGAGCTGAAAATGTAGTGGCTTTCTCCTTGGCAACTCTAGCATAATCTGATGGTTACCCATGGATACTTATACAAGAGAACCCATCCATAATGAAAATTTTGGAGCAAGTCGTTAATTCAGATGAAGCTTTTCAGATCCTAACGAGCAATAATAAGGATTGGAGGTATGGTATTAGAGAGTTCTTGGTTAATAACATTTTACCTGATGTCAGGATAATGGATAAGATGGTGCGATTTAAAGTGCTTGGGTTCACGGTCCTTAAAATAATACTTTATACAAAATATTTAAACAGATCGTTGTTGCGTTTCCTAAGAGACAACGAATCACAAAGATATTTTATGAACTTCGTGATGGGGAGGGGTCGGTGCATTGCGGGTTCAAGGCTTTGGCGAGAAGAGTTCCTTTAGCAGGTTATTATTGGCTAAGTATTATCACCAGTGCCAAATCATTAGTGAGAATATGTGACACTTCTCACGATTTGCTAACTTTATTCATGTGCTAGCGGTACACTGAAATCTGTTTCTGAGGTGCTATTATTCGATAGATGGGGTATAGATTTAGTTTAGCCTTTGTCGATGGCCTCGAGAGTAATGCAAACGATAGTAGTCGTAGTGGATCATATCTCCAAGTGGTCAAAGAAGAGCCGAAATGGGAGATAAGGGAAAAAGATGTAATAAAATTCATTTTGTCAAATATATGTTATCGTTTTGGTATCCCGAGGAGATCGATCATGGATAATTGCCCGCAATTCAAAAATAAGAATATGAAAGTCTCTGGTTCTTCCCAATGAATACAACAATACTTTTCGGCATATTTCACCCACAGGCTAACGGGTAGGTCAAAGTGACAAATATAAGTATTCTTGATGGCATTAAGAAGAATCTAGAAGGAAAAGTTGGGAACTGACCAAATTATTTACAAAAGATATTATGAGCATATCGAACCACTCCTCGTCCTACGAATCAAGAATCACCTTACGCACTGGTCTATGAGACGGATGTTATGTCCCCATCCGAGGCTATGAACCCCTTGTATCATACTGAAAATTATTCTGAAGAGGCCAATAATGAGGGTAAGCGAACCGAGCTTGATTTGGTTAAGGAAAAAAGGGGGCGAGCATATGTAAATTATTTACATTATCAGACTCTAATGAAAACGTAGGTATGCATAAAAAACGAGAGTTTAGAGTTGGAGTAAGGTTTTGGGAAGGTGTTTTTACACACTAAAAAAAGGCTTAAGAAGTTGGCCCCAAATTAGGAAGGCCCATATATTATACCTGAAAGGGTGAAGCCAGGAACATACGGTTAAGAGATAAATAGGAAAGACCACTTCGACATCCGAGGAACATCGAACATTTAAATTTGTACCTATAGTAAATATTAGCATGTTGTATATTTCTTCCTTTATTTTGTATGTATCGATCGGTAACACACTCTTTTCTATCCTAGTGGCACATGAAGGTTTTAAAGAGGTGCTTACTTAGCCAATTTTTCAAAATATTTCCTTTCTTATATGTCTTGCAGGTTTCAAAGCTTACATTTGCCTATTTTAATTTTAGACCTAATGACTCTTCTAACTTGGGTTGGTCAACATCTATTTATTGTGATTTTGAACCTGAAGAGTCTTCCAACTACGATTGGTCAGTATCTATTTATTGTGATTTCGGACCTAAGGGATCTTCTAACTTCAGTTGATCAACATTTATTTATTGTGATTTTAGACCTGAAAGGTCTTCCAACTTCGGTTGGTCAATAAGTCTGTTTTTATGTTTTCGACCCTAGGGGTCTTCCAACGTCGGTTAATAAACAAGATTTATCTTCACATTGAAAACCGATCACTTTCAATAAAAGATAAAACCATAATGTAAAATTAAAATACAAACTGAATTATTAAATAAAAAATCCCAACTTCAAAATGACCAGGGTAGCAGGAGCTTTCACAACAAGGATAGCAACAAATTAGTTTTTTTTGGGATAATTACTCTAAGGTTGCAGAATCATCGTTACTAGAAGTGTTTTAAAAGCGGTTAGTTCTTGAACAACTTCGTCCTTCTTCTCCTTAGCTATTTTTACAACAATTCGAGTGCCTCAAGGTGCATGTAGTATGGTTAAGCTATTTTCAAAAAGCTTTATTTTGCTCATCGAGTTTTTTGGAAGCACACTGATCCCAGTATTCAGCAGATTAAATTCGTTGGTCTTTATCCTCGACTTGTTGCTGAAGTTGAGAAATCCGAAGCTCCGCCTTTTGGAAATAAATTTTTTTAGTTTCTTTGCTTTCCTCTCGAGCATCAAAATTTGATCCACTAGATAATTTAAGAAACAAGCATGGAAGTCTGAACGTCTAAGCTGAAATGATCCAGTGGCTACAGAGTCAACTAATAAAGCTTGATCACCCGAACCTTCAACATGGGGTCTCAAGAGGATGGACAACTGATTATCTGGGATCAGAATATGTACCAATGGTATAAATTCATTCGAGCTCCATGGTAGAATAATAAGAAGACATTCAAGGGGACTCTTAACCTTGACATAAAAAATTATCTCTTCCACGTGCCTATCCACATCAAAATCCGGTTGTTTCTCGCTGAGGTTGTTGGAAGCCTGATTTTTTTCCTCCTCAACCTTATAATTGACCTAATGTGAGCTAACCTGATGATACTGATATTAGTTCCCGAGGGTCTAGGGAAATGTATTGCTCAATTAGAGCATGAATTATGGTTTGGCCATTAGTAGGAATTTCGGTTGGAGGATCTTCTGTGAGCGTTAGATTTTTCTTCTTGGTAATATTTTTCTCTTTAGGCACCTTTTTCTCTTTCAATGCTAATTGTTTCATCTTCTCCCCTCGGACTTTGGATTTTATATTAGCCTCACATTCGGAAACTTTCCCCATGGCAGCAGCATGAACACCTATAACAACCTTTTCCACATCATTTGTACCAGTCTTCGTTTTCTCCTAAACGGGACCATCCGCAAATTTTTTCTTCACCCAACGACTAGGTTCCCTCCTCTGATTAAGAAGTAAAATATGTGTATCATGGGAATTTAGCCTTGTCATGTAGTAGTAAAAATAGGAGGTGTCATCAATTGATCTTCATTAAGTTCGACTTCCGAGGAACGCCGTAAAAGATCGTGGACTAGGTTCAAAGTTGCAAAACAGCTACAAAATTCATTTGCCCATTTCTCCTGAGCCTAGGCATTCAGATTCGTGAAGGTCTTCTCCATATATTTTAGGTTTCTATTAATGACAAGCTAAAACCATAAGTTAAAAAAACATATGACACAAGATAACTACCTTTGCACGTCAATTTCCTTGAGATTCGCCTCGGGTCTTTGGAATGAGGTCTATTATTTTTCTAAGCTTCACTAATGAACATAAAAGGTTGTTCCAAGGTTTTATCCGCCTCTTGAAAATCATCAAAAAATTTGTAACCATTCTCGAGGGTGACGTAAAAAAGTTGTAAAACCTTGGATAACGTAGTAATAGCTACGAATTCTTTCATCAGCATCGCAAACTGAGAAATGCGTGAGGCGATGATACACGACATAAAAATGAACCACACGTTAGGGGTGGCTTGACTAGGGAATAATTCTACCAATTTGAAATACCTCACGACCGAGGGATCCAAAGGCAAGCAGAGTCCCCAGTTCAGGATGTCAGGGAATATTATCCTCTTCCCAAGGGTAGGAGACATATAGTGACAAAGGTAGGAATCCTCTAGTATACCTTCAGTTCTGAAGCCTCATCCTTAGCGTAATAGCGGTATTACCCGATGTATAACCCCATGAGGTGTTCTTTATCTAACCCACAAAGACTGCTCCTTTAAATTTTTTATATCTCAGAGGGTAACGCCTCGTCGGCTTTGTTTGTCGGCCCTTCTCTTTCGATATCAGGTTCTTTACCCTCCACGTGGGTGATAACATGTGTTGCAGAATTTTCGGCCCCAATATTGTCAGATATATTTGTAGTGGGTTGTTGAGTTTCAGGAACCGCACCATTTCTTCCCTTCAAACCTTCGAAATCCACCAATCCCTTGGGGCGGTAGTAGTAGTGGCACCTATGTTAGGATCGGTTTGGGTTGTTGAGCTTTAGGGATTTCATGATTTCCTCATTTGGAGCCTTAAGGTTCCCACAACCCTTTGGGAGTCGCAACAATATTGACGCATGTCCTGACTGCAATAAGAGCGAATTTTATTTTTACATATCGTGAATCATCTTTGCGCGAAGATTTAGAACTAAAGTACTTCAAGGCTAGGGAACATAACTTCATACGAACGTATGTAGCAAGAGCTTTGGGTACAATATTGGACTCCGGAACGAAGGGTCAAGAATTGGTTGGAGTCTTTTTGTTGGATTTTTTGGGCTGATTTTTTGTATTCCTAGGTAGGGATGGTGTTTGTTTTTAGACACACAGAGGAACTACTTCATGTTTTCAAACCTTTGTTGGTTCGAAATCTTCGTAGGTAAAAGTTTGGGTAATTTATTTTTCAAACCTTTGCTCGGTCAAAATCTCTGTAGGTAAAAGTTTGAGTTTTTTTGGTGAATTTTTTATTATGCCCGCAGCTTGGAATTCATCGGCCTTTTCAGTACGGAAAACCAATCAAGGGCGTTGAACCTACTTCTCATAAATTGTGGTCACTTCGGACATTTGGGTCGGGAACATGTTTTGTCTCTTTACAAAATTAGGGTAACATAGCTTGCTCTCTCTAAAAACGTTGTAAGGATAAATTATGAGGCGATGAATGGTATTTATTGAGAAAATTTTGCACCGCAACGGTCATTTGAATAGAGAAGTTGAAAATATTATATTACCAGAAGGCCAAGAATCTTGTTCTCAAATTTTTGAGATGAGGTGACATGTGTAAGAAAAAAGACGATCAATATAATGCGAGTGAACCTAAGATAACTAGCCATCACTTCGCACCTTAAGAATTTTTGGGACTCTGGTTCGGGATAATCCGAGGTGACATCCACTCAATGAAAATTGGGGTTCGATCTGACGCAAAACTGCATAGTCATCGCTCGATCTTCTTCCAAAGACTAAGAGAGTGCTACTAATGAGAGTATGTTTTATCTGGACCGGATCCAGGTCGGATGATATTGAATGAGTTTGGTCAAATATAAACATTGTAATATAAAATACTACAAATGTTTAATATTTAGGACATACGGTGTAATAATAAATATGTGGGTGAACAATTAATTTTGGTCAACCATGTAATTTTGAGCCTACCACTTTTACTTTATAAAACAACATTCTCTTCTTTTGAGAGGGTGAAAAATTAATATACACTCTTGACATTTTCTCTCTCTTATCTACTTCCTCTATTTATCTTTCTAAAAGATATATGAGAGCTATATCCACATTTATGGAACCATCAATAATCAATTCATCCAATATATTATGAGATAATTCTTGAATATCTTTAACTACTTAGATTTATAATTAAGTGTATTTTTGACTGAATCTTGTAAATATTTATATATTTGGATTGCTAATGCCCGATGCTTTTGGGTTGGACTAATCACAACTTTATCAATATATTATGAGATCATTCTTGAATATCTTTAACTACAAATGATTGTTGTTCTAAGTGCTAGTTGAATGTTATTTTTAATTTTATTTATATAATTTTTAAATATTTTAAATATAAATAATTTTTAATTATTTTTATCAAAATATATTAAAATAACTATCCAATTTTATCATTATAAAAAAATCATTGGTGTTAATGGACTATTTTTCTAACTAACATATAACTAAAAAAATACAAACAAAAATATTAAATATTAAATATTATATTATATTTTAAATTAAAAAAGAATATTTATCTTAATTGTAACAAAAGTTATATATAAATATCTAATAGCATCCAACTTTTTTAAGAAATGTCAAAATAGATATGCTAAAACTTATAATATATATATATATATATATATATATATATATATATATATATATATATATATATATATTATTTTATCAATGGTTGACTGTTTAACTAAGTGGTGGTTGCCAAGTCATTAAGTGTTTGGAGAGAGAAAACATTATCCGTTTCTGTTTTTTGGCCTTGGGTGGGACTCGTGCTTATATTTTTCTCCACCTAATGAAGCAAAATAAGGGAGTCCCACCTCTCAATTTGTCAAATAATCTTTCGAACAAAAAAGATATCGGATACGGATGAATATTTGTTCTAAAAATTGCATCGTTAAATAGTAAAAAATATTTTTTTTTGTGTTTAAGGTTTAATTATTTTTTGAATTAAAAATGTTGATTTTTTTAATATTATGCGAAATTAGTTTTGGACATTTCAAACATAAAATAAGTCTTTCTATCTCAACCAAATAATTTATCCTTTCTCAAAGCTAATGTTGAATCTTTATGGAATAAGTTTGGTCTTTTAGAATATAAGCCTCTTCCCGAAAGATATTTCTTTTTCAAATTTGAATCCGAGGCAATGGCCAAAACGGTTTTGAAAGAAGCCCCGTGGTATTTTGGTGGTAACTTAATGATTCTTAAAAAATGGGAACCCCTCTCAACTCTTACCAAGGACCCTCACACGGAAATTCCTATTTGGGTAAAGGTATTCAACTTGCCTTTTGAGCTTTGGACCGCGGAGGGATTTAGTAACATTGGATCGGTCATATGGACACTGTTATATGTGGATCATCAAACAGAAAAGAAAGATAAGCTTCGATTTGCCCGTATGTGCATTATGATTTCAACGGGATCTTTTATCCGCTCTGAGCTCACTTTCAAGATAAAGGACAAATCCATCACGGGTACTTTTGAGTATCAGGGACTCCCCCCTCAGTGCACCACCTGTAAAGTTTTTGGGCACCCTACTCGCTTTTGCAAACGAGGCCTCATCAAGCTTCCACTCACCTCTACACCGACTTATTCTTCCGAGGAAGACCCGTCTGAGATTGATCCAGAGCTGGATAGTGGACTTCGCCTACCATCCATTGAGAAGGTCAAAGAAGTGGAGAGTGGAGAGGAGGTTGACTCCCCACCTAAACGGCTCCACTGATGCTGACAAGGAAAAGGGTAAAAAGTTTTGTCCTCAGACAAGATCATCGTCTGACGCGCTGTAAGTTATTCTCTTTATGAATATGCTTCTTGGAATGTTTGGGATCTTAATGACCCTGTCAGACAAAAAGATGTTACTAACTTCATTATTAGTAGTAGTATCTCTTTATTAATTCTATTGGAAACTAAAGTCCAACTTTATAAAGTAGACTCGAATATTAGGAATATGGTCCCCTTTTGGCATGTTATAACCAACCACTCTTCCCATCCCCTAGGTAGAATTTGGATTATCCGGAACCCTAGTGTCATCACGATTACTAGAATTTCCGAATCCCCCGGCATATCCATTGTATGGCCAAATATCACAATTATAGAGTCTCTTTCAGGCCCACTGCCATATATGCTTTTAACGAAGCTCATGATCACATCCATATTTGGAATGACCTAATGGCTTTATCTAATCAACATAATCACATTCCTTGGGTTTACCTTGGTGATTTCAATGTTATTCGCCATCCGGACGAGCGCCTTGGTTCTTCGGACAATTGGTCCCTTGCAATTGACGAATTTAACAATTGATGCTTCTAGTGTGATCTCAATGATCTCCGATCTACTGGCTTTCATTTCACCTGGATCAATAAATAACCCTCTAATCCTATCCTTTCCAAAATTGATAGAGTTCTTGTCAACCCTGATTGGGACGACCTTTTCCCCATGTCTTATACTCATTTTGGCTACATTCATTCTTATGACTATACCACTGTTATCCTTAACCTGGGTCTTCCTCGTCAAAGATGGAAGAAACCCTTCCACTTCTTCAACATGTGGCAATCTCACCCGCAATTCAAGGAAATTGTCTCAAGTTGCTGGAACTCTCCCATCTCTTCTTCCGGGATGAGACTAGTCAATGACAAACTTAACCGCCTGCAGTTGGAGCTGGCCAAATTCAACCGCAAGGAATTTAGTGACATCAGTTCCAGAGTAGCAAACGCTCAAGTTAGATTATTTCAGGCCCAATCTAACCTAGCTATTGACCCTCTTAATCCTAATTTAGTTTCTGATGAAATCGAGGCTTCCCCGGCTTTCATCTTTCTGAGCCGTGCTGAAGAATCTTTTCTGAAGCAAAAATCTAGAAGAACTGGATTAAGCTAGGTGATAGGAATACTAAATTCTTCAATAACAAGTTTAAATCCTGGCTGTTCCGCAATAAAATTATCTCCATTAACAATGACTATGAAGTCATTGTTTCCTCTCTTGCTGGTGTTTCTAAGGTCATTGTCAACTACTTTGAGAACTCCTTAGGTACCAAACACTCGACTTCTTACCCGGGTCTGGCGAAAGTCACTTCTCTTCTCTCTGCTAAAGTTACTACCACTGATAGGAATTTAATGACTCGTGAGATCTCTCACAATGAAATTAAGTCAGCATTATTCAGTATTGATAGTAACAAATCTCCTAGACCCGATGGTTTCAACTCTAGTATCTTCAAGAACTCTTGGAATATTGTCGGTCTTGACATCTGTAATGGTGTCCTTGAATTCTTTCATTCTAGATCTATGGACATCTCTTGGAATTCTACCTCTATAGCTCTCATGCCCAAAAAAGACTCTACATATGCTCCTGTTGATTTTAGACCTATTGCATTGTGCAATGTGGTCTACAAAATCATCTCCAAAATCTTAGCCAATCGCATTAAAGACTCTTTCCCCTACCTTATTGATGCTTCCCAATCGACATTTGTCGCGGGAAGAAATATATCAGATAACAACCTGTTATCACAAGAATTCTTGAAGGGTTACCATAAAAATTATAGATGCAAAAGGGTCACTTTTAAAATTGATTTAATGAAAGCCTTTGACAATGTCTGATGGCACCTCATTCGAGACATCCTTGTAGCGATGCATTTCCCCGAGCAAATGATTACTTGGATAATCAAATGCATTTCCTCTCCCTCTTACTTCATCAATATTAATGGAGACCCTTATGGTAACTTTAATGGTAAAAAGGGTCTTAGACAAGGAGACCCTCTCTCCCCTTTCCTTTTTGTCCTCGTTATGCAAGTTATCTACGGTATCCTCAAAGAAAAAAGCCAAAATAGGAATTTCCGTTTTTATTGGAAATGCCATAAGCTCAAAATCATCAACCTCTGCTCGGATGGCTTGATGCTGTTTTATCACGGTGATTTAAACTCCCTCCTTCTCATCAAAGAGGCTCTTGATAAATTCTATTCTCTCCCGGGTCTAAAGGTCAACCCCTCCAAAAGCTATATTTTTTTCTCTGGAATTAACCCTCCCACCCGCTTGAATCTTTTGCCTATCTTGGGATTCCCAGAATGTTCTCTCCCATATAATTTACTGGGAGTTCCCCTTCTTATGGGTTGCATAACCCACTCCGACTGTCGACCTCTCTTCTATAAGATTACCACCAGAATTGATTCGTAGACCACCAAATATCTCTCATATGCTGGCAGACTCCAACTTATCAAGTCCGTCCTTTTTGTTGGTCAGGTTTATTGGTCTTCGATCTTTATTCATCCATCCAGAATTATTAGAGAGTTAAACCACTATCTGCGTCACTTTTATGATCGGAACTTCCATGAACATCCATGGGCCAAAGTGGCCTGGTCGTCAGTTACCTCTCCCTATAAAGAGGGAAGTCTTGGGATTTTAGATCTAAAAACCTGGAATTAGGCGGTTGTCCTCAAACATTTTTGGTCTATTTCCAGTAATAAAAATCACTTCATCTGGTGTGAATGGATTAAAAGTGAAAATATTAAAAACAATAATTTTTGGGACATCACCATTGGCTCCTCACTCTCTTGGATTTGGAGGAAAATTCTTCGTCTTCCCCATTAGGCTTGTAATCTGTACACGGTGGCTATTGGAAATGGTATGAGCACTTCCTTCTGGTACGACCCGTGGCTCTTACCTACCTCCCTCACCACATACTACGATCCTGACATCATCATTGACTCCCGACTCTGGAAATTCCTCAAGGTATCAAATATCATCCTCAACGGAAACTGGAATTGGCCTTCTAACCTAAGATCTGCAAAAGCTCGAAGTCGAGCAAACCTCATGGAGATCCACAATCTTATCCTCACTCTACCTCTGCCCAGCATCCCCTCAGAAGACGTGCCTTTCTGGAACGTGAAGACTGGATGTATCTCATTCACAATTAAAGACACGCATAACGTTATTCGTCAGCCTACCCCGGAAGTGGGGTGGGCCAGGTTAGTATGGCATAAATACAATATTCATCGTCATTCTTTTATCTTATGGCTTTCAATCCTGGGAAAACTTGCCACTAGAGACAAACTTATTAGTTGGGGTCTCAACACCCCGACTGAGTGTACCCTCTGCAACTCTGACTCTGAATCTATATCTCATATCCTCAATGACTGTAGATTCACCGAGAGTACTTGGACCAATGCTAGTGCTAAACTAGGTCTCCCTCTATCAACCTCGAGTTGGCAATCTTGGATTTGCGAGGCGTCAAATTGGTCGAACTCTAAAAATCACCATCTTTAGCGTACTTGCTTCGGTGCGGTCATATACCACGTCTAAAAGGAGAGAAACTCAAGAATATTTTGTTCCACTCCGACCATTGCCTCTACGGTTTCTCACTACATTATATCGGATCTCCGATTTAGCTTCTATGGCACCAAGATCAGCTAGCCTATTTAATTGATTAGAATTCACTTTCTCACTATTGTCTTTTTATGCAGGTCTTCCTTCTATGTGGGATTGGAGCGAGATCTTATCTACTAGGATACGAGAGGAGCTTCATGTCTGTTTGCCTCGCCAAGACCCACATATCGGGGATTTAGACGATAGCTCTAACCCGGATACCATCATCCATTCACTTTTTCTTTTATTTTTAGTACTTTATCCGACTACTATCAGTCGTTATGTATTATCTCGGGGTATGCCCCAGAAACTTGTATGAACAATTTCTTTTAATTTAAATTTTAATTACAAAACAAAAACACAAAATCAACAAAAAATAATATATATATATATATATATATATATATATATATATATATTGTGTCAAGTTTTTTAACAAAAATTTGAAATTTTTTGTTGGAAAAAAAAATCAAATTTGTTTCAAACAACAAACTTTCTAACTCAAACCTTTACAAAAGAAGCAAACAAATAGAGCTCTTAAAGCTTATTGATTAAGTTTAAACTACAAATAAAGTAATCTATTATTTTTCTTAGAGTTAGAACTAGATTTAAGTCCAAACCATCAATGAATTTTTTCGATTTGAAAAATTCTTCGTACAGTACACCGAAGGTTTCACTCTACTGCGCCTCTGGTATAAAGGTAGTGCGTTGGTAGTGTTTATGGGTAGGGTAGGCATATTGAATGTTTAGAGGTCCTCGAGGGTGTAACAGTGGTAAATTGTCGATGCAGCATCATCGCTCCGACGGTGTGTAGGAGGCCCACCGGCGGTAGAACATACTAGTGTTGGGGTGACACTCGACAGTGGCGACTAGGCATGGGCATTTTAACCGGAACCGAAAGAACTGAACCGAACCGAACCGAAGTAGATTTGGTTCTTTTATAATACCCGAATGGTTCCAGTTTTCAATTACCTATGGTTCTCGGAACCGAACCGTACCGAACCGAAGAACCGTGGGTACCCATTAGGAACCGAACCTATGTATTAACCCTTGATTTTGTATTGTTTTAAAAATATTTTTTCTTTTTCAAAGTTAGATTCTCCTAAATTTTCCTTTTATCATTGATCTCTAATTATGTTCTCTTGAATATTTGACAACATACTTTATTCAAAATGACGACATATTTACAAACTATTATGCCTATAAATAAAATAACAAAATACCAACCTTTATATAATTTAATAAACTTGATACAATCTCTCCATTTTTTATATTACTAATTATTATTCTTTAATATATTAATTTTGAGTATTTCTTATATTTAGCATTTTTTCCTTACAATTTAACATAATTTTATTGTTTTAAAGTGTAAAAAGAGTTTTATATACGTTGATATTGCAAAGCATTTAAAGTATCCAAAACTACCCGATTGGAACCGAGTTAAGTACCCATACCGAACCAAATTAAGAAGAACCGAACCTAACCGAACCGAAATTTATTCGGTTCCTAAATGAGTACTAGTTTTGAAGAACCGAAAGAACCGAGAACCGAAAGAACCGAACCGAACCGAACCGAAGAACCGAATGCCCATGCCTAGTGACGACGACTTTATTTTAGGTATTATACTTTTATATAGTATTTTTAGACGTTGTCGGTAGGAATTCCACCGTCAGCGTAAAAACACTAGCAGTACACAATTGTTTTGCTATTGGTGGTTTATTGCGCTGCCATCCCTAACATTTTTTGCTGCCAACGAGAAATACATCGTAAGTGTTGCTTAAGCTCACCGACGGTGTGATTTGTATAGAAAGCCAACAAAGAATTCAATATTGTGCAAATTTCTATTTTAGTTTTATGGTTTTCCTTTCATAATAATTTGTGATTGTTGCAGGAGGACAACAAATCCGGATTGTTGTAGTAGATTCTGGTGTTAAGGATACTAATTTATGGGAAGAGGATTCTGATGTGAAGGATATGGGCGGAATACCGAAGGCTATACATGTCTATTATAGTGATGTGTTTACCACTAAAGCCAACTATACGCAACAAGGTTTGTTGATTAAGTCAAGAAAACCGCAAAAGACAACAAGTTAGTAATTCTAGTACGACGTCGGGACGATGTAAAAAGTAGGAAATGTCCTAGGCTATTTTTCGAATGTAATACATCCATCATGTACACGAAATTAGTAGAACCGAAATATTTAAAGAGAAAGTCTACCGGAACCAAGAAATGAAAATACCCATTTAATCTTAAAAGAGAAATGGTAAAAGATGACGAATGATTCTTAACAACCGTGTGTTGGATTCACAATCATGACAACACAAAATACAGTGAAGGTCAGTATTATTAGTTAGATTCTCGGAATAGTTGGAATTTGTAATTAGGTCTACCAACATTGGACCCACTCCTCGGGTAATTTTGGGCGCGATGAAAAAAATGCACCCTAAAAATTCGTCTTGTTTACACACCGTATACAATGCTCAACTTAAACAGTGCAAGATCGACAAAAGTGATCGGTCGCAAATTCAAGATTTGTCAGGTTAAATTAAACTGTTAGAATACTTTGAATGGCATAGAGCGACCGCAAACAGGAGTGGTATCATAAGTGAAATTTTCTTCGCACATGCGATTAATTTAGATTTGCTACGAATATTTCCAAATGTAATAATAATGGATAACACTTACAAGAGAACCAAGTACGGGATGTCGTTGTATGAGGTAGTTGGAGCCACTTGTACAAATAAGATTTTCTACATCGGATTTACGTTTATGTCCTAAGAGAAATGTGACAACTACAAGTACGTATTAGAATTTTTGGATTCGTTGGTGGTAAATCAATCCCTGAAAGAACCTTCCATCATTTTGACGGATAGAGATTTAGTGTTGGTTAAAACGACTGATCTAGTGTTCCCTAAAGCAACCCATTTGTTATGTCGATGGCACATGGACATTAACTTCCTATCTAAAATTAAAAAAACCCATCAACCATAAAAACGTGTCTGACGCATTTTTGAAGGTGTGGAATAACATGATGCTTTCGGACACATAATTCTCATTCAATACAAAGCCTTATGATGATAAGTTTATCACGTGGAAAACTAATAAGTTCTTGCATTTAGGTAACCAAACCACCAACCGCCTCGAGAGCACTTATTCGCGCTTAAGCGGACCCTTGGTACGAACAAAGGTAATTTCGAGTCGTTTTTGTTAAAGGTTCATACTTTGATTGATTTGCAGCATGGAGTAATTAGAGGGTCGTTCGAGAAGAGTCGAGTTTTAGTCATACACATTTTTTTGCACAAGTTGTACGAAAACCTATGAGGTAACGTCTCTAATGAAGCTTTAGAATTTTTGTCTATGAAGGTAAAATGTTCCCAAAATTTCGTAGCTAATAAAGGTTCAAATTGCTTATGTCCTCTATGAGCTATGCACGGTTTAACTTGTTCCCACGATATATTCAATTTTGTAAAAAATACTTTGACACTTTTTCCACGATCATTGGAAGAAGGTATATATAGTTGTCTGTAATAATGTAACGACCAAAGAGGTATTAAAAGATAAAATAGATAAATTAGTTGATGCTGTCATGCAAAATAAAGACGATGTACGCATATAGCATGTGTACAATAAATGGTTTGACATAGCGTATCTAGAAACATCTTCCCTTCTGAACCGAATGATAAACTAAAAGCTTGTGGTCATCCATTTACAAAATAAAAAGTATCTATGTTTTCATCAAATTTGTCCACTAAACGAGACAAATCATGACACAAACATGTGTTAGATGAAGAAAAAGCGAGTGAACTATCGTTACACCAAAATTTCAATACTCTATCGGTTATTATGCGAGCGAACGAAAATCCACCGATCAAAGTACGAAAAATGAGGAGAGTTCATACACAATCAAGTGGTAATATTGCTCATCCTGACAAATCGTTCAAAGTTGAATTTTCATTTTAGAACTTATATGATGTATTGACTATCGAGCAAAACGGTTGGTTCCAGCTTAAACAGTATGATTCCTTGTAAGATACAATGATATTATCATATGCAAGGTTACTTAAACCAATTCTATATCTCTTATATACCTTTTAAACTTCCATCAATGACGTTAAATCAGACGGGCATTGTAGATATCAAACGGTACTACTACTTTATCCGGAAGGGCAGTTCAAGTATATTTTACACCTAGCCTATCGTGAACAATCCGATCTGTTCAATCATGAATCAACTGTATGCTAATACTATTTAGGGTTTTGACTTTAAAGATTGACCCGAGTCCAGAGTCTGACCCGGAAGGCCCATGGGTGACAAAATCAGTATAAATACCCAACCAACTTCATTTAATGGGTTAGAATTTTCAAAGTACATTAAATACAAGCATACACCTCTATTCTTTTACTACTCACTAATCATAAATTTATATTCAAATTATAAACTCCCCAAAATACCCCCCCCCCCGACTATAAATTATCCACACCAAATTGGCAACCACAGTGGGAGGCGACGGTGCCTCAATTTCAGATTCAAAAGCAGTAAACAAACCAGTTCAGATGGTTCTGAATATACAAAACG
The DNA here is from genome assembly GCA_036936605.1 of Limnanthes douglasii subsp. nivea. NCBI lineage: Eukaryota > Viridiplantae > Streptophyta > Magnoliopsida > Brassicales > Limnanthaceae > Limnanthes > Limnanthes douglasii. The sequence goes on from JAUPFV010000003.1 coordinate 120,519,421, forward strand.
CTCCACCTCCGGAGGTGGAAAGGGTAAAATAAAATAATGACCACAATACTGTGTCTCATGTGAATCAAAATGAAAATGAAAAATAATCCATGCAAGAAGAACATAATCAACTAAGGGATGAAATTGAGGCTTTAAGAGCTCGGAAACAAGCAGAAAAAAGAATCAAATAAAATTCTGGCGCATCTACACCACACTTCACTGATATCCTGGTGAGAATGAGCAGTCCATAAAGACTCATCTCAGCTCTAGAGAGTTCCACATCGGAGTCTTCTAGCAGTTCATCTAATAATTTAGAGCTTGAGAAGTCAGTCTCATCCGATAGTGATAAAGTTCGGTTGAAAAAGAAATTAAGGCTGACTAAGAAGCGTTCAGGAAAAAGGGATAGGTGTGGTAGACTAAAAAAATATCAAGGAAGAATGAAAGGTTCAACTGATCAGCATATTGATTGTTTGTTGATCAATCCATTTGCCTTCCAATCCAAACCAGGTATTTCTGCTACTCCTAATATAGATATTGTGTTTAGTCACAGTCAAAATTGGAGGGAATCACCTTTGTCATCAAAAATAGTCTCCGGACATTTTTCTAAAAGGTTAGATAGTTCCAAGGTGGAAAAGTATGATGAAAGTAAAGATCCGGACAATCATCTCGAACAATTTAAGAATTTTATGAGAACTTTGACGACGATGAAGAGTTATTATGCAGGGCCTTCTCACAAACCTTTAAGAGAAGTGCCCTCAAATAGTACAATAGTCTTCCTTAAGGTTCTATAAAGAATTTTGATATATTCTGGGTTGTGTTCTGAAGGAAATTTGTTGGAAGCAATGAGCTTAAAGGAAACGATGACAAAATTATCCATTATGCCCCAAAACCAAATGAGTCATTGAAAGAATATATCAGTAGGTTTGTAAATACGAAGAATGGGATGACTGACTGTTTTGAACAAGTTGCAATTACCTCTCCGAGACAAGGTTTGAGTCAGAGTAATTTGGCTAAATCAGTTCCCCGTAAGAAAGCTATGACTTTTTAGGGATTGTTGAATCAAGTCGGGAAACAAATTAATGTTGAAGAGATTAAGATATCTAGAGTGCCTCGTCAGAACAGATCTACTACCATAGTGTCAACTCCTCTAACAAAAACTCAATCCGGTTACATATCAAAGGAAACTATGCAGGGGTCACATCGGCCCAAACAGAATCAATTCAACCAAAACTAACAGGTTAGAAGTAAAAAGGGACCTTGGGTTCAGCCTGAATGGTTTGCTGAGTTGGGGGAAAGTGTAGCAACAATATACGATAAAACTAAAAATGATGTACTTTAGAAGGCCAGTCCCACTACAGTCTCAAAGAGAGACTTGAAGTACCCGTTTCTACAAATATCATAACGATGTTGGCCATGATACCCATGATTGCATAGCCTTGAAACAAGAGGTGGATAATCTTATTGAAAGAGGTAAATTGGGCGTTTTTGTTAAAAAAAACAAGAGGGAAGTAGGCCAAATAATGTGCAATCCAACACCAATGCTCCCGAATGACTCCTTCCGCAGCCCTTGGAACGTCCAGACATGAGGATGCCATGGTGATTATTGAAAGGTTTGATGTGGATTCGGAATATTTTAATCCAAACCAGGATCTGAATCAGGTAGGTGTGATAGTGGATAAGACTGCTACTGTGTCTGACCTGGTAAAATATTTTGAATCATTAACCATATTTGGGGGAGATACTGTGACAGTGCCGTCAAGTTGTTCAAGAAAAAGGAATGTTAACAGCTTGACTACTCAGTTTGATGGGAGGATTTCAACACATCTATACCAAAATCCATCTTCTTTCATTATCTTTGATGAGGATGACCTAAGAATATTGCATAGCCACATGAAGATGTCGTGGTGATAGGGTTATCAATTGGACGAAATGATGTACGTCGAATCCTGATTGATAGAGGCGGTTTAGCAAACATATTGTTAATGAATGCTTACAAACAGTTGAAGAATGCCTCAATTACTCAACGATCAAACAAAACTATTGTGGGATTTACTGGGAGTTTGACAGATGTCATTGGTGAGTTTGAAGAGGATGTAATATTGGGACAATGACCTTTTAAGAAGACAATGAAGATGTTGTTTGTTGTGGTTGAATTCCTAACATCTTACAATGCTATTTGTGGGAGATATTGGCTCTTGAGGATGCATGTTTTGATCTCTACTGTCCATCAATGTTTGAAATATGTTGTGGATACACAGGTTGGTGTTGTCCGAACCAGTTGAAAGGTAGCTAGAGAATGTTGTGCAACAGCTTTTGCCTCAAAGTCTTTGGAGTCGGTCAAAGTTAACAAGGAATAGCAGCTATTGGAGCCTTCCATCGAGGAGAATGGAATTTACGATCCAAGGGATGCTCCTAGTGTTATAGTACCTATGGAAGAGGTTAAAATCCATTGCCAAGAAAAAGTAAAAAATGTTAAGATTGGTACTAAGTTCCCAATAAGTTTGAAACAAAAGCTATTGTCTTTCATGTCGGACAACTTACATTTGTTTGCATGGTGCAATGATGATGTGACTGGGGTACCTGCTAAAGTAATTTTCCATAAATTGTCAATATGATCTGCTATTGAACTGATAGTTCGAAGAAGAAGGTCTTTTTCCATATAAAAAGCTGATGTGATAGTAAAGGAAGTGGGTCGGTTAACCAAAATGGCTCATATCAAAGAATCTGAATAACCGTTTTGGTCAATAAAAAATGTGGTAAATGCGCATGTGTATTGACTTTACTGATCTTAACCGGGCATGTCCTAAAGATCTTTTTCTTGTAGCTCGGATAGATCAGTTAGTAGACTCTACACCAGGGAACAAGTTGTTATCCTTCATGGATGTTTTTTAGGGTACAATCAGATACAAGTAGATCCGAACCTATTAGGATCACACTACTTTTATTACTGCTAGGGGGCTTCATTGTTATAAAGTGATGGGTTTTGGGTTGAAGAACGTTGGAGCTACTTATCAATGATTGGTAAATAAAAAATTTGCTGAATAGATTGGCAGAAACATGGAAGTATATATAGATGATATGATAAAGAGCCTCAAAGAGGAAGAACACATATCTGATCTCCAAGAGACCTTTTCTAATCTGGAAACCATAAACCTGAAGTTAAACCCAAAAAAATGTATTTTTGAGGTCCGATCTGGCAAGTTTATGGGGTATGTCATAAGTGAGAAATTGATTCAGACTGATCCGGATAATTTAAACGCTTTATTGGTTATGGATCCTTCTCGTAGTACTAAAGAAGCCCAGAGATTAACTGGACGGCTAGCTACGTTAAACAAATTTATTTCAAGGTCATCGGACAAGTGTGCTTCGTTTTTTAAAGTTTTGAGGAATGCTAAAGACTTTAATTGGTCTCCGTAGTGTGATCAAGCCTTTCTTAAAATCAAAAAACATTTATCTGCACCCAAGATGTTGTTCAAACCTATTCAAGGGGAAAATCTTTTCATATATTTGGCAGTATCAGACTTTGTCGTAAGTGTCGTCCTGGTAAGGGAAGTGGATAATTACCCCCACCTGATTTATTACGTGAGCAAGACTTTTCTTGAGGCAGAAAAAAGGTATTTAAAGTTATAAAAATTATCCTTGGCATTAGTAATAACAACCAGGAAAATGAGGCTACATTTTCAAGCACATTCAATTACGGTTTGAACATCTTTCCCCTTAAAGAATGTTGTCCAAAAAGCTGACGTATAAAGAAGAATGACTAAGTGGTCAGTTGAACTTGGAGATTATGATATAGATTTTGCCCCTTAGAGTGCAATCAAGGCTCAAACTATAACTTATTTCTTGGTATAATTTCATACTAAAAGGCCTCACGAGAAATAACAGGAGAATAAGTCTAAAAAAATGTGGTTAATCCGAACAGATGGTGGCTCTTGTACAATGGAACGTGGGGCTGGAATTTATTTAACTTCCCTTGATAGTGATACCATGCATAAAGCTGTATGTTTTGGCTTCAGGGAATCTAATGATGAATCATAATATGAAGCGGCCATTGCTGGGTTAAGGTTAGCTCAGATATATGGAGCAAAGAGAGTCCGGTTAGTAAACAACTCCCAGTTGTTTATCAACCAGGCTCAAGGGCTATCTGAAACAAAAAAAGATAAGTTGGTAAAGTATCTTCAAGTACTAAGGGAAGCTTCTATGGGATTTTAAAACGTTCGATATGAACATATCCCTAGATCGGAGAATACTATGGCAGATTCTTTAGCCATCATAGCTTATTCTGAATCCTACCCATGGATCCTTATGCAAGAATGTCCCTCCATAAGTTCAATTCAAGGGAAATATAGTGAATTTGAGGAGAGTTTGAGTGTATCTGCCACCCAAACCAAATATTGGAGGTTTGAAATACATCAGTTTATTTCCGATAGAGTTTTACCTTCAGACAAAGCCTTAGCTAAAAAGATCAAGTATAAGGCTCGTGGTTTCTTAGTATTAAAGGAAGTTCTTTACAAAAAATATTTCAGCAGGCCACTCCTCTGTTGTTTAGGGTTTGAAGAGTCTCAAAGTTTCCTATCCGAGTTGCATGATGGAGGAGGATCAACACATTGTGGCTACAAAGCCTTAACCAGGAGAGTTTTGCTAGTAGGATATTATTAGCCTACCATCATGGAAAATGCAAAAGATACGGTTAGGAGGTGTGACCCTTGCCAAAGATATGGGAATGAAATCCATACGCCAGTAATATCTATGGAGTCAATATCTGAGCCCATACCGTTTGACAGATGGGGATTGGATTTAGTTGGACCTCTCCGACATCCGGAGGTTATCGAACAATAATAGTGGCAATTGATTATTTCTCCAAGCAGATAGAAGCTTCACCACTAGTTGGAACCACTTCTAAGGTGGTTATAAAATTTGTTCTGTTCAATATATACTGCCGATTTGGAATTATCCGTCCAATTACCAGAGACAATGGGCCACAATTTGATCATACAGATATGGAGGCATTTTTCACTTGAAGAGGAATTCAACACTGTTTATCTTCCCATTTTCACCCTCAGGCTAATAGGCAAGTTGAAGTTGCTAATCAGACAATTTTAACAGGGTTGAAGACCCAAGAGTCTCTTTTTTCCCTTGTTTATGTAAAAAGACCTTAGGGCTTCGTCAACTCGTTTTTTCCCTTACCAACATCATCCTTGGGACTCTTAGTATCAGCACTTAACCTTTCACTGGTTCATTTGTCAGAGTCATCTTCAATTGAATAACCATGTTTATCACCATCCATCATGGTGTGAAAATGTATCGCCTCGTATGGTACATATATCCACAAAGGTTCAAGGGTCCTCTTTGGAGAGGTCTCATGGAATAGCAGAACCATGTCTGACTTAACTCTCTTATTTCTTTTTTCCAAGGAATCCATAACACCGACAACATACTTCTCTATCACTGCTGTTCTCTCTTAAGCTTGATTCTTTCTTAGAAGGGTATTTCCTTCTTCCTTATCTTTAAGAAGTTTTGCTAAATTCTTTTTCTCTCCGGATAAAGTGCTGATGATTTTTGAGTTGGTGGTTTGTTGTTCCTGCAAAGATTTGATCTCGTCAAAAGTGGTAGTTTCTAGTTCGGAGAGTTTGGTTTGAAGGTTTTCTTGGGCAGTTTTAGCCTTTTGCAACTCAGATTTCAGTTCCTCTTTCTCTCCACCTAAAGTTTCCACCTTCTATTGTTCGGATGAAAGAGAACCTCTCAAGTTTTGATTTTTTTGTGGTAAGAGAGTTGATGTTCCCAGCATGTTCCCTGACCTGCCTTTCCAGATCCACTGTTGGCCTAATAGAGCCCAAAACTGCATAGCCTAGGGCATCTTGCTAGCTTGATACCTAGAAATAATCACCATTATCAGTGACAGAATTGGAAATTGTGGCCTGAGGAAAGGACCCAACAAAGTCATCCTTGTCAAGATCGCTAAAATACATATTGCGAAACTCATCCAGGTTGACCTCTCCTTCAATAGATGGTTGGTTAGCTGTGGGAAACACCCGACAAGGAGGGTCAGCTGGTGCCTTTACCTGTGGAGGAACATCAATTGGGAAAGAAGGATGGTCGACCATAGTGCGGAGAATTACCTCTGACCCTAGGTTATTCTTTTTCTTCTTTCTGGCTCTTCGGTCGTCACCTTCTTTGGGACTCTTTTGACCTTTTCCCTTAACCTTAAGCGGCTGATCCGCTTCCCTGGATTCCCTAACTGTTGCAGCCACTACTTCTAACAAAAAAACATGTATCCCTGGGTTTCAGTTTTCTTATTCTTCTTCTTCTTCTTTATCTTGTTTAGATGGATATGAGCTTTACTCCGGGCTGGTAAGTAAAGTTCTTCAACATTTTTCTCTGTCCTTCTAAGTATAACGTCCGCTGGAGGAGGGGGTGGTCAGTTCTTCCCAGGTGAGCTCTCTACTTCGAGTAGTGTTCCATAGGTGAGCCCTCAACATGTTTCCCGAGGTGAAACAGTTACGAAAGCCAAACCCACAATTCTCCGATGCCCATTGATGTAATTTAGAAAATGTAGCTTTTCTGCCTCCAATTGCTCAGAAAACATCTTTGAAAGCATTACAAAGAGACAAAATAATTAGTTCGGTCTAAACAACATATAATTTAAATATACGTTGAGATGCTAGCAAGTATTACTTGAGCTCCTCCAATACCTAGTCCGTTGAATCAGATTTGTTTGGTAGTTGATCTTTCTACCATTTTCCCAGGCTCCACTTATGAATAGAAACTGAGTCATCGAAGGTTTCTCAGCCTCCAACAAATTATTCACTACTTAGTAATCGTTCCACATATTAACTGACAAAAGAGGATCAGATGATTCCTACATAAACCAGCCACAACAGCAAATTTCTCCATGTGCATTGGGATCATTGATAACCTGGAAGCGATGATGTTGGCTAGTATAGTATATCAGGCGTTCAAACTCAGCTGGCTTGGGCAAAGCTTGATTAGATGAAAGTAGCATAAGATTTATGGGTTAACGGGGAAACGAAGTCCCCAATTTAGCACTTCGGTGTATACCGCATGTTCATTTACCTTGCAGTCCAGATGAGTCTTCGGTGTAACTGGAATCATAACATTAATAGATTCTGAGAAGCCCTACTTTATTCTTATCTGATCTAGTTCGAGAGTAGGGTATTCTCCCCCACTGTCTTCCATATTTTCATTTATTATGGTAAACCGTTGTTCGGTCGATTTAGCACTTATGGTTTTTTTTTCAGTTTGGGTGGCCTCATTATGGAGGGCCATGGTGTCCGAATTTGCAGGGGATTGGGAAGTAGGATTTAATGCTTCTGAGCTGATGTTTCATGGAAGAGGAATGGGTTCTCTTCGAATTACTAGAGACTACTTTTTCCAATTACTAGAGACTACTTTTTTCTTAGAGAAAGAATCTAAAGATACATGAATTGAAAGTTCCGATTCTAACGAGGATAATATCAAGATAAAAGAATGTTTTTGAGTTACTGATGTTCTTGATGATGATGTGCTCTTATCCGCTTGTGGTACCGCTTGGCTAACTACTCCACGAGGAGAAGCATGGAGTCCTATTGCGATACTAACCTCATGCATTGCCTTTTTTCTCGTTTTTTCCAAATCAGATAGGTTTAGCAAACCCCCTTTGATCAAGCGTTTCTGGCTGTGAGCATATAACTTCCTGGATATAGAGCAGAATCACAAACTCAAGTTTTCTCTCTCTCTCTCTCTCTCTCTCTCTATAAGCTGATTCTAATTATGAAAAACTAAACAGTAAAATGGGTTTATATAGAACTAAAAACTACTTGAGTGTTTCTTCAAAGGGAGATGAAACGGTTCAAATAATGATTAGGGGTTATTAAGCGTACTCTAACTATTTTTTGAGAAATAGGTGCAAGTCCCAAGGAAGAAAAACGACTGAGAGGTCAAATTAAAGTGTGACACGTGTTAGATTTCAAAAATTCTGACCGTTGTCTTTTCATATCCAAAAGAAACCACTTCAGATCCGATGATGGACCTTTTTCTTCATAAACAACCCTTTAAAGAGACACTTCAGACACAATCCATATCTTTTCATGAATAAGTTAGCTCTTCCAAAATGTTTTTGAAAGAACTAAATGAGCTACTCATAAGTTCAGATATTTTTGGAAGGGCACTACTGCTTTATCCGGAGGGGCAGTTCAGGTATATTTTACACCTAGCCTATCGTGAACAATACGATCTGGTCAATCGTGACTCAACTGTATGCTAATACTTATTGAACTCCATCTCATTAAATTATATGCTTCTTAATTTCAATTATTTATCTATTTTGCTTGTCTGCATTTTTATTTCCATTACGTTTTACGTACAAAATATGTAAATTTCTTAACTATAACAAGTAATATATGTCTAATTTTATTTTATTTTTATTGAGTATGCACACAGCCAGTGTCAGGACACAACACCAGTGGCGTAAACCTCACGTGTTGCAGTAAGTCACCGAAAAATAAAATAATAATTCATAAAATATAATTTACACACCACTGGTCGCACATGATTTACACGCGGCCAATGTATACAACTACGTTGGTAAGGAATTTTAGGCCGACAGTGGACTATGGCGCCGACGGTGTTGAATATCGTACGCTGACGGTGGGAGCACCATAAATTTACATCAACTTATAATTTTTTTTTTAAATTAGTAACACCGTCGGTGCGTGATTTTAATGCCACCAGTGTGTGCCGATGCTGCCAGTTTGGGAAATTTACACTGCCAGCATTTTATTTCCCCGATGGTGCTTTGTTTTTTATATTTCCAGCATCATAGCGTGTTCGCAATGCTTATATTTTATACCACCAGTGTATACATGTATGCATTGGCGGTACCAAAATTCAAAATGTCAAAGTAAACACATCTTAGTCAATTAACTCAACAAAGCATTTAAACTATCATGTATTGATACACCGGACAAAAATTAAACAAACACATATAAAACTTACTAATGTGATATTAAAATTGTCATTACATATTATAAGCTTGGAGGCAAAAAATTAAACATAAAAAATATACTAAGGTAAGAGTTAAACTTCTCATTACATATTACAAGTTAGGAGGTAGAGAATTAAACATAAAAACATACTAAGGTAAGATTAAAGTCTCCCAGTAAAACCACCAAATCTTCACCGTCGAATACTATTAAAATAGCTGATGAGACATAGTGTTATCCTTAAGATCAAACTTCATCAACGAGCAGTAACGTCCTGACATCATCATAAGCTTTTTACATTGGGTAAAGCATATTAGTTGTCTACATGGATCAGACACATGTAGCGAAAAAAATAGTCTTATATCTATTCACACCATATTTTTAGATTCTCCAACATAAATAAGCCATAAATTACTCTATGTTACCATTATTATGGCCTACTGCACAACAAAATCGTCCTTGTAAAATCAATAATTGTATCCTTCTAGGATCCAACTCCTCCGATAGTGGCATCAGTTTGAAACTTTCGGCGGCTAATTGAAAAACCAAAAGATTGGTATCCATTCAATAAATAACTCATTTACAGTGTAAATCTATAGAATCGGGTGCTTTATCAATATAGGTTGTGACCTTCCAATGCTATCCTTTCTTATGAGAGTAGAGGCTTAATTCAGCTATCTGATTCTTAAAATCATTAAAAAAAACAAAATTTTGTAATCATCGGGGGAGTCATCATAACCAATACTAAAATTATTTTTACATATCTTCATTCTTGGTAATTATTTACAAACAGCAGTACTTGGGTTCCATAAGCACACACGAACTTGATCAAGTGTGTATCTAGAAACGCAAACTAAACCGTTGCATGATAACAACGATTCAAAATACTCATTGATTGAAGATTTTAAAGTTCTGAGCGTCGATCCATGGCCAAAATAAGATATATTATAATCAAACACTTTATTGTGCCACTTTTATTCCAAATCAGTTTATCACACGTGGATCTTTGTTTTAAAATAGAGTAGCGCGAACCTTGAAGTTGATATCAAAGAACGTCATGGTTTTGATAGGAATTTGAATATACAAAGATGTCTCATTGGGTATTCGATGTTGGCTTCCGGTATTGTCTCCATTACGGTTTGACTAAATAAATTACAAATATAAAACAAGAATATCAATCAAGTCAATGAAAAAAATATGTAAGAAAGTTCATATTCTTTGACGTTGCTGGTGTAATGCATTTACGCCGATAACGTAAATGAATTACACTAATAGCGCAGGACACTCAAAGCGTTGTTGCGTTGTCGGTGCATTCTACGCTGGCGGCGAAAAAAACCTGGACAAAGCAACCAATAGTGTCTACGCTTCCCGTGAAAAATGCATCGGCAACACAACAACACTACCAGTGTCCAGCATTGTTAGTGTAATTCATTTACTCTGTCGACATAAATGCATTATACTAACAACGTCGAAGAACAAAAGTGAACCGACAAAATCCCTGAAAATCTAAAACTTAAGAAAAAAAATAATAATGCTCAACCAAAAATGAATCACACAAGTACTAATATTTCATACTAAACTCGCTTATAACACTAGAAGTAACTAATTTAGATACGGAAATAAAAATCTACCAAAAATCACCAAAATCTAAATCTACCAAAAATCACCAAAATATAAAAACTCAAATTAAACTTTAAAAAAAAGACTTATTTTTTCTATTTTCCATTGATTTTTTTCTTTAAAATAAAATGATTTAGTGCGGAGAGTTTGAGTTTTTGGTGTTCTTAAGAGTAGTTGAAGGTTGAAGAAAAAATTTAGAAATTGAAAGTTTTGATTTTAAATGTGGATAGACTTAAAACAATAGTCGAATAGATTTGGATAAACTTAAAGTTTTGGAGCGAAGGAATTGCCGAAAGAAATTGAATAAGTTTTTAATAAATTTTGATTAGATTTAACTAAGTACTTAGAATTTTTGGTAGAATAATTTAGTCATACAAAACAATATATAACCTCAAACAAATAACAGGGTAAAAACATTGCAGGTCATTCATATTTGTCAATTATCTCACATCAGTCCTCTTTCTTTACTTTTGTATAAATAGATCCCTACGTTTTAAATTCATAACAAACTGTTTATTTTTTTTAATAAATCGGTCCTCACACTTATAATAAACACATCTCTCACGTTTTCAATTTTTAATAAATAGATGCCTCACATTTTCAAAAAATGAATTGTTTGTTACGTTTATAAACCGTAAAGGATCTGTTTGTACAAAATTAAAAGAAATGGAAAAACGTGATACAATTGACAGGACCTGATGTGCTTTTTAAACCCAAATAACATCTTCTCACGTGTATAAAAAAACATATGAAATCTGGACAAATTGGTACATCAGAACAACAATCTTTTTATACTAAAATAATATGAAAACTCACAAATTTTTATCAATCAAAACTTGTGAGTAGAAGATGAGACAAAAGCAAAAATTCACCCAAGATAGATAGTTGACGAAAATAAAAGTACGAACCACTCACTGATCTATCTATAGTTCAAATCTATGGTTCTCTTATTGTGTTTGTAAATGCAACTGAAAGCAGTTCAATTATCTTAAATCGTATCGTTCCTAGAGCTTGTGCAAAATCAATGGAGCTCCAAACTGAGGTTGAAGAGTCGCAAATTGAAAAGGAGCGTGTGCATACAAGGGAGATAGATCCACCGAAAACTGTCCTAATATCATAGCCAGTGCCATTTTAGCTTCTGGCATCGCAAAGTTTTGGCCGACACAAATCCTAGGCCCCCATCCAAATGGAAGGTAACAAACTTGGTTCCTGGTCGCTTTCGAAACTCCATCGGAAAATCTCTCTGGCTTAAATTCTTCGGCATCGTCACCCCAAAGTTCCTTATCACGGTGAAGCATTATAAAGGGCACAGATATTTGCACCCCCGCTGGTAGTGTTAGACTTCCAAGTTTCACTTCTTTGTTAACAGCTCGAAAGAGTCCAATAACAGGTGGATATAACCTAAGTACCTCGTGCAAGATCATTGTTACCTATCGCATTCAGAACAGAACAACAATTTTAATGTCTATATTACAAACAAAATATGAACAACAAAACAAAAGAAATGTATTAAGGCAGAATTTAGATTCTGTATTGAATGAGTGAACGACTTACAACTTTAAGGTGATTCAGCTCATTGAAATCAGGTTTGTTTTTTCCAAACACTCGCATGATTTCTTCTCTGGCACAAGATTGCCAGTCTTGATGTTTAGCCAACAAAAGAAGCGTCCAAACAAGCAACACGGAAGTAGTTTCTTGGCCAGCAAAGTAAAACAGTTTACACTCCTCAATCACATCACTAATACTCATACCAACGTTTTTGTTATCTCCATGTTGAATTTCTTTGTTGCTTGATTCCAAAAGGATGCCTAACAAGTCATCCCTGCCGCTATTATCGCCTGCTCGCATACTCTTCTCTCTTTTGGCGATGATATCTTTTAGTAAATTTCGAGTTTGACTGTCCACTTGCTTCATCTTTTTGTTTATCTTAGTTGGTAAAAACATAAATGCATTGGCACGTTCACATGCTTTGTTGATGTATGTAGGACTAGAGATGCATTGGCACGTTCACAAATTTTTTACGAGTAAAATTGGAAAAAGAAAAAAGTTTGGCTTCTCTCTCAAGAAAGGTCCAAGAATTGTGATTGTTTCTTAATCTTTAAGAAACCCTTCTACTGTTTCTCATCTCTGATTGTTTCTGATTAAACTACACTACTGCTTCTCACCATCAACTACTGCTTCTCACCATCAACTACTGCTGCAAGTTAGTGCGCACCATCGCCTTAACAGGCTCTGCCTGTTTTGGTTTTGAATCATGAATTTGGATATGAATGGTGATGAATTCCCACCATTGAATGGCAAGGCTCCTGCTGTTGATTTGAACAAAGTTACAAAGGATAAGCGGTTCGCTGATGTTGTTTTGGAAAAGGGTGTGGATCCGGTGTTCAAATCGGTAGTAAAGAAGTATGATGATCACAATGTTGTCAGTTTTGAAAGAAGTGTAAAGAATAGCCTATGTTCTCAATCAAGAACCACTTTAGTTTGCAAATTCAATGACGGTATTCCTAAACGTCAAGCGTTTCAAGCGTTTCTTGATTCCTTTAAGTTCAAGGGTGTCTTTTCTTACGTAACTATAGACTCAAGACAAATTCTGGTTGAATTTTCGGTATTGGGTGACGCTGGAAGGTTATGGGTGGGCAGGTTTTGGAAAGTTGAGGGCAAGATGATGCGTGTGGTTAAATGGAGTCCATACAGTTCAAGAAACTTTGAATGTCCTATTGCGTTATTATGGGTTAGATTTGAAAAAGTACAGGAATTCATGTACAATAGTGCAGTGATTAACGAGTTGGCGTCATCTCTTGGGTTTGTGCATCATGTTGTTATTCCTGAAGTTAATAGGGCAAACTGGAATGCGTGTTTTGCCCTGGTTGAAGTTGATGTTTCAATTCAACTGAAGAGAAAGTTGACAATAAAGTTTGGTGATGGTGAAGTGTATAATATTAACGTAAGTTATAAAAATGCACCAGCATATTGCAATTCTTGTCATCACATTGGGCATGAGCCTGATAAATGCAAAAAGAACATTGTAATGGATTCTAGTACGGTGAAAGAAAATGTTAAAGAAAGTGTGGAAGAGAATAGAAATGGAAATTGTGTTGATATTGAAAGAAACTGTGTTTCACAAGATTTGTTACAAAATAAAGAAAATACTGATAAGGATTCTAGGCCTACAAAGGTTGAAACATTCAAACAGGTTTACAGAAGAAAGTTGAAGTCAATAGTCACTAAGAAAGATAGGAATTCAGGGTCTTGTCCATCCACAAATGTTGTAAGTCCTGTAAGAGTATGTTCCTCTAATGTACCTGATATCATAAGTGCTCTTCAGCATCTTGAAGATGAAGAGAACGGTCAGGAACAGGTCTCCCCTCAAGTTGGTAGAACAGGAAGCTGCTATCCTTCGCCAAAAACTAGTTCGAATGTCCCTGATCAAGATTTTGAAGCCGTTATCTTACATAAGATTAAATCTGCTAATAAAAGTGGTAACTCTAATAGGTTGTCTATAAGCTCTCTTAGAAAGAGAGGAAAGAAACTAAAAGACTCATCATCTGACAATGATTAAGTTCCTAAGCTGGAATGCAAGGGGAGTGAATAATAATCCTACAGTGGCTAGGCTTAAGTTTTTAATAATGCAGGAGAAACTCAAATTTGTTGCAATACAGGAGCCAATGGCTTGGACTGATAAAATGGAGCAGATTACTAAAAGAATTGGTTTTGATCAGTGTGTGGCTAACATATCTAATAAGATATGGATGCTTTGGCCTAATGAAGTGAAGGTTACAGTTATTGAGGATCTGGATCAATTATTACATGTTAAGATTAATCATGCTGAATTTACTGGTTGTTTTACCTCTATATATGCAAAAAATTCTAGACTACACAGGAAAGTGCTCTGGAGTCAGATTAGAAACATCACCTGTGAAGATCCTTGGATTTTAGCTGGAGATTGCAATACCATAAGGTGTCCAGATGATCAACTATATTGCTTGAACTTTGATGCAAATGGAGCAGATGACTTTAATGATTTCATAAGAAATAGCAACTTTGAAGTACCTGGTTACACTGGCTCACGTTATACATGGAGTAACAATAAAGCTTGGAAAAGATTAGATTGGGTGCTCACTAATCAAAACATGCTTAATGGTCTCAGTTTACAGGTTTCCCACATGGTCAGAACTTGTTCTGACCATGCTCCTCTCTTACTTTCAATTAAAAAAGTCACTAATACAATTAAGAAGGGGTCTTTTAAGTTCATTAATGCTTGGGCCAATCATCCTGACTTTCTGAGTGTTGTTAGTCAGAATTGGTCCAAGCACTGTAATGGTGAAGACAGTACAGTATTTTGGTACAAACTAAAGAGATTGAAAAAACATTTGAAAATCTGGAATTTTACTGTTTTTGGAAACATTTTCAATAAAGTAAAAGATGCTGCTTTAGAAGTTGAAAAATGTGAACTGATTCACCAGAACAGCAATAACAATACTTCTAAGTCTGACCTTTCAAAAGCCAATAGCACCCTCATCCTTGCATTAAAAGATGAAGAGTGCTACTGGAAACAAAAGTGCTTTAACTCTTGGCTACAAGACTGTGATGGAAATACTAAGCTATACCATAGTTTTGTAGCCAAGAAAAGAAAGAAAAATGTTATAAATGGAATAAAAGTTAATGAGGAATGGATTACTGACCTTAATGGGATTGCCTCCTCTGCAGTGGATTTCTTTAAAATGAATCTTTCAAATGCTCCTGAAAATAATATTAACATTGATGATGATAATGAGACTGTTCTAAATAATATTCCCAAGCTTGTGCAGGATGAGGATAACATAGAGATTATCAAGCCAGCTTCTATGGAGGAAGTTAGAACTACTATACATGAAATGAAGGCTGATAGTGCCCCTGGCACTGATGGTTTCAACATTTTTTTCCTTAAGAAATGTTGGAACATAATTGGTTCTGATCTATGTAAAGCATTAAATGCTTATCTATTAGGAGGTGATATCCCTAAAGGTGTTTTTTGCTACAGGAATAGTTCTGGTCCCTAAAATAGCTAACCCTATCTCATGGAATAACTATAGGCCTTTAAGTATGTGTACAATTCTTAACAGATTGATTTCTGCTCTAGTTAATAGAAGGATCTCTGTCATTCTTCCTAGACTTCTATCTAAGGGTCAGAGTGCTTTCGTAAAGGACAGATTAATCCATGACAATATTTTATTGATCAAAGAGATGCTTCATAACATTAAAAGGAAACCAGCTAAGGGTAATATCATACTACAGCTTGACATGACAAAGGCGTTTGATAAAATGTCACACACCTTTGTCATTAAAGCTCTTAAACACTTTGGCTTTTCTGACAGGATTCAATCGTTGGTTTATAGACTTATCTCTAATGTAATGATATCTGTGTTAATAAATGGCACATGCTCAGGTTATTTTCCTCAAAAAACAGGATTGAGACAGGGAGACCCTTTGTCTCCTTGTTTCTTTATCCTTGCTGAGGATGCCCTTCTTAGGGGATTGGAAAGATTATATGTAAAAAACAATAATATGCAGTATTTTTTAAAGTCAGGGGACATCTTACCTTCGCTAGCTTTTGCAGATGATGTGGTCATCTTCACAAATAGCACTCCTTCTTCAATCAGATGCCTTAGTGACCTGCTAAATCAGTATCCGATGGAGTCAGGGCAGTCTATTAACGTCGAAAAGACCAAGATTATTACCTCCAATCGAAGTTCACATGCAAATTCTGCCTCCTTGAAAGCTACCTTGGGATTTAAGACTGAATGTGCCCCTTTCAACTATCTGGGCATCACCATTGCTGACAGTAACAAAGGAAAGTATTATACACCATTATTAACCAAAATATATAATAAAATCAATGATTGGGACTTGAAGAACTTGTCTTACAGTGGCAGATTGTCACTCATAAGACATGTTCTTCACCCAATCATATATTTTTGGATGCAAAGTTGTGTCATACCAAAAACTATCCTAAGGAAGATTGAACTCTGTTTCAATAAATTCCTATGGAGACCTAAACAAAATGAAAATGCTATACACTGGTCTTGTTGGGATAACCTATGCAAGCCCTATGGTGAAGGAGGTCTGAATATCAAGCACTTGTCTGATATTCAGCTTTGTTTTACCTATAAACTGTGGTATTTATTCAGAAAAAGGAAGTCATTGTGGTCAGACATCATTGCTAACTCATATTGTAAAACCAGTCATCCACTTGTAGCTAAGTGTTGCACTGGTGATTCTATTGTTTGGAAAGCTTTGTGCTCTATAAGAGAGCATGCTGAAAGCTTTATTCAATGGAGAGTTGGTAAAGGCAATATGGATTTCTGGAGAGACTCATGGCATGGGTTGTCTCCTTTTATAACAGACCAAAGCTCTTGGTATCTTCCTGCTCAGGTGAAAACTTTTTGGAAAAATAATAGTTGGGATCCTATTCTAACATCATTTCTCTCTCATGATCAATACCAACACATTTGCAGTGTCAATATTAAGGATGATCAAGAAGATGGTGTTGAATGGAAACTGTCTAAAACTAAAAAAATTTGTACAAAGAGTACTTGGGAAAACATAAGAGTTAAAAATGTTCCATCATTCTTTTTTAATAAGATCTGGCATAGTTTTATACCGAAAAAAATTTCTTTTTTAACCTGGAAGATACTCAAGAGTTACATTCCTACAGACAATGTGCTTATTAAGAGACATTTTTATATTGTCTCTAAGTGCCAGTTTTGCAGCAACTGTGAGGACACTACTCACCTTTTTATAAGTTGCTGCTTTGCCTGGCACTTATGGAATTTCTATGGTCTGTTATTCAAAATCCCAGTTAAAAGAATATATGAGCATTAGGCATATGTTTCATGTATGGTTCAGTGTGACTAGAGGTTCTTTCCATGTAACTCATCTGATGCCACAACTGATAGTATGGACTATATGGCATAATAGAAACTGTATTAAATTTGGTAAACCTAAGGATAATTTCTTACAGGCAGTTGGCAGAATTAATAGATTTGTTTTGGGAATAGACTCTAAGCTACAACCTAAGCACTGGTCCTATGTTGTAGATGCAGGAAACGAAATTGGTGCCTATTCTAGCAGTCTGAAGAGGATACGTTACCTGGTGTGGAGGCCACCTGATCTGGGAAGACTGAAGATTAACGTTGATGGAGCTTCCTGTTTCTCCGGCGAGGCGTCCGGTGGGATCATCGTTCGAGACAGTGAAGGCAACTGTGTAGAGGGCGCCGGATATCTGTTTGGAAAACTGTCTCCATTTCAAGCAGAGAGAAGAGCGTTGATTGAAGCTCTTCTTCTCTGTAACAGGAGAGGGTGGTATGCAGTAGACATTGAGTCTGACTGCTTACCATTGGTACAAAGATTTACCTCTGTCGATGAAATCAGCAGAACAAATGAACGGATCTTCAGGGCACTTGTTCATCCGGCAATGAAGATATGCCACATTTCCAGAATGGAAAATGTGGCAGCAGATTGGTTAACAAAAAGGGTCTTGGAAGAGAAACGAGGCTGTTCATTTGTTAATAACATACCAACTTCTCTTCGAGCTATCATGATTTTAGAAGGCTTGGGTATTGGGTATATTGACCCCGGATGAGAAAGCTTTGGTTTTGATTTTGTTTGGTGGTAGTGGATTGGAAGTTATGGCTATGGTGTTTGAAAGAGGCGAATTGGGGATTAGGGTTTGTGAAAGAGAGAAGACAAAGACACTGAATAATTAGGGTTTCTAATTAGAATGGGGGATCAAGTTTGGTCCTGTTCCAATTATGCCTAGTATTGGGCCTTTGTTTCTTTCTTAAACCCAAGCTACTTCCATTGGGCTTTTGTATTCTGATTTCTTTAGATAATATAATAAACTTTTTGCCAAAAAAAAATAATAATAACGCAAGTTTAGAGCTGGTGTTACCTTTTTCCAGGAAAGTAAACTGTACTAAGAGTTTGCATAGTTAATTCGGTTTGTTGGTCAATGAGTTGGAAGATTCTCTGGCCTTCCTTGTAGCTGCTACCAAAGGCTGTCCGTGAGATCACATCAGCCGTTAAATTTTTGAGAAACAGCCATACATCGATATCACATGATCCTTCAGCAGATACAAGGTCGTCCCATTTGGTAATCATATCAAGACAACTTTGCTCCATCTCGGGTAACATGTTCTGCAAAACATACCAAATCCAAATGGATATGTTATAACAGTCTTGGGGAATCGGTGTCTGAAAACAGAGAGTAGAATGGAATGTAATACGTACCTTGAGTTTCTCTACATGAAATGCAGGGTTGATGATTTTTCTGCGCTGAGCCCATTGGTCTCCTTCGAGGTTTAAGATTCCATCTACCAGTAACTTAAATAAAGGGTTTGAACGTGGCTTTTGATAATCATTCAAACTAGTGAATATTACTTTTATCTGCTCAGGATTCAATATGGTGACCACCGGTATAGGACCGGTCCACGTAAATATATTTTTCCCTGTCAAAAGAATACAAAAAAAAAGAAAAAAAGAAAAAACAAACTTCGTTACTTCAAATTCAATAGAGCATTATATTTGTGGTATTCTGATCCGATGTGATAAATGAGCATAAAATAAATTGTTAAACTGATCCAGAAGACCTGCTCCTAAATTAATCCAAAAATCTTCCAAAAATCGTAAAACGATTCATACTAAAATAGAATAATGAAGGACATAATTAGATACCGTAATTTCGTACTGACTGATGGAGGAAAGGAGAGACTCTTGAGACGATGTTGTGGTTGAATTCCATAGGTTTGGATGTAGCTTCCCTTATCATTTCCGAATTCGTTTTCAAGTCACCGACGAGAAACCGATAAGGCGTCCCTGTAAGACCTTGCTGTGTGAGGAACTTCTCAAGCTTCTTTGGTTTAAGCCATAACCAGTTTAGTACCCTCCATGCCACCACAGTCACAGTCAGTAAAGCTGCTAAAGCAACATATGCCCAAGTTTGGGCTATAGAGAATTCCATTAGAGAGAGAGAGGGAGGGGGAGGGGGAGAGAACTAAAGGCTTAGCGCACTAAATAGATAATAGTACAAATAGGCTGTTAGGACGTTTTATAGTACTACCGAAATTTTAAATATGTAGTCATTAATGACAATGAGTGACGCGATACATTTATTATTGTTTAAATTAGAAAAGGAAGAAAAAAAAGTTATCCACGTCACATGCATACATGTTAAAAATTCTTTTTATTAAGGAATAGTACACAAGATAAGTCTTTAGTCCCATGGAATAGTCTACAAAACAACAACAGAAAGTAAATCTTACAAGATGAGAGGCTCAACCAAAAAGCATTTGTAGAGAATGTCTTACTCCATCAACTCGAAAATTTAATGTTTTTAATTATTATTACTCGTGTGTCATAACTTGTATTAACAAAAACTTAAATTCCAATCTAAAAATATTTGAATCATTGATATTATAATAAGTATTTGATGCAGATTTTAACTATTATCTAGTATTTATATGTTTTGATGAACTATTTTTATTTTTTATTTCTCTAATAAGCGAAAGTATATTTTGATAATTTTCACAATGTCTTTTTTAAATATGTTTTAAGGATATATTTGGCTATGTCTTCGTTAATATTTTGAAATTATTTTTTTGAAAATGTTTACAAAGGAAGGAAGGACTCGCTTTTATTTTGGCAACAAATTTTAGTACCCATTTTCTATGTTTAGGTTTTTAGATAAGGTTGAACATGAAAACTTAGTTTATGTTTTTATTGCTATATGCGAATAATATGAATAATATGGTAAATGTAAATAGATTTTTACCTACGAAAATAGGTATGATAGTAGATATTGATTTGATGTTAAAACATCTTTTAGTCATCTATGCGAGATATTCAACATAAAATTGATATGTTCTCGGATCAAGCTTTTCGATCCGACCAAAATATTGTTTCATCCTAAAAGAGACTAAAGACTCGCAGCGACATTTGGTAAATTGAGGTCGTCAAACAACCTATTTAACTCATCACCAACATTAAATAATATCCATATTATGTATATTGACCTTTTAAATAAAAGTATAGACCCCTTAGGACTTATGTCATTATCAGGACTCAACCTCGTCATTGAATTAATTTTTATATGTTTAAGGACTATAATTTTCATGAGGTAAGTTTAATTTTGATTATACTCACTCTTACACCGACCAATCATCATTCTATACTTCATATCGATTTAACACAATTTGTGTAGATCAAACGATTTAAAATAGTGGTTAATCTTGATGGGGTTGGAAAATGATCATTTATTTACCTATCTACATGTACTAGGTCACTTATCCACCATCGATATGTAAAGGTAACTCTTACGGTGTCAATTTTTTTTCACAGTCATTTTCTCGAGACTCCTTCTCTTTATATTTTTTTAAAATAAGTTTCCACTAAAGACGATAAAATGTTTTGATAATATCGTTTTTACGATCAATTATCTCGCCTTGTCATCCTGGCCAAGATTTTTACTCACGTATATTCATCATTTTCTATCACTTGTATACTTACTAATAATATATGGGGTAAAAGTAATCGGAGCTTAACTATTCTTTATTCATCATATAATATGTTAGCCATTCAGTCAAATTTACAAAACAACTAACCATGTGGGTCGTTTAAAAGGTTATCTAGAGGGTTAGATAACTCCTCCAATAACAACCTTGAATCTTCATCTTCATTATCATCAGGAAGAACCCTTTAAAAAAACATGTCTACCAATTGGTGCCTCTTTTTACTATCCCACCACTTGTTAAAGACACCTAGATAAAAAAAATGATCAACATTTGAGATTACATATCAATTCATAACCTTAGAACTCAACTTATTTTATAAGCAAATAAATATCTCAAGAATTTCTTTGGCAAACATGTTAGTCTGCACCTTTGACTTTACCAAAACCATTTATCTTCCTTTCAAAATAGCTCCCCATTAGGTTCGAGCAAAAATATTTGCACTCAAGCTTCCCTTCTGCATCAGAGAGATTCAAACAATTCATGCTTATAGGTATTCTGTTGTCCATCTCCAACTACTTATATTATTCGGCAATACTCTGTTCTAAGTTACTTTTAGCATACACTTAAAAATTATCAATGTAAGCTTATAGTAACTCCAGTATATGTTACATCAAATGTTCAACTACTCTTTAAATACAAGTTCACCTACATCATGGACTTTCACAAGTCTCATTTAGTTCGTGAATTTTGAAATCTATAATACCTTGGTCAAAGCATCTGAAGGATTTTCCTCACTTATAATATTTGCACCCTTCACTCTCTCCCTCTCCCCACCACGTCTCAAATGAAGTGCAACTCAATATCTATGTGCTTAGTTTTGTCATGGAAATTCAAGTTATTTATGAAATGAACAGCACTAGTATTTTAATAGAACATAATCACATATTACTATATACCAATGATCTGATTTAACAATCCTTTCATCCATATGACTTCTTTTATTGGTTCCAGAGCAGTCATATATTCGATTATTGTAGATTATAAGGCAACACAAATTTTCATAAAATATATTAAGCTAACTGCTCCTCGAAGCACAATAAACAGATAACCCAAAGTTGACTTCATTGTGTCAAGGAAACTAGATATAATCAGAGTTAACATATCCTTTTAGCATAATATCAGCGATATTCTTTTGATTATAACAAAACTTAACTTGTACCGAACCCTTCATATATCTCATGAGACACTTAAAGTCATGCAAATGCGGCTTCCTTAAATTTGACATAAATATTCCTAAAATATTAAAAAGTCGGAAATATTAGGTCTCAAACATATCATAGCATAGATAATACTACCAATAACATTTGCATAAGGTATCTCTTGCATGATTTTATTCTTTTACTTTATTTGGTGCTTGAATGGTACTAAGTTTAAATTGGCCACCAACGGGAGTTCCAACCTCTTTGGCTTCAGAGATTTTGAACTTTCTAAGAACCTTTGCATGTAATTTTGTTGAGATAAGAATAAATACTCGTGCAAAATGTTCATCTTGATCTCAATACCAAGTATCCTCATAGTCTTTCCCATATTTTTCATTTCAAACTCTCTCTCTCTCTCTCTCTTCAGTTGAGTCTTTACCATTCCGTCTTCTATCATTTCCCACTATTAGGATATCATCCACATAAAATAGTAATGTGATTTTTGTACATATATGTTTCCTTATGACAATAGACACATTATTTATAGCAGCTTCGGGCCTACTTGATAGACTTCATAAATTTTTAAATATTATATTATACTACCTCAACGATTGTTTCAACCCACATAGAAATCTCTTCAGTACACATACAAGTTGTCTTTTCCTATTCTTCATGTAGAAAGGTAGTAGTAACATCTATTTGCTCTAACTCAAGATCAAATCTAGCAATAATTGACAATAGAAACCTTATTGAGTTTTGTTTCACAACCGGTAAGAATATCTTATTGCCATTAACGCCTTCCTTTTATGTAAAGCCATTAACCACCAACATAACTTTGTATCTGGATAACTTAGCTCCGGGATTAACTTCCTTTCTTTGGAATATTTATTTACTCCCAACAAGATTTTGACTATTTGGTTGCTTCATAAAAATCCAGATTCCCATGTTATTGAAAGATCTCATTTTCCCTTATGATATTCATCCACTTATCTTTACCCTTCCATTTTAATTGATAAATAATAACCAATAACATTAACATAACTATATTTTTTGTGGAGGTTTGATTGGTCTTCATGCTCTATCTCTCACCAATCGATAATTATCAAACCCATGCTACTCTCAAATTTGGTCATTCAAAGGCCCTGGAACATCATAATCTCGGTAATCTTCAAACTCATATAAAAGGTAAACTTCATATGCATTAGCTAAAATTGGACTATGTCTTAACTCAATTTTGGTAAAACATATTCAACTTCATTATCTAGACCATACTCGTTATAACCTTTTGACGTCTTTACTAATCATAGATTTTTGACATCTCTACTTATTATAGCATATTTACGTCGAGGTTTAATGCACTTTAACTTATACCCTTTTACTAATTCTGGATAACCAAGGAACAAACATTTTGGTGCGCTCGACCGGATATTTTCTTGCTTCACATGTGCATAAACAACACATCTCAAAATTCTCAAATATTTCAACTAAGGTTTCTTTTTAGTCCATGCCTCTTGAGGAAAAAAAAATTCAATGTCGTAGATGGGCTAATGTTGATGATATATAAAATCGTAGCCACGATTTATCCCCCAGACTTTCGACGTATTCCAGTTGTTTGAAGCATACACCTAACCATTTCCACCAAGCTTCAATTCATTCTTTAAGTAAGATCATTCCATTGGGAAGTTCCCCTCACGGTTTACTGTTCAAAAATGAATTTTGTTGCTAGTGAATTCCTTATTCATATTATTCCAAGCCATTTTGAGTATGAATATTCTTCAATATCTTTATATTTTGATTATCTACTTATATCTCCAGTTTCCTAATATCATCAAATACTTCATCTTTAATCTTCAAAATTATAACTCATATTTTTTTGATAGTCATAAATCAAGGACGTGAAGTACCTTGCACAATGCAAGTTCTCATATCGGACCCCTAATATCAAAAGGAATATAATCAAGCACATTATTGGTTGTATACTCACTAAGCACAAACTTTACCTTCTAGCTTTTACCTAACACATGGATTTCACAAAATCTCAACTTACGAACTACGCTACTATCCAACAACCCTTGTTTACTAATTTAATAAGGATATTCTCACTTATATTTCCTAGTCTCATATGCCACAAGTTGGTTAAATCTTTATCCACACTAGACACACCGTCTATCACTACAGATCCTTTAAGAACTAACATATTAGTAATCATAAGGATTTCATAACGACAAGCAAGCCTTGTAAGACCTTAAGTATATCGGCTCCACCTCATCAAGTAAACCCTTAATCATATAACATTCCAATAGAAAGAAAGGGTTCGTTTAACTTTGGGAATATACCTCGTGCTTGTTATCAATCTCTCAATTCTTGTAGACAACTTGAGCTGAACAATTCCCGTCGCTTTGACATCATATCATTCATCATTTCTGAGGATGATCTTTCCTTCTTCAAACAATCTCAAGTTTTCAAACTAATATTTCTTGGAATTCATGTTGAATGAAGCACTCGTATCCAACACCTACTTGTCATTATACTTAAAATTAGAAACCAATACACTATAAACGTACGTATAATCATCCCAAACAATTGAAGTGTCTCTGACTTTGGCTTCGAATAACTATTACTCATCCTTCTTTATGGGCATTTTCTACTCATATGTCACTCTTTATTACACAACCAATATTTTTCTCCACAACCACTCACAAATCTCTTAGATTTAGACCAAGATTTCCCTCTATTCTTTCTCTAATATCTCTTTCATGTCCGACTCCTCATACTTAATTTGAAACCTTCAAATTCACCCTCTAGAATTTTGTTTCTTTGAAGATCCTTCGAGTTCAAGACGCTTTTTACTTTGGACTTGGTAAGGGACTCGTTCCCATAGAGCATGATGCCAATAAAGTGCTTGTAAAATTTTGGTTAAGAGAATCTCTCTCCAAAATTAAACACTCAACCACTCAACTTTGTTATAATAAAGTTAGATTTTATCCATTTGGCTTAAACATCACTTAGGTGAAGCATCACTTCGTCGAAGCCCTTTCGGCAGCAGTACTTGGTCAAACCTCTTCGGCAATAGCACTCGGTTGAATCTCCTTCGGTAGCATTACTTGGTCGAATCCCCTTCAGTAGCAACACCGACATTAAAAAGGTCAATTAGTTATGAAATCATTTATACTTCTAAAAGTTACACTTTAACAACCATAAATATTCATGTATTAATTCATCCAAATGTTGTAGTCTTATGAAGTTAATGAACAATTAATATGTATACAATAAATGTAAATATATTAGACTTTTCTTTATATATAAAATATCAATGTAAAGAATAAAACGATTTATGTTTCTAGAAATTATTTAAAAAATCTGATAAACAATTATAGCACAAAGTGAAATTCGACAAAGAAGAATATATTGTATGGTTAATCAGTAGATGGTAGTAGTAGACTACAAATTTCAATCCATAGAAGGTAGATCCAAATTCACAGTGACCGGTCCACAATCTGATGAACCATATTAGACAAAATTGAGTTTTTCTTCTTCTCTCATATATATATATATATATATTATGTGTGTTCTTGTGTTTGTGTTTTCATAATGTATGGTCATGTGAACTAAAACCAAAAGAATAAGATATGAAAGATAAACGAATAAGAGCAGCTCTAACCTCTATCGTGCCTATTTACCGAAGCTCTAATTGGTAACGAGAATAAGATCCAGAAAGACCCTCCAAATCCATTGTGCACACATATCCAAACATGAAAAAACATTCAAAGGTTAAGTCTCTAATGGGGGAGAAGTGGGGTACATAAAAAAGGTAATTTTCAGTGTATATTTGGTACGAATATTGTTGCTAAAAGACCTTTAGATTTCGGAACGAATACAAAAATTGATGTACCTACCTAACTATTCTGGACAAACGCAAACGGGATTTCCTGCTGCACCGGATATCGGATTTGGACACTTCAACTACTCAAGCCGAAGACCTCGACGAGTATGTTGAATGCAAAGGACGTAAAGGAGACCATAGACCCCGTCACAAAGTTTGGGCTCTAAAATTTAACACTTAGGGCCTCAAACAACTATTTTAGTGTTTTTTGCACTTTTTAAATACCTTATGAATTGATTTAAAATAGTTTAGCAAGTTCAAATGTATTCACATTTGGCTGAATCATATTTTATTGTTTGTTGGATATTTGTGTAATATCGAATAAAGGTTTTGAGCATTTTTTTTATTAAAGCTATACACCGTCCCGGATAGTTTTTTAATAATTTAATACTTTTTTCCTGAATTGTTGAAGATTTAGTTTTTATATGCCTTTATTTATGTTCATATCTAATATCTACCAACAACCTCTTCTACTTTTTATTTAACCACATGAAATATGTTCTAATTATTTTTATATTACACGTAAATATAACACCTTAGAGGGGAATAAGTAGTTGAAGTACTCGATGTAGAGAAAGAGAAAGAGGGGAAGAATAAGGATTTGAAAGAAGCTGATAATTCAGACCCCGGTGATTCTATGTTTCTACTGCACCTCCCGGCGAGCCAAATGACGAGCAGACGACCCAAAACAGGTGTTGTAACCTAAGTTAAAACAAAAACTAAAAAAAAATGAGGCTGAAGCTATTTTTTGCAACATTCGAAGGTGCGGAGCCATAGTAGTTTCCATGGCCGAATTAGAAACGAAGTCGAATATATATTTTACAACAGTCGAAGGTGCGGAGTCGTACCAGTTTTCATGACGGAACGAAGCCAAAACTATTTTTTATATTGGCCTTAGGTGCAGAACTCTGACAATTTCCATGGTCGAAGGAGAAATAAAGACAAAGCTGTCTTCTGAAGCAACCGATGGTGCGGATCCACAACTATTGTCATTGCCGAAGGAGAAACAACTTGGGTGAACCAACTATCCATCCGGGAGATACACACAATCATGTTGTTTTTACTTTTATTTTATTTTTCATGTCTAGGAAACATTCAGCCTCACCATGGATATTTCACTATGTGAACAAAATTGAAAATTATCATGGGAGCACATTCTAAAATATGATAACCATTTTAAATATGCGAAATAATGCATAACAAAGTAGTTAAACTAAATTAGAGACTAATTATAGATGAGTAATGCAAGGTGCAAGATTAGAGATGAGAAATGAGAGGCATACGATAGCTAACTACGTGGAATAAATCTGAGAGTATTTATAAATAAAGAATGTGAGACAATGTAAAATACACTAAATACTAAATGCAGGATGCAATGTGAGAGATGCGAGAAAACATATAAACATGAGATGCAAGATACTGCATAGCTAAGTAGATACATTAAACGTGAGATTAAATATAAATGAGTAATATGAGGTGTTAGACTAGAGGTGAGAGATGAGAGACGTGAGATAGGTGATTGCACGTACTAAATACGAAACTAGTTATAAATGAAGAATATAAGACGAGAAAAATATGTAAGATGTGAAATTATTACTTTTTTTAAACATAATATTTTTAGGCATTTATTCTCTACTCTTAAATTATAAATTCTATTACATAGATTCATTGAAGTTTTTCTTTTCTATGAATTTTTTAAAGTTCTTTAGATTCATAAAAAATTGACATACCGAATTTTGTCTATGCGAACTAGCAGCAAGTTTATTTACAATACTAGCATTTGTTGGATGTTCAAAATATTTTCTCGTGTTGGGCAGTAATGATATTTCTTGTTGTATTTTTTTAATGTGTATTTGATTTAGTATTTTGTTGTTTACTGATGTATATATTTAGGGCTCATTTACATCAAAAGAATCATTTTCATTTGCCTATTGTTATACATTATTGGTTGGTTCTTCTATTTTATCCGATTTTATAACTCTATCATTTTCGTTAACATTCACTTCTTATTCTTGTTGGTCCTTTATACCAATTTTTATAATTTATCATTCATTAGAGTCGATTCTCCATCTAAACCTACAAAATTTTCAACTACGTAGTAAATGCAAGATGCTATACCTATATTGCATATCTCATAAAGGATTGTAAGATGCCTTAAAATTATTAAAATAAAGTGAGATGTGATACGTGTTTTATAGGAAATATAATACTATACATTTAAAATACATTTTCATACGTAATCTGTTTCAGAGATTAAATCAAATTCAAATTTGATTTGATTCTCAATCATTTGTAACATCTCGTATCAAATATTCTATGGCTTCTCCTTTACAAATAGTTATGTGTTCCATGATAAATGGTTACATGTATCATGAATAAAAAATTATTTTATTTTTACTATTTTATTATTTGTTTAAATAATATTAAGATACTTATCACTAATAGAGCAATACATGTAATAACTTTTTCAGGTTTTGTTTCGTAACTAAGCCTTACTGAATTCATTAGTTTGTCCTTAATTTCTTCACGCCAATCATACTTGTTTATTTTTTCAAGGTTTTAGATGTAAAACATATTATAGAAGTTAATACATCCTTAGATGTAGAGTAGAACAATGTGGAGCAAGCTAACATGAACAACATTCTAACAACATCCTTTATTGTTTGATCTCTTCAGTTTTGATAACTTTGGTTATTGCATTCTATAAACATGTAAAACTTAAATTTATATAACTACATGTGATATGATAGACTATGAATATACCTACAAGACATATGTATGACATGTGAGACCAAGTATAATCATATTTATACGGGATATGAGACAAATGTAAATATATATAAAAATAATGAGACATATAAGACCATAAATAATCAAATTTATGTGGGACGCTTGACTATTTAAAAATATGTAAATATAATAAGACATGTGAGACTATGTATACCCAAATTTATACGAGGCAAGATACCATGTAAAAATATGTAGCTAAACAGGGAATTGCATACAATCATCAAATTTGTAATTGGTTAAAATTGGTCTTTACTAACTTTTCTTTTCTTATAATTATAGAAGTGTTTTTTCACTATCATTGATTCTCCTTCTTATGAATCAGAGTATCTAAGCTTAAAGTGTTTTTTTAACGACATATTTTCTTCATCGTCAAATTAAAGATACTATTCATATCTTTTGTTGTAACTGGTATAAACTTTGAACCAAAACTGAAAAAGTCTTAATCAACCTTATATGTATTGATTTATTTTTACGATAACATCCAAAAAATTTCTTGTATGTGTTTTTAGCATTCCTTATATCTTATGTAGTTTTAAAGAGTCTATAAAATGGTGTTCTCATGGAAGCTTCTAGGTGAACTTATTGTATGCTATTTTTCTTTATCTTTTTAATGATGACAAATCAACCTGATCATGGAAAACGATCTTTTGACATGTTTTTTCACCAAAAGCGAGAAAACTATTAATTGACAAGATGTGAGACAAGAGACAAGTGTTTATTTCCAAGATACGAGATGCGCGACTATTTGTTAATAGCCAAGCTAGAAAATTTGAGACAAGTGTTTGGTCTCAACATGTTTCACTTTGCGAGACTCAGGAAAAACTAAAGACTAGTTATATTAGTTGTGAGATAAATATTAATTGTTAATCGGAAAGTTGTGAGACTATTGTTAGTTGCCAAAATACGAGACTCTTGACAATTGTTAATTGACAACACATAATGTGAAAAAATGTTTGGTCTAGATACATGAATGGTGTGGAAATTTTTAATTGCAATGAGGAGAGTTGCAAGACACACATATTTATAAATTTCTCAACCACTGCAAAAACTAAGAACCAACGCAACCGTAAAAAAGCATGCAAAAATATTTCATAGTGTATTTTTGAAGCAAAGTACCAAATACGAACAATTGTTTTAGTAAATTCAAAATTAACCTTTAAACTTAATCAAAACTTATTTTAACCTCAATAAAAAACTCATAAATTATAATCGTTCATTATTTTTAAGAATAATATGGTGAATGATTTAGATCGCTAATTTTATCGGATGAATGAGTTGTTTGTAAAATAAAATTAATTCAATAGAGAAGAAAATTAAACGACTAATTATCAAATCCCGAGTTTTGTTAGACAAATATACCATTTTGAATGTATTTGGCTAATAAAGAAACCTCACGGGGTGGCAAATGAGGCTAGTTCCGCCAGAAATAAATGGAACACGCCATAATTTAAATGGGTACATGCTAATGTCACGTTTATCTTGCTTAGTCATCAGTCATGCAACACGTTAATCATGCATATGCACAATTCCGTTTATAATAATGACCTACGAGTCTTGCACACATTAGTCTTGCACACATTAGTCCTGCACAAGCCCAGTCACGTTAATACTAACGACCTGATAGTCTCGCAAATCAATTTTGTTTTATAATTATAAATCATATATTTTAATTAAATATATTATAAGAAATATGATTATAATTATATTATTAAATTTAAATATTATTATTATTTGGTTATAAGTATTATTATTGTTGTTATTATTTTATAAAGCATAATCATATTTAAGATATTACAAGTTATATGATTATAATTTTATTATTACATTTTATACTTATGATTATGAGAGTGTCATAATTATTTTATAAATCAAAATCATAACTTAAGTTATAATTTTAAAATATTATAATGTATGTGATTATAATTTTATTAATTACAATTTGGTTTGCATTTTTATGATTTGGTTATTAATATTTTAAATGTTGTTATTTTGTCATAAATTAAAACTATATATTATAATTTTTAAATATTATAAAATGAGATTATAATTTTATTATTACGTTTTGATACTTATTCTTCTGATTTAGTTATAAATATTACAATTATTGTTATTAGTTTATAAACCAAAATCATATCTTATAATATTAAAATTTTATAAGTTATATTGTAATTATTATATTACGATTATTATTATTATTATTTGGTTATAAATATTACAAGTATTGTAATTATTTTATAAATCAAAATCATACCTTATAACGTTTTAAGGTACATGATTATAATATAATTATTACATTATGATTATTATTATGATTTGGTATTAAATATTACTTGTATTGTGATAGTATCTAGTAGTACAATTGTTGTCATTAGAATAAAAGGTACATAGGTTTTTAAATTTAATTTAGTTGTTCACGTTCACAGTTTACGGGCCAGTAGTTGTACAAATGTTTCTAAATTAAACTACAAGTTCTAAAAAATCTATTACAAACATCATTCATCTTCTTCAATTTCTTTTGCGTAATCATAATCTTCAAACTCACTTAATTCACCTTCGGCTAGTATAATGTTACCATTATATTATTTTATTGTTTTAATTGAATGAAAACTAATATCGAAAAAAAAT
Organism: Limnanthes douglasii subsp. nivea; assembly: GCA_036936605.1. Taxonomy (NCBI): domain Eukaryota; kingdom Viridiplantae; phylum Streptophyta; class Magnoliopsida; order Brassicales; family Limnanthaceae; genus Limnanthes; species Limnanthes douglasii. The sequence goes on from JAUPFV010000003.1 coordinate 120,550,985, forward strand.
ACTAACTACTTTGAAAGTAAAACTAAACTATTTATAAATGATAACAATTACTTTTATAGAAGTTGTAGAAGAAATAAAGAGATTTAGAGAGGTAGTGAGAAGTTCTGATTTCGGAATTGTGATCCTCCTCTATTTATAATGGAGGATAATTTTTATTTTTGACTCAATTCGGATATCCGAATTGCTGACGCCAGCAACGACTAGTTTGAATCAACTAGCCGTTGTTCAATTCGGATGTTCGAATTGCTGACGTTAGCAACGACATTAGCAATAAGGACTACTTTTTTAAAAAAACTATAGATACCTCACTCCTATAACACTATCTTCACATTATTACTATTCTTCTCTCTCAAAATTTTAAATTTTTTAACCCTAAAAGACTACAAAAAATTAAAAAAATTATTTTTTTTCTCATTTATTTGAAGAAAAAAGGAACAAAAACAATGTAAAAAAAATTGTATTGAAAATCGACCTATCAAAATCATACAAAATTATTGAAAATTGTATGTCGAAAGACCAATAACATCTACATTGTTAGCATGGTTTAAAATTGTTAAATAAAATATACGCACCATATCAGTCCAACCCATGTTTCAAACTGTTAAATAGGACTTCGGACGGGATCCTGTTTACCACCGCTGTCCACACATATACTTAGAAAACTTTGAATGTTTGGTTTATAAGGAAACCGCATACGGATACAAGAAAACTCAAATAGTGAAATTCGAATATGGTTGTGTATTAAAAATTTATTTACATTAAATTGTATTTTGATAGACAATTATGTCTATATAATTATTACTAACTTATATATTTTTAAGCCGGTAATTAAATCATCAAATGAATATTAAATAGTATAACTAGTATAAACCTTATAGGACAACAATTAAATACTGGGAATTAACTGGTATTAAATAACAATTTGAAAAGATTATGTATGTAATAAAAAAATAAAATTATTCTTCAAAAATACTAAATAGTAATTATAGTAAGTTTTTAGCAATTATTCATAATATTTTGTTTGAAGTTCTTTGTAGTAAAAGCACATATTAATCCACACCCATGACTATTAGATTCTTGTTACGACATTATTTTAAATCGTACGATGTTCTTTGGAGTTGACCAAGTCGTAGCCGCAAAGGTTGACGAAATATTAGACCGTAAGTTGGACCAAGTCACTGTATTATATATTATTTATTTTATTTTAAGAAACTTGTCAGTAACATATTTTTCTAAATATTAAGTGGGATAGATATCAATTCAAAATTTGTTTTGTCGATTGATGAATGAAAACTTGGAAAGTACGAAACATGAAATATGTTAAAACAAACATATTCAAGTATGGGTGAATGCGACATTACTTTGAATTGTTATCATGTAACTCATTTAAAAATAGTCTTGGTGGTGTACAAATGTAGCGAGAGACTTTCCTACTCTTTCAAACCCTAATGTAGTACGCAGCCGGCTTTTTTTCCTTTCAAAATGTTGTATTCAATTTTTATTTTCATTCTTCTAACTTGCGTATTTCAAGTTTTATTTTTATTTATTTTTTGTCAAAAATCTATTTTTGATTCTAAATTTTTGTTCGGTTTTTAAATTTATCAAAGACATTTTTATATCGTTTATTTGGGATGACAGTTTCATTGGAAATGGTTTATCTGTTCTGTTCGTGATTGTTACTTCATTTATGTTTTTAGTTGGTCTGTTGAGGTTCTTTCTTTTCAAGTCTCGTTGGAAGCTACGGAAGCTGCTCTCTCAGTTTAAATATTTTTGAACCGGACAGTGTTGGCTATTGTTTGTAAGCATTTCGAGACTGCAGGTAATGGCCCTCCTGAAGCCCCCAGTCTCCGTTGACCTGCTTGTTAGAGATATAAGGCCTAGGCCCATTAGCCCATATAGTTTATCTATATAATAGCTTTATACTCTATGTAATACATACTTTATAATAATCAGAAACCCTAGCCGCTTATTGGCGACTACTTCTCTATTTTCTCTCTTTGTTATTTAACATGGTATCAGAGCAAGGTATGTGTGTTTTAGAGGTATGTGTGTTTTAGTTTTAGAGGTATGTGTGTTTTAGAGGTATGTGTGTTTGAGGTATGTGTGTTTGAGAGGTATGTGTGTTTGAGTAAAACAATTTGAGTGAGAGGTATGTGTGTCTGAGTAAAACAATTTCCAATCTGAGTGAGAGGTATGTGTGTTTGAGTAAAACAATTTGAGTGAGAGGTATGTGTGTCTGAGTAAAACAATTTCCAATCTGAGTGAGAGGTATGTGTGTCTGAGTAAAACAATTTCCAATCTGAGTGAGAGGTATGTGTGTCTGAGTGAAACACAAAAAGAGTGAGGTATGTGTGTCTGAGTGAAACACAAAAAGAGTGAGGTATGTGTGTCTGAGTGAAACACAAAAAGAGTGAGGTATGTCTTGAAGTTTTCGCGTCTTCCGCTGTGCCGGCGGGTAGTGTTTTTAGCTGTCCGCCGAAATTTTTGTAGATCTACCAGGTATTCAATTTCGTAGTAGCATTGGATTTCGGCTTGGAAGCCACAGTTTCGGTAGATTTGTTTAGCTTTGATTTGGATTTGGTATTTTGATTTATTTTTGCATTTGGTTTCGGTATTTGGATTTTGATTTGGTTTTGGATTTGGTATAGATTTTGTTTGGATTCGTTTGGATTTGTTTTGCTTTGTTTGGATTCGTTTGGATTTGTTTGGTGTTTGATTTCGTTTGGAGTTTGGAGTTTAGAGTTTGAAGCTTGTAGTTTGGATTTGTTTGGTGTTTGATTTCGTTTGGAGTTTGGAGTTTAGAGTTTGAAGCTTGTAGTTTGGATTTGTTTGGTGTTTGATTTAGTTTGGAGTTTGGAGTTTGGAGTTTGGAGTTTGGAGTTTGGAGTTTGGAGTTTGGAGTTTGGAGTTTGGAGTTTGGAGTTTGGAGTTTGGAGTTTGGAGTTTGGAGTTTGGAGTTTGGAGTTTGGAGTTTGGAGTTTGGAGTTTGGAGTTTGGAGTTTGGAGTTTGGAGTTTGGAGTTTGGAGTTTGGAGTTTGGAGTTTGGAGTTTGGAGTTTGGAGTTTGGAGTTTGGAGTTTGGAGTTTGGAGTTTGGAGTTTGGAGTTTGGAGTTTTGAGATTGGAGTTTTGAGTTTTGAGATTGGAGTTTTGAGTTTTGAGATTGGAGTTTTGAGTTTTGAGTTTGGAGATCGGAGTTTTGAGATCGGAGTTTTGAGATCGGAGTTTTGAGATCGGAGTTTTGAGATCGGAGTTTTGAGATCGGAGTTTTGAGATCGGAGTTTTGAGATCGGAGTTTTGAGATCGGAGATTTGAGATCGGAGTTTGAAGATCGGAGATTTAAGATCGGAGATTTGAGATCAGAGTTTGAAGATCGGAGATTTGAGATTAGAGTTTGAAGATCGGAGATTTGAGATTAGAGTTTGAAGATCGGAGATTTGAGATTAGAGTTTGAAGATCGGAGATTTGAGATTAGAGTTTGAAGATTGGAGATTGAAGTTTGGAGAAATGATTTCGATTTTGACGTTTTGTTTTGTTTTGATTTTATTTAAGATTGTCGTTTTGTTTTGTTTTGATTTTATTTTTTATTTTTTGTAACAAACTCTTAATGCAAGAATAAGCATTGCTTAGCCCATATAGTTTATCTATATAATAGCTTTATACTCTATGTAATACATACTTTTTGATAATCAGAAACCCTAGCCGCTTATTGGCGTCTACTTCTCTCTTTTCTCTCTTTGTTATTTAACACTGCTCTTACCACTATTCCCGATTAAAGTCGGTATAAGACTAGTCGCCTAGAGCCGAAGATTTTTATGTATGTCATTCGTATATTTTGGTTTTTTGTTTGACAGCCGTCTAGATCTAAAAATTTGTACGTATTTAAATCATTGTATTAATAGTAAGACAGTTTTGCTGTCTTTTCGTACGTATTCCAGAATGGTGTGTACGGTGTATTAACAATGAGGTAGTTTTCTCGTACAATTTTATTTATGAAAAATTTAATGTTTTTTAAACAAAAAAATTATTTGATTTTTTTTTATAATTTTAAATATATAGAGGTAAACTACTAATAACCATGTAATATCTAACAAATTTTGGGTAAGATCGGCCTTTTTCTCGGAAGAAAACCTTCGATATCCCCTTTCCAAAAGAAAGTTCTAAACCCTAGATCAGAGTACAAAAGCCCATCTTAGCTTTAATCAAAGCACAAAAATCAGATTACCCAAATAACCACTATCTCACAATGAGCTTTTCTAAAAATTGAAGATTTTCTTCTTGAAATCCTACCATTAGAGCTACTAATCGAATACACAATTATAATCGACGGACAACCTTCTATTTTAACCTTTTTCAGAGTTTGAATCATCATCTAATCGGAGCATGAACAAAAAAGAAGACACTGAAGCCATTAAAACCCTAATTTCAAAATCAATAAGTAAAAAACCAAATCGACACAAAAAATTGAAGAATCAAGAGAAAGATACTTCAAAGGAAGACAACCCAGCTCTTTCTCACAAAAAGAAGAACGTTGATATTTCTCTTTAGCTATAGGAGGTCGGAACCAACCCGATATTGGAAGAGTCATCACCTGAATATCATCAATGACAGTCCCAACTTCATGGCTTCAACACAAAGATCAAATGCTCAGATAAAAATAATCAAAGGAATTGAATCATCCACGATAATGTCCTATTCGAGGAAAAAAAAGACTACAAAGCAGTAATTTTTCCTGAAAAAGATAAGAACTCTACTCTTTTTGTTTCTAAGTTTACTTTAGTAGCTAATTTTTTATAATAGACCAAAATTAGAAAAAATAAAAACTTTACTCCAAACATTCAAATTTATAGGTTTATTCAGTATTTTAATTTGGGACTACAAACATATTTTAATTGAATTAGATCATAAATAAGACATTAAAAAATTATGAAAACAAAACGTATAGGCGACAGTATAATTTTCCCTTAGATTACTCTAATGGTATCCAAGATTTAATTCCAGGATAGAGAGTTTAATAGCTCATCTCTGAGTTTTTTCCCTAATATCTTTGAATATATGTATAATTATGATATTATACACAATGTTGCAAAGACCATACAGTACATCTTTCTTAATTTGGGTACCTAATAAACACAGAGCAAACTTTATCAATTTTAAAGCTTGACCATAAATAGATATATCTAAATCTCAGCCCAAAAGATCTGGATAGGCTTTGGGGAGAGAGATTGATATTGACATTATATCACTTTTGGTGATATGCAACCATGTTGTTTAACACGTAAGAGTATAAGGCATAAATCCTCAAAATGCAATAAGTTGCCTATAAATATAGATAGGAAAATTCCAAAAGATAAACAACAAACATTTGAAGAAAATAAAAGCTACAATTTGTACCCAAATTCTCAAAAGGAAGGTTGGGTTCAAAAGGTCAAATATGTTATTGTAAAAAACAGTCAAAACCAGACCAATAACATAAATTTCTCTCATACATTCCATAAAATATAGATTGTAATGCAAATAAAAAATATGTTGAAATCGAGATAAAGAGCTTAAAGTATACAACCTTGGATTTCAATCAAGCTCACAAGTCATTCAACATTAAAATTATAAAAAAATATGGACCATTATAATGAAAATTTTCAGGAAAAACAACCAACATTAAAACTTGACTCTCCATAGGTCTTTAGTAATAAGACAATAGAAGTCCTCCACATAATAGAATTAGGAAACATATTCACTTCATCAAATGAATTAGAAAATTCTGAAAACTTTAAAGAATCTCTTAAAATATCTTCAGCATGCAGTAAACCCCTTTCCCATACACTTGAAAAGATTTTTGAAAGAAAGGATATAATAAATACCATCAATACAAGAATAAAAAGAACAAAAAACAAAGCTTACAAAGTCCCACTTAATTCAAAGGCTGCCCATTTTAAAGGATCTTCCAGATATATAATTCAATCTTTAAATGAAATTAACTTTTCTAAATTGGAATGCTCACTGAATAGGTAACAAAGAAATAACCATAGATTAAAATCTATAATTAAAGATGAAAAAATAAATCTTATTGCTCTACGAGAGCCAATGATATCTCTGGACAAGCTTGACAAAGTCTCAAACACACTGAGCTTCAAAATTGGTTGCGCTAATATAAATAATAAAATATGAGTAATATGGAATAAAAAATTAACTAATTTATTTAGAGGTCAGCCATTCATCATTGAATAAATAATTTTTAGTTACAATAATATATACTAAATGTTCAAGAATACAAAGGCTTGAACTTTTGGACAAATTAAGAGAAATAACTGCAGCCAACCAATAATGACTTGTTGTAGGCAATTCTAATGTAATCACAAAAGCTGCTGAGCAGCTTGCGTGTTCAATTATCTTACTTGGAAGAGAATGATGAATTTAATAGTATGATTATTGAATCTAAATTAGAAGATCCATACTTCTTTGGATCTAAGTTCACATGGTATAACAACACCAAATGGAAACGTCTCGATATAGCATTGTATAATGTTGTTTGGAGAGACATTTTTTATATTACAAAGGTATAACATCTGGTCAAAACTGGCTTAGATCGGTCACCTTTGTGTATATCAATCTCATTAGCCAATAATAAACCAATAACCCCATTCAAATTCCTTAATACATGGACTCTCAATAATGATTTCTTCAAAACAATTGATATAAGCAAGGCAAGAGAACATTACTGGTCATCCCATTAATGTTTTCTGGTCCAAGTTTAAGAGATTAAAACAGAAGCTAAAGATTTGGAACACCGAAACCTTTGGTAATATATTTAATAATATAGCCCAAATAGAAGATGAAATAAAATTTGTTGAACAATATTTTAAACAAACTAAAATCTTAGACGACAAAATTAAATTATAAAAGGTTAGAGCAAATCATTTAAACCATCTTGCTAAAGAAGATTCATTTTGAGAGCAAAAGAGCTCTACAAAATGGGTTTTAAATAAGATGATAGAAACATTCATTTCTATAATTATGTTAAAACAAAAGAAATAAAAACAAAATATATAGAATAAAGATTGATGGATCATTGACCGAAGATAAATCCTTATTATGGAACTCTGTTGTTTAACATTTCAAAGAATTGTTATCCTTTTAATCCAGTCTTGATATATTTAACCTTGGGGAAGTTATACCAGAGATTATAACAACCCAAGATAACCAATTTATATTATCACCTCCTACTGTTGAAAAAATATTCAACTTAATAAATACACTTAAACCAAACAATGTAGTTGGATTTGATGGTTTCAACTCCAGATTCTATCAAACTTGTTGGTCATTAAGTCTATGTACAGTCTTCAATATAATTTTATCTAAAACTATTAACCTAAGATTAGGTGAACTCTTACCCAAAATTATATATGTGGTTCAGGGTGGTTTTGTTAAGAACATAAATATACATGATAATATATTAATAACATATGGACTTTCCCATGATATTAAAAAACATCAGAGGTGGTAATCTAATACAAAAATTACATATGGCTAAAGCCTTTGACAAAATCTCTTTTAACTTCATTTCTGGTGAGGATTAATTTCGACTGAGGGTAATTTTTTATGAGGTTTGAGGTGTTTCAAGGGTATTAAATGTTTAGTAAATTGTAATGAGAGATTTGAGCTGCCTAGTTGTATTTAATTCTCATTACCCTCATTAAATGAAAGTGGTTGGGTATTTATACCCTTAACCTTGGGCCACATGGGCTTTCGGGTCGTGTTTATGGATTCGGGTCGAGTTCAAAGACCCGTTAGTTTTAAGCAGGTAGGTAATTAGCTTAGTCATGAAGTGATTAAGTTTTTAGTACATTAGTTCAGTTCAGATGATTCAATGGGTGGATGTTGTCTGAAGTGCCCCTGTCCGGTTCTCATAAAGAGTGACAATAAAATCCGGACTCATCAGTAACCCCTTTTTTAGGGCGTGTTCGAAGACCTTTGGCAAGACCTAAAAAATAGTCCGATTACGCTCATAACTATGTTCGGACAGATTTCAAATTGTGTAACGAATTCATCCGGACTGAATAAGTTCTGAGAAACTGAAAGGCTTTATGGCAGAGATTGTGGGACACGTGTCTTTATCTGATTCGCCACATCAGCTGTTTTTTCCCTAGAACGGCGCTCCCACTTGCTCCAAAAAGCAACCTCTTCAATTAATCTTGGTGGCATCAGCGCCGTCTTTAATCATTACAAAATCCTTTCGTATTCTCCTAGGTATCGAAGCATCTTTTATTCCTTTACTATAAATTAGTCCCCTTCTCACTGTTTTACCATCTTCACTATCTTTGCTCTATTAAATTTCAAAGCTTTCACTTTTCAGAAAACCCTTCTATTGGTGTGAGTTTATGTTCACAGCAAGAACCGCCTTAGTAAAAGGTGGGTGGCTCAACTTATCAGAGTTAGAAAAATCTCAAAAGGTCAAACGTGAAAAACGTATTGCTGCAGGCCTCCCTGTTTCCCCTATTAATAAATCAGAAACACCAAGTTCAGAGCCTGATCGGGGTTCTTCTTCAGCTAAGAGTGCTAAACCTAGGAGGTTGTTCCAGTCCAACCTTTCGCCAATTGTTTCGGGCTCGTCGGTCCAGGAATCAGAGCCCGTTGTTGAACCAGGACAGGCAGTCACAAGCTTCAAGAAACCTTCCCTATTCATTGCCATGGGATCGAACGCAGACGCCTCTCCGGAGAAGCTAATAGATCAGAGAAGAGGGCGTTTGGTGAAAGGGCAGGCTCCGAAAACTACACCTTCCAAGTCTGGGGGTAAAGATAAAAATATAGGGTCAGAAGCACCTATTAAGATTCCTAAGGACAAGCTGTCCGGCCCGGAGGCATCCAGTTCAAGTCTCCGGAAAGAAACCTCCGTATCTGAGCCCCAGCCTGAGTCCAGACCACAAGAAGTTAGTAATGCCCAACCATCTGGAGGGCCTGCTGAGCCAACCACTAGTTCCCCTCACCCAAAAACAACTGATAACCCTTCCATAATAATGGAAGAAGTGCGAGAGGATTCTATTGAAGAAGCTCCTTTTGAGTCTGAAGTCTCCGGGCAAACAAGTGAGGCTGCTGCTACCAAGAAGGACAAGGGAAAGGAGAAGCTATGCTTAAAACATCCGGATTTACCGGAGAGCCTTGTGGGAAAAGTGGGACTTTGCTTCCACAAGGTAAGTATCAATTACCTGTTGGCTTTGCAAAAACTTAATTATGCTTTCATTCACACAGCCGAACTGGGTCGGATGCGAACAAAATGGGGGATCCCGGAAAATGTCAAGGTGAGGATTCCAGTGGATCAGGAGACACTGATGGATTGCAAGCTCAGTGAGATAGTTTTCTTCACTGAGTTATTCAACTGGGGGCTAAGGTTTCCCTTAGACCCAGAGATAGTTAAATATTTTCACCTCATCAAACTCTGCCCAATCCAATTGAGCCCCAATGCATGGTATACCCTTATGGCCTGTATTATGGCCTCCAGGCTCTCCGGAATCCCTCTTCCAATGGAGAAGTTTGCAGCTGTGGCCAGCCTCTGCGGAAACCACCTTATCCCCTTTTACCATTTCAACATGGGTGATGATTACAAGGTTGTGAACGACCTACTTGAGTCATAAAGGAACTGGAAGACTCAATTCCTGTTTATTAGTGCCGTCTGGGAGAATGGGAGGAAGATTAAAACTGGTGTCAACCCAAGCTTGCTTACCAGCAGATGGCAAAGTGATGGTAAGAATCTCATCTCATATTTCCATTTCTACTTATCACAAATTTGTTTGTCTAACTTGTCTTCTTTTGTTTTTTGGTAGTGCTGCCTAAGGACTTTAGTGACTACTTAAAGGATGGACAAACCACTTGCTCCAAGCTAAATGCTTGGGCTGCTGAGAAGTGGGGACACCGCTTCCACAATGCTTTTACTGGAGGCAATCTAACAAGATCCTACCTTTGGAACACAACTGACCGGAGGGACTTATCTTGGGAGGAATTAACAACTCCACCCCTTCTGGAAGTAATCCTCAAGAGGACAGATGCACCAGACGGATCGCTGTATCTTCTCGGTAGAGCCAAAACCCCAAGCAAGATGAAGGGCAAGAAAGGTAAAGGCAAGCATGGCATGGTTGAAGCCAATCCTACCGAAGCGGAAGAAGCTGCCCCAACAAACCCAGAGGGGCCAGATCAAGGGCAGATTGATGTTGCTCTTCTAAAAGTAGTGGAGCATGAAAGTACTAGATAAGTGGTTGGATTTCCAAAATCCTCAAAGGCTCCTAAGAAAGATAGGAAACGGGGAGCAGAAGGCAAGGATAGGGAGGCCAAGAAGAAGAAAACCTCCAAGGGTGATGAAATTTCTCTCCGACCTCCGGAGCTTTTTCCTCTCGTTGACCCTACTGACCCTACTCAAGCAGAAGGCATCCCTGGTGACTTTCAAACCGGAGGGGGTGCAGGAGGGGACATCAGCATTGATGGCGTTGATATCAGTGGTCTTGAAGAGATTGGTCTTTACTTCGAAAACCTCCCTAAAGATGATTTTGCTGGGCCTTACCTCCCCCCGAGTTCTTCGAACATCGTTACCTTCAATGGTAAGTCTTTCTCTGTCTCAAGTGAAAGAGATGTCATAACTCACTCCATATTAAGTAATATCCAGCCAGTGCTTAATTTGGAGAAGCAATTACGAGGTCAGTCAGCCATCATTAATGCCCTTAATTCTGACAAAGAGAAATTGTCTGGCGACCTCATCACTGTCAATCAAAATGCTGATGTTTTGAAGAGGGAAAATGAGGAGTTGAAGAAAATCTAGGAGGATTAGGCCATAAAGCTAGCCATTTTGGAAGATACTATCAAAGAACTCCGATCAAAGCAATCCGAGTTGGAGAGAGATATCTCTTCTTCAAGAGAAGAGGTTAAGGCTAGTGACAAGGTCATTCATACTTTAACCAATGGGAAGATCTTGCTTGAGGACTCGGTGTCCAAGGCTGCACAAGAAAACGCTGATTTTATAAAGGAGCAAGAGAGAACAATCCAAGCTAGGATTGATGCTTATACCAACCACGTGATAGACACTCGGGAGGAAAAGTATGCCAAAGTGAAGTCGGACATGGTCTTGCTCTTTTATGAGAAATTCCCGAAGAGGACACTAGGAGACTTATTGACTTTTGTAGAGTATGAAGACCTCCCCTTCCATACGATGGCTGATGGTGACAAGCATGATTACTCCAGTGGCTGGGATGACACAATCAATGAAGAAGAGAAGACCGGAGAAAGTCTGGATGAGGAAAATGACGACCCTAAGAAGAAGAAAACTAGTGAGGCTGAGCCATCTAAGAAAGCTCAGTCTTGAAGTATTGAATATCTTTTTTTTTTTTTTTTTTTTGTGATTGAACCAAAGTCCTTGAATGGCCAAGGAATTTTTGTAACCGTGTCCGGCTCCTGTTCGGATAAATCTTTTGTTTGAAAACTTAAAGTCCTTGGGTGACCAAGGCACTTCGTATATTTTAATGGGCAATTTTACTTTGCACAACTTGCATTGTTTCATAGTTTTTCAACTTTGGTGGCTAATGTTTAAACATCCCTTAGTTTATAAGCATTTTAAAGTGAGAGTGTTTAAATTCTCCGATGACAAATGTTTAAGTAGTCATCACTCTATCAATCCGATCTGACATTGATAGAAAATTTCAAAGAAAGCACTAACTGAAATACTTCGAATATGTTAAGAAGGCATCAAATTTTATTGAAAAGCCCGAACACCTCATTAAAACCTCCCCGCGCCACCAGGGTAGGAAAGAGTATGCACTATAATATTTGCATGAACTTTAAAGAAAGTAAATATTTACATAGTCTTTATTCTAAGTACAACCGGAGGTGTTCAATGTTCCAGGGGTGATTCAAAACCCTTCCATCCTTATCTTGAAGCCGATATGTTCCAATCTTAAGCTTTTCACTGACCATATAGGGCCCTTCCCAAGTTGGAGCTAGCTTGCCGAACTGCTTTTCTTTAGTGTGTAGGAAGACTTTCCTCAATACTTTATCTATAGGCTGAAAATCCCTTCTTTTAACTTTGGAAGCAAACCTGCTTCTCATTAGTCCTTGATAGTGTGTGGCTCTAAGGTGAGCCTTAAATCTTCTTTCCTCCATCAAGTCAAGTTGGCCTCTTACTGCCCCTTCGTTAGCGTGTTCGGAGAAATTATGAACTCGAAAAGGAGGAAGAGTAGATTCTATGAGAGCTATAACATCCATCCCATATACTAAAGCAAAGGGAGAGTCTTGTGTTGCAGCCCCAGGAGTGGTTCGGTAGGCCCATAATACCTCTTGTAGATAGCTTGGCCATTTACCAGCAGCTCCCTCTAAATTCTTTTTAAGTCCGGACAAGGTAGTCCTATTAGCCACTTCGACTTGACCATTTGCTTGTGGGTGGAAAGGAGAAGAGAAGCAATGTTGTATGCCTCGAGAGGCGCAAAAATTCTCCATTTCCTTGTTGTCGAACTGCGACCCATTGTCTGTGGTTATCTTTTGTGGAATTCCAAATCTGCAACAAATATTGGATAAGATTAATTTTATAACAGCTTTCGAGGTTGTACTCGCCAATGGAGCTGCTTCTATCCACTTCGAAAAATAATCAATGGCAACAATTATAGTTCTGCACCCTCCGGATGCCATGGGTAGAGGTCCCACTAAATCCAGACCCCAACGAGAAAAAGGTATTGGTTCAAAAATTGACTCTAAAGGGATAAATGAAGTATAAATTTCATTGCTGTATCTTTGGCATGGGTCACACTTTTTCACCAACTCCTTGGCATCTTGCATTATAGAAGGCCAGTAATACCCAGCTAACAAAACTTTTCTTGTCAGAGCCCTGAATCCACAATGAGCTGATCCCTCACCGTCATGCAATTCGGAGAGCACTATCTGGGATTGCTCGACTCCCAAACATCTTAAGTGTAAGACTTTTTATAAAGAACATCCCTCATGATGACGAAACCACGAGCCTTGTATTTAATATTTCTTTCCACTGCTTTCTCTGAAAGGCAAGATGCCATCTGAGAGGTATTGAAGAATTGAAAACCTCCAATCTTGGGGCTGTTTGATCTGTATATTCAAACTTTCTTCCTCCTTATCTGGATTGATTTGAATAGATGACCACTCTTGCACATGTATCCAAGGGTAGGATTCAGAGTATGCTACGTTTACCAAAGAGTCTGCTAGCATATTTTCCGTTCGGGGTATGTGCTCATATGCGATGCTTTTAAAATTGAGTGCCACTTCTTTAAGGATGAACAAGTATTTAACCAATTATTCTTTCTTGGCTTCGGATTGACCTTGTGCATGATGGATAAGAAGTTGAGAATCACTCATCAACCTAACTCTCTTAGCTCCACAGATGAGAGCTAATTTTAAACTAGTTATAGCAGCTTCGTATTCAGACTCATTATTGGATGCCCTGAAGGCAAAACATATAGCTTGGTACATTTTGTCACCGTACGGAGAGGTTAAACATATCCCAGCACCACATCCCATGGTACTTGATCCACCATCAGTCCGGAAAACCCAGACTTTTTTATCTTTTACATTGGTTGCTTGCTCAGCACCCCTCTCCAAATGGAATTCGACTAAGAAATCAGCCACAGCTTGGGCTTTAACTGCTGTTCGAGGAGAAAAATCAATATCATAGTCTCCCAGCTCTATTGACCACTTGGTCATTCGACTTGAGATGTCGGCTTTTTGGAGAACAATTTTCAAAGGAAAAGAAGCCCGGACGATGATAGAATGAGCCTGAAAATAGGGCCTCCTTTTTCTTGCCGCAATCACGAGGGCCAATGCTAATTTTTCCAGCTTCAAATATCGTTTTTCTGCATCTATCAAGCTTTTGCTGATGTAGTACACCAGATGGGGGTAATTGTCCACCTCTCTTACCAATACTGCACTTATAGCACAATCAGAAACGGCTAAATACACATAAAGGATTTCTCCATCAACAGGTTAAAACAGAGTCTTGGGATAAAAGCCTGCCCTTTTGTGCTGTCCTTCTGGGGTTAGTTCTTAATTTTATCAAAAGCCTCATTACACTATGGGGACCAATTGAAGTCCTTTGCATTTTTTAAAGTTTGAAAAAACGGGGCACACCTATCCGAAGACCTTGAAATGAATCGGTTTAATGCAACCAGCCTCCCAGTCAATCGTTGTATCTCTTTAATATTCTGAGGAGGCTCCATTTGTAGTAAAGCATTAAGCTGGTCTGGATCAGGTTGTATCCCTTTCTCACTTATCACATACCCCAAAAATTTTCTGGACTGCACTAAAAAAATGCACTTTTCTGGGTTTAGCTTTAAATTTACTTTCACCAAGTTGGCAAAAGTCTCTTGGAGATCTGCCAAGTGTAGCTCTTCGTCCATACTTTTTACCATCATGTCATCGATATAAACTTCAATATTTCTTCCAATTTGATCAGCAAAAGCCTCGTTTACCAATCTCTGGTAAGTAGCCCCAACATTTTTTGACCCGAATGGCATTACTTTGTAACAATGGAGGCCCCTATCAGTAAAAAATGTGGTATGTTCTTGATCCTTTGGATCTACTTGCATTTGATTATACCCGGAGAAGGCATCCATAAAAGACAACAGCTTGTTTCCAGAAGTGGAGTCCACCAGCTGATCAATTCGGGGGACTGGATATAAATATTTTGGGCAAGCCTTATTGAGATCCGTGAAATCGATGCACATATGCCACTTGCCATTTTTCTTCTTTACTATCACCAGATTGGTTGTCCACAAAGGGTATTGAGACTCCTTTATGTGACCATTTTAGTAAGCCGACCAACCTCTTGAACTATGATATCAGCCTTCTCCTTAAAAAAAGCTCTCCTCATTTGTACCACAGGCGCTATGTCTCTTCGGATGGATAATTGGTGTGATATAACGTTTGCCGGTACTCCGGTTACATCAGTATTGCACCAAGCAAAGACATGCTGACGGTCTCTCAAAAAATCTAACATTTCATCCTTTAATTTTGGAGTCATCTTGGATCCTATCTTGATACTTTTCCCTTTAGCGAGAGAGTGAGTTTCAACTTCTTCTACCGGTATTAAAATACCAGGGGTCTCTCTGGGGTCATCAAATTCACCCTCTCCCCCAGAGGGCCCCTCAAACTGCTATTCCTCATTGATCCGTACTGCCCCCAATGTTCGAGGGGCTAGTGCTGTTGCATAACACTCCCTTGCTACCTTTTGGCTGCTCCGAACAACTCCCACATGTCCTTGCACAGCATAATTCAAGCATTGGTGGACCGTCGAAGCCACTGCATGCATCCTGGAGTGCCAAGATCTCCCCAAAATTGCATTGTAACAAGTGGGACAATCCACCATAATAATTAGTACTTTGACCATCTTTTTAAAAGGGCCTTTACCCAATAGAACATCTTCCTCGAACTCCCTGATCACATCTGTTGAGCTTCCAGTGAAACCCACAATTGACCTGTTCGAAAGTTGTATTACTGCTGGATTCTTTATTTTTTTGTAGAGGGTTAAAAAGAGAATATTGGCCGAACTTCCGGTATCCACCAAAATTCGTCTTATATCATTGCCTCTAATGGATGCTCATATGAAAACAACATCTTCATGTGGACCAGCAATATCCCTCAAGCCATCCTCGTCAAAAACTATAAAAGGAAAAGGGGTCTGCGATTGATAGGAAGTCATGCCCCCTTCAAGCTGGGTAGCTAAAGTATGAACGTGCCTCTTTCTTGAAGAAGCAGTTGGTGCAGTCATGGTGTCCCCTCCGAATATTGTAAGTGACTCAAAAAAGTTAATAAGGCTGGACACCGTTCGGTAATGCTCCATGATAACACCCACTTTATTCCGGGTTGGATCAGGGTCCAAGTTGATGAGAGAATAAATGACTAAACGGGGTGATGTTGGATCTTGGACCTGATGTGAGTAAGGCTCAAAATTCTAGAGAGAGAAAGTAGAAAGAGAATATTATATTCAATTGTCCCCCTACCAAGAATAATGGGTCTCCTTTTATAGTGGGGAAGGATGGACCCACTTATGTCCTTGGTGGTCTTGTTTTATTTCTCCTACGGTCCTTTCTAAAATAATTTGTTTACAAATCACCCTCTAATGAACAATAAATACTATAACAGGCATATTAATCTCCTCTTATTTACAATTGACTCATTTTTATTAGTGTTGGCGAATTGCTCCCTTATCAGTAGCCCCCTAGTCTTCAAGAGCATCAGGAATGAAGACTTGTAAAAGAACCAGCTCGGAGCGTCTATGTCCCTTAAACTCAAGTATTAATTGATCGGAGTACCTCGGCTGGACCTTTTTTTCAAACGATGACCGACCCTCCCCCCTTTTCCATTACTGGGTCGGTCGCGAATTGTCCCGAAGCTGTTATGAGTCAGTTTGGGTCTACTTCTGATCTTTCTTGGTAGCTTCTGCATGGGCCTAGACCGGCAATCAGGCTTTGAAAACTAAGTCGGGTAGATGCGGCCCATCTGATGCGTCTGCCTGAGCTAGCTAGTACATGCCTATTGTGCTAGTCTAACTAATGGCTACACGTGTCACCTCGGTACTCGAAGCGTGCTCGTCTGCACAGTTTTCCAAGAGGCCCTTTCGCCTTCCCGCGGCTTTCCGTCGTTTGGACTCCTCCGTACGTGAAATGGTTAAGTGGGGGGTGTCTATAAATACCCCATAAATATGAGTTGCTCTCAGAAGAGTTCTAGAGAGAGAAAGTGCTGTCCAAACCATTCTAGAGAGAGAGAGAGCTCGTTTTATGAGAAATAGGAACCCGAAGCGAAAACCAAGAAAAAAGAAAAAGGAACCCATATTCGGATTTGAAGATTAGGCTAGTATTGGTGACCGTGCCGAAGAATATCGAGAAGCAGGACTGATTTGGAGTTCTAATTCGAAGCCTTTTACACCTGTTCCGCTTCTCACGATCCCGTACTACCCGACCCGGTCCTCGTTGAGTCCTTAGTTATACCGGTCACATCAGACGCGAATACCATTGATAACACCATTATCCCTTCAAGCAGCAGTTCGCTACCTTCCCCTGCTACTCAAATCAATCGCCCGACGCCTTCGTCAGTGAATTCCTATACCACTCAGACTCCTTTTCCTCCCCGAAGTCGAGGCAAAGCTAAATTCCTTTCTATGGGTGATTCTCCAACCTCTACTTCGCCCGCGAAGGAAAACTCCCCTGAAATGGTCCAACTTACTCGCGATATTAAGGGGTACCGGACCGGCACCAATACCGCGCGTACTTTCCTGGGCCTTAACCGACAAGCGCAACTTGCCCGGACCGGAAGCAGTTCTGGTGTCGTAGATCCTCCTACTCAATCGTCCAACCCTCCTGCGGCTAGCCCCCGTAAATCAGATGTGGTCCCGGTAGATAATACCGAAGAGCCGAAAACGGATGCTTTGGCTGCTGGCGAGGGTACTGCCATTGTTGGCAGCGAAGCTACTCCTCCCGAAGAACCTCTTGCCGCAGAGATTGAGGCAGTCATTACCACTAACTACCATCGCTGGTTGCCCCAGGACGATGTCGTTTCCCTCTTCGAGGGCAAGTATCTCTATTTTTCGGCTGCAGAGCAGGAAGAGCTTTTGATCCGGTGGGGTATCCTAGAGTGCGTTAATGTTTGATTTCCCGAGCCTGGGGAGACGTCAGTGCATGTGCGGTCACCGGAAATCGTGATCTTCACCGAACTCTTCAACTGGGTCTCAAGTTTCCTCTGGACCCTAAGATATCTCTATATTTTCAGACCCTCAACATCTGCCCCTCACAACTAACGCCCAACGCGTGGTATACGCTGATGTCGTGCATCATGGCTTCGCGCTTATCGGGCCGGGTCATGCCAATGGCCGAGTACATAGCCATGTCAGGGCTCTCGAAATCCCTCAAATCTCCTTTCTTCTATTCTTCCTTGGCCAACACCTGAAAGATCGTGAACGATTTTCTTGAGGGCGATAAAGTTTGGAAGCACTGGTTTGTTTTTCTCGGTGCCTGTTGGGAAAACGGCCGCCCATATAGCAAGGAGAATCTGAGGCGATTGCTGCGGACTTGGGTTCCTAATGGTATACAAGGTTTTTTTTCTTAATCTAACGGACAAACCCTTTGTGCAGTGTCGAAGGAATTTATCCAGGGGCTGAAGAAAGACCACTTCAAACCTGACAAAGTGACCTTCTAGATTTTGAAAGACTATGCAAGGAAGCACTGGGGTCGAGCGTTCCATCGTGCTTTTAAGGATACGAACCTGATCATGAGCAACCTTTGGCGGTGCTCGTCGGAGTCACTGACAATTGAGGAGTTGCGCCAACCCCCGAGCTTGGTGGACTTGATTGCGAAGACAAACGCGCCCGACGCACACTAGTTTCATCTGAAGCGCAACAAAGCTCCCAGCAAGCGTCCCAAGTCGGATGAAGAAGCTGAGCAGGCTGACGCCGAGGCTGAAGGGGGTGCTTCTGAGGGACAACAAATGGAAACCGCCGTGGTGGATGGTGAGACCCATCAGTCCGAGGAGTTGGTCAAGAAGCGGAAAGGAAAGGCGGAAGCAGACGGTGCTCAAAACAAGAAGTCGAAGCGTTCGAAGAAGGAAAGCCGAGCTGCCGCTGCATCTGTGTCTGCTGATAACACCACCGTCCCGGGGCTATTTGAGAAATTCGAGGGAGTTAAGGGTGCGACTGTGACCAACCCATAGCGATGCTGCCCGATGATGCGAGCCCTGTAAAAGCGTCGAAAGACGCCGTGGCGTCCTCGAGCGGTATCAAGCTGCCAGTACTTTCCGTGCCGGGGAGTCCGCACACATTCCCTCTTGGGATCACGGACAGGCTGTCCTTGTCTCTGTACAATATGATTGTGCTCTTGGCCATGAAGGAACGACGGGCAGCGGAGCTAAGCCAGAAGCTATGGGACATGGAGAGGAAGGTTGCCGCTCTCGAAGAGGAAGTGAAGAAGGGGAAAGAAGCTCAGAGGCTGTTAGAGGAGAAGCTAGAGACGGACGAAAACACATTGGCACTTGTTAGAAAAGACCGGGATGATAGCGCCGGAAAACTGGGTCAGGAAATCTCCGACCCGAAGGCAGCTAATGCCCGTTTTGCCGACCAGTGCCAGAGATGGATGGAGAAAGAAACGGCCAAGGTTAAAGTGGCTTATGTGCTGACCTTTCATTACCGCTTCCCCGACCTACCCCTTGGGTCAATCTGGCTAGATGTTCCTTAGGCCGACCGCCCCGAGGGCGTGATTTTTGAGGATGATGAGACGGACGTCACAGGAACGGAGTCTGAGGGAGAGGATGCCTGACCTCTGATGTTTTTTATTTTATTTTAAGTTTTGTAACTACTGGATCGGTAGAACCTTTTTGTTGAACTATGCTTGTAACCGTTGTTTTGAAAATTAATATCCGCTATTTTGCTATTATGTTTCTTGGTCAATTGAAAAAAATTCGTAGGGTCTGGAAATATGATATGTGAATCAGTTTATTCACTGAAAAAACCGTTTAAGGTATTGTTGATCAATTTAAATTGAAAAATCCTCCAATAAGCTCGGGACATATGATATGTAGATCAGTTTAATCACTGAAAAGCCGTTTAAGGTTCTGTCGATCAATTTAAATTGAAAAATCCTCCCATAAGGTCGGGACATATAATATAGATCAGTTTAATCACTGAAAAACCGTTTATGATACTATTGATCAATTTAAATTGGAAAATCCGCCCATAGGGTCGGGTAAAATGATATGTAGATCAGTTTAATCACTCAAAAACCGTTTAAGGTTCTGTTGATCAATTTAAATTGAAAAATCCGCCTATAGGGTCGGGTAACATGATATGTAGATCAGTTTAATTACTGAAAAACCGTGTAAGATTGTGTTGATCAATTTAAATTCATCATAAGTTGTCCGTCAGCTCGTCAGCGGCAGACTCCTTTTTAACAGTTCAGAGATATAAAGGCAAAATTTTGAATTAAAAAAGGTCGGTTGCCATGGATGCCTCATTAAAACCTTCTCGCACCACCGAGTTAGGAAATAGTACATCCCCGACCAAAGGTTATTTACAGAAATGGTTACAAAAATCAACAAAGTTACTCCAAATATAGTTTTAAGTGTTCAATGTTCCACGGGAGTCTCAGCAAACGCCCGCGCGTGTCCTGCAAGCGGTATATTCCACTCTTAACTCGTTCTACTACTGTATACGGTCCCTCCCAGTTCGGGGCTAGCTTGCCGAGGATCTTATCTTTGGTATGCAGGAAAACTCTCCTTAAGACCTTATCCCAGACTTTGAACTCTCGCCGACGTACTTTGGACACATACCGGCTTCTCATTAAGGTCTGATAATGTAAAGAATTTAGATGAGCTCATCCCCTTTTTTCTTCTATCAGGTCTAGAGCTAATCGTCTGGCGTTGTCGTATTCACTTTCCGTGTAAGTTCCGACCCTAAAAGACGGAAAGATCGATTCTGCTGGGGTAACGACATCCATTCCCTAAACTAAGGCATAAGGTGACTCTTTGGTCGTCGTTCGAGGTGTGGTTCGGTAAGCCCATAACAATTCTTGTAAGTAGTCCGGCCATTTGCCGGATTTTCCTTCCAAATTCTTTTTGAGCCAGTCCAAAATGGTTCGGTTTGTAACCTCGACTTGCCCGTTTGCTTGGGGATGAAAGGGGGCGGAAAAACATTGCTTAATCCTATGGGTCGTACAAAAAGATTTCATCTCATGGCTGTCGAACTGGGGTCCGTTATCCATGGTGAGCTTCTAAGGTACCCCAAACCTACAGCAGATGTTCGGCCAAATGAATCTGATGACATCCTTGGTCTTTGTAGCCGATAATGGTTCGGTCTCCACCCATTTGGAGAAGTAATCCACAGCCACCACTATCGCCTGTCTTCCACCGGATGCCATTCGTAATGGTCCTACGAGGTCGATACCCCATCGGTCGAAAGGTAAGCCTTCAGATATGGATTCCAAAGGGGCCGCGGGAACGTTTATTGCATTCGTGAATCTTTGACATGTGTCGCATGTTTTCACTATCTGCTAAGCATCAGTAGTTACTGTTGGCCAATAGAACCCGACGAGGAAAATTCTTCTGATCAATGCTTTGTATCCACAGTGAGCCGCACCCTCTCCGTCGTGTAGTTCGGATACAATTATCTGCGACTCGTTTACTCCTAAACACCGCAGTAAAGGCCGGCTAAATGACTTTTATTATAAAATTTCCCCCAATAACACGTAGCCTCGGGATTTGTCTCGTATCTTTCGGGCTGATAGATTATCGTCTGATAGTAGTCCTTCGGCTAGGAAGGCAATAATATCCCTTCGCCAATCTGAAATAGTTACCGAGGACACCTGACAAGCCATTTCTGGTCGGTTATCCAGCTCTCTCCTCCGTATGATTGATGGGTTTTCTTACTCAGTTACCCAGGAGTAACTGTTTGAACATAAAGCCGATGCTAGAGAGTCGGCTACCATATTTTCGGTCCTCGGGACATGCTCATATGTTACCTTCGCGAAAGACGCGGCTAACACTCGTAGTGCTGCTAAGTACTGAACCAGATACTCTTTCCTAACTTCCAATGCCCTCGAGGCTTGATTGATTAAAATTTGAGAATCACTGATAAGGCGCACATGCGTAGCTCCACATACCTGCGCTAGTCGCAAACCGGCCAGAGCAGCTTCATATTCGGCTTCGTTGTTCGAGGTTTGAAAACCAAATTGGATTGCCTGATGCATACTTATGCCCGTTGGAGTAACTATTTGTACGCATGCGCCGCACCCGTTGACATTCAACCCGACATCGGTTCGGATAATGCACTCATCTGGTTCGACCGCTTCATGCGACGTGTCTTGGTTTGGGCGATCAGAATGGAATTATACTATAAAATCAGCCAGAGCTTAGCCTTTGATGGCTGTCCGCAGCTCAAAGTTGATATCGAAATCGCCTAACTCGACCGACCATTTGGACATTCTTCCCGACATGTCTGGCCGCTGAAGTACGTACTTGAGTGAAAACGAGGTTCAGACGATTATGGGGTGTGCCTGCAAATACAGTTGCATTTTTCGCGTTGCGGTTACCAAAGCTAGAGCCATTTTTCCAACTTCAAATATCGTGTCTCCGCGTCCAGTAAGCTTTTTCTTACAAAGTATACCACTTTGGGGACCGCCCCCGATTCGCTGATCAGAGCCGCACTTACTGCAAAATCCGAAACCGTTATATAAAGAAAAAGAGTTTCCCCCATCAGGGGTTTCGTTAAGAGGTTCGGGGAGGATAAGTAAGCTTTGACCCCTAAAAAGGCTGCGTCGCACGGCGGCGTCCAAGCAAAAATTTTGGCGTTTTTCAAAACCTAAAAAAATAGAGTGCATTTGTCAGACGAACGAAAGATAAATCGATTCAAGGCCGCGAGACTCCCGGTTAATATCTGGACTTCTTTGATATTCTTAGGCGGTGTCATATCCGTAAGAGCCTGTAGTTGAGTAGGGTCAGCCTCGATTCCTTTCTCACTGACAAAAAATCCTAGGAACTTGCCCGACCTTACCCCAAAGGAACATTTTTCCAGGTTTATCTTGAGGTTTATGCCCCTCAGATTAACAAAGGTTTCCCTTAAATCAGTGAGATGGCCTTCTTCTGTACCACTCTTTACTAGCATGTCATCAATGTAAAATTCCATGTTTCTCCCTATCTGGCAGTCGAAGGTCTTGTTAACCAACCTTTGATAAGTTGCTCCGGCATTTTTTAACCCGAACGGCATAACCTTATAGCAATATAAGCCTCGACCTGTAATAAATGTTGTGCTTTCCTGATCCGCTGGGTGCAATTTGATTTGGTTGTAGCCCACGTAAGCGTCCATAAAGGAGAGTAATCGGTTACCAGATCTTGAACCCACCAACTGGTCGATTCTTGGCATCGGGAAGGGATCATTCGGGCATGCTCGATTAAGGTCGGTGAAGTCCACGCACATCCTCCATTTCCCGTTCTTTTTTTTGACCAAGACAGGATTGGATGTCCAGAGTGGGTAACTTGATTCTTTGATGTGCCCGACGCTGAGCATTGGTTCGACTTCTTTCATGATGATTTCTGCTTTTTCCGGCGAAAAAGCCCGCCGCTTTTGCGAAATGGGTCTGACATTCTTGTTAACAGTTAGTTCGTGAATCACATGGTCTTCTACGACTCCGGTCACATCCTTCGAACACCACGCGAATAAGTCTAAATTCTCCTGTAGTAATAACAACAACTGTTTCTTGAAGACTGATAACAATTGGATTCCGATCCGTAAAACTTTTCCTTCGGTAAATTGGTGTTTTTCGCACTCTTCGTCGGTGGTTAAAAAACTGGGAGCTTCACTAGGATCATCAACGGGCAGTGACCCCAAGGGAAGTCCCACTAATTGCCAGTCCCGCGCTTGCTCCAACTCATGATCCCTTTTCGGGGCCAAAGCTGCTCGGTAACATTCCCTTGCTGCTTTCTAGCTACTCCGCACTATCCCCACGTTATTTCTGACCACGTACTTCAAACACTGATGAACCGTAGAGGATACCGCGTGCATTCGTGACAGTCACGATCTGCCGAAGATCGCATTATGAGAGATCGGCGCGTCTACCACGACGAACAAAACAGTGACCTCATTTTTAAATAGTCTGCGGCCTAACTGAACTATGCCTTCAAACTCACCAACCACGTCCGCAGCCGACCCTGTAAACCCTACGATAGTTCGATTCGAACGTGTAATGACCGGGGGAGCCCTGAACTTGGCGAAATTTGATGCGAAAATTATGTTGGTTGAACTCCCGGTGTCTACTAAGATGCGTCGGACCTCTTCCGCCGCAATGGTCGTCGTCGTCAAAGTACAGAATCAGCGGAGGGTCAGTTTTTGAATGGGGATATGGTCAAGCTTCCAATTGAGTGGCCAAGTTCACGATATATCGCTTCCTGGAGGAGTGTGTTATCCCTGCCATAGAGTCACCCCAAAAAATAGTCAATGATTCGAAAAATTGACACAGACTTCTTACGCTTTTGTTACTCTCTGCAGCTTGCTCTTCGATAACCCCGATGATATTACGATTTACATCTGGATCGAGATACTCTATGGAGACATCGAAAGGGTCGGTTACTTCGGAAATTTCCATGGTTGTCTCGGACTTTGGTATTGTCACGATCTCTT
This sequence comes from Limnanthes douglasii subsp. nivea, assembly GCA_036936605.1. Classification (NCBI taxonomy): domain Eukaryota; kingdom Viridiplantae; phylum Streptophyta; class Magnoliopsida; order Brassicales; family Limnanthaceae; genus Limnanthes; species Limnanthes douglasii. Next base: position 120,575,131 of record JAUPFV010000003.1, read on the forward strand.
TCGAGGAAGTGACCTGTTGTGATTTCTTTTTCACGTACTCGAGTAGGTTTCCGTGCTCGATCAGCATTTGTATCTCCTTCTCGAGGGCAATGCAATCCTTGGTATCGTGCCCCACATCTTCGTGGTAGCGACAATACCAGTTGTTCCTATGTTCCCGAGGTGTTGGTATGGGAAAAGGCCTCCGGTACATCCCACTTTTCTTAGTTTCTAAGTCGGCGAAGTAAGCAGGGTGAATCCACTTATTGGACATGGTTCGCGAGACTACTAGGTTCGTCAGCTTCGTTTTTTGACTCTGGGAAGCCAAAGGCTTGACTGGCAAGGACTGGGTCGGCGGAATTGTGCTGACTGGCTGGACTTGCTGAGCATAGCTAGATTAAGCCCCTTGTTTTATGACGACCGACGCTTGTGCGCTCTGTTGAATTTACGCAGCCAATTCAGACGCCTCGGTCTCTTCTATCAGTATCTGTTTTTCCACCTGAGCCAGAAGGGCGGAAAAAGTGAAAGCTTGATTTTTTGTGACCGCTTGCTTCATCGGTCCCGACAACAATCCCAAGCGATATGCTGTTAGTGCCACATTTTCTTTGCAATGATCCAGGTTGGTCTTAGCATCAATAAAATGCCTATTGTAATCCCTAAGGCTCTCTCCTAGCCTCTGCTTATAGTTCATGATCGTATCACCGTTGGCTCGGAATATTTTGCTCCCAACGAAATGCTGGAACATCATCCAGAATATCCCAAAGTTTTTGATACTACCCTGCGGTAAACGGTTGTACCACTTTGATTCCCGGTCTCTGAATGTCATTGAAAACGCCCGACACAAAAGCTTATCGTCGTTATCGAAGCTTAACATAAATTTATTGAATGCTTCCAAATGATTATCTGGGTCCCGCTTACCGTCATATTTTTCTAATTTGGAAATTTCAAACCTCTTCGGGAGATGTCCCGATAATATTTCGTCGGACAACGGCGAAGCTCTCCAATTCATTTTGAATCTGAACGCGCCGCCTCCGAGCCCCTCGGTCTGAATCCCATACAGACCTTCATCTCCTGGGTTGATGAACTGGCTACTGACTCGATATCCCTGGTTCTGGCTGTTCGACGGTTGCCACTGGGCTTGGGGCAGAACTACCCGCTCTTCTCTACTGCCCGTTTGCATCTCTTCTTTTTCGAAAGACACCGGCGTCCTTTTCTCAGAGCTACCCTTTTTGAACTTAGGAGAGTCAGAACGAGGCGCCCTATTTCGTCGAGAGTGGCTCTTCTGCGCACGCTTGTTCAGTCTCTCCTTATGTCGGTACTCTCTTCCTGATGAATCGTCTGAAGTATAATCAACATAAATCCCCTGATGATCCTTGGTGTACTACCCTGTTCTCCCATTCTGCCTGTCCTCCGGGCGAGACTCCCGATAATATCTAAGAGGGCGGGCGTCGATACGCGGTCGATATTCGGGTAGCCTTCGCCACGGTTGTCCACGATTAGTTCTTTCCATTTTACTTCTAGGGCCTTTTTATCAGCTAATGCCCATTCCTTTTCAGTGTTTATCTTCGCGATGTCTTCCAGAAGTTGTCTCCGAGTCATGATGAGGGTCGACCGCTTGTCCCGACCCTGCGCATAATATTCCTGACCCGGTGCTTCCTCACCTTCAGACATCGAAACGGCTCAGATTACTTCTCTCCCAAGCCTCTCTCTGACCGCTTGGTCATTCATTCTTTAAGATCAGATCACGACTTCAAAAGAAAAATATTCCTTTTTGGTATCATAGATTCCCACAGACGGCGCCAATGATGAGAGAATAAATTACTAAAAGGGGTGATGTTGGATCTTGGACCTGATGTGACTAAGGCTCAAAATTCTAGAGAGAGAAAGTAGAAAGAGAATATTATATTCAATTGTCCCCCCTACCAAGAATAATGGATCTCCTTTTATAGTGGGGAAGGATGGACCCACTTATATATGATAATAGTGAGATTGATGTGTGTTTTTTTCTTTTTGGAGGGAACCCGCAGTCCCTACTCAACGAGTGCGCACAGAGTAAACCCATTGTCTGCAAACCAACACCAGAAGGTAAATATTTTGATAAATAAAGTATAATGGTTAAAGTAATAAATGAAAAAGAAAAAAATGAAGCAAAGCGTTTACACTGGAAAATCAAAATGCTGATACAATTTGTTTAGTAACAGATCGTTTAAATACAAAAGAAAAACCATTGGCACACTTTAAAAAAAATTGACAAGTTATATAACAACCAATAGAAAATTAAAACAACTAAGCCAATAGAAAATAAGAACATTTATCTAAACAATCTTAACACTTCTCTTTGTTTCGATGCTGCAAACTCTAAGCTTCTTGTTGAAATCTTCATACTTGCTAAGTGGTAGAGGTTTGGTAAAAATATTTACAATTTTATATTTAGATTTGCAGTAACAGAGAGTCACATCACACTCTTTTGAACTTCTCGAACAAAGAATAACTTGATGTGAAGTACTTAGACTTTCCATGAAAGTTTGGATTATTGGAAATCACAATGGAAGCTTACTTATCAACTAGTTTTTTAGGTAATTTTTGCTCCATGTTTTATATAAACTAGAATTTTTGTTAACCAAAGACATTGATTAACAACAGCTGTTGCAACTATAAATTTTTCTGCAGCAGTGGACTAAGCTACAGTTTCATGCTTCATTGAGCTCCAAAAGAATATACGTGATCTAAGGAAAAAGAAGTAACCAGGTGTACTCTTTCTGTCATCAATTGAGCCACCCCAATCATTGTTAGAGAAACTAATTAGCTTCATATATTTATATTTGGTTTGGTTTATTTTGGGATGGGGATAGTTTGGTATATTGTTTTAGTACGTTTGAAGTATTTTGTGTTTAGTGTGAGGAGTAATGCGATAATTAAGCAACTTTCTTGTATTATATGTTGATCACCCTCATTAATGAGAGTGGTTGGGGTATTTATACTCTTAATTTAATGACATGTGGGCTTACCATGTCAAGTTGTAAAACCGGGTCAAGTTTTTGGACTCATTAGTCTTTTAAGTAGATTAGCAAATAGCTTAGCCAAAAAGTGTTTTACATTTTTCATGTCTGGATTTTTCAGTGGTGTGTTATGGTCCGATCTGCTCGTGCTGTCCCGACCAAGAAGTTTACTTTCAACACCAACCCAGTTCGAAATTTGTCAGGACTGGTTTCTCTTTCCAGAATTCCAAGAGTTTTCTTATTGGATCGTGGGACACGTGCCAATATTTGGTTCGACCTACCAACTGTTATTTTTCATAGACCGGCGCACCCACTAAGTCTAGAAAGTTACTTAGGTTTTTGATTCTTCACACGTTTGCGCAACGTTTAATCATTGCAAAAACCCTCTTCAACTTCTCATAGGTAACTGTTACTTTTTACTGTTATATAAATACTCTTTTACTATTTCATTTTCTTCCACACTCAAAGCTTTTCTAGAGAGAAATTCACTTTTACCTTCAAAATATTCTTGAGAGATTTTATCTTCACAGCCAGAAACACTTTATTTAAAGGTAACTGGTTGAATTTATCAGAGTTAGAGAGAGAAAGAAACGTAGAAAGAGAGAATTGTATTGCCGCCGGCCTCCCAGTTTCTCTAGGTGAGAAAAACAGTCAACCAACTCAGGACGCCGATCAAGGGTCATCCTCTTCCAAAAAACCCTAGGTCCAAAAAACTTTCATTCAAACCAACCCTTTCACCCCTCCCTTATGGTTCTTCTGTTCAAGAGTCTCAACCTCTTGTGTCCAAAGAAAAATATGTTTCAAGCATCAGAAAACCCTCTCCATTTATTGTTATTGGTTTCGATACAGACAAGTCTCCAGAGAAGATAACCCCTCGTCGGATGACTCGCCAAACCAAGACCCAATCCACAACATCACTGTCAAAACCCTCCGGACCGGAAGCAACTAAAGCAGCTCCGCGGGCCAAACCCTCCGAATCACAACCTCCACTAGATGTTAGGCCTTTAGAGGCTACAAGTTCTCAACCACCCAAACATCCTTCAATGCAAGAAACCAAACTATCTTTTTCTAAGGCCATTGACAAACCTTCCACGGTAATGGAAGAGATTATGGAAGACAGCATCGAGAAGGCCCCCTTCGAGACCGAGGCATCAGGTCAAACGGGGGTTGTTGCTTCTGATAAGAAAGGCAAGAATAAGATCAAAGTCTGTATGACTCATCGAGACTCACTTCCGGAGTGCTTAGAGGGCAAGGTGGGCCTTTGTTTCAAACATGTCAGCGTCAAATATTTGTTGGCCTTGAAAAATATCAACTATGTCTATTCTCACACTGTTGAGTTGGGACAAATTCAAACCAAGTGGAGGATTTTGGAGTCTGTAAAGGTAAGGATACCGAATAATCCGGAGACCCCTATGGATTGCAAGCTGGATGAGGTGGTAGTGTACACCGGAGTACTAAACTAGGGACTCCGATTCCCACTAGACCTAGAAATTGTTAGGTACTTTCATTTAGTCAAACTTTGTCCCAGCCAGTTAAGCCCCAATGCCTGGTTCACACTCCTTGCCTGCATCATGGCATCAAATTTTACAAAGATCCCACTTCTGATGGAGAAATTTGCTACTGTAGCCAGCTGTGCAATAACCATCAGATTCCATTATACCATCACAACATCGGGAATGACTTTAAAGTTATGGACATCCTGTTGGAGTCCGAAAAGAATCAGAGGACGCAGTTCCTGTTCGTTAGTGTAACATAGTAAAATGGCAGGAAGATTAAGGCCAACACCAACCCTAGCATGTTAACTAACAGGTGGAAAAGTACTGGTAATTTCCTTTCTTCTCCTTGTCTTCCAAGATTTTTCCTTTTTAAATTATAAATTTTCCTATTCTGACTATCTTGTTACTCCTTTTCAGTGCTACCAAAGGATTTCACCGAACATTTAGAGGAGGGGCAAAAGACTTGTGCAAAACTTAATGCATGGGCTTCAGAGCACTGGGAAATGCCTTCCACAATTGCTTCACATCAGGAAATTTTGTGAGGTCTCATCTGTGGAACACCACAGGCCGGAGAGACCTCATATGGGAAGAGCTAACCACCATCCCTCCACCGGGTGTGATTATCAAAAAGACAGAGGCCAAGGATGACGAGTTGTTCTTACCTTCCAGAGATAAGGCTCCTAGAAAGATGAAGAACAAAAAGACGAAAGCTGCAACAGAGTTGGTTCAACCAGCTAAAGAAGGGACTGGTTCGGGGAACCATGGGGGAATTGATGCAGCCCTACTTAAAGCAGTGGAGGTTGAAACAGTAATGGAGGCTGGAGGGTCGTGGAACCCACCCAAGCCTCCTGAGAAGGACAGGAAACAGAGGGCAAGTAGTGATGAGAAAGCTGCTAAGAAGAAGAAGGTTACCCTAGGAGAAGAAATAATTCTTCGTCCTTCAGAAATCCAACCTCCACTAACCGTTGTTGATCCTACCTTGCAAGAGAAAATCCCAACAGATCTCCGGTCCGGAGAGATTTCTGGCGGAGGGAATGATGAAGTGGACATCAGTGCCCTTCAAGATATTGATTTGTATTTTAATGATTCTAAGAAGTATGATTTTGCAAGTCCTTATCGTCACTCTAGTTCTTCCAATATGGTGACCTTCAATGGTAAATCATTCTCTATTTCCGGAGAGCAAGATGTCTTGAGCCACTCCCTCCTTGGTCATATCCGGCCAATACTTGATCTGGAAAGGCAGGTGAAAAGTCAGACCAACCTTATCAACTCCCTCACCTCTAACAAGAAATCTCTGTCAAACAGTCTCCTAAAAGCTCAACAAAGTATAGAGGAACTGAAGAAGGAGATAAAGGTACTGAAAAAGGACAAGGAGGATTCGGCAACTAAATTAGCCAGATCGGAAGCAGCCAGAACTGAGCTCCAGACTAAGTATTATGACATAGAAAATTACCTCACAACGTTGAAGGAGGAAGTGAAGACCAAGGATGGTGCCATTCAAACCTTAATCGATAAGAAGACTAAACTAGAGAGCATTGTTTCGGAGATGACCAAGTTTAAAAAATGGGAATTAAAGAGCTAGGAGGAGCAAGCTATCCAAGCAGGTATTGATAAGTATACCACTGAAGTAATAGACTCTTTAGAAGAGAGAGATGATGGGATCAAGTCTGAAATGGTGCTGCTTTTCACGAGACCTTTTCGAAGAGGACCCTGGGTCCCCTATGGAAGTATGTGGAATACAGAAACATCTCATTTCATACTCTAGCAGATGGTGACAAACGCAACTACTCCAGTGGAATCTATTCCACTACTAATGATGAAGAGGGAACTGGTGAGAGTTCGAGTGTCGAACTCAAAAGTCCTAAAAAAGGTGATGGTGGTGAAGGAATGTCCAAAGGGAACAAGCCCTAAGGTTTTATCATATATTATTTTTTTGTCTTTTTAAACAATCAAATTTCTTGGATGGCTAAGACACATATTGTATTACTATTCGGTTAAAGCCTGAATAGGTCCTTCGAACACCTAAAGTCCGTGGATGGTCAAGGCATATTTTGTTATCATGTTCGGTTTAAGTCCGAATGGTTTTAATTCATCAAACTTTATTTTGTTTAATACCTTTCTTTAAATTTTTCATGGTTAATGTTTAAGTAGCCCCTAGCATTTCAGAAGTATTAAAGTGAGAGTGTTTGATATCTCCGATGACATATATATAATATTCATCACTTAACCAAGTTTATATGATCCGCAAAAGACCCAATGTGTTGAACAGGTGATTTATACTTGGATTGAATTGTAGTAAAACCACTCCGAATGTTTTAAGAAGGCATCACATGTTATTAAATAAAAGATCGGACACCTCACTAAAACCTCCCCACGCCACCAGAGTAGGAAAGAGTATACCCCTAATATTTACATTGATATTTAACAAGTAAATATTTACACAAAAATATTTCCTCTAAATATAACCTGAGATGTTCAATATTCCATGGGTGCTTCAAAAATCTCCCTTCTTTGTCTTGAAGTCTATATGTCCCAGGTTTGAGCTTTTCACAGACCTTATAAGGGCCTTCCCAGTTCTGAGCCAACTTACCGAACTGCTTCTCCTTGGTGTGTAGGAAAACTTTTCTTAACACCTTATCTCCTGCTTGAAAATATCTTATTTTGACTTTGGAAGCAAACCTGCTCCTCATCAAACTTTGGTAGTGAGCAGTTCTTAAGTGAGCTTCAACCCTTTTTTCTTCTATTAAGTCCAACTGATTCTTAATTGCTATCTCATTAGCTTGTTCAGAATAGTTGTGGACTCTGTATGATGGTAGGGTAGCTTCTATGGGGGTAATTGCATCTATCCCATACACCAAAGCAACAGGAGACTCTTGTGTAGCAGCCTAAGGAGTAGTTCGGTATGCCCACAACACTTCTTGCAAATAGCTTGGCCACTTCCCCACAGCTCCTTCAACATTTTTATAATCCAGACAAAATAGTCCTATTAGCAACTTCAACTTGATCGTTTGCTTGTGGATGGAAAGGAGAAGAAAAACAATGTTGAATACCTCTAGAAGCACAAAAATTCTCCATATCTTTGTTATCAAATTGTGGCCCATTGTCTGTAGTAATCTTTTGAGGGATCCCAAATCTGCAACATATATTGGATAGGATAAATTTAATAACAGCCTTCGAAGTGGTTCCTGCCAAAGGAGTTGCCTATATCGATTTCGAGAAGTAATCAATAGCGACTATAATAGTTTTGCACCCCCCGGATGCCATAGGCAGAGGTCCAACTAAGTCCATTCCCCATCGGGTAAAAGGTACTGGCTCAGAGATAAACTCCATAGGTACTACTGGCACATGAATTTCATTGCCATACCTTTGACATGCATCACACTTCTTCACCATTTATTTAGCATCTGCCATTATGGATAGCCAATAGTACCCAGCTAACAACACTCTCCGGGTTATTGCCCTGTACCCACAATGTGTTGAGCCTTCCCCATCGTGTAGTGCGGATAAAATGAATTGAGATTCTTCAACCCTCAAACAACGTAGGAGAGGTCTACTAAAAGATTTTTTATAGAGAACTCCCCTTATGATAAAAAAATCACATGCCTTGTGTTTAATATTTCTTGTCATAACTTTATCTGAAGGCAAAACCACATCAGAAATATATTGAATGAGGGAAAACCTCCAGTCTTTAGGTTGAATCACCTGTATGCCCATGCTTTCCTCATCTTCTTTGTTCTGACTTGGTTGTATAGACGGGCATTCATATATGTGAATCCAAGGGTAGGACTCCGAATACGCTATAGTTGCCAAAGAATCTACCAGGGTATTCTCTGATCTGGGAATATGCTCATAACAAACACTTTTGAAGTTGGCTGCCACTTCTTTCAAGATAAGTAAATACTTGATCAGTTGCTCCTTCTTGGCCTCAGACTGACTTTGAGCATGATTGATGAGTATCTGAGAGTCGCTCATCAACCAAACTCTCTTAGCCCCACACAAGAAAGCCAATTTAAGACCAGATATAGTTGCTTCATATTCGGACTCATTTTTGGAGGTCCTGAACCCAAAGCATATAGCTTGGTACATCTTATCACCATATGTAGAGGTTAGGCAAATTCCAGATCCACAATCCATTGTTCTTGAACCACCATCAGTTCGGATTACCCACTCTTTCTTGGTTTTATCTTCTGAAGTTTGTTTGAAGTTCCTGTCCGAATGGAATTCTACCAAGAAATCAGTCACTGATTGAGCTTTGATATATGTTCGGGGGTAAAAATCAATGTCGTAATCTCCCAATTCTAATGACCACTTGGTCATCCTGCTTGATATGGCTGCCTTTTGAAGAACATTCTTTAATGAGAAAGATGTCTGGTCAATGATGGAATGAGATTAAAAATGCGGCCTCATCTTTCTTGCCGCAATCACTAAGGCTAATGCCACATTTTCAAGCTTTAAGTACCTCTTCTAAGCATATATTAAACATTTGCTAACGTAGTATACTGGACAAAGGTAATTGTCCACTTCTCTTACCAATACTGCACTTATAGCACACTCTGACACACCCAAGTTTACATAGAGCGTTTCTCCTTGAACATGTTTGAAAAGAGTCTTTGGTGAGGATAAATGTTTCTTTATTTTAACAAAAGCTTGATTGCACTGTGGAGACCACTTAAAATATTTAGCATTCTTCAAAGTTTGGAAAAACGGAGCACATTTATCTGAAGACCTTGAAATAAAACGGTTGAGGGCAGCCAGCCTTCCAGTGAGCCTCTGGACTTCTTTAATATTCCGAGGAGGATCAATTTTCAATAGGGCATTAAGCTGATGCGGACCGCGTTGTATTCTTTTTTCACTTATCACATAACCCAGAAACTTTCCAGATCAAACCCCAAAGGAATATTTTTCTGGATTTAATTTCAAATTCACAGCTATCAAATTAGCAAATGTTTTTTAAAGATCAATTATATGCAAATCCTCCTCTAGAATTTTAACCATCATGTCATTTATGTATACCTCCATATTTCTGCCAATCTGACTAGCAAATGTTTTGTTCACCAACCTCTGATAAGTATCCCCAACATTCTTTAACCCAAAAGCATCACCTTGTAGCAATAGAGACCTCTGTGTGTTATAAAGGTAGTATGATCTTGATCCTTCAGATCCACCTGTATCTGGTTGTACCCAGAGAAAGCATCCATGAAGGACAGCAACTTGTTTCTAGAAGTTGAGTCTACCAACTGATCTATCTGGGGGACTGGATAAAGATCTTTTGGGCAAATACACATACGCCATTTCCCGTTCTTTTTCTTGACTAACACCGGATTGGCAGTCCATAAAGGATACTGGGACTCTTTTATGTGTCACATCTTGGTAAGCTGATCAACCTCTTGGACTATCACGTTATCTTTTTCCTTAGGAAAAGCTCTCATTTTATGTACAACAGGTGCAACATCACTCCGGATTGACAACTTGTATGAGATAACGCTTGCGGGCACTCCGGTTACATCACTATTGCACCAAGCGAAGATATGCTGATTGTTTAATAAAAAGGACAACAATTTTTTTTCAACTCTGGTGCGATTTTGAAACCAGTCTTGATATTTCTACCCTTTACAAGGGAGTGGGTTTCAATATCTTCAACTGGTATTATAACACTAGGAGCCTCTCTGGGGTCATCAATCTCACTCTCTCCCTCAGAAGGCTCCAGTAACTGCTAATCTTCATTAATCCAAACTTCTCCCTAAGTCTTAGAAGCAAGAGCAGTTGCATAGCACTCCCTGGCTATCTTTTGAGTACTTCAGACAACACGTACTTGCCATTGGACTGCATATTTCAAACATTGATGAACTGTTGAGGCCACAACATGCATTCTGGAAAGCCATGACCTCCCAGAAATCACATTGTAGGATGTGGGGCAATCTACTACAACGAATAGCACCCTCCCATTTTTTAAAAGGCCCCTTGCCCAACAATACTTCTTCTTCAAATTCCCCAATTACATCTGTAGAGCTCCCTGTGAAGCCCACAATGGTTTTGTTTGAGTGTTGAATAACGGCCATATTCCTCATCTGCTTGTAGGAGCTTAAGAAGAGGATGTTTTCTAAACTGCCTGTGTCTATCAAAATTCGGTGTATATCATTGCCCCCAATAGATGCTCCTATCACCGCCGCATCATCACGAGGCCCAACAATATTTCTCAAATCATCCTCATCAAAAACTATGAATGGAAAAGGGTTTTGGGATTGATGGGATGACATTCCCCTTTCCAACTGAGTGGCCAAACTGTGTACATGCCTCTTCCTTGATGAAGGAGTGGGTGTTGTCAACGTATCTCCTCCAAAGATGGTGAGTGACTCAAAAAAACTGATCAGTCCAGACACCATCCTAGTTGGTTCTGTTATGACCCCCACCTTATTCCGAGTTGGATCAGGATCCAAGTACTCAAAATCAACATAAAATCTTTCAAGAATCACCATTGCCCCTTCTTGAGCAGATGTTCTTGCATTGTTTGTAGGGCCCGTTTGAGGAGCACTGTGAGACCTGTTTCCACTTCTTCTTTGACATAAGCTCTCAGCTTTCCTTTTTGAATAAGGTTCTGCACTTTCTATTTCAATGCTATGCAATCTTAAGTATTATGGTCTATATCATTATGATATTGGAGAAAACAAGTATTTTGGCTTTCTCTGGGAGACTGTAGTGCCGTCGGTTTCCGGAAATAGACTTCATCCTTGGTCTTGTCATATATTTTTGCATCATTCTCATTTAACTCTGCAAACCACTCTGGTTGAACCCAAGGACCTCTTTTACCTCTTGACTGCTGGCTCTGAGACTGATTCTGGTTGGACTGAATTTGTTTATTCTGGCTGGACCCTTGTCCGGTCTCCTTAGCCTTATATCCAGACGGGTTAGCATCCGGAGGGGCTGTTGTGGTGGACCTCACTTGACGGTACACCCTGGTTTTCTTGGTTTCTTCCATATTAATCTGTTTTCCAACCTAATTCAATAAGCCACCCCAGGTCATGGCTTTCTTCCTGGTCACCGGATCAGCCAAGTTCTCAGGATTCAACCTTTGTCTTAAAGAAGCAATTGCCAGATGTTCGAAGCAATCTGCTAATCCGTTCTTTGTATTCACTAATCGACTTATATAGTCCTTTAAAGACTCGTTTGTTTATTGGGCACAATGGATTTATGGTATCTCTATTGCCCTTCACCTCTTTACTCCTAACAAATTTCCTTCAGAAGGCAACCCAGAATGTATCAAAGTTTCTAATACACCCTGGGGTAAGCTATTATACCTCTTAAGAGCACTTCCCGTAAAATTTTGAGAGAAGGCTCTACACAAAAGTTTGTCATCATCATCAAAATTTATCATGAAGTTCTTGAATTGCTCTAGATGATTGTCCGGATCTTTACTTCCATCATACTTCTCCATTTTGGAGTTGTCAAATCTTTGGGGTAGGTTTCCGGACAGTATTTTGGTAGACAAAGGTGACTATCTCCAGTTCTTATTAAAACTAAAGACTGTATCTTCATTAGGTGCTGCGAAAAACCTGTTTCGGTCTGAAAAGAAAAAGGATCAATCATAAATTAATCAGTATGCTTGTGGGATGACCCTTTGCCCAGATGCTTTTTAAGCCTACCATGCTTATCCCTCTTTCTTGAATATTTTTTGATTAGCTTCATCTTTTTCTGGATCTCCCTTCGTCACTACTTGATGACAAAGATTCCTCAAGCTCAGCCTCATTCGAAGAGCTACTGGAGGACTCTGAATCTGAACTTTCAACAGGTTTGGACCGATGTGTCTTCTTGGAGCTGATGTGAGTCTTTTTTTAACTCAAATGATTCTTTATTTATGGATCATTCTCCTAGGGTTGTCAGTATGATTAATAGTTGATGCCCTTAATTTCTCCCTTATACCATTTTCTGCTTGTTTTATGGCCCTTGGCGCCTCTATTTCTGCTCTCTACTTGTCTCTCTCTCTTCAATGATGTATTCCTTATTTTCCCCAACCGTTTCCACCACAGGAGGTGGAGTTCCTTGCTCATTCGGATCCATCCGAACTGGGTTTTTTTACTATTTTTGAATGCAAGATTCAGGCACCTTCGTGCTCCCACTAAGGTCGTTAATTTGGTTTGGTTTATTTTGGGTTGGGGGTAGTTTGGTAAAGTGTTTTGGTAAGTTTGAAGTATTTTGTGTTTAGTGTGAGGAGTAGTGAGATAATTAAGCAGCCTGCTTGTATTAAATGTTGATCACCCTCATTAATGAGAGTGGTTGGGGTATTTATACTCTTAATTTAATGACCTGTGGGCTTACCGGGTTAAGTTGTGAAACCGGGTCAAGTTTAAGGACCCATTAGTCTTTTAAGTATATTAGCAAATAGCTTAGTCAAAAGGTGTTTTACATTTGTCATATCCGGATTTTTCAGTGGTATGTTATGGTCCGAATTACCCCTGTCCAGATTAAGTGGTGGACTGTGACTGAAGTATCCGAACTCATCAATATTTTAAAAACTTTACTCCATAATTTCATGTCCCATTTATGTATTTGATAACTCTTTTTGCAGTTCTTATGTAAATTTCATTGGAACAAAACATGACTCTGGAGAGAATTCTTACAATATTTAAGGTGTCAGGTCTGGTTGTTGTCAAATACATCAGACAACATACCAAACTCTTGAACTTAGCTTCAATAACTTTAGCGTAACCATTATCTTTGACTAGCTTTTCCTTTTGATTCATAAAGGTAACCACTGCATTGTAATCTTCCATTTTAAATTTTTAAGTATCTATTTTGCATAGTTTCCTTAACATATAAACGCTTCATATTGGCTTTATTTTATCTCAATGCTGAGGAAGTATAACATCATACCAAGGTTTGTTATTTTAAAGTCATTCTCCATTTCTAGTTTGAACAGATTATTTCGATCAAGATTGCTTCCTGTAATTAACAAGTCATCTACATAAAGAGAAATGAAAAAGGTAGTTGTACCTTCATGCTTAGCATATAGTATGAGCTCGAATTGAATTCTATAAAATCCAATACCCTCCAAATGGTCATCATATCTATGTACCATGTTTGCAGAGCCTGTTTTAGGTCGTATAAAGCTTTTTTAACAAGTATACTTTATCGTTAGCCATTCTGCTTAAAAAGCCTTCAGATTGCTCGATAAAAAAAATCTTCTTGCAAAGATCAATTTAAGAACACATATTTAAGATCTAGTTGAAACATTTTTCAGCTCTTTTGAGCAGTAAAGGCAAACAACTATCTTATTGTGTCAAGCCTAGTAAGGTGCAAATGTTTTTGAATAGTCAACTCCAAATACTTGTGCATATTCTTTCATAACAAGTCATGATTTGAATATGTTAACGGAACCATCGGGATTTATCTTTGTTCTGAAAATCCATCTTACTCCAATTATCTTTCTGTTTAGAGGTTGATCAACCAACTCCCAAGGTTCTTTATCATCGACAGTTCCTCATACATTGCAGCCATCCAATATTGATTTCCTTTTGCATCATAGAACCATGTAGGATCACAAAAATCTACATTACACTGTGATAAATATTAGATAGAGACTTAGTACCTCTTATAGGAGCATCATCAACCAAAACATATTGCCCTTCATCTCTAGGCTCTTCTATCATACTACAAATGATTGAATTATTTGGTGCATTAAAAATCTAGTTCACCTTGGACGGGTAGTGGTAAGTCTAGATTGGTTGCAGTTGAGGAATTTACGTAGGCGTAAATCACCACTATAGACTGTGAACCATGCTCTTGTTAGGCCAAAGACGTCAGGTCCGACACTTGAGTTTCCTCTACCAATATTTGTTTCTCCACATGTTCTAATAGAGCTCCGAACATGAAAACTTGTTTCTTTGTGACATTGTCATTCATAATACTAGGCAACAACCCCAACTTAAATATCGTTCACGCCACAGTTTCTTCACATGCCTCAAGTTTGGTTTTTGAATCAAAAAATCATCTGGTATAATCCCTCGGGCTTTCCCCGATCTTCTGCCAACAGTTAATGATAGTATCTCCATTAGTTCGGAATTTCTTGCTTTCCACAAACTGTTATCGGAACATGGTCCATAATAATATCAAAGTTCTTGATGCAGACCTGCTGTAAACGGTTGTACTATTTCGAACCCCATCCTTGAACGTTTGTGAAAACGTGCAACACAACAATTTTACATCATCATCAAAATTTCTCATTAAATTTATAAAAAGGTCTATATGAATATCCAAGTCTTTTTCCCGTCAAATTTTTTTAACCTAGAGATAGCGAAGTGCTTCGGCATATGCCCCGACAAGATCTCAGCAGATAATGGAGACGACCTTCAATTGTGTTTGTTTAAACACAACTCCCCCGAGACCTTCAATAAGGGTCGCGTATAGACCCTAATCGGATGGGTTCGCGTATTGACTGCTTATACGATAACCTAAGCTCTAAGTTCCAGAAGGGAACTGGACATGAGGAGTCGTTTGCTCTCTTCTTCCAAAAACTACCATCTAATCTCTATCCACCGAGATAGGGGTTCTTTAGTCAGACTTATTCCTCTTCTTCTTCGAATCCCTAGATCGGTAGGAAGCTCAACGTCAGTATCCTTTCTAGAGATATTTTTCTTTCCTTTCCTCCTGCGTCGGTACTCTCTGATCGAGAAAGAAAACTCGTCATAGTCGTAATTGGAGAAATCACTAGTCACCGCCGAATCATAACGACGCCTGGATTTTCACTCTTTCCTAGGCGAGTAGCGACTTCAACACCTTTCCACATCATTCACAAGACTGATGCTCGTCTTCTATTCGATTTCCTACGGGGATCGTTCTCTTCGGATCTATGACCTTAGTTTTTCTTCCAGCCATTGTTGCCTCTTTCTCAGCATTTAAGTTTGCAATGTCTTCCAACAATTGCTTTCTCTGTGATACCAAGGTTGACTGCTCTAGTTGCTCCTATACCGGTCATTGTAGTGTTGTTATTTAATTTTGTGTTCCTCGAATCAATATCGTCGGAAATAGATATTATCCCTACACCCTTTGTCTTGACAACGGGTTCCTCTTGCAAGTCTGTATTCATCTCTCTCCGTAAGTTTGCAATTAAAATAATGATTTAGGAGAAAAGAGGTATGGGTATCAATCTTCTTCCACTATGGTTGTCAATGATCGTTTTCAAAAATATATGGATCCGAATTTCCTACCATATACTACTGGAACCAAGTCTAGAGAGAGAAACATGGAAAATAAAGAAAGAAAATGTTGAAAAGTGAGTGTTGAATATTAAATGTTCATCCTCTCTTAAAAAATAGAATCTTGCTTTATATAGTGAAAGTAGTGGGCCGAAATCCACATGAATGACCCACTTATGATCTTTCGAACCCTTTGTTCTACTAAACTTATACACATACTCATTGTTACATCGAATACCTCCATTATTACATATTTATACCATTTTATTGCAAGACTTGTATTTGAAAAAATCTACAAACTTGACCGATCTAATCCGGATTGAATAAATCACACCCTTATCGGTGATGATCTAACTGAAAAAGCTCAAGCTATATAAATAATGGAACAGTTCAAACAATATGAATCTTTTCTAACCTTTTATAAGCGAAACTCTAACTATATAAACGATGAATTTTTTCAAACCTTATAACACTTTTAAAAATGGGACAACTTGATTCCATTCTAATAGCCACCTTTTAAAAATGGGACACTTTTAACCACCTTTCAAAACTTCAAGGCCATTTTTCGTTAGTTATTATTCTTACATATGAAAGGTGGAGGGGATATGACAGTTCACAGAAGAACCTGTGTAGAAGTTCATCTTAAACACATTTTGGAAACCCAAAGTAAAAGCCATGATCCAACTTTTGGTGAAGATGGAATATCTTTGACTTTTCATTTTCTATTTGATATTATTCTAGTTTTAAATAAGACTTTAATCTGACCACAAAGTATGTACTTAACAGAAATTATGTACCTCTAGGCCACCAAATTTAACTAGCGACTTTATCTTACCTACTTTTATCACCAAAACGGCTACAAGATAACATCTTCGTACATTCCTTCCTGAAACTCGCCAAAAAATTACCCGTTAATCAGCGTAAGCAACCAAACAAACTACACATAGTTGCTTTTTCCAACATAAATGTAATCTTTCTTAGATTAGTCATAACAGTACCATTCGCGAAAAAGCCTAGTTTTTGGAAGACTGCACAGTGCACTCTATCTGACATTAGCAATCAAGCCGACTTTTACAGACCAAAACATGCAGAATGATAGGAAACAGGGGGGGAATTTAAATGAAACTAAAACTGTGAGAGCCAAGATCAGAGAAAGGATCAGTCAGCAAACAAGATTGTAGTCAGGAAGACATATCTGTTAAACTCAGCACAGCTACGGATGAGCTGCACCAGGAGAATATCAAGATATCCCAACAGTCATAAGTACCTGCTTTTATCATCACCTCCTTCTATTTTAAAGTCTAGCTCTCGCAGTCATTTATACAAGTTTCGGCCACAGCAAAAGGTATAATCGTATCAATAATCAAAGAGGAAATAATTCCTGTTTTAGTTGTAAGTTGTAACCCTATGAGCAGCTCAATAAAGTTCGTTTCCCTTACCAATATATGCTTATAATTACATATCTCGCAAATACATGGAAAATAATTATATAGTTCTAAAATAAATCAATTACACTGACAAATAGTTAAGAGACTGGGTTTTTGCAGGAAACATAAAGTCTATCTAAACTAAAGAAAAAAAACACTCCCACTAGAAAGTTATACCGACCTTCCATCGAGACTCGTTGACGGGATACCCATTTATAAAAAATAAGTTTGTATTTGTGACGTGGAGCAGATAAAGTTAAAAAGGTAGGTGTTAAACTAACAAAGATATAGATTAAAAACTTGTATAAAGAGGAAAGAGGACACTCAGATGAGTAAGGCTAACATCAATTCTCGCCACAAAATCACCAGCAGCTCAGCTGGGCAATAATTGGGCACCAGTCAGGCAATTCATTTCTTCATGGTGCCCCCTCGACTGAGCTAAGGTATGGCTGATACAACCAAATTATATAAAGAATCTTTAACATATATATGGGATTAACAGTATCCTTAAATTCCAGTTATGATGTAAAGAACAATATTAGGACAAGTAATTTTTTTAAATGACTATATTTTGGAACTAGCGACATAGCACATGCATATTTCATGGCACATAATGATAGTGATCCTTACACTGAGAAAGCGCAGATGCTTAGATATTTCCCATCAATAAAAAAGGTTAACAAGTCTTTGAGTTAGTTGCCACTTCAGCTTTCTATGATTTCACTGCTAAAGACTCATCTTTTTGGCGTTCTACACAGACTTCTAGACGCCTAAGATATATAGCAAGATGAAGAAAACTTGAGCTATGCAGAGACCTTCTTGCTGGCAGTAGAGTTTGGTTGCCCAACTGCTGTTGATGTTTTGCATAAACTCTGGTCAGCTTAAGCACATTATTATGCATTGCATGTTTTTAAGGAAGGTCCCTGTAAATGCATACAGCTTACGTCAACGAAAATTGCATTAAAAAGACATAACTGAACTTTGATTCACCTGATTACTTAGATCTTTCGGACACCATGTTCAAAAGAGAACAAAATAAAGTGTAGTATTATAGTTTGGTAAAAGTAAGCTACCATTACAAATAGGATCATGGAAGAAAAATACAACTGATGAGATCATCTTACCAGTTACTGTCTCGGTTCTGACATAATTAAACCTGCTCTTCACGATGTCAAATTCATTACCTCGCAACCGTAGTGAGAGCAGAATTCCCCATTATTTTCAAATAAATTGCGAAACAGAACTATTAACTTTCCATTTGTATCCAACTGTAGGCCGGTTGCTTGTTTACAAACTCCTTTCGCATTGCATTTCAAATGTCCTTGGAGTTATCCCGCATTGCTGCAGAAGCATATATATTAGACAACAATACATTATTTGAGGGATCATCTGGATCTAGACCCACCACCATCTCTCCGGCACGCTTACTTACTTCAACGTTCCAAGATTTGCTGCAGGCACCCAACAATGTCTTCCAAAGAAGAGATTTTGATTTTGGATTAAACGCCCTATGCTAATAAGAACCTCAGCTTTCTCTACTCAGTCTGCACGACCCAGAAGATCAACCATGCACGCATTCTGGTTGATTTCCATTTCCGAGCCATATACTTCTCTCATGAACTCAAAAACCTGCCAGCCCTTCACAACCCCAGCATGACTACATGCAGCTAAAACACCAATCAAAGTGACACCATCTGGTTTCAAACCAGTCTTTTTCATCTCCTTAAACATCTGAAAATCTCTTTGCTAAATCCCTTATAAGCATACTCAGACATCATTGTTGTCCAGCACACTAGGTTGCACTTTTCCGTTTCATCAAAGAACAACCATGCATCATTTATGTAACCACACTTACTATACATATTTATAATGAAAGACACTACATGCAGGTGAAACGTGAGCCCAGTTCTGATAGTGTGTGCATGGAACCACTTGCCCACCTCTGGTGCTGGCAAGCCAGCACAAGCTGAGAGGCAGGTGGATAAAATGGAATCAACAGCAGCAAAGCTTCATAGCTTTTTCCTCATAGCCATTACGAGTCCAGGCTGCGATCATGGCTCTCCGTGATGTAAGATCCAGCTCGTTCATAGATAAGAAAACAAGAAAAGCATTTCGAATTCCATCCTTAAATGTTGCATACATGTGAATGAGTGCACTTTGGACAAATGGATTACACCCTAATCCAACTGTTGTAGCATAGCAGTGACTTTATTTCCCATTTTCAAGCACTATAAGACCTGTACATGCCTGGATGATAACCATCATTGTGAATTCGCTTCGTTTTGTAGAATCAGGGGAGAGAAACATATCCTTTAAATATATCCAATGCTTCCTCCAAAAAACCCAGATTGACTGCAGCAAGAGATAACTGTTGTCAATGAAAATTCATTTTGAATCTTCATCTCTCTAAGTACACCTTTTGCATTGTCAACTTTTCCAAATTTCGCATACACATTGCCTGCCAGTGCCTAAATTTATATCAGCATCGTCAAAGGTTTTAATCATATAAGAATGCAAGGACCTCCCTTCTCTCAATATCTTAATATTAGCACAAGCTCCCAGCTTATAAGTTACTGCAGAGTGATCTGATGGAAGACCAACATTGACATTACAGAGAACAATACTAGAGCCATCTCTTCATAAGAATGGAGTGTTAAAATATTGATTATAGAACTGAAACAGCTCTCGTTTTTCCATTCAACCTGTAGGAAACATTTAAAAGAATCAGAAACCATCCTTAGACTACTACCATGCATGTCAAGGAGAGCGCTACCTAACATGACTCCATTGTAAACCCATCTTTTATAAAGGTACAATGAACATGGTTACCAACACTTCCAGACTCTATATGCAAACACAAACCAAATAAGCTGGCATATGTAAATGTATCAGGCTTACTACCTTCCAAGAGGAATCTGAGATAGAGAATCAGGCCCCTTTGAAAATCTCCAGTATGGTGAAGCCCAGCCAATATGCTGCACCACATCATATTATCCTTCTCTTTTACGTCATGAGATAATTGACAGGCATCATCAAGGAAACCGATTTTCGCACATGCATCAATGAGAGCTGCACAAACCATAGGAACGTAAGTATTAATTAAGGTCTTCCATAAGGCCTCAGATCTTTCGCAAAGCGGCATTTCCAATATCATCTCACTTGGCATACATACCAAGTATCTAAGCAACGCAATAACTACATGTCTGGAACCCAAATTTGACGACTTGCCCATGAATAAGCATACCCATCACACTGTCGCCCAGAATTCTACAAGCCTAAAATGCAACGGAGAAACCAAACTCATTCGCCGTAAACCCAGACCGAACCATACGAGAATACACCTACAAGCTGTTTTCATACTGGTCGCCGTTCACATACGAAGAGATAATGCTCGTCCACGAAACCAAATTCGGTTCTCGCAATTCATCGAACACCAAACGGGCACTCTCCAAATCACCGCAAACACAACAAGAATCTAATTAGATTGTTTTGCACGAAAACATCTTTGTTAAGCCCAGATTTCAATAGAATCAGTGAAGGGGCATTCCCTTTTTTACTACTTTGATATCCCCAAGATGATGTAACGTCGAAAAACTGTTATACAAGTGGAAGGTAGCAGTTTCCGGTAACTTTGAGCAATAACTAAGATGGATTAGTCAGTTCAAGACAGCATTTTTGTTTGATTTACTGAGACGAACAGGAAAGTGAATTGACAACATCATCTCTGGTATCTATAATGATTCGACGAAGTCTTGGTTGACCTCTAAGAGCGGCACATCTTTAGAACCACACTTGTTTAGAACAAGAGAGGTTCGGCGGCCACGGAGCATGTTTAAAATAATTGTTAAATGGTCGTCTTAACCTTTTTTTTTATATATAAATTATTATTTTTTCAAAAATTGAAAATTTTATTTCATGAAAATCCAATTAGAAAATTGGTCAAAATTACAAGGATTCAATTACAATTATTACAAAAGGCTAAAGGCAAACGCCTTTACTATCCTAAACCCTAAATTGATATCACAAAAATCGAAATGTCCTTTTACTATCTTTTTTTTTAAAGCAGCATAGTTTTATCTTTAACTTTTCTAACACCTTTCAACTACTATCATCTCACAACTTGATTAAGATTTTCTCCTTTCAACAACTCCATTGACGAACATTAAATTAGCCCAACAGCTTCATTGACAAATCTGCATTCAGATTGAGAAGTTCCATTGAATAGATTCATTGAGCTTCAAGATCTTCATCCAAGCAGCTCCATTGACGAATCTTTTCCAGACTTCAGCTAAAGTAAGCTTCTGAGTAGCATTGTTGTCTCCAGAAAGTTTCTTCCATCTTTTGAGCCTTGATAAGCAGAGCATTAGCTTTCGCCAGATTGTGCTTGGATTCATTGGTTTGCAGATTTCTGGTGTTTCATTTCCATGGCCATAACTTCTTCTTCAAAATTATGAAATTTAATGAATATATTCCAATATAAGTTTTGATCCGATGTGTGAGACCTTTTTTAGGCGCTTAAGCTTGTTCCAGAATCTGAATAAAAGATCACCATCCATCTCCTAGTTCCAGTTTTTTTCCACAGATGGTAGGAATTGTTCATCCAAGACCTCGTTTCATCCAAGTTGTTCTATTGACTTGCAGAGTTTTGATGATTTTTCTCATTCTTTTCTTTTCTTTTGCAGCCTTTAGTTTTTTGTCAAAAAATTCTTTGAAATTTCCTTCTTCTTCATCTCTTTCATTCTTTTTTGGTTCTTCTGGAGTTCTTTCTGTAATTACTATGTGATCAGAATGATTTCCAGTTCCTTCTTCATTTCTATGTGCTGGATTGATATCCCTTTTTTCTGTTGGTGCAGGATCTATTCTTTCAGTAGAGTTTTTACTACTAGAATCTTGATTTTCTCTATAAAGTTTAGGAGATTGAGATGTCCATTTTTCTTTACTAATTTTTAATCCTGGAGAGTTTCGGAGACTTACAATATTGTATGCTTTTGGAGATGACTCTGAATCCAGATTTTCGTATTCTGTGTTAGCGACATTAACACCAAATGCCATGGCCTGAATTGCCAGAGCCTGAATTGCCAGAGCCTGAATTGCCTCTATAATTTCTCCTTGTTCTGGGGTCTTGATTCCTGTTGTAATTTCCTTATGATCTTGCTCATTTTCTTGATCTGTTATAACTTCATACTGATATTGAACCTTTTCTTGATCTGTTATAGCTTCATTGACAATATTTGATTTCACTTTCTTGAAGATTGTCACTTTCTTGTTGTTTATCGTTTTAGTAGCATCCAAATCTTTTGCTAAGTTGTTTGTAATATCTTTCTGAACATTTTTGCATTTATCTTTACAGTAACCCAAGTGATGGCAGTGTATACAGTATTGGGGAACGTTTAAGTATGAAATTTTAGCCCGTTGACCATAATTGTTTCCGAAACCAATCCACACATCACTTTGAAGCTTTTTAGTAACATCAATTTCAACCAGAGCAGTGCAAGAATGAAATAACCTGTTTCCAGTTGAAACTTTCACAACCAAAGGATCTCCAATCATCGAAGCAATGGAATTGACTACATTTTTATCATGTAAGTATTCTGGAAGGTGAAGTTTAATCCAAACAGGGGCTATTGGACTTTCTTTGCTAAAATTTCCAGTCCATTTAAGAAGTCTCATCACCTTACTTCCTATAGTCCACACAGATCTGTGCCATAGTTTACAAAGATCTTGCTTTGAGTCAAGTTCCATTATAATGTGTCTCGAGTCACAAACATTGTATCTATATACTGATTGGAATTTGAAAGACTCAAGAAACTGCAAAAGAAGATTTCTTTTTGGCAATCCGTGTGTGAATTTTTCAATAAGAGAATGCTTGGAATGGTTTTTCAGCTGCTCTAGAACATCTTTGTTGTATTGAATTGCTATATGATATGCTTTTACCACTGTAGTTTCTGGACTGAATTCAAGTTTTTCATTGTTGTTTGTATTCTTCTTAACGATATCTGCATAAGATGACACATTTGAGTCCATATTGCTGATGAAGATTAATAAATCAATAGATTTGAAGCTTCAGAAGGTAGAAGAAAAACAAGATCTTTCTTGGAGATCTTTAGGTTTCTTGGAGAGAAAAATCCTGTTTTTCCTGTGCTTTGAATTTTCCATTCTTCTTCAACCATTTTTTTTATATAATAAAAGACATCTTCAAGAAACTTGTTAGTAGTATGGTTAAGTAATAAGAACATCTCTGAACATATTTTAATTCATCTTATCTTTTTTTATTAGGGTCTTTTTCATTTATTTTATATATATATATAATTGTTGTGATAAATTATACTTACGTGATCGTTTCACGGTACAAGACAATTCTAGTTTTTCATCGGGGTCTGTTAATTTTTTTTTTGTGAATAAATTGAAGATTTAGAATCAAAACCTGAGATATCAATATTTGAGGATAGATTCACAAATATAAATGTCTTCAGTGTATATTGATTAACAAATGTTAGGGAAACAAAAACAATAAAAGAAAAAATAATAAACCAAGCTTATATGACGGAATTTTTCATGGTTCAGATCGTAAACAAATCATACATCTACCCATAATTTTTTTGAATAATCATGAATCAACGATATAAAGTACCTTGCACCACCTATGGTAGGTTCTTGTATTGGACCCCAAAGGTTTGAATGAACATAATCAAGTACTTCGTTGGATATCTCGTTGTTGTGGCATGAAATTCACTATCTTGCTCTTACCCAATACACAACTTTCACAAAAGCTCAACTTCTGAACTATTGAACCATCTAAGAACCCTTGTTTACTTAGTTCACTGAGTCTCTTCTCACTTAAATACCCCAGCTGATGATGCCACAACTTGGTAAAATCCTTCACCATACTGGACACACCTGTACTACTACAGAGCCCTCGAGAACTAACACACCATTGGTCATGTTGACTTTCATAACAACAAGGGAACCTTGTAAGACCATAAGTCTACCATATCCACCCCTATAGGTAAACCCTTCATCATCCATCATCCCAATATAAAGAAGGTTACGTTTTGATGAGTCCGAATTCGGAATGCTCCCCGGAAGGGCAGCCCAATGTAAATCTCTCCAAAAATCGGACAGACACTAAGAACTTAAATCGGACAGGACTTTTGAACCGGACAGATGACTTCGAACACTGTGAGCCTAAGGCTGTTCGAACTATGACTAAAGTACTAAAAAACCTAAACACTTTCTGACTAAGCTACCTGCCCATCTGCTTAAAACTCATGGGTCTTTAAACATGACCCGGGTCCATTAAACATGACCAGAAAGCCCATAAGGGCCCAAATATCATACTATAAATACCCAACCACCAGCATTAACTATGGGTAACAAAAATTTACTGCTGCCAAGCTGCTTAATTCTCTCTCCACCTTGAAACACCCTCACACCACCTTGAAACACCCTCACACCACCTTGAAACACCTTTACACCGCCTTAAAACTCCACTTGAAATTACTAGCTTACCCCCAGGCTATTTTTTATCCACACCAAATTGGCGACCACAGTGGGAGACGACGGTGCCTGAATCAAGTATTCGAAACCAAGCAAAGAAATTCTGTCCGAATGAATCCGGATAATTCAGAGCTTCCACCAGCTTTGCTCGAAGTGGTGGAAGAGAACGATGAGTATACTGTCCAAGAGCGCGACAGGTTAAAACTTGAAATAGAAGCTCTGAGGGCTGAAAAGGCCAAGATGGGTGTGAAAGAAAAGTCCAAGGCTTCAGTTGTTCATCACACCGATAACCCAAGAGAGCATGAGGTTTCCAAAACTCCTGTAAGCACTAAAAAGACTCATACTGGTTCTAAAAAGTCTCACCGGTCCAAGCCTGTGGAGAGTTCTGACTCAAGTTCAGAATCTTCGGACAGCTCTTCGGACAGTGAGGGAAATGAAAAATCTGTGTCCTCTAGCAGTGATGAGGGACGAACTAGGAAGAAACAAAAGCAAGTTAAAAAGTATTCCAGAAAAAGAGATCACCATGGAAGAATGAAGAGGCATATTGGAAAAGGGTCATCTCACAGCCGGAGGCATGTAGACCGGATGCTGATGGATCCTTTTGCCTTCCATGATGAGCCAGGTATCTTTGCAACTCCTAATGAGGATACTGTGTTCAGTCGTGGAAGGAATTGGAGGCAATCACCATTGTCTTCTAAAATTCTGTCCGGGAACCTCCCCAAGAGGTTTGACAGCACCAAGATGGAGAAGTACGATGGCAGTACTGATCCGGACAATCATCTGGAGCAATTCAAGAACTTCATGATGAACTTTGATGATGATGATAAACTACTCTGTAGGGCATTCTCCCAATCCTTCACGGGGAATGCTCTGAAATGGTACAATAGTCTGCCTCAGGGTTGTATCAGAGACTTTGATACTTTTTGGGTGGCCTTTCGAAGGCAATTTGTGGGGAGTAAGGAGCTGAAGGGTAATGGAGATACCATAATCCATTGTGCCTAGGAACCAAATGAGTCGTTAAAGGAGTACATAAGTCGTTTTGTAAACACAAAAAATGGGTTGGCTGATTGCTTTGAACAGGTGGCAATAGCATCCCTGAGACAAGGTTTGAACCCAGGCAACCTGGCCGATTCGGTGACCAGGAAGAAAGCCATGACCTGGGGAGGATTGCTAAACCAGGTTGGCAAGCAAATAAATGTTGACGAAACAAAAAAGACCAGGGTGCACAGACAGGTGAGATCCACCCCGGTGGCACCAACTCCAAATCAAAACCAGTCCGGGAACATAGCAAGAGAAACCGGATAGGGGCATGGTAGGGGAAAAGCTCAGTCTCAACCAGCTGCTCATGCACAAAGTCAACAGTCTAGAAACAAAAGAGGGCCATGGGTCCAGCCGGAGTGGTTTGCAGAACTCAAAGAAAGTGTGGCAACCATTTTTGATAAAACAAAAGACGAGGTACACTACCGGAGACCAGCAACCTTGTAGTCTCCCAGAGAGCATCGAAATAATTCATTTTGCCAATACCACAATGATATTGGCCATACCACTGATGATTGCATAGCATTGAAACAAGAGGTACAAAACTTGATTGAAAGGGGAAAGTTGGGTGCATACGTTAAAAGGAGAGGAGGCAACAGGCCTGACAACACTCACCGGGTTGGTCCGAGTAACGCTGCCCCGGAGGGGGCTATGGTAATAGTTGAAAGGTTTGACGTGGAGTCTGAATACTTGGATCCTGATCCAACACGAAACAGGGTAGGTACTATAGAGGAGCGTTCTAGATCGGTCTCCGGGCTCATTAAATTCTTCGAGTCACTGACAATTTTCGGAGGGGACACTATGACAGCTCCTACTACTTCTTCAAGAAAAAGGCATGTTCATAATTTGGCCTCCCAGCTAGAAGGAGGCATGACATCCTATCAATCTCCAAACTCATTCCCATTCATAGTCTTCGATGAGGATGATTTGAGAGATATTGCTGGCCCTCATGAGGATGCTGTTGTCATAGGAGCATCTATAGGGGGCAATGAGGTAAGGCGAATTTTGGTGGATACTGGAAGCTCTGCCAATATCCTTTTTCTAAACACTCACAAGAAAATGAAAAATCCAGCTGTGATTCAAAAGTCGGACAGGTCAATCGTTGGCTTCACGGGCAGCTCAGCCGATGTGATCGGGGAGTTTGAAGAAGAAGTGTTGTTGGGCAGGGGCCCTTTCAAGAAAATGGTTAGAATACTCTTCATTGTGGTGGATTGTCCCACCTGCTATAATGCTATTCTAGGGAGATCTTGGCTCTCTAGGATGCATGCAGTGGCTTCGACAGTCCATCAGTGTCTAAAGTATGCTGTTCAGGGGCAGGTTGGGGTTGTCCGGAGCAGTCAAAAGATTGCAAGAGAATGTTATGCCACTGCCTTGGCTCCACGAACGCTGGGGGCAGTCCGTGTAAGTGATCAATAGCAGTTTGAGGGCCTTTCTGGGGGTGAGGGTGAAATTGATGACCCCAGAGAGACCCCTGGAGTGTTGATTCCAATTGAGGAGGTTGAAACACACTGCTTAGAAGAAGGAAAAAGTGTCAAGATAGGGCCCAAAATGCCACCAATGCTGAAAGAAGGAATGTTGAAATTTTTGAAAGACCATCAGCATGTTTTTGCTTGGTGCAACGCTGATGTTACTGGAGTTCCATCAGAGGTGATTTCCCATCACCTGTCTGTCCGGAGAGATGTGGCACCAGTGGTACCAAAAAGGAGAGCTTTCTCAAAAGAAAAGGCTGATGTCATTGTACAAGAGGTTGATAGGCTCACAAAGATGGGGCACATTAAAGAATCTCAGTACCCCTTGTGGACTGCCAATCCTGTCTTGGTGAAAAAGAAGAATGGCAAATGGCGTATGTGCATTGACTTCATAGACCTCAATCGAGCTTGCCCAAAAGACTTGTATCCGGTCCCCCGGATAGATCAGTTAGTAGACTCTACTTCTGGGAACAAGCTACTCTCCTTCATGGATGCCTTCTCCGGGTACAATCAGATCCAAGTGGATCCAAAAGATCAAGAGCATACCACATTTGTCACTGATAGAGGTTTACACTGCTACAAGGTGATGCCCTTTGGGTTGAAAAATGCTGGGGCTACTTATCAAAGGTTAGTCAATAAGGCATTTGCTGATCAAATTGGAAGAAATATGGAGGTTTACATTGACGATATGATGGTAAAAAGCGTGGATGAGCAGTTGCACTTGTCCGACCTCCAAGAGACTTTTGCCAACTTGGCCAAAGTGAATTTAAAACTAAACCCTGAAAAGTGTGTGTTCGGAGTACAGTCCGGAAAGTTCTTAGGATATATCATAAGTGAGCATGGAATACAGCCCGACCCGGACCAACTCAATGCTTTGTTCAAAATGAAGCCTCCTCGAAACATTAAAGAAGTACAGCGATTAACGGGGAGGTTGGCTGCCTTAAACAGATTCATCTCCAGGTCTTCGGACAGGTGTGCTCCTTTTTTCCAAACCTTGAAGGGTGCAAAGGGGTTTGAATGGACACCACAGTGTAATGAAGCATTTAATGAAATCAAGAAATATCTTTCCTCTCCCAAGACTTTGTTCAAACCAGTTGATGGGGAGACTCTCTTTGTATATCTGGCTGTTTCAAGTTGTGCCATCAGTGCTGTGCTAGTGAGGGAGGTTGATGGGCATCCTCACCCAGTGTACTACATCAGCAAAAGCTTGATTGATGCTGAGAGGCGTTACTTGAAACTCGAAAAACTGGCATTAGCCTTGGTGATAGCTGCAAGAAAAATGAGGCCCTACTTCCAGGCTCATCCTATCGTAGTCCGGACATCTTTCCCTTTAAAGAATGTCCTTCAAAAAGCAGACATTTCGAGCAGAATGACAAAGTGGTCAGTAGAGCTGGGGGACTTCGACATAGACTTTGCTCCCCGAACAGCAGTAAAAGCTCAAGTTGTGGCTGACTTTCTGGTTGAATTCCATTCTGATAGGGATTCAGAACAACCTACTGATTCAAAAGACAAGAAAGTGTGGATTGTCCGAACAGACGGAGGATCCAGTACCATGGGATCTGGGGCAGGGATATGTCTTACTTCCCCATACGGGGACAACATGTTCCAAGCTATTTGTTTTGCTTTCAGGGCATCTAATAATGAGTCCGAATACGAAGCAGCTATAGCTGGGTTGAAATTGGCCTACATTTGTGGAGCTAAAAGGGTCAAGCTACTAAGTGATTCCCAGTTGCTAGTCCATCATGCCTTGGGCCTATCAGAAGCTAGAAAGGAACAGTTGGTCAAGTATTTACTCCTCCTGAAAAATGAGGCGTTGAAATTTAAAGCTGTTGTCTATGAGCACATCCCCCGGACAGAGAATGAGCTAGCAGACTCACTAGCAACGATAGCATATACGGAGTCCTACCCATGGATCCATGTTCTTGAAAGCCCTTCTATTCAACTCGATAAAGGTTAAAAAGAGGAAGTCTTTGAAATACAAGTAAATCAGCCTCAAGACTGGAGGTCTCCTCTTGTGCAATATCTGTCCGATGGTATCGTGCCCTTGAATAAATCACAAGCCAGAACATTGAAGCACATGGTTCGTGGTTTCCTTATGTTAAGAGAAGTGTTATACAAAAAATCCTACAACAAACTTCTCCTACGTTGTTTAGGGGATCATGAGTCACAAATGGTTCTCTCCGAATTGCATGATGGTGAGGGATCAGCCCATTGTGGATTTAGAGCTTTAACAAGAAGAGTGCTACTCTCCGGATACTACTGGCCATCAATCATGAAAGATGCTAAGGAGTTGGTAAGAAGGTGTGACCCATGCCAGAGGTACATCAATGAAATTCATGTACCAGCCATTCCTTTGGAATCAATTTCTGAGCCCATCCCTTTTGCTCGATGGGGATTGGACTTAGTTGGGCCTCTCCCTGTGGCATCCGGAGGGTGTAAAACTATAATTGTGGCCATTGACTACTTCTCAAAGTGGGTAGAAGCAGCTCCCTTAGCAGGGACAAGCTCGAAAGCTGTCATAAAATTCATTCTGTCCAACATATGTTGCAGATTTGGTGTCCCCCAGAAAATAATAACAGACAATGGGCCACAGTTTGACAATAGAGAGATGGAAAGCTTCTGTGCCTCAAGAGGTATTCAGCACTGCTTTTCTTCACCTTTCCACCCACAGGCCAATGGGCAAGTTGAGGTGGCTAATAGAACAATACTGTCCGGTTTAAAGAAAAATTTGGAATGGGCTGCTGGGAAGTGGCCTAGTTATCTACAAGAAGTCTTGTGGGCCTACCGGACAACACCTGGGGCTGCAACACAAGAATCTCCTTTTGCCTTGGTCTATGGAATGGATGCAGTAGCCCCCATAGAGAAGACACTCCCCTCCTTTCGTGTCCATAACTTCTCCGGACAGGCTAATGAGATGGCAATTCGAAATCAGCTTAATTTGATCGAAGAAAGACGGGTGAAAGCTCATCTTAGAATGGCACCCTATCAGGGCTTGATGAGAAGCAGGTTTGCTTCTAAAGTTAAAAGAAGAGATTTTCAACCAGGAGATAAAGTATTAAGGAAAGTTTTCTTGCATACTAAGGAAAAGCTCTTCGGAAAACTGGCCCCAACTTGGGAGGGTCCATATACTGTGGTTGAAAGAATCAAGCCTGGGACATACTGGTTGGAAGACAAAGATGGCAGGGTTTTAACTCACCCTTGGAATATTGAACACCTTCGAATGTACTTAGAATAACACTTGTGTAAATATTTACTTGTTTAAACATCCATGTAAATATTTGGGGGCATACCTTCCCCTCTTCGGTGGTACGGAGAGCTTTCAATAAAACTTGGTGCCTTCTTCAAAATTCTCTAAGTATTTTCAAAATTTTGTCTCTTATCATACTACCCGGGTTAAAAGATCTAAGGGCTGTTTAAATTCTAGCCGGAGAGTCTTAATGCTCTCACAATACAATAAAACTACTTAAACTCCAGCTATTTAAACAAATAATGAAAGAAGAGGATGGTTGAGCAAAATAAAATATTCATTCAACAACTTAAAACTGCCTTCACCTTCCAAGGACTTTTTGAACAAGTTTGGGCACAGTACAAAAATCTGTCCGAATAATACGGACACCATCACAAAAAGAGTGCCTTGGCCTTCCAAGGACTTTAGTTCGAATAAAAGATAAACAAAATAAATTATAAATTAAGGTTGAGCCTTTGAAGATGGCTCACCCTCATCTGCTTTCTTGCCCTTGATGTCACTCTTCTCTTCGACTATCTTCTTACCCTTAGGATCAATCTCTTCCTCACCTGGGCTCTCTCCGGTTTCCTCTTCATCACCAGACGAGGACTCACCGGAGTACCCCTCATCAACCATGGTCCAGTAAGGGAGATCATCATCATCCACATAGCGCCATAATTCCCCTAGTCTCCTCTTTGGGAATTTCTCGTGAAACAGGAGAACCATATCAGACTTTACCTTTTGGATCATTAGCTCCTCGCTTTGGATCATCTCCCTGGCATAGGCGTTGATCTTGGCCTTGATCATGGCCTCTTGATCCCTCACCAAAACAGCCTTCTCTTCAGCAGCCTGAGTCACTGCATTCTCTAAAGCGATCTTGTCAGTGGTCAGGTTGGTAATGAGCTTCTCCTTTGCTGCAGTTTCTCCCCTTGAAATTGTCAGGTCCTTTTCCAGTCCGGACAGTTTAGCCCGGAGATCTTTTATGGTCTCTTCCAGAGAAGCAACTTTTGTGTTTCTTTCCTCTTGATTCTTCTTTAACTGGTCGTTTGCCTCCTTAAGCAAGTCAACCTTAGTACCAGCAGTCCGGAGGTCCTCGGACAGTTTCTCCTTCTCTGACTTGAGGTCTTTGATGGTGTCTGACTGACTTCGGACTTGCCTCTCCAAAGTAAGTATTGGTTGCACGTTGCTAAGGATAGAATGGGCTATAACATCCCTCTCACTGGAAACCATAAAAGTCTTACCGTTGAAGTTAACTGTGTTGGAGCTGCTTGGAGGGACATAGGGCCCTGCGAACTCATCTCTGGGCAGCCCAAGAAAATATTCACCAAGTCCACCCAGACCGGTAATGTCCATTTCATCTAAGTTGAGCTCTCCCCCTCAACTTCATCTGTAGTAAATTCCCTTTGAATCTCTCCTTGCAAGTCCCTTGGGATCTCTTCAGCCAATGTTGGGTCAGTAGGGAAAGAGGGCTCCGGGTCCCGAAGAGCAACCTCATCTCCTTGGGAAGTCTTCTTCTTCTTGGCCTCCCTATCAGCACTCTCACTTGTTTGCTTGCGAGTCATCTTAGAAGCCTTTGAAGGCTTAGGGAGGTTCACTTCCTGCTTCTCGCTCTCCTGTTCCACCACCTGTAGAAGGGCTGCATCAATCTGAGCCTGTGCCAGTCCTTCTGTGTCTGTTGGGGCCTCCTTCTCATTGTCACCTGCTACCCTCTTGCCTTTCTTCTTCTTGCCCTTCATTTTACTTGGGGCTTTGGCCCGGGCAGGTAGGAAGAGAGTCCCATCCAGTTCATGAGACCTTCTCAGCACAATGTCTTCATCAGGTTGGGTGGAGAACTCCTCCAAAGTCAGGTCTCTTCGACCTGTGGTGTTCCACAAGTGAGACCTTGCTAGGTTCCAAGGAGTGAAGGCCTTATGAAACCGGTTCTCCCAGTTCTCTGCGGCCCAAGCGTTGATTTTGCCACAGGTGACCTGTCCGGCCTTCAGGTAGTCCCCGAATTCCTTTGGCAGCTCTGATAAAACAAAAGAGAAACTGTTTAGCATAAACTTAAAGAAAAGAGAGATTCGAACGGAAACTTAAAGTAAAAACTTACGATCGCTCCTCCATTTACTTCGAAGAAGGCTAGGATTCTCCCCGGCCTTGATTTTCTTGCCATTTTCCCATGAGCCACTGACAAACAGGAATTGGCTCCTCCATTTACTCTCCGACTCCAGGAGATCGTCAACAGCTTTAAGATCATTCCCCATGTTGAAATGATAGAAGGGGAACCGATGATGTTTACACAAGCTGGCCACAGCTGCAAACTCTTCCATAGGAAGAGGGATTCCTGATAACCTAGACGCCATAATACATGACATCAAGGTGAACCAACCGTTGGGGCTTAGCTGTGTTGGGCATAGCTTGACCAAGTGAAAATAGCGCACTATCTCTGGGTCCAGTGGGAACCTGAGTCCCCAGTTGAATAGCTCCGTAAAGAAGACTATCTCATTTCTTTTGCAATCCATCGGGGTCTCCGGATCAATGGGAATTCGAATCTTTACATTCTCAGGGATCCCCCACTTAGTACGCAGTCGACCCAGATCTGAAGTATGGATGAATGCATACTTGGTCCTTAGCAAAGCTGAAAGATACTTGAGCTCGACCTTATGAAAG
Source organism: Limnanthes douglasii subsp. nivea (assembly GCA_036936605.1). Taxonomy (NCBI): domain Eukaryota; kingdom Viridiplantae; phylum Streptophyta; class Magnoliopsida; order Brassicales; family Limnanthaceae; genus Limnanthes; species Limnanthes douglasii. The sequence continues at coordinate 120,608,097 of JAUPFV010000003.1, forward strand.
CATGGCCCTACTCTCCCTTCAAGGCTCTCCGACAGGTCCGGATGCCTCAGATATATGTTCTCTTTGCCCTTCTTGGCAACAACCATAGCAGTATCAGCCTGTCCGGAGGACTCGGACTCAAATCTAACTTCCTCGGTGGAGTCCTCCATCCTCTCCTCCATAATTGTTGGGGGAGCTTCTGTAGAAGTAGTCCGGGGAGGATTGAGGCTTGGCATAGCTGATCCTCCGGACTGTTGGCTGTCCGTATTTACTCGACTTCTCACCTCGATTTGAGTTTCTGAGGCAGAAGATTCCTTTGGAGGTAGTGGGCTGCTGGCTTCTAGTCCTGACAGCCTCTCCCGGGGAGCCCTTATAGTTGCCCCAGACCCTGATTCGCTATTTTTTGCCCCCAATTTCGAGGGTGTGTTTTTAGAAGAAAGCCCTTTGACCAACCTACTTGGCCTTTTCATGATTAACTTATCCGGGGAATGGTCAGAATCAGACCCCATAGCAATGAAAGAAGATTTTTTCCTAACACTTGTGGCAGTGACTCTCGGTTCAACAGCAGGGATCGACTCTTGAACTGAGGAGCCAGATACTATGGGGGAGAGCGTTGATTGAAAGAGTTTTTTAGGTTTTGTACTTTTAGAAGAAGATAAGCCTCTGTCAGATTCTTCGATTGAAGGGGCTGGTTTCTCAACAGGCGACGATGGTAGCCCTGCTGCAAGTCTTTTTTCCTTCTCAACTCTTTGAGCTTTCTCCAATTCTGAGAGGTTAAGCCAGCCGCCCTTGATCAGTGCTGTTCTTGCTGTAAACATAAACAGCCAAGGAAATTTTGAAGATTCTAGAGAGATAAAGCTCTGAGTAAAATTTGAAAGAGATAATGAGACAGTGAAAAGTGAATTAGAATTTATAGTAAATGTGAAAAAAGGGTTGATTCCTAGGAGAATCCGAAAAGTTGGGCAATGATTAAAAGACGGCGCTGATGTCATTAATTGCATTTAAAAGAGGTAACTTGTTCGAGAAAGTGGTGCGAATTTCAAGGTGAAAAACGGCTAAAGTGACCAACCAGAGAGTGACACGTGTCCCATTAACTCTGACAAGAACCGTTTCGTAACGTTCAATCTGTCCGGGTTTATCCTCAACTCTCTTCGAATTGAAAAACCACTTCCTAAATCGGACTGTTTTTCAGTTCTTTGACAAGGATGCTTGTACAAACACCTAAAAAAGGGGCTTCTGATGAGTCCGAATTCGGAATGCTCCCCGGAAGGGCACCCCAATGTAAATCTCTATGAAAACCGGACAGACACTAAGAACTTAAATCGGACAGGACTTTTGAACCGGACTGATGACTTCGAACACTGTGAGCCTAAGGCTGTTCGAACTATGACTAAAGTACTAAAAAACCTAAACACTTTCTGACTAAGCTACCTGCCCATCTGCTTAAAACTCATGGGTCTTTAAACATGACCCGGGTCCATTAAACATGACCCGAAAGCCCATAAGGGCCCAAATATCATACTATAAATACCCAACCACCAGCATTAACTATGGGTAACAAAAATTTACTGCTGCCAAGCTGCTTAATTCTCTCTCCACCTTGAAACACCCTCACACCACCTTGAAACACCCTCACACCACCTTGAAACACCTTTACACCGCCTTAAAACTCCACTTGAAATTACTAGCTTACCCCAGGCTATTTTTTATCCACACCACGTTTAACTTTGGGTACATACCTTACGTTGTTAATTACTCTCTCAAGTTTTGTAGACAACTTGAGTCGAACTGTTCCAATTATTTTGATATCACAGGATTTGTAATTCTTGAGGATGACTCTTCCACCATCAAGGCATTCTCAGGTCTTCAAACCAATACTTATTAGAAGTCATGTGAAATGACACACCTGAATCCAACACCCATTTATCATTATACATGCAAGAATAAGAAGTCGTTAAACTATCAACCTACTCGCAATCACCAGACATCATTGCAGAATCTCTGGCTTCGGTCTTCTGATAGTTGTTTCTTTTTCCCTTCTCTAGGCAGTTCTGACTGATGTGTTTTTTCTTTTTGCATGTCCAACAGATTACGTTTGAATCCATACAAGTCCCTTTGGACTTTGACCGAGATTTTCCTCTCCTCGTACTTGAATATTTCTTGTCTGATCGACCTCTTACACTCAGTCTATTCCCTTTAGATTCACCATTCAAAACACTATTTTTTTAAGATATTTGGAGTTCAAAGCTCTCTTGACTTCGGCTATCGTAAGTGAGTCTTTCTCGTAGAGCATGGTGTCCATGAAGTGTTCATACTCCTTAGTTAGTGAACAAAAGAGGATGATTGTTTGGTCTTCCTCTTCTACCTTCACACCAACTTCATTCAAGTCAACTATGATTCGGTTGTAATCATCTAGATGTCTTCGGATCTCTGTGCTACTATCCACAGACAGTGTGTAAAGTTGTTTCTCAAGATATAATCTATTTGCCAAGGACTTATTCATGTAAATCTCCTCCAGTCCATTTCATATCCCCACCACTGTAGGTTCTTCAGATTCCTCTCGCAGCACTTCATCTCCCAAGCTTAATATTAGGGCATTATGAGCTTTAGACAGTACCACAACATCAATTTATGTAAATTTATCATCAATATCAGCACTCAATTCTTTCTGTACTAGGTAAGCCTTAACCTTAATTTCCTCAGAGGTTGAAATCATTAAATCCGTCGAATGTTTCTAGGTTAAACTTCATAGAACTCATCTTTCGTGGCTTTCTGGTTTGTAGGTGAGATCTTCTTCTCTAACCTACATATCAGCAATAGATCTACTCCTTCTATTATTCTTCCACGCTCATCACACCACTTGTTAAGGAAACAAAAAAATAAAAGAAAGAAAATAATAAACCAAGCTCACAAGATGAAATTTTACGTGGTTCGTATCGTGAAGATATCCTACATCATCAGGAAACAGACACTCTTTTTATTAATAATTAGGTTTTAGAAAGACTCTCAAACACAAATGACTCAATCACTCGTGATTCACAGAACACTATCTTTAGTGTTTATCTCTCACCTCATCTCTAAAAAAAGACTTAGAGCTATTTTTCTCTCTTAGAAAACATGCAACTCACAATTGTTTCCTAACACTTTGCATAAAAAAATTATTATTATTTATAGGATGGCTGAGATATATTAATCTATTAATTAATAGGACATCTAATTACAAGACCAAATTAATAGGAAATCAAATTAATATAGAAGAACAAATTAATAGGAAATCTAATTAATATTGAAAACAAAGTTAATATGAAATCTAATTAATAAAGAAGACCAAATTAATAAGAAATCTAATTAATATTAAATACTAAATTAATAGGAGATCTAATTAACATAGAAATCTAATTAATATATGATACAAATTTAAATTTAAGATTATGGTACAAGTTACTTCTAGCCTACATTTACAGCAACAAATAAAATTGAAGTAATTATTTAAAATAAATCTTGAAGATATTTTAGCAAACATGATTGGAGTAAAATTAGGATTGTTAACTAAAAGAAAGTTAAATGTTGTTTCTCTTTCATACGTGACACCCAGTAACCCGTAATTTTAAAACAAACGATTATACATGCTTTCAGGAAAACTATAGGTTACTAATTCTATTATTTATATAGGTATCATGTGGAATTTAAAGTTTATTAAAAACTATCTCTAACCCTAAATATAGATATATCTTTCGATTTTGATATAAAAATAGATCTTTTTTTGAGATTTGCTTTATAGAATTCTATAAAGCCTTCATATATTTTTTACTTTTTCATTTTTTTTACCAAAAACATGGGTTCATATAGGAATAATGGGCTTTTTTATGTATTGTATAATCGTGAAACTGTCTATCTCGTCGATATATCGCTTTCATTTTTTTTGGTGAGGGTAAGATTTCTATTATTGTAATATGGAGCAAAAATTATTGTTTGTGTTCAACTAATGACATTTGATTTTTGTTGCAGCTCTTGTTACGTTAGGTGTACACTACGCAAACATATCTAAAGTATTTTTCAGAAAAATAAAATGTTGTATCTCATATCGATTTGTATGTTTTTATTAATCTTCAATATTTTTCCTTGTTCTATGATTACCTCTTCCACCTCTTATCCCAACTTCACTAATCGAGACTCTTTTCTAGGGTCATGTATATATTTCGAGATGATCCTTTTTTACTTTTGGGTTGCTAGGCTTTAAGAGTAAGGGATGGTTCATAGCATTCTCCAGATGTTTTCTAGTTTTTTTTATCACGATAATTTTATCGTTTATATGATATATTATACATTATTAGACCGTAGATACGATGACATACGTTTGATCGAGCCATGGTAGGATCAATATCATATTGTATAGAGATGTTGGATTTATTGCCATACATAGACATTTCACATTTTTTCTAAGTTTTTGTTTGTCGAGGACCATGTCAGAGTTAATTCCTCTAGCACAAATGCATTTACAATTGCGAAGCCTATCAAAAATCTCTGATTTCGTATCAACACATGCAACTCTCTCATTCTTTTATATGTTTATTTATATAAAACGTTTTTCGATCTGTCAGTGTTAATCTTCACTCTTTTGATCTTTACATCAACCATATCCACTGTTATCAATATTGCGTTACCGTGTGGAGACGTCACTCTCCTTAGGTCATCATCTAAGAATGATATATTCTGATACGATTTCTTATACATATATGGAGATGTTTTCCCTTACATATTATCTTAATCTTATCTGCATACTTTTTCTTTGAGTTTTTTATGATCCGGGAATATAGATCTACGTTGGTTATTACCCCAATTGTTTGTCTATTTGGATATTATCTCAGGTAGTCTTTCCATTTTTGGCTTGGCCACCGTGATAATGTTTGTATCTAATGCTTGTTAAGATTGAGTCGTGCAGGAGGCTTGTTTTGTGGCTTTACCTGAATCTTATTATAGCATCTTATTACTTAAATATAATTATTTAATTTATAAATTTGGTATAAAAAATTATTACTTAAATAAAATTAATAAATTACCTAACTATGATTAATAAACTTACATAAATCATTCATGTAATTTTTTTTATTTAAATATAACTATTTAATTAGTAAATAGTATAGAATATTTATTACTCAAATATAATTAATATATACCTCAATATGATTAATGAACTTATATAAATCATTCATTCTGTAACATTTTTATTTAAATATAATTATTCAATTAGTAAAGTTGTATAAAAATTTATTACTTAAATACAATTACTAAATTACTTAAATATGATTATTATTTTTATTTTATAAATTTTGTATATGAATGACTTATATAATTATAAATTGGAGTTCAAAAAGAAGGAGAACTATTTGGGTTTATAAGGTTAGAACTCATGACCTAAAGTAAAAAAAAGGCTATTTACTACTTATACTGAACTTTGTTTTCAAATTTAAGGATATGCCATGATATATTTGGCTACGCTCTAAATCTGCTCATGACTGAATCATGTCCTAGTTTCTCTATCGTTTTCTTTTAATAAACTTGTTTAGTTTTCCTTCGTTACGTATATTCTCATGTAAAACCAAATAATCTATAATAAAATAATTTGTGTCACTATAGAACTTATGTTTTTTGTGTTTATCATTAGTCCGGTTAGCTCCGAACAGCTTGCGAGGATGATTGTTTTTTATGTTATCATGGTTTTTCTCATTAATTGGTATTAGTGACTTTGCTGATTTTTTTAATGGTCCTCATAATAAGAGATATGCACTTTTGGTATTGTTAACAATGTACTCGAATTTGATTTTCCTTTTTGAGACTCAATGAATTTTTTCATAGCTGAAAACGAATCACTTTTTCTTATTGGCTCTTTATCTTTTTATTTATGTGCATTACGACATATGTGTATTTGTTTGAAGTTCCTCCAATTGGTTTGTTCATGTATTCTAAGATTTTTGTTCTTGCCACCTCATATATTTTGATGTGTCGCTCCACCTGGGCCTATAGGTTGCAAAACTTAATTATCCCGTTTTTATTAACTCATCGGGTAAGGTTTCTTTGGTACCACGACTATTGGGTCGTGAAATTGTGTATTTATGAATTTGTTCGAACGAATCATTTAATATACTCTTTCAAGCTTTCATTAGCTATCTGCTTGCAATGAATTATCAAATCTTCGTACCATTTTATTTTCTTAAATCCCACAACCCGGTTTTTAAATATCATCCAAAGTATGTTGTAATTTTTTATACATAATTTTGGAAGGTTATTGAACCACTGCATAGTATTTCTCTTTAGGATCAGGTCAAGTGCTCGATATTTTATATCATTATTAATTTCATACTTTAGTATTTCACTGTTGAACTATTGGATGTGGTTCTCCAGATCTCTTTTGTCGTAATATTTATTCATTTGATGGTTGTCATAATACGATAACATTGTATGATATAAAACTTTCGAGGCCAAGGGGATGTTTGTCTGGATGTAATTTTTCATTCTCATAATAATCATGAAAATCTTCTATAAATTGGTACTCGTGTAGGACCCGTAGTCCCTTTAGCTTCTCAGCCGCCAGGTTTATGGCCGTTCAGATGTATATGCTTGATAGCCTGTATATGGGTTAAAACACCTAAAAGGTGATCCCTTATAGGATTTTATATTTATTCACGGACTTATATTTTGTAGTTTGTCTCCCATCATTCCACATTAACATCATCTCGTCTTTTCTCATCCATTGTCCCCACTATATTGGTTATAGATTGAACTTTGGAGATTTGAATTAAAAATTATTTTTACCTCAATATAGAGTTGTTAGCTTGTTCATCATCTACCTACTGAGTACTCCGTCTTATTAGGAGGCATTGTAAGGTCCTTTTTGGTCGTCAGGGTCTTGGGTTGTCCATTTGGGTACTTCACTTCATGCTCGTCACCCACGGGCAGATGAGTTCTTTCGTTGGATTTCAACATATGTTTCCTTTGGATTTTTGAATTTTATTTATTCTAATGGAAACAAAATTTTCATGTCCCACGTACGACACCAGTTTATGTCAAAATTTCCAGATGGTTGGGCTTAGTCCAAACCGAAAAAATAACTTAAAGTGAAGTGAACAAGTGCGATAGTTGAGATGATCACAATAAGTAAAAACAAGTATGAATGAAAGTTATGTTCTTTTATTATTGTTTGTATCATTTTTATTTACATCTTTTGTGTTATAATAAACCTCTAACAGATATTATGGGATAATGGCTTAAATAAATCTAGCTACTTTGACTTGTAGTTAAGTGTATCTTTAATTCAGTCTCTTAGATTTGTATATTTGGATTTGTTGATGGAACGATGTATTAGGATTGGACTAATTACACCATTATCAATAATAAAATATTTATTTTTATATTTCGATATCTAATATTTGTCTAAGTATAATTAGGTTGAGTATTGTATTTTTTTAATATGTAACTTTTAATTTTACCTATGTATTTTGCAAAAAAAAAAGTATGATTATTTTTTAATATTTAGATATATTAAAAATAATTATTTATCTTTATTGTTATAAAATGTCTAAAAATCACCATTAGTCCCCCATGTTTTGCGTTTGTATTAAACTAGTCCACTATGTTCATTTTTTCTCCCACGGGTCCCCTATGTTTTAGAAATTTATATGATGAGTCACCTCCGTACATGTGAGTACTGAGAAGCTGACATGTGGCAACCCAAATATCAAAATTTTGTCTCACTATTGGTCTCCTAAAAGTCTAAAACCGTAATTTGACAAGCACATAGTCTTCCTCATAAATCCCTAATTTCAAAACCACATAGTGTTGGTCGATAATTTTTTAACATATAACGAATAAAATATGATTAAAATATTAAAAGTTATATATTATTTTGAAATAAAATAGATGAATACTTATTTTAATTACAACAAAAATAAATATAAATATGAGTAGTATCCTATTTATTTTGAACAAATATCGAAATAGATATGTTAAAACCTATAAACAAATAATTTTTTTTAATTATTTTAATCAATAATTAGCTGTTAAGTTAAGTTGGTGGTTGCAAAACATTGGTCATTTAGTGTACCAAAGTAGGATAGATATTAAATTAGATCTTTATTTATTTTAAAGTAATTGTAGACATTACTTTAGGTGTGAAGATACTGATCTGACTGTATTGATTATAGCCACTAGAAATACTAGTATGACTATATTGATTATAGCCACTGAAAATACTAGTATGACTGTATTGATTATAGTTATAATTAACTATAACTATAATTCTTGTATATATAGTTTCTTACAGCAGCACTTTGTGTACCATCCAAAATAAATGATCTTAAAGTCTATTAAGTTTGTTTTTATTTGTTTTCTCATAGAAAAAGCACATCTTTATTTTTACCATGGTATCAGAGTATAATTTATAATTCTCTCTATTATCACATTTCTTATTCTTACACACACACACACACACAAAATCATCATTTTTACACACAAAATATCAGTGTGGCTGACGATTCTTACACTTTCCAATCAGAGATCCAAACCACTAACTCAAAGGGTTCCAACACTGCTAGCATAGTTCAGAGGTCCACTGCCGAACAAATAAATAATAAGCACAAACAATCAATACATTAAATCACAATAATTATGGTAATGTTGATGCATATGTGAACGTTGTAGGTTTGGGTCCATCTAATATTGTGTTTGTTAATTTTAGTAGAACAAGTCCTTGGATTTTAAATAGTGGCGCCACAGATCATATTGTCTCTCACATATGACTCTTAACCGATCGCAAGCCTTCCACTAGTACTAATGTTAATGTTGGGAATATGGGGGTCCGGTCCGCATATTCCGCCTCCGTATATAAGTAAGAACACAACCAAGCTCAACACCAGTATGATATTGTCCTCTTTGGCACCCGAAGTTTGTTAATTTTAGTAGTACAAGTCCTTGGATTTTAAATACTGGCGCCACAGATCATATTGTCTCTCACATATGACTCTTAACCGATCGCAAGCCTTCCACTATTACTAATGTTAATGTTGGGAATATGGGGGTCCGGTCCGCATATTCCGCCTTCGTATATAAGTAAACAGCCAAGCTCAACACTGGTATGATATTGTCCTCTTTGGCACCCGAAGGCCCTCAAGGCTTTGCATTTGGTCCACTACCACAAGGCCTCATACTGATTGAGGTATGTTCTTACTTATATACCACTGATCCTTCCCATGTTTAACCGATGTGGGATGTGGGACTTTGGTCGCCACCCTAACAAATCCTCCTTTCGAACAAAGTACCACTTAGCCTCCTCTCAGTTGACTATATTTTGTTATTAAATTACTATGCAATTATTAAAATGGCTCAAGCACAGAACATATACGAAGGAAAGATTTAAATGAAACACAGGATTTAACGTGGTTCGACAATTGTCTATGTCCACGGGCGTCGCCAAAGAAAAGAGTTTCACTATGATACAGATTTCAGATTGTGTTTTGTGTCGCCCTAGTAATCTATTTATAGGGAATTAATAGACTTACTAGACAATGGGCCTAATGGGCTCATACCACAAGACTAACTCAAGTGATTGCACAATATCACTATCACATACACAAAACTGTACTGCCGGACACAGTACACTGTCAAGGCACTATTCGACTCATTCACAACAAATCTTCCCCTTGAGGCGAATATCCTTTCTTCACTATCAACAAAGAACATTCTCTTCTTCTGACTCACCAAATGCCCTTAAGGCATTCGCTCTATACTGCGAACATCGATCCATTTTAGGCACTCCCTAAACTTTCAAACTGATACTGCCTTGGTCATTATATCTGCTGGATTATCGTGTGTAGACAATTTCTTCACATCAACAATTCCCTTTGATATTATATCACGAATAAAATGATACCTGACATCTATGTGCATTGTACGCTCATGGTATATCTGGTTCCCTGTAAGGTGTATGGCGCTTTGACTGTCACAAAACACTTTTATAGTAGTCTTATCCAAGCCCAAATCTGCCACCAAACCTTGCAACCATATTGCCTCTTTAACTGCTTCTGTTACCGCCTTGTACTCTGCCTCTGTTGTAGACAAAGCTACAGTAGCTTGCAATTGTGCTTTCCAACTGATCGCACTCCCAGCTAGACTAAATACATATCCTGTCAGAGATCTTCTTTTATCCATATCACCTGCAAAATCAGAATCAACAAAACCAACTAATGATCCCGCAACATCATTCAACGATTCACCAATATCGGTTTTGTTAAAAGTTAAGCCAACGTTCACAGTATTCTTCAGATACCGAAGTATCCATTTCACTGCCTACCATTTATCTTTCCTAGGACATCCCATGTACCTGCTAACTACATTAACCGCATGTGAAATATCAGGACGTGTGCATACCATAGCATACATGATACTACCAATTGCACTTGCATATGGAACCTTCAACATTTATTCCAACTCAGCATCGTCTTTGGCCGCTCCTACTACAGACAACTTGAAATGAGTAGCAAAAGGAATGCTAACTGCTTTAGCATCAAACATGTTGAGTCGTTTTAACAATTTCTCAATATAGCTTCGTTGAGACAAGTGTAATGATCCTAAATTTCTGTTCCTGATAATCTCCATACCAAGAATTTTCTTTGCTCTACCCAGATCCTTTATCTCAAACTCGGCACTAAGCTGCTTCTTTAACTGCACAATGTGTGCCATACTACAAGCAGCAATAAGCATATCATCCACATATAACAATAAGTAAACATAAGAATCATCTCAATTTTTTGATGATACACACAACTATCATATGGACTCCTCGTGAACCCTTTTGACACCATGAATGTATCAAAACGTTTGTATCATTGCCTAGGCGACTATTTCAAACCATACAGTGACTTTTTCAGCAGATAAACTTTTTCCTCCATATTAGGTTCGATAAATCCCTCTGGTTGTCTCATGTAGATTTGTTCCTTCAATTCACCATGTAGAAACGCGATCTTCAAATCCAACTGCTCAAGCTCTAAATCTTGCAAAACTACTATGGCTAACAAAACTCGAATCAAACTATGCTTCACCACTGGATAAAAAACTTCATTGAAGTCGATTCCTTCCCTTTGAGTAAAACCCTAAGCGATCAGTCTTGCTTTGAATCGAGATGCCTCAACCCCTGGATTACCTTCCTTTTTCTTGAACATCCATTTACTGCCTACTATCTTCTGTCCTTTAGGCAAGTCAACAAGATTCCATGTTTGATTCTTAGGAAGAGATTCAATCTTTTCTCCCATAGCACCAATCCATCGATCTGCCTCTAAACTCGCTATAGCTTCTCTGTAGCTACTAGGTTCCTGCATCTCAACTTCTTCTGCAACTGACAGAACATATGCAACTAGATTCGCATACCTTTTTGGAAGTTTAATATCTCTTATTTCTCTGTCCAATGCTATGCTATAAGGTTGTTGTTCTGGTTCGGGCGTATCATCGTCACTATCATCCGATGCTGACGCTTCACCTCCTGATTCTGGATCCACCTCAGAACCACTTGAATTATTGGACCTGCTAGGAACTGATTCTACTTCAAGCTCCACTTGTTTACTCACAACCGATCCTGATTCGACCATTTCTCCTACTTTCTTCTGACTGTCTATCGAAGCAAACTCATTAAAAGTAACGTCCCTACTGATGAGAAAACCTGGAGACTTTGGAGAGGTACACCATAAGCTATATCCCTTCACTCCAGTAGCATATCCTAGAAACAAACACCTCTTTGCCCTCGGCTCAAGTTTACTATCTCTCACATGAGCATACGTAGGACAACCGAACACCCTCAAATGTTCATAATCAGCCGACGATCCAGACCAAATCTCAAAATGAGTTTTACAATCAATAGCCGTTGATGGAGACCGATTCACCAAGTAACACGCTGTATTGATAGCTTCAGCCTAAAAATTATTTCCCACACCGGAATACGAGAGCATACTTTGTGCATTGTCACAAAATGTTATATTCATTCTTTCTGCGACTCCATTCTGTTATGGTATTCTAGAACAAGTGCGATGGCGCACTATTCCCTTAGTTTTACAGAACTCGTTGAACTCACGACTGCAATATTCTAACCCATTATCTGTCCTAAGACGTTTGAGTTTTCTTCCTGTTTGCTTCTCAATCATCGTAAACCCACACCATCCTTTAATAATCATCAATCAAACTCATGTAGTATCTGGCTCCGCTCTTGGATGGAATTCTGTTTGGACCCCAAAGATCTGAGTGAATGTAGTCCACTGTGTCTTTAGTCTTTCTTACAGCCAATTTGCTGAATTTGACTCTAGTTTGTTTACCAAACACACAGTGCTCACAAAATACCAATGATTATACTTTATACCCTTTCAACAAATCTCTCTTTTCCAAAACAACTTATCCTCTGTCACTCATTTGACCAAGACGCCAATGCCACAACTTATTTTGATCCTGCCTACTTTAGCTATTACTCCCTGATAATGCTACTACAGTAGCGCCTATAACAACACTCCCTGGAGAATGTAAAGACCATTTTGCAAACTGCCTTTCATGCATACCATTGAGCCTTTTGTCACTTTGATTACACCATCTTCTGCACGGTACTTGTAACCCCGAGAGTTTAGAGTCCCAAGAGAAATCAGGTTTCTTTTTAACCCAGGAACATGCCAACACGTCAAGATTCTAACAACCCCGTCAAACATTCTGATTCTGACGTTACCAATACCACCAACAGTCAACGAATGATTGTTCCCTAAATAGACAGTTCCCTGCATTGGCTTGTACGTATCAAACCACTTTTTGAACTGACACATGTAATATGTAGCGCCAGTATCGAGTACCCAAGAGTTTTGCCCAAAGTCTGAACTCACGGACAATACATCTCATTTACCAATGTTTTCATTATCATCGGAATCGTTCACACCTTCAACAATGTTTGCTGCGTTTTCCTTTTGATTTCTCTTCTTATCATTCAGTTTCGGACAATCTCTCATATAATGACCCTGCTCACTGCATTTATAACAGTTTGAGTGCTTCACCCTTGACTTGGACCTCCAGTTCTTCCTTCTTAAAGAACTCGTTTTGCTTCTAGATCTTCCCCTAGTCATAAGACCTTCCCCTTCAGCTTGATTGTCTGGCTGCAACTGTAGCATCTCCTTTGATTTCAGTGCCCCTTTGACATCTGCTAACGATAACTTATCATTACCATACATAATGGTATCTACGAAGTTTTCATAGGGAGCTGGTAACGATCTCAATACAAACAAAGCTTGATCCTCATTCTCAATATTGATATAAATATTCTCCAAGTCCATTATAATTTATTTGAAATTATCTAAGTGCTCTGTTGTGGACATACCTTCTTTCAATCTGAAATCATACAAACGCTTCTTCAAGTATAATCGGTTTACTACTGATTTCTCTGAGTAAATATCTCCTAGCTTTTTCCATGCGCAGGCAGCAGTCTTCTCACCACTGATCTCGCGAAGCACATTGTCTTTCACACTCATTAAAATCCACCACAAATCCCTTTCTTGAAGATTTCTCACCACTCCTCTTCTTTTATCTCTTCTGGTAACTTATTCTCCACAGCCTTCCACAGCCATTGCAGTACCAATGAAGATTTCAGTTTAATCTTCCACAACGCTATGCTGGATCCCCTATCAAATTTTTCAATCATGTATTTTGTTGCTGTATACGCCATTATGAAACCCTAATTGCAAAAGCCCTAATTTCACCACGTAGCTCTCACACTAATTTTGTTATTAAATTACTATGCAATTATTAAAATGGCTCAAGCACAGAACATATACGAAGGAAAGATTTAAATGAAACACAGGATTTAATGTGGTTCGAAAATTGTCTACGTCCACGGGCGCCGCCAGAGAAAAGAGTTTTACTATGATTGAAAAGGTTACAAATTTCAGATTGTGTTTTGTGTCGCCCTAGTAATCTATTTATAGGGAATTAATATACTTACTAGACAATGGGCCTAATGGGCTCATACCACAAGACTAACTCAAGTGATTGCACAATATCACTATCACAGACACAAAAATGTACTACCGGACATAGTACACTGTCAAGGCACTATTCGACTCATTCGTGAGATTAGTGGTGAGAAGACTGCTGCTGCGCATGGAAAAAGCTAGGAGATCTTTACTCAGAGAAATCAGTAGTAAACTGATTATACTTGAAGAAGCGTTTGTATGATTTCAGATTGAAAGAAGGTATGTCCATAACAGAGCACTTAGATAATTTCACCACGTGGCTCTGATACCACGTGTTGGGAATATGGGGGTCTGGTCCGCATATTCCGCCTCTGTATATAAGTAAGAACACAACCGATCTCAACACTAGTATGATATTTTCCACTTTGGCACCCGAAGGCCCTCACGGCTTTGCATTTGGTCAACTACCAAAAGGCCTCATACTAGTTGAGATATGTTCTTACTTATATACCGCTGATCCTTCCCATGTTTAACCGATGTGGATGTTGGACTTTGGTCGCCACTCTAACAGTTAATTTACCAAATGGTGTAATGGCACAATTAGTTTTACTTCAAAATTAACCCTTACAAATGTCTTGTGTGTACCATCCTGTAATTTATATTTAATTTTAGCTAGAAAACTGACCAAAAAACAAAATTGTTAGATCGTTTTCTTTTGTGACTATTGTATTTTGCCGGACTTGGTTTCAGAGCAAATGATTGGCTTGGGTAGATAGGGTGTTGGTCTATACTTTATGCATCCATCAACAAATAAATCAACTATCTGTATGGTTTCTCAGTCATATGACCTATGGCACTTATGCATTGGCCATCCACCTTTGTCCAATTTTAAGTTACTTTCATATTTACTTCAAGGTATTCACAAAGAGTTAGGAAATCATTATTTAATTTGCTCAAAAGCAAAGAAAACACGTTTGTCTTTTCTCAAAAGCTTAATAAATATAAAATTTCATTTATCCTTATTACATCATATGACTCAGAACCTCAGCCATTATCTCTTTCATCTCTATCCAATCCAAAAACTCTCACACCTTAAACCTCCACATCTGCAACATCTCGAGAATCAGCTATGAATTCATCACCCTCACTCATCACTCTGTCATTACCTTCCGCTCCACCAACACTTTCTAATCCACCAACCCTTACGTTGTCTCACCTCCCCAGTCACACATATTTCTCCTGTCGTTTTTAATGATATCTCGGTTCGTCGTTCCACCCACCACATTGAGCCTTCTAAATAGCACCAAGACTACAACATGTCTACTAAGATTAACCAGTCTTCAACGCAATCAAGTTCTCATTAATTTACAAAGTATATTTTCTCCTCTTATATTTTGATGTTACGTTTTCCCCTAACCATCGTGCTTTTCTAGTTTTGTTAACAACACAAATAAAGCTTTAGTATTTTGAATATGCTAACCGTGATCCACTATGGCGCCAAACCATGTCCACTGAACTTCAGGGTCTTGAAGCTAACAACACTTGGCAGATGGTTCTCTTTCCTCCGGGCTACAAACCTATCGGATGTCATTGGGTTTATAAGATCAAATACAAATCTGATAGACCCATTGAGTGATATAAACCCAATTGATGGTTGAAGGCTACATCCATTTTGAAGGTATTAACTATCATGAGACTTTTTCTCCAACTGCTAAACTCACCACTCTTCAATGTTTGTTGACTGTTGTAGCCTCTATAAATTTGTATACTCATCAACTTGATATTAATAATACTTTTATTCATGGAACTGTAGATGAAGAGGTATATATGTCTCCAACTCCAGGTCTCTGCTGACAAGGGGAGAATTTGGTATGTCAGCTTCAGAATTCTATTTACAGTTTGAAGCAACCATTCCAAAATTGGTTCTCTATTTTTTTAGCTACTGTCAAAATTGCAGGTTACACACAGTCAAAAACGGATTACTCATTTTTTACTAAATCTCAAGGTAACAAGTTCACTGTTACTCTCATCTATGTTGATTAAATACTACTGACTGGAAATGACTTGCATGAAATCAAATTGCTGAAGAATTATCTACTCCAATATTTTCACATTAAAGATCATAGCGAATTAAAATATTTTCTAGGTATTAAATTTTCTCAATCTAAGAAAATAATCTTTATGTCTCAAAGAAGATATGCATTAGATATTTTTCAAGATACAGGATTGTTAGGAGTAAAACCCAAAAAAAATCCAATGTAGCAGAATTTAAGATTAACCTATGGATAGTGTGTTTTTCTTGGATTATCACTCATATCATGGAAATCAAAGAAACAAACTAATATTTCACGATCATCTGCAGAAGCTGAATATAGAGCAATGATGAATACTTGTTTAGAATTAGCCTAGATGAGATACATACTTAAAGATTTGAAGGTCGACTTAGACAAACCAACATCATTATTTTGTGATAATCAAACGACTTTACATATTGCACGTAATCCGGTTTTTCATGAGCGTACTAAACACATTGAAATTGTTTGTCATATAATTCGAAAAAAAATCCAAGCCAAGATAATTCGTCCATGCTATATCTCTACAAAGATGCAGTTGACAGACATATTTACTAAAGCACTCAGGAATGGTCAAATTGATTTTTAGTGTAGCAAGTTAGGAGTCCTTGATTTCCACTCTCCAACTTGAGGGGAGTATTAGATTAGATTTGTATTTATTGTAAAGTAACTATAGATATTAAGATAGATTGATGGTTACACTGGTTACAGCTATATATTTAGACGTAAAAATACTAGTCTGACTGTATTGATTATGTCAATGAAGATACTGGTCTAACTTTGTCGATTATAATTGATGAGTCCGGATCCTGCTGCCACTTCGGACAGGGTCAGTTCGGGCAAAGACTACCTAACTGGACAGGGCAGTTCGAACACCTCATCCATTGGACTGTTCGAACAAGAACTAAAGTACTTAAAACCTAATCACTTCTTGACTAAGCTACCTGCTCTCCTGCTAAGAGCTCATGGGTCCTTGAACTTGACCCGGGTCCATTAAACATGACCCGAAAGCCCATAAGGCCCAGATGTAAGGGTATAAATACCCAACCACCAACATTAAATAAGGGTAATAAAATATAAATACAACCAGGCTGCTTAATTCTCCCTCTACTCTCTATTCAAACATTAAATACTTACAAACTTCCACAAAACTCTAAACAAAAATTACAAACTTACCCTCAGACAAAAATAAACCACACCAAATTGGCGACCACAATGGGAGCACGGCGGTGCCTGAATCAAGCATTCGAAACCAACATGAAAAATTAGTCCGAATGAATCTGGACGCCCCGGAAGTACCACCATCTTTGCTTGAAGTGGTGGGTGAAAATGATGAATATACCATCGAGGAGCGTGATAGATTAAAGGGCGAGATAGAAGCTCTGAGGGCAGAGAAGGCTAAGATGGGCATGAATGAGAAGTCAAAAGCATCAGTCACTCATCATAATGACAACCCTAGAGAGCATGAGCCTTCGAAGACTCATGCGAGTACCAAGAAGACTCATGCTAGCTCCAAAAAGTCTCACCGGTCTAAGCCAGTGGAGAGTTCTGACTCAGACTCAGAGTCTTCTGGTAGCTCTTCGGACGAGGATGGAGTTGAAGAGTCCTTTCCTACAGCAGTGATGAGGGCCGATCCAAAAAGAAGCAAAAGTTGATTAAAAAGTATTCAAGAAAAAGGGATAGACATGGGAAATTGAAGAGGAATATAGGCAAAGGATCATCTCACAGCCGGAGGCATGTAGACCAGATGCTGGTGGATCCTTTTGCCTTCCACGATGAACCAGGTATCTTTGCAACTCCCAATAAGGATACTGTGTTCAGTCGTGGCCGAAATTGGAGACAATCTCCATTGTCTTCCAAGATTCTGTCCGAAAACCTCCCTAAGAGGTTCGATAGCACTAAAATGGAGAAATACGATGGCAGTAAAGATCCGGACAACCACTTGGAGCAATTTAAAAACTTCATGATGGATTTTGATGATGACGACAAGTTACTCTATAGAGAATTCTCCCAATCCTTTATGGGGAGTGCTCTGAAGTGGTATAACAGCCTACCTCAAGGCTGTATCAAGAATTTTGATACCTTTTGGGTGGCCTTTCGAAGGTAGTTTGATGGAAGTAAAGAATTGAAGGGCAATGGGGATACAATAATCCATTGTGCCCAAGAACCAAACGAATCATTGAAAGAATACATAAGTCGTTTTGTAAACACCAAAAATGGGTTGGCTGATTGCTTCGAGCAAGTAGCAATAGCATCTTTGAGGCAGGGCTTAAACCCTGGAAATTTAGCTGATTCAGTAACCAGAAAGAAAGCCATGACTTGGGGAGGTTTTCTGAATCAAGTCGGAAATAAAATCAATATTGATGAAACAAAGAAAACTAGGGTGCACAGGCAGGTGAGGTCTGCCCCGGTTGCACCAAACCCTAACCAAAATCAGTCCGGGAACAATGCGAGGGAGACTGGACAGGGGCATAACAGGGCTAAAGCTCAATCTCAGCCAGTTGCGCCTGCCCAGAGTCAACAATCTAGAAATAAGAGTGGGCCTTGGGTTCAACCGGAGTGGTTTGCAGAGTTAAAAGAAAGTGTGGCCACCATTTACGACAAAACAAAGGAAGAAGTGCACTATAGAAGGCCAGCCGCACTGCAATCTCCTAGGGAACATCGTAACAATTCTTTCTGCCAGTACCATAATAATACTGGCCATACGACTGACGATTGTATAGCCTTGAAACAAGAAGTTCAGAACTTGATTGAAAGAGGAAAGCTGGGGGCATATGTCAAAAGAAGAGGAGGAAATAGGCTTGATAATGCTCATCGGGTTGGTCCGAGCAATGCTGCTCTGGAGGGAGCTATGGTTATAATCGAAAGATTTGATGTAGAATCAGAATACTTGGATCCCGATCCAACTCGAAATAGAGTGGGTGCTATTGAGGAACGTTGTAAAACGGTCTCCGGGCTTATTAAGTTTTTCGAGTCACTTACAATTTTCGGAGGGGTACTATGACAGCTCTTACTACTTCTTTAAGAAAGAGGCACGTTCATACTTTAGCCACCGAGCTAGAAGGAGGCATGACCTCATATCAATCACAAATTCCATTTCCCTTCATTGTTTTCGATGAAGATGACTTAAGAGATATAGCTGGCCCTCATGAAGATGCTGTTGTCATAGGAGCATCCATTGGGGGCAATGACATAAGACAAATCTTGGTGGATACTGGAAGTTCATCCAATATCCTCTTCTTAACCACTTACAAAAAGATGAAAAATCCAGCCGTAATTCAGCGTTTGGACAGATCAATTGTGGGTTTCGCTGGAAGCTCAGCAGATGTGATCGGGGAGTTCGAAGAGGAAGTTTTGTTGGGCAAGGGCCCTTTCAAGAAGATGGTCAGGATACTTTTTATTGTGGTGGATTGTCCCACTTGTTATAATGCTATTTTAGGGAGGTCTTGGCTCTCTAGGATGCATGCAGTGGCCTCGACAGTCCACCAGTTTTTGAAATATGATGTTCAAGGACAAGTGGGAGTTGTCCGGAGCAGTCAAAAGATTACAAGAGAGTGTTATGCTACAACACTGGCTCCACGGACGTTGGGGGCAGTTCGTATCAACGAAGAATAGCAGTTCGAGGGGCTTTCTGGGGGTGAGGGTGAAATTGATGACCCCCAGAGAGACCCCTGGAGTGTTGATACCGGTTGAAGAAGTTGAAATATATTCTTTGGAAGAAGGAAAAAGTGTTAAGATAGGGTCTAAAATGTCATCCGAACTGAAGATTAAAGTGTTGAAGTTTCTAAAAGACCATCAGCATGTTTTTGCTTGGTGCAACGCTGATGTTACAGGGGTTCCAGCAGATATTATATCACATCACCTATCCATTCGGAGGGACATAACACCTGTGGTACAAAAGAGAAGGGCTCTTTCAAAGGAAAAGGCTGATGTTATTGTCCAAGAAGTTGACAGGCTCACAAAAATGGGGCATATAAAGGAGTCTCAGTATCCTTTGTGGATTGCCAATCCGGTCTTGGTGAAAAGAAAAATGGCAAGTGGCGTATGTGCATTGACTTCACATATATCAATAGGGCTTGCCCAAAAGATTTATATCCAGTTCCCCGGATTGATCAGCTGGTAGATTCCACCTCTGGGAACAAACTACTATCCTTCATGGATGTTTTCTCCGGGTACAATCAGATTCAAGTAGATTCGAAGGATCAGGAGCATACCACGTTTGTCACTGACATGGGTCTTCATTGCTACAAGGTGATGCCATTTGGATTGAAAAATGCTGGGGCTACTTATCAGAGATTGGTGAACAAAGCTTTTGCTGATCAAATTGGAAGAAATATGGAAGTATACATTGATGACATGATGGTGAAAAGTGTGGATGAACAACTACACTTGGCGGACCTCCAATAAACTTTTGCTAATCTAGTAAAAGTGAATTTGAAGCTAAATCCGAAAAAATGTGTGTTCGGAGTGCAGTCCAGGAAATTCCTAGGTTATATAATAAGTAAACAAGGGATACAACCTGATCCGGACCAGCTTAATGCTTTATTCCAGATGGAGCCTTCTCGGCATGTTAAAGAAGTACAACGGTTGACTGGAAGGTTGGCTGCTTTAAATCGATTCATCTCAAGGTCTTCAGACAGATGTGCCCCGTTTTTTCAAACTTTAAAGGGTGCGAAGGGATTTGACTGGACTTCACAGTGTGATGAGGCGTTCAATGAGATTAAGAAACATTTGTCCTCCCTCAAGACTTTATTTAAACCTATTGATGGAGAGACGCTCTTCGTATACTTGGCAGTTTCAAGTTGTGCCATCAATGCTGTATTGGTAAGGGAGGTGGATAATTACCCCCATCCGGTGTACTGCATCAGCAAGAGCTTGATAGATGCAGAAAAACGCTATTTAAAGCTCGAAAAATTAGCATTAGCCTTGGTAATTGCTGCAAGGAAGATGAGGCCTTATTTTCAGGCTCATCCTATTATCGTCCGGACATCTTTTCCCTTGAAGAATGTCATTCAAAAGGCAGACATTTCAAGTAGAATGACTAAGTGGTCAGTGGAATTGGGGGATTTCGATATTGATTTTGCTCCTCGGACAGCAATCAAAGCCCAAGCTGTAGCTGATTTTTTAGTTGAATTCCACTCTGATAGGGATACAGAGCGAACTACTGAGATGAAAGACAAAAAGGTCCGGATCATCCGGACAGATGGAGGATCAATTACTATGGGATGTGGTGCAGGGGTGTGCCTGATTTCTCTATATGGTGACAAGATGTACCAAGCTATATGTTTTGCTTGTAGGGCTTCTAACAATGAGTCTGAATATGAAGCAACTATAGCTGGTTTAAAATTAGCTTACATTTGTGGGGCCAAAAGGGTCAAGCTGATGAGTGATTCCCAACTTCTTATCCACCATGCGCAAGGTCAATCTGAGGCAAAAAATGACCAACTAGTGAAGTATTTACTTCTTCTTAAAAATGAGGCACTTAAGTTCAAGAGCTGTTTATGAACATATACCCCGAACAGAGAATGAACTAGCAGATTCCTTGGCAACCATAGAATATACTGAGTCATATCCTTGGATCCATGTGCTGGAATGCCCTTCCATTCAACTCAATGTGAGCAAGGAGGAAGAAATTTTCGATGTACAGATGAAACAACCTCAAGATTGGAGATTTCCTCTCCTGCAGTATCTCTCTGATGGCATCTTGCCTCCGGATAAATCACTAGCAAGAAAGATGAAGCACAAGGCTCGTGGTTTTATCATACTGAGAGACGTTTTGTATAAAAAGTCTTACAGTAAGCCTCTTCTGCGATGTTTGGGAAATGATGAGTCTCAAGTAGTCCTCTCTGAATTGCATGATGGTGAGGGATCAGCTCACTGTGGATTCAGGGCGCTAACAATGAGAGTTTTACTGGCTGGCTATTATTGGCCCTCTATAATGCAAGATGCTAAGGAACTGGTGAGAAGGTGTGATCCATGCCAGAGATATAGCAATGAAATTCATGTCCTAGCCATACCTTTAGAGTCAATTTATGAGCCTATACCTTTTGCTCGACGGGGGTTGGATTTGGTGGGACCTCTTCCTACGGCGTCCGGAGGATGCAAAACTATAATTGTTGCTATTGATTATTTTTCGAATTGGATTGAAGCAGCCCCGTTGGCAGGAACAACATCAAAAGCTATCATAAAATTCATTTTATCCAATATCTGTTGCAGATTTGGTGTTCCACAAAAGATAACGACAGCCAATGGGCCACAGTTCGACAACAAGGAAATGGAGAGTTTATGTGCCTCAAGGGGTATACAACATTGTTTCTCTTCACCTTTCCACCCACAAGCGAATGTTCAGGTTGAAGTGGCTAACAGATCTATACTGTCCTGTTTAAAGAAGAATTTGGAAGGGGCTGCTGGGAAGTGGCCTAGCTATTTACAAGAGGTTTTGTGGGCCTACCGGATTACACCTGGGGCTGCAACACAAGAGTCACCCTTTGCCTTGGTCTATGGGATGGATGCAATAGCTCCCATAGAAGCAACTCTCCCTTCATTTCGAGTTCATAACTTCTCCGAACATGCTAACGAAGTGGCAATCAGAGGCCAGCTTGACCTAATAGAGGAAAGACGAGTTAAGGTTCACCTTAGAGCTGCACACTATCAGGGTTTGATGAGAAGCAGGTTTGCTTCTAGAGATAAAAGAAGAGATTTCCAGCCGGGGGACAAGGTGTTGAGGAAAGTCTTCTTACACACTAAAGAGAAGCTGCTCGGCAAACTGGCCCCAACTTGGGAAGGACCTTATATGGTCATTGAAAGGCTTAAACCTGGAACATATTGGCTAGAAGACAAGGATGGAAGGGTTTTAAATCACCCTTAGAATATTGAGCATCTCCGGATGTACTTGGAATAGAAGCTATGTAAATATTTACTTGTTTAAAAATCCATGTAAATATTTGGGGGCATACTCTTTCCTACCCTGGTGGTACGGGGAGGTTTTAATGAGGTGTCCGGGCTTTTTAATAAAATTTGATGCCTTCTTGAAAAAATTTGAAGTGTAGTTACTTTGTTTTTTGTCACATCATCCGGATTGAATTAAAGGAATGATGACTACTTAAACATTTGTCATCGGAGAATTTGAACAGTCTCACTTTAAAATGCTTATGAAATAACTAAGGGCTATTTAAACACTAGCCACCAAAATTGAAACAAACTATGAAAGGATGCAAGAGTTGTGCAGAACAAAGATATTCATTGAAATAACCTAAGTGTCTTGGCCTTTCAAGGACTTTTAAATTGTCAGACGAAACAAAAGATCTATTCGATCAAATACCGGACACAATTACAAAAATGCCTTGGCCTTCCAAGGACTTTAGTTCAGATAACTTAAGAGATAAAAAGATAAGTCATATTCTAAGACTGAGCCTTTGAAGATGGCTCAGCTTCACCTGTCTTCTTCTTCTTTTTGGGATCGTCCTCCTCCTTATTTGGGCTCTCCCCGGTGTTCTCTTCGTCGTCAGAAGAGGATGCACTGAAGAAATAAAACCTGTCACCTTCGGCCATTGTATGGAAGGGAAGGTCTGGATACTCTACACAACTCCATAAGTCTCCCAGGTTCCTCTTCGGAAACTTCTCATGGAAAAGAAAGACCATGTCTGACTTCACCTTGGCATACATTTCTTCTTGAATGTCTATTACATTGTTGGTATAAGCATCGATCGTGGCCTGAATCTTGGCCTCTTGCCCCCTTAGCAGATCTGATTTCTCCTCTGCAGCCTTGGACACTGTGTTCTCGAGCGCGATCTTGTCATTTGTCAAGTTGTGGATGACTTGATCCTTGGACTTTGCCTCCTCTTTCGAAGAGGTGAGATCTTTCTCCAATCCGGACAGCTTCTCCCGGAGCTCTTTTGATAGTGTCTTCTGAAGTGGAAACCTTTATGATCCACCCTCTTGGCTCTTCATTTGCTCCTTGTTTTCTCCCTTCAGAATGTCAGCATGTTGAGTGGCAGTAAGAAGATCATCGGACAGTCTCTCTTTGTCAGATTTGAGATCTTTGATAATATCTGCCTGAGTTCGAACTTGTTTCTCCAAAACAAGCACTGGCTGAATATTACTTAATATGGAGTGAGCTATAATATCCCTTTCACTTGAAACAGTAAACGTCTTACCATTAAAAGTAACGGTGTTCGAAGTACTCGGAGGGAGGTAAGGCCCAGCAAAATCGTCTCTGGGAAGGTTGGCAAAATAGTCACCAAGTCCATCAAGCCCTGTGATGTCAACACCATCAATACTAAGGTCTCCTCCTCCAACCTCGTCAGTTTGAAAGTCACCAGGGATCTCCTCTACTCTTGTCGGATCAGTAGGGTCTACAGGGGAGAGAGGCTCCGGAGGCCGGAGAGAAAGTTCATCACCCTTGGAGGTCTTTTTCTTCCTAGCCTCCCTGTCCTTGCTATCTTCTCCCCGTTTTTTGTCTCTTTTAGGAACCCTTGGGGGTTTGGGGGATTGAACCTCTTCCCTAGCACTTTCATGCTCTACCACTTCTAGCAGAGCAGCATCAATCTGGCTTGGGGCTGGCCCCTCTGGGTTTGTTGGAGCAGCCTCCTCCACCTCTGCAGGGTTGGCCTCACCTGCAACCTTCTTGTCCTTCCCCTTCTTGCCTTTCATTTTACTCGGGGCCTTGGCCCGACCTTGCAAGTATAATGACCCGTCCGGTGCATGTGTTCTCTTGAGAACTACATCCGGAGAGGGTGGAGTGGTGAGTTCTTCCCAGGTCAAGTCCCTCCGGCCAGTGGTGTTCCAGAGGTGACACCTTGTAAAATTGCCCCCGGTAAAGGCATCGTGGAACTGGTTTCCCCACTTCTCAGCAGCCCAAGTGTTGATCTTGGTACAAGTGGTCTGCCCGGACTTTAGATAGTTATTGAAGTCTTTGGGCAACTCTGTTAAGACAAAAGACAAGACCAGTCAGTTTAAGCAAATTCGATAAAAGTAAAAATAAAAATGTAAGGTAGGATACTTACGATCACTCCTCCATCTACTGGTGAGGAGACTTGGGTTGACTCCACCTTTGATTTTCCTCCCATTCTCCCAAGCGCCGCTTACGAACAGGAATTGAGTCCTCCAATTTCTCTCCGACTCTAGCAGGTCATCCACTATTTTATAATTATCACCCATGTTGAAGTGATAGAAGGGAATGTGGTGGTTTCTGCAGAGACTGGCCACAGCTGCAAATTCCTTCATTGGTAAAGGAATCCCGGAGAATCTGGAGGCCATGATGTAGGCCATAAGTGTGTACCAGGCGTTGGGGCTCAGTTGACTAGGACAGAGCTTGATGAGGTGGAAATACCTAACTATTTCCGGATCTAAGGGGAACCTTAAACCCAAGTTAAAAAGCTCAGTGAAGATGACTATTTCACTGAGTTTGCAGTTCATTGGGGTTTCGGGGTCAATGGAGATTCTTATCTTTACATTCTCCGGAATCCCCAACTTCGTACGCATTCGGCCCAACTCGGCTGTATGGATGAAAGCATAGTTGATTTTTTGCAAAGCAAGAAGATATTTAACACTGACCTTATGGAAACAAGGTCCAACTTTTCCTTCGAGGATCTCTGGCAGATCTGGGTGCCTAAAGCACAATTTTTCTTTGCCCTTATCCTTTTTGGCAGCAGCAGCATCCCTAGTCTGTCCGGAGGGTTCAGACTCGAATGGAGCCTCTTTGATAGAGTCCTCCATTATTTCCTTTGTGAGGGGGAGGTCTGGAGTTGGTTCAGCCTGACCTCCAGACTGATGAGCTTCAGTACTCTCCTGGACTCTAGCCTCCGGTTGGGGCTCTGATGTGGAGGTTTCTCTACGGGGGCTTGAGCCAGTAGCCTCCGGACCAGACAGCCTGTCCTTGGGTACTTTTATGGGTGCTTCTGACACTGTACTGCTATCCTTGGCGCCTGATTTCGAAGGGGTGCCTTTGGAAGCCTGCCCTTTGACCAGCCGACCTTTTCTTCGATCAACCAGTTTGTTGGGAGAAGTATCAGCATCTGACCCCATGGCTAAGAATGGGGAAGGATTTTTAAAACTAGTAACTGTTAAACCTGGTTCAACGGTGGGTTCTGACTCTTGAACCGATGAACCTGAGACAATATGGGAAAGGCTGGTTTGAAACAATCTCTTCGGTCTGACACTTTTTGTAGATGATGAGCCCTGGTCAGGCTCTGTAGTTGAGGTTGCTGGTTTGTCGATGGGAGAAGTACGTAAGCCTGCTGCGATGCGCTTTTTCCTTTCAACTTTTTGTGCTTTTTCTAGTTCAGATAGATTAAGCCACCCGCCTCTGATTAAAGCGTTCCTAGCCGTGAACATAAACAACTAAAGTAAAGAACTTGTGTTTGAGAGAGAAAGCTCTGAAAATTAACAAAGTGAAAATGAAAGTGATAGTTTAACAGTGGAAAAGTGTTTTAATTTATAGTAAACCCCAAAAAGAAGTTTTGATTCCTAGGAGGATTCGAAAGGATTTGCAATGATTAAGAGACGGCGCTAATGTCACCTTCATTAATGAAGAGGTTGCTTTTCAGAGAAGGTGGGTGCGAAATTCAAGGTGAAAAAACGGCTAAAGTAATGAACCAAAGAGAGACACGTGTCCCATGAACTTTGGCAAAAACCGTTTAGATTCAAAGAGTTTTTTTTTCCAGTCCGGATGAAACTATGACACTATTCGGAGAACCTGTCCGGATGTAACTGTCACTAGCAACCGACTGTTTTCAGGTTTTGACAAAAGTTTTTGAACAAACACCTAAAAAAGGGGCTACTGATGAGTCCGGATCCTGCAACCACTTCGGACAGGGTCAGTTCGGGCAAAGAATACCTAACCGGACAGGGCAGTTCGAACACCTCATCCATTGGACTGTTCGAACAAGAACTAAAGTACTTAAAACCTAATCACTTCTTGACTAAGCTACCTGCTCTCCTGCTAAGAGCTCATGGGTCCTTGAACTTGACCCGGGTCCATTAAACATGACCCGAAAGCCCATAAGGCCTAGATGTAAGGGTATAAATACCCAACCACCAACATTAAATAAGGGTAATGAAAATTAAATACAACCAGGTTACTTAATTCTCCCTCTACTCTCTACTCAAACATTAAATACTTACAAACTTTCACAAAACTCTAAACAAAAATTACAAACTTACCCTCAGACGAAAATAAACCACACCAATAATCATAATTAATTGTATATATATAGCTATTTACATTAGTATATTATCCAAAAATAAAATAAAATGAAATTAATGTCTAATAAATTTATTTTCATTTGTTTCCATAAAAAATATAC
Source organism: Limnanthes douglasii subsp. nivea (assembly GCA_036936605.1). NCBI lineage: Eukaryota > Viridiplantae > Streptophyta > Magnoliopsida > Brassicales > Limnanthaceae > Limnanthes > Limnanthes douglasii. Next base: position 120,635,436 of record JAUPFV010000003.1, read on the forward strand.
ATTTTTGTTTGGGCAAGACTATATTGGGACCCCGTTTGGCTATAATGAGACCTTAAATTCAGAATTTGTTTTTCTTCAGTGTGAAATGTCCGTTTTGCCCTTCATTTATAAGTCCAAGTTTCTAAAGAAAGACCAACTTTTTTCCACTTCTCCCTCAAGCTTTCTCTCTTTAAAATAACTAAAAACTCTAAAAACCATGGATTTGAGTGATAGGAGTGAAGATTTCAGCAGCAACCTTGATGATTTTGCATCAAAGGAAGAAGAGCCGTTGACGGACCATTTGCAAACCCAAAATGAGGTATTTTCCGAAATTTTGAAGTGTCTGTGCGAATATAGCAGTGCCACCGCTATAGAATGGACGAACTGCGAACCCAGTGTTCGCAATGTTGCAGGAATGTTTTTGCAAAATCGCGAACGACCCGTTCACAGAAATACCAAATTGACGAACGGGTTGCTCGCGATTTTGCCAAATCTGCGAACACTACCTTCGCAAAAGTACCGAACGAACGAACAACCACTACGAGATTTCGCCAAATACACGAGTGCACTGCTCACAATTTTGCAAAATTGTCGTATTGGTTGTTCGTGATTTGGTAGAAAAATCGAGTTCTGTCTTCGCAAAAATGACCTGTTTTGCAAATTATATGCTTAGCTGGATTTAAGTATGTTTTCATATAATTGCATCAATCACATATGTAGGAACCCGATCAACCGCCATGTTTGATGGCCGATTACACGAAAGTGTTTAGTACAGACATTTTTTACACCAAAGCCGATTTGATTGATTGGGTCGAGTCCGAAAGCATAAAACTAGGATTCATTTTGGTCCGTAGTAAAAACGACGACGGTAGCAAAAGTATGAAAACTCCTAGGATATATTTTAGGTGCGAGAGGTACGGGGTTTACAAACCTAACCCCAAACCGGGGTATGTTAAGAAGCGCCGAGAATGTTCATCGAAAAAATGCGGGTGTCCGTTCTATTTAAGGGGGAGTCCGATCTTAGAGCTACCGGGTTATTGGAAAGTGGTTGTGCCAAATGGGAAACACAACCACGAATCATTTTTGCACTTGGATGGTCATTCACGGGCCGCTAGACTAAAAGTCGAAGAACAATTGTTCGTTCGTAGTAAAACGGAAGTCGGTTCTCGACCGAGAGAGATATATCGCGGTTTGAAGATTAAAGACCCGCAAAATGTATCAAGCATGCACACGATATACAACATGAGGCAAAAACATGATTTTGTTGATAAAGCGGGCAAGACCCAAATGCAATACTTGTTTTCTAAGTTAAAAGAACACGAGTACTATGTTTGGGAGCGAAGTTGTGAAGCAATGGACGAGATCCTAGAATTGTTTTTCTGAACACCCTAAAAGCATTGATTTCATGCGCACTTTTCCTCAAGTTCTTATAATTGATAACACGTACAAGACTACAAGGTATAAGATGCCTTTACTTGAAATAGTTGGCCAAACTTCGACGAAGAAGACATTTTGTGTTGCTTTTGTTTTTTTGAGCTCCGAAAAACAAGAGAACTACACTTGGGGATTGAGCGTTCTAAAGAAGGTGTTGACGAACAACAAGTGCGCATTACCTAACATTATCGTCACCGATATGGAGTTGTCTTTAATGAATGCTATCGATGATATATTTCCGGACGCAACTCATATGCTATGCAATTGGCATATTGGTAAGAGCATCACCTTTTACGCTAATTTTTTTTTACCGAATTCGGACATGGCCGAAGAGTTCGGCGAATATTACCAAAGGCCTATTCAGCCACGCTCGAAGATTATAACAAAAACCTTACCGATATGCACCACACGTACGCATTTTGTCCATTGGTTATCGAGTACGTTATGAAGCAATTGATTGACGAATATGGACACAAATTTCTCAATATTCACACGAACAAATTTAAACATTTTGGCAACCAAACTAGCAATTGGTGAGTTATATTTCCATCTCCACACAATATTTTTTAATATCAAGTGTTAGAAATATAATTTATTTTATCTCATGTTATAGGGCGAAGAGTGCTCACTCTAGCCTCAAGCGGGCAATTGGTAGTAGTTTATGCACATTCGAGCAATTTTGGAAACATGTTCATGCATTGCTAACCGCTCAACACTCTAACATTTTCGAGTCATTTGAGCGTAGTAGGTATCGTCCAAGAAACTCAACTAGGGGGCCTAACAAAACCATCTACAAGGATGTCAAAGGTGAGCTTTCATGTAAAGCTATAGAATTAATAGAGACAAATCTCCCAACGACCTTGAAAATATGGTTCACTCCCAGAATGTGTGGGTGTGTTATTAGGACAACTCATAATTTACCATGTGCATGCGAATTAGCTTTGATTTATAAAGAAGGAAGGCTGGTTAGAAAAGATGAGTTTGATGTCTATTGGAGTACGTTAAGGATCAAACCTAATGAGGAGTTTGATACCGAAGACGAGCTCACTAGAAAACTCTCCTTAATAGATAGCACCATCCGCAGTTACGGGCAACATATCCAAGATCACGTTATAAATAGGGTTAGCTTATCTATCGTTTGCTATAATTTATTTACTTATGTATTTCTAATTATGCAATGCTTTTGATTAAAGTGTAGTAATTTATTTGCTTATGTATTTCTAATTATGCAATGCTTTCTAACTATGCGAGAAGTTTAGGTGTTATTGTTTTAAGTGTTATTGTTTTTAAGATACACATCCAAACAAAAGCAACTCCATAAAATCATATCATCGAAAGCAACAACTTAAGTAAAACAAAAGGTAAACATCCAAACAAAAGCAATAACTGAAGCAACAAAAGCAATTCCATACAACCATATCAACGAAAGCAACAACTAAAGTAAAAAAAAGGTAGTACCAAACAATCGTCCTAGTAGTCATATAATAAAAATGCAGTCAATCGGCATGGCGGTTGTCGTGCACCAAAAGCGAACACTCGTGTATCTCCCGACGCATGTCCTCCATACTCATCTCGTTCGCTCTAGAATCACCATCAATCACACGATTGCAAAGGTGATACAGTCGTGCTTGATATGTCATCGCACTTAGGGTCTTTGGAACATGTGAAGCAGATGGACCGATCACACTAAGATCAAGCAGAATGTACCATAGGTGGTCACAGATCCATACATCGTATAAAGAGGTCGTGCCATGACCGCCTATAACATATGTGTCACCACGAATCCTCTCGTCAATAACGTGTGACTGCCAGCCTATCCATGTGGCCTCATCCCACAAAAAGCGCGTGTTGACACGCCTCCTCCTATCTGCTGGTAAAACAGCCCGCAACGCCGGTGGTATGTCCTGAATGTGCCCTAACTGTCGAGCCACCCGAAGTGGATAGTACGCCTCAACTATGTCGAGCGCCTTCGGCGTGTGGTCAATCCAAGCCACACCCTGGAAAAGGAAATGATCACGATGCGTGCGGTAAGGCATGAACCAAACCTGTAATATGTTAGTTAATAATTTTTAAAAAACTATAAGTAATAATAAATTAACGATATGGAAACAAATGTAACAAATCATCGTAACTCACATTGTTCTCCGTCAACGTAACCAGTCCCTGTCGGATGTTGATACGAGTCTCATCATCCGCACAAAACGGTGTCGGTACATATCGGCACATAGTCGGCATATAACACTCGTACAGAGAGTTGAGCGTAGTCAAATATGGGGGGGGGGGGAAGTGATCGTATATCCACGTCTCCAACAAGGCAATAAAACCTGCAATCCATAAAGTCGAGTGCAGTGACGACTTTCCTAGATTGTGGTACAGCTGAGCTAGTATATGGTGACCCTAGTTATATCTAATGGACGCCCTATAATGCTCTACAAACTGCAGGTAATCTAACGATATACTGTTCCCCGTCTTGTTCACCAAAACACAACAACCCAGCATGTGCAGCAGATAACCCCTAGTGACACACTCTACAGTACTATCAGGCATGGTATCATCCTTAAAATAGGGCTGTATGTACTGCTCACGTAAAAACTGTAAACGAACAGATCTACCATTACCCCCCTGTTACGCCCTAACTCATACCTAAGTGCATCCTGAGGTATACCTAATGCACTAGAATACCATGCCAAACGATGTCCATCACTAGGAAATGTCTGAACAATAAAATCATCACCTGTCACCGGGAGACCAGTAATAACGTGGACGTCGTCTAACGTCACCGTCATCTCACCGAAACTAAAGTGAAAGTTGTTGGTCTCCGAATGCCACCTCTCAAGAAAAGCATCTACAAGATGTACGTTGGTACTCCAACACTCCAACACATCGGTGAGGAGAGCGAAGCAAGACATCCTAACCTGGTGTATGACCCTGCTCTGCCCAACAAGATCTCATGCACGGTGGGTACCATACATAGAGTAGCACCGCGACGGCCGACGAGCCTACATAAAATATCAATAACTTAGAAATAATACAAAAGAACATATGCCGTACTATTAAACAATCATTACTTACCTCTCCTGCAAAGACGCTGTATGCCTCGTGCTTTGCGTAGTCTGGATATAGAGCAGGCACATGCGAATTCACCTTCCAAAATTGCTGATCCAGCGTCCTAAACGCATGGGATATAATAGGGGCCGGAGTCGAAGCACTAGGCCTACGCCTTACGGACCGTGACGGTGACACAACCTCCTCCTGCTCGCCATCACCGCTCGAGCCTGAATGTCGAATAGGTGTATGCTGTGTGCGAGGCATGCTGAAATACAACAAATAAAATCATTAATAAATTTGGGAAAAAAAACTTCATAATTTGACAAAACAACCAAAAATGGTTATTCCTCGATTTTGTGAAATTGCGAACAATGAGGTTGCAATTTCACCATTCCTGAAATTGCAAAATCGCGAACAAGCACCTCGCGATTTTGCACGGGTTGCGAGGTGCTTGTTCGCGATTTTGCAATTCTAGCAGCCCCAAACCCTAGATCTGAAAATCGAACCCAAACCTCGCAAACACAACCCAAATTCAACAACTATGGTACCAAAACGTTCCTAATACATCGATTAACACGAATCTACAGCTATTTTTCCAAAAAAACAACAACATATACATGAAAATTGGACTTTTTAGGCAGAACCCTAAACTCTAAATATCACTAAAAATACCAAAGTAAATTGCTTAAAAATTACATGAATAGGTAAAGGATTCGTACTTCAAAGTGTTTGTAATGTCAGATTTGAGAAATCTTGCCTTTTTTTTATGAATTTGAGAGCTTTTGCTAGAGAGAAGAGAGAAGAAGAGAGAAAAAAGGTTTTTGGGCTGAAAATACAGCTTTTATATCAGAGATAAATTGGTCCTTTTTGGGGTCTATTATAGCCATATAGGATCTCATTATAGACGGATCTCATTATAACCAAACGGGATCTCAATTTAGCCTTACCCTTCTTGTTTACATCGGACAAAATATATTGTCCGTTTCTGTTGTTGTTGGGCTTTTGGGTGGGACTGATACTTATGTTTTTCTCTTCCTTATTGATGGAAGCAAAATAACGGGGTCCCAACCGTCTGCTAGTCAAATATCATCTTCCTATAAGTCCTATAGGAAAACATATGAAATTTGGACACATCAGATAATTCCACTTGCTGGTCGAAAGCGAAACATTAGAACGACAATATTTTTATACAAATAATATCAGAACTCACAAAGTTTTATCAATCAAAACTGCGAGGAGAAGATGAGACAAAAGTAAAAATAGAAGTACGAACCACTCACTGATCTATCTATAGTACAAATCTATGGTTCTCTTATTGTGTTTGTAAATGCAAGTGAAAGCAGTTCAATTATCTTGAATGGTAACGGTCCTAGAGCTTGTGCAAAATCAATGGAGCTCCAAACTGAGGTTGAAGAGTCGCAAATTGAAAAGGAGCGTGTGCATACAAGGGAGATAGATCCACCGAAAACTGTCCTAATATCATAGCCAGTGCCATTTTAGCTTCTGCCATCGCAAAGTTTTGGCCGACACAAATCCTAGGCCCCCATCCAAATGGAAGGTAACAAACTTGGTTCCTGGTCGCTTTCGAAACTCCATCGGAAAATCTCTCTGGCTTAAATTCTTCGGCATCGTCACCCCAAAGTTCCTTATCACGGTGAACCATTATAAAGGGCACAGATATTTGCACCCCCGCTGGTAGTGTTAGACTTCCAAGTTTCACTTCTTTGTTAACAGCTCGAAAGAGTCCAATAACAGGTGGATATAACCTAAGTACCTCGTGCAAGATCATTGTTACCTATCGCATTCAGAACAGAACAACAATTTTAATGTCTATATTACAAACAAAATATGAACAACAAAACAAAAGAAATGTATATAAGGCAGAATTTAGATTCTGTATTGAATGAGTAAACGACTTACAACTTTAAGGTGATTCAGCTCATTGAAATCAGGTTTGTTTTTTCCAAACACTCGCATGATTTCTTCTCTGGCACGAGATTGCCAGTCTTGATGTTTAGCCAACAAAAGAAGCGTCCAAACAAGCAACACGGAAGTAGTTTCTTGGCCAGCAAAGTAAAACAGTTTACACTCCTCAATCACATCACTAATACTCATACCAACGTTTTTGTTATCTCCATGTTGAATTTCTTTGTGGTTTGATTCCAAAAGGATGCCTAACAAGTCATCCCTGCCGCTATTATCGCCTGCTCGCATACTCTTCTCTCTTTTGGCGATGATATCTTTTAGTAAATTTCGAGTTTGACTGTCCATACATCGATATCACATGATCCTTCAGCAGATACAAGGTCGTCCCATTTGGTAATCATATCAAGACAACTTTGCTCCATCTCGGGTAACATGTTCTGCAAAACATACCAAATCCAAATGGATATGTTATAACAGTCTTGGGGAATCGGTGTCTGAAAACAGAGAGTAGAATGGAATGTAATACGTACCTTGAGTTTCTCTACATGAAATGCAGGGTTGATGATTTTTCTGCGCTGAGCCCATTGGTCTCCTTCGAGGTTTAAGATTCCATCTACCAGTAACTTAAATAAAGGGTTTGAACGTGGCTTTTGATAATCATTCAAACTAGTGAATATTACTTTTATCTGCTCAGGATTCAATATGGTGACCACCGGTATAGGACCGGTCCACGTAAATATATTTTTCCCTGTCAAAAGAATACAAAAAAAAAGAAAAAAAGAAAAAACAAACTTCGTTACTTCAAATTCAATAGAGCATTATATTTGTGGTATTCTGATCCGATGTGATAAATGAGCATAAAATAAATTGTTAAACTGATCCAGATGACCTGCTCCTAAAATAATCCAAAAAGCTTCCAAAAATCGTAAAACGATTCATACTAAAATAGAATAATGAAGGACATAAGTAGATACCGTAATTTCGTACTGCCTGATGGAGGAAAGGAGAGACTCTTGAGACGATGTTGTGGTTGAATTCCATAGGTTTGGATGTAGCTTCCCTTATCATTTCCGAATTCGTTTTCAAGTCACCGACGAGAAACCGATAAGGCGTCCCTGTAAGACCTTGCTGTGTGAGGAACTTCTCAAGCTTCTTTGGTTTAAGCCATAACCAGTTTAGTACCCTCCATGCCACCACAGTCACAGTCAGTAAAACTGCTAAAGCAACATATGCCCAAGTTTGGGCTATAGAGAACTCCATTAGAGAGAGAGAGAGAGGGGGAGGGGAAGAGAAATAAAGGCTTAGCGCACTAAATAGATAATAGTACAAATAGGCTGTTAGGACGTTTTATAGTACTACCGAAATTTTAAATATGTAGTCATTAATGACAATGAGTGACGCGATACATTTATTATTGTTTAAATTACAAAAGGAGGAAAAAAAGGTATCCACCTTACATGTTAATTTTTTTTTTAAGGAACCGTAGCCGCTACTCAATCGGTGCGTACAAGATAACGATGGAATTACCTACAAACCAATATCAGAAAATAAATCATACAAGATGACAGACTCAACCAAGAAGCATTTGTGGAGAGACTCGAACTCATGACCTTTGATCATAAGAATGTCTTACTCCGAAGATTTAATGTTTTTAGTTATTATTACTCGAGTGTCATAACTTGTATTAACAAAAAATTAAATTCCAATCTAAAAATATTTGAATCATTGATATTATAATAAATATTTGATGCAGGTTTTAACTATTACCTAGTATTTATATGTTTTGATGAACTATTTTTATTTTTTATTTCTCTAATAAGCGAAAATATATTTTGATAATTTTCACAATGTTTTTTTTAAATATGTTTTAAGGATATATTTGGCTATGTCTTCATTAATATTTTGAAATTATTTTTTTGGAAATGTTTACTAAGGAAGGAAGGACTCGCTTTTATTTTGGCAACAAATTTTAGTACCGATTTTCTATGTTTAGGTTTTTAGATAAGGTTGAACATGAGAACTTACTTTATGTTTTTATTGCTATATGTGAATAATATGAATAATATGGTAAATGTAAATAGATTTTTACCTACGAAGATAGGTATGATAGTAGATATCGATTTGATGTTAAAACATCTTTTTTTTGTCATCTATGCGAGATATTCAACATAAAATTGATATGTTCTCGGATCAAGTTTTTCGATCCGACCAAAATATCGTTTCATCCTAAAAGAGACTAAAGACTTGCAGCGACATCTGGTAAATTGAGGTCGCCAAACATCCTATTTAACTCATCACCAACATTAAATAATATCCATATTATGTATATTGACCTTTTAGATAAAAGTATATACCCCTTAGGACTTATGTCATTATCAGGACTCAACATGGCCATTGAATTAATTCTTATCTGTTTAAGGACTATAATTTTCATGAGGTAAGTTTAATTTTGATTATACTCACTCTTACACCGACCAATCACCATTCTATACTTCATATCGATTTAACACAACTTGTGTAGATCAAACGATTTAAAAGAGTGGTTAATCTTGATGAGGTTGGAAAATGATTATTTATTTACTTATCTACATGTACTAGGTCACTTATCCACCATCGATATGTAAAGGTAACTCTTACGGTGTCAATTTTTTTTCACAGTCATTTTCTCGAGACTCATTCTCTTTATATTTTTTTAAAATAAGTTTCCACTAAAGACGATAAAATGTTTTGATAATATCGTTTTTACGATCGATTATCTCGCCTTGTCATCCTGACTAAGATTTTTACTCACGTATATTCATCATTTTCTAACACTTGTATACTTAGCAATAATATATGGGGTAAAAGTCATCGGAGCTTAACTATTTTTCATTCATCATATAATATGTTAGCCATTCAGTCAGAATTACAAAACGACTAACCATGTGGTTCGTTTAAAAGGTTATTTAGAGGGTTAGATAACTCCTCCAATAACAACCTTGAATCTTCATCTTCATTATTATCATCAGAAGAACCCTTTAAAAAATATTTCTACCAATTGGTGAATCTTTTTACTATCCCACCATTTGTTAAAGACACCTAGATAAAAAAAAAATTGATCAACATTTGAGATTACATGTCAATTCATAACCTTAGAACTCAACTTATTTTATAAGCAAATAAATATCTCAATAATTTATTTGGCAAACATGTTAGTCTGCACCTTTGACTTTACCAAAATCATTTATCTTCCTTTCAAAATAGCTCCCCATTAGGTTCGAGCAAAAATATTTGCACTAAAGCTTCCCTTCTGCATCAGAGAGATTCAAACAATTCATGCTTATAGGTATTATGTTGTTCATCTCCAACTACTTATACTATTCGGCAATACTCTGTTCTAATTTACTTTTATCATACACTTAAAAATTATCAATGTAAGCTTATAGTAACTCCAGCATATGTTGCATCAAATGTTCAACTACTTTTTAAATACAAGTTCAACTACATCATGGACTTTCACAAGTCTCATGTAGTTCGTGAATTTTGAAATCTATAATACCTTGGTCAAAGCATCTGAAGGATTTTCCTCACTTATAATATTTGCACCCTTCACTCTCTCCCTCTCCCCACCACGTCTCAGATGAAGTGCAACTTGATATCTATGTGCTTAGTTTTGTCATGGATATTTAAGTTATTTATGAAATGAATGGCACTAGTATTTTAATAGAACATAATCACATATTACTATATACCAATGATCTCATTTAACAATCCCTTCATCCATATGACTTCTTTTATTGATTCCAAAGCAGTCATATATTCGATTATTATAGATTATAAGGCAATAAAAAATTTCATAAAATATTTCAAGCTAACTGCTCCTCGCAGCACAATAAACATAAAACCCAAAGTTGACTTCATTGTGTCAAGGAAACCAGATATAATCAGAGTTAACATATCCTTTTAGCATAATATCAATAATATTTTTTTGATTATAACACAACTTAACTTGTACCGAACCCTTCAAATATATCATGAGACACTTAAAGTCATGCAAATGCGGCTTCTTTAAATTTGACATAAATATGCCTAAAATATTAAAAAGTCGGAAATATTAGGTCTCAGGCATATCATAGCATAGATAATGCTACCAATAACATTTGCATAAGGTATCTCTTGCATGATTTTATTCTTTTACTTTATTTGGTGCTTGAATGGTACTAAGTTTAAATTGGCCACCAACGGGAGTTCCAACCTCTTTGGCTTCAGAGATTTTGAACTTTCTAAGAACCTTTGCGTGTACTTTTGTTGAGATAAGAATAAATACTCGTGCAAAATGTTCATATTGATCTCAATACCAAGTATCCTCATAGTCTTTCCCATATTTTTCATTTCAAACTCTCTCTCTCTCTCTCTCTCTTCAGTTGAGTCTTTACCATTCCGTCTTCTATCATTTCCCACTATTAGGATATCATCCACATACAATAGTAATATGATTTTTTTACATATGTGTTTCCTTATTACAATAGACACATTCTTTATAGCAGCTTCCGGCCTACTTGATAGACTTCATAAATTTAATATTATATTATACTACCTCAACGATTGTTTCAACCCACATAGAAGTCTCTTCAGTACACATACAAGTTGTCTTTTCCTATTCTTCATGTAGAAAGGTAGTGGCAACATCTATTTGATCTAACTCAAGATCAAATCTAGCAATAATTGATAATAGAAACCTTATTGAGTTTTGTTTCACAACCGGTAAGAATATCTCATTGTCATTAACACCTTCCTTTTATGTAAAACCATTATCCACCAACATAACTTTGTATCTGGATAACTTAGCTTCGGGATTAACTTCCTTTCTTTGGAATATCGATTTACTCCCAACAAGATTTTGACTATTTGGTTGCTTCATAAAAATCCAGATTCCCATGTTATTGAAAGATCTTATTTTTTCCCTTATGATATTCATCCACTTATCTTTACCCTTCCATTTTAATTGATAAATAATAACCAATAGCATTAACATAACTATATTGCTGTGGAGGTTTGATTGGTCTTTATGCTCTATCTCTCACCAATCGATAATTATCAAACCCATGCTACTGTCAAATTTGGTCATTCAAAGGCCCTGGAACATCATAATCTCGGTAATCTTCAAACTCATATAAAAGGTAAACTTCATATGCATTAGTTAAAATTGGACTATGTCTTAACTCAATTTTGGTAAAACACATTCAACTTCATTATCTAGACCATACTTGTTATAACCTTTTGACGTTTTTACTAATCATAGATTTTTGGCATCTCTACTTATTATAGCATTTTTACGTCGAGGTTGAATGCACTTTAACTTATACCCTTTTACTAATTCCGGATAACCAAGGAATAAACATTTTGGTGCGCTCGACCAAATATTTTCTTGCTTCACATGTGCATAAACAACACATCTCAAAATTCTCAAATATTTCAACTAAGGTTTCTTTTTAGTCCATGATTCTTGAGGACAAAAACATTTCAATGTCGTAGATGGGCTCATGTTGATGATATATAAAATCGTAGTCACGACTTATCCCCCAGACCTTCGACGTATTCCAGTTGTTTGAAGCATTCTTTAAGTAAGATCATTCCATTGGGAAGTTCCCCTCACGGTTTAGTGTCTAAAAATGAAATTTTTTGCTAGTGAATTCCTTATTCATATTATTCCAAGCCATTTTGAGTATGAATCTTCTTCAATATCTTTATAGTTTGATTATCTACTTATATCTCCAGTTTCCTAATATCATCAAATAATTCATCTTTAATCTTCAAAATTATAACTCATATTTTTTTTATAGTCATAAACCAAGGACGTGAAGTACCTTGCACAAGGCAATTTCTCATATCGGACCCCAAATATCAAAAGGAATATAATCAAGCACATTATTGGTTGTATACTCACTAAGCACAAACTTTACCTTCTAGCTTTTACCTAACACATAGATTTCACAAAATCTTAACTTACGAACTACGCTACCATCCAACAACCCTTGTTTACTAATTTAATAAGGATCTTCTCACTTATATTTCCTAGTCTCATATGCTACAAGTTTGTTAAATCTTTATCCACACTAGACACACCGCCTATCACTACAGATCCTTTAAGAACTAACACAATAGTAATCATAAGGCTTTCATAATGACAACCAAGCCTTGTAAGACCTTAAGTATGTCGGCTCCACCTCATCAAGTAAACCCTCAATCATCTAACATTCCCATAGAAAGAAAGGGTTCGTTCAACTTTGGGCATATACCTCGTGCTTGTTATCAATCTCTCAAGTCTTGTAGACAACTTGAGCTGAACAATTCCCGTCGCTTTGACATCATATCATTCATCATTTCTGAGGATGATCTTTCCTTCTTCAAACAATCTCAAGTTTTCAAACTAATATTTCTTGGAATTTATGTTGCATGAAGCACTCGTATCCAACACATACTTGTCATTATACTTAAAATTAGACACCAATACACCATGAACGTACGTATAATCATCCCAAATAATTGAAGTGTCTCTGACTTTGGCTTCGAATAACTATTACTCATCCTTCTTTATGGGCATTTTCTACTCATATGTCACTCTTTATTACACAACCAACATCTTTCTCCACAACCACTCACAAATCTCTTAGATTTAGACCAAGATTTCCCTCTATTCTTTCTCTAATATCTCATTCATGTCTGACTCCTCACCCTTAATTTGAAACCTTCAAATTCACCCTCTAGAATTTTGTTTCTTTGAATTCCGTTGAGTTCAAGACGCTTTTTACTTTAGACTTGGTAAGGGACTCATTCCCATAGAGCATGATGTCAATAAAGTGCTTGTAAAATTTTGGTTAAGAGAATCTCTCTCTAAAATTAAACACTCAACCACTCAAATTTGTTATAATAAAGTTAGATTTTATCCACTTGGCTTAAGCATCACTTAGTTGAAGAATCACTTGGCCGAAGCCCTTTCGGCAGCAGCACTTGGTCAAACCTTTTCGGCAACAGCACTCGGTCAAATCTCCTTCGGTAGCATTACTTGGTCAAATCCCCTTCAGCAGCAACACCGACATTAAAACGGTCAATCAATTATGAAATCATTTATACTTCTAAAAGTTACACGTTAACAACCATAAATATTCATGTGTTAATTCATCCAAATGTTGTAGTCTTATGAAGTTAATGAACAATTAATATGTATACAATAAATGTAAATATATTAGACTTTTATTTATATATAAAATATCAATTCAAAGAATAAAACGATTTATGTTTCTAGAAATTATTTAAAAAATCTGATAAAAAAAATTATAGCACAAAGTGAAATTCGACAAAGAAAAATATATTGTATGGTTAATCAGTAGATGGTAGTAGTAGACTAAAAATTTGAATCCATAAATGACAAATTGGAATACATAAATGGCAGATATGAATACATATAAGGTATATCCAAATTCACAGTGACTGGTCCACAATCTGATGAACCATATCAGCCAAAATTGAGTTTTTTTCTTCTTATATATATATATAATGTGCGTTCTTGTGTTTGTGCTTTTATAATGTATGGCCATGTGAACTAAAACCAAAAGCATAAGATATGAAAGACAAACGAACAAGAACAGCTCTAACCTCTATCGTGCCTATTTACCGAGGCTCTAATTGGTAACGAGAACCAAAACCAGGAGAATAAGATCCAGAAATACCCTCCAAATCTATTGTGCACACATATCCAAACATGAAAAAAAATTCAAAGGTTGAGTCTCTAATGGGGGAGAAGTGGGGTACATAAAACAAATTAGGTACTTTTCAGTGTATATTTGGCACAAATTTTTTTGCTACAAGACCTTTAGATTTCGGAACGAAAACAACAATTGATGTAGCTTAATACCTACCTAACTATTCTGGAAAAACGCAAACGGGTTTTCCTGCTGCACTGGATATCGGATTTGGACACTTCAACTACTCAAGCTGAAAACCTCGACGAGCATGTTGAATGCAAAGGACGTAAAGGAGACCATAGACCCGTCACAAAGTTTGGGCTCCAAAATTTAACATTTAGGACCTCAAACAACTATTTTAGTATTTTTTGCACTTTTTAAATACCTTATGAGTTGATTTAAAATAGTTTAGCAAGTCCAAATGTATTCACATTTGGCTGAATCATCTTTTATTGTTTGTTGGATATTTGCGTAATATCGAATAAAGGTTTTGAGCATTTTTTTATTTAAGCTATACACCGTCCCGGATAGTTTTTTAATAATTTAATATTTTTTTCCTGAACTATTGAAGATTTAGGTTTTATATGCCTTTATTTATGTTCATATCTATTATCTACCAACAACCTCTTCTACTTGTTATTTAACCACATGAAATATGCTCTAATAATTTTTATATTACACGTAAATATCACACCTTAGAGGGAAATAAGTAGTTGAAGTACTCGATGTAGAGAAAGAGAAAGAGGGGAAGAATAAGGATTTGAAAGAAGCTGATAATTCAGACCCGGGTGATTCTATGTTTCTACTGCACCTCTCGGCGAGCCAAATGATGAGCAGATTACCCAAAACGGTTGTTGTAACCTAAGTTAAAATAAAAACTAAAAAAACGAGGCTGAAGCTATTTTTTGCAACATTCGAAGGTGCGGAGCCATAATAGTTTCCATGGCCAAATTAGAAACGAAGTCAAATATATATTTTACAACAGTCGAAGGTGCGGAGTCGTACCAGTTTTCATGACCGAACGTAGCTAAAACTATTTTTTATATTGGCCTTAGGTGCAGAACTCTAACAATTTCCATGGTCGAAGGAGAAATAAAGACAAAGCTGTCTTCCCAAGCAACCGATGGTGCGGATCCACAACTATTGTCATTGCCGAAGGAGAAACAACTTGGGTGAACCAACTATCCATCCGGGAGATGCACAAAATCATGTCGTTTTTACTTTTATTATATTTTTCATGTCTAGGAAACACTCAGCCTCACCATGGATATTTCACTATGTGAACAAAATTGAAAATTGTCATGGGAGCACGTTCTAAAATATGATAACCATTTTAAATATGCGAAATAATGCATAAATAAGTAGTTAAACTAAATTTGAGACTAATTATAGATGAGTAATGCGAGGTGCAAGATTAGAGATGAGAAATAAGAGGCATGAGATAGCTAAGTACGTGGACTAAATCTAAGAATATTTATAAATAAAGAATGTGAGACAATGCAAAATACACTAAATACTAAATGCAGGATGCAATGTGAGAGATGCGAGACAACATATAAACATGAGATGCAAGATACTGCATAGCTAAGTAGATACATTAAATGTGAGATTAAATATAAATGAGTAATATGAGGTGTTAGACTAGAGGTGAGAGATGAGAGACGTGAGATAGGTGATTGCACGTACTAAATACATAACTAGTTATAAATGAAGAATATAACACCAGAAAAATATGTAAGATGTGAAATTATTACTTTTTAAAAAAATAATATTTTTAGGCATTTATTCTCTACTCTTAAATTATAAATTCTATTACATAGATTCATTGAAGTTTTTCTTTTTTATGAATTTTTTTAATTTCTTTAGATTCATAAAAATTTGACATACCGAATTTTGTCTATGCGAACTAGCAGCAAGTTTATTTACAATACTAGCTTTTGTTGGATGTTCAAAATATTTTCTCGTGTTGGGCAGTAATGATATTTCTTGTTGTATTTTTTTTAATGTGTATTTGATTTAGTCTTTTGTTGTTTACTGATGTATATATTTAGGGCTCATTCACATCAAAAGAATCATTTTCATTTGCATATTGTTACACATCTTTGGTTGGTTTTTCTATTTCATCCGATTTTATAACTCTATCATTTTCGTTAACATTCACTTCTTATTCTTGTTGGTCCTCCATACCAAATTCTTATAATTTATCATTCATTAGAGTCGATTCTCCATCTAAAACCTACAAATTTTTCAACTACGTATTAAATGCAAGATGCTGCACCTATGTTGCATCTCCCATAAAGGATGGTAAGATGCCTTTAAATTCTTAAAATAAAGTGAGACGTGATACGTGTTTTATAGGAAATACAAGACTATACATTTAAAATATATTTTCATACGTAATCTGTTTCAGAGATTAAATCAAATTCAAATTTGATTTGATTCTCAATCATTTGTAACATCTCGTATCAAATATTCTATGGCTTCTCCTTTACAAATAATTATGTGTTCCATGATAAATGGTTACATGTATCATGAATCAAAAATTATTTTATTTTTACTATTTTTTAATTTTTTTAAATAATATTAAGATACTTATCACTAATAGAGCAATACATGTAATGACTTTTTCAGGTTTTGTTTCGTAACTAAGCCTTACTGAATTCATTAGTTTGTCTTTAATTTCTTCACGCCAATCATACTTGTTTATTTTTTCTAGGTTTTAGATTTAAAACATATTATAGAAGTTAATACATCCTCAGATGTAGAGTAGAACAATGTGGAGCAAGCTAACATGAACAACATTTTAACAACATCCTTTATTGTTTGATCTCTTCAATTTTAATAGCTTTGGTTATTGCATTCTATAAACATGTAAAACTTAAATTTATATAACTACATGTGATATGATAGACTATGAATATACCTACAAGACATATGTATGATATCTGAGACCAAGTATAATCATATTTATACGGGCTATGAGACAAGTGTAAATATATATAAAAATAACGAGACATATGAGACCAGAAATAATCAAATTTATGTGGGACGCTTGACTATTTAAAAATATGTAAATATAATAAGGCATGTGAGACTATGTATACCCAAATTTATACGAGGCACGATACCATGTAAAAATATGTAGCTAAACAGGGAATTGCATACAATCATCAAATTTGTAATTAGTTAAAATTGGTCTTTGCTGACTTTTCTTTTCTTATAATTATAGAAGTGTTTTTCACTATCATTGATTCTTCTTCTTATGAATCAAAGTATTTAAGCTTAAAGTGTTTTTTTTAATGACATATTTTCTTCATCGTCAAATTAAAGATACTATTAATATCTTTTGTTGTAACTGGTATAAACTTTGAACCAAAACTGAAAAAGTCTTAATCAACCTTATATGTATTGATTAATTCTACGATAACATCGAAATTTTTCGTTGTATGTGTTTTTAGCATTCCTTATATCTTATGTAGTTTTAAAGAGTCTATAAAATGGTGTTCTTATGGAAGCTTTTAGGTGAACTTATTGTATGCTATTTTTCTTTATCTTTTTAATGATGGCAAATCAACCTGATCAGGAAAACAATCTTTTGACATGTTTTTTCACCAAAAGCGAGAAAACTGTTAATTGACAAGATGTGAGACTCAGGCAAAACTAAAGACTAGTTATATTAGTTGTGAGATAAATATTAATTGTCAATCGGAAAGTTGTGAGACTATTGTTAGTTGCCAAAATACGAGACTCTTGACAATTGTTAATTGACAACACATAATGCGAAAAAATGTTTGGTCTAGATACATGAATGGTGAGGAAATTTTTAATTGCAATGAGGAGAGTTGCGAGACACACATATTTATGAATTTCTCAACCACTGCAAAAACTAAGAACCAACGCAACCGTAAAAAAAGCATGCAAAAATATTTCATAATGTATTTTCGAAGCAAAGTACCAAATACGAACAATTTTTTTTTTTTAGTAAATTCAAAATTAACCTTTAAACTTAATCAAAACTTATTTTAATCTCAATAAAAAACCCATAAATTATAATCGTTCATTATTTTAAAGAATAATATGGTGAATGATTTAGATCGCTAATTTTATCGGATGAATGAGTTGTTTGTAAAATAAAATTAATTCAATGGAGAAGAAATTTAAACGACTAATGATCAAATCCCGAGTTTTGTTAGACAAATATATCATTTTAAATGTATTTGGCTAATAAAAAAACCTCACAGGGTGGCAAATGAGGCTAGTTCCGCCAGAAATAAATGGAACACGCCATAATTTAAATGGGTACATGCTAATGTCACGTTTATCTTGCTTAGACGTCAGTCCTGCAACACGTTAATCATGCATATGCATAATACCAGTCTTGCATGCATTAGTCCTGCACAAGCCTAGTGACATTAATAATAACGACCTGATAGTCTCGCAAATCAATTTTGTATTATAATTATAAATCATATATTTTAATTAAATATATTATAAGAAATATGATTATAATTATATTATCAAATTTAAATATTATTATTATTATTTGGTTATAAATATTATTGTTGTTGTTATTATTTTATAAAGCATAAGCATATCTTATAATTTTAAGATATTACAAGTTATTATGATTTGGTTATTAATATTTTAAATGTTGTTATTTTGTCATAAATTAAAACTATATATTATAATTTTTAAATATTATAAAATGCGATTATAATTTTATTATTACGTTTTGATACTTATTCTTCTGATTTAGTTATAAATATTACAAATATTTTTATTATTTTATAAACCAAAATCATATCTTATAACATTAAAAATTTATAAGTTATATTGTTATAATTTTATTAGTATATTACGATTATTATTATGATTTGGTTATAAATATTACAAGTATTGTAATTATTTTATAAATCAAAATCATATCTTATAACGTTTTAAGGTACATGATTATAATATAATTATTACATTATGATTATTATTATTATTTGGTTGTAAATATTACTTGTATTGTGATAGTATCTAGTAGTACAATTGTTGCCATTAGAATGAAAGGTACATAGGTTTTTTTAATTTAATTTAGTTGTTCACGTTCACAGTTTACGGGCCAGGAGTTGTACAAATGTTTCCAAATTAAAATACAAGTTCTAAAAAATCTATTACAAACATCATTCATCTTCTTCAATTTCTTCTGCGTAATCATAATCTTCAAACTCACTTAATTCACCTTCAGCTAGTATAATGTTACCAATATATTATTTTATTGTTTTAATTGAATAAAAACTAATATAAAAAAAATACTAACTACTTTGAAAGTAAAACTAAACTATTTACAAACGATAATAATTACTTTTATAGAAGTTGTAGAAGAAATCGAGAGATTTAGAGAGGTAGTGAGAAGTTCTGATTTCGGAATTGTGATCCTCCTCTATTTATAACGGATGATACAAAAAAAAATAAAAAAAATTGATCCAATTCGGATATCCGAATTGCTGATGTCAGCAACGACTAGTTTGAATCAACTAACCGCTATTCAATTCGGATGTTCAAATTACTGACGTTAGCAACGACGTCAACAATAAGGACTAGTTTTTTTATAAATAACTATTGATACCTTACTCCTATCAACACTATCTTCACACTATTACTATTCTTCTCTCTCAAAATTTTGAAATTTTTTAAACCCTTAGTTTTTTTTAAAAATAACTATTGATACCTTACTCCTATCAACACTATCTTCACACTATTACTATTCTTCTCTCTCAAAATTTTGAAATTTTTTAAACCCTAAAAGACCATAAAATTCATCTTTCAATCGATAATTATTATATATATATATATATAATTATACTTATGTATGCCAGAAATATCTCCACCAACTAACGTGATATTGTCCGCTTTGGGCGATTAGTCCGCACGGTTTTGCTCTTGGTTCACTCCCAAAAGGCCTCACATTAGTTGAGATATTTCATTCACTTATATATTGTAAGTACTTGTTCAGTCTAAGCGATGTGGGATAAAGGATCAAGTTTACTCACTCTTAACATTCTCCCTTAAACTTGATCCGCGGAATGGCATATACTCCTCTATGCATTCCGCCTCACTCAATACACCCACTGCATGGCTTAGAATACAAGGTTCAACCTTGCTCTGATACCATGTTAGAAATATCTCCACCAACTAATGTGATATTGTCCGCTTTGGGCGATTAGTCTCACACGGTTTTGCTTTTGGTTCACTCCCAAAATGCCTCATATTAGTTGAGATATTTCATTCACTTATATATTGTAAGTACTTGTTCAGTCTAAGCGATGTGGGATAAAAGATCAAGTTTACTCACTCTTAACAATGTATAGTTTCTTTTCTCTTTTATTTGAAGAAAGAACGGACAAAACAATGTTAAAAAAATTGTATTGAAAGTCGACCTATCAAAACGACACAAAATTATTGAAAATTGTAGATCGAAAGACCAATAACATCTACATTGTTAGCACGTTTAAAATGGTTAAATAAAATATACGCACCATATCAGTCCAACCCATGTTTCAAACTGTTAAATAGGACTTCGGACGGGATCCTGTTTACCACCGCTGTCCACACAGATACTTAGAAAACTTTGAATGTTTGGTTTATAAGGAAACCGTATACGGATACAAGAAAACTCAAATAGTGAAATTCGAATATGGTTGTGTATTAAAAATTTATTTACATTAAATTGTATTTTGATAGACAATTATGTCTATATAATTAGGGCTAGGCTAAAATGAGACCCGTTTTCTTTATAGTGAGACCCGGGTTGGTTATAGTGAGACCCCCATTAATTATAAAAATGCCATTCATATAAATAGCTAAAAATAAGATTTCCTTCTCTTTCTTCTCCCCCGAAACCCTAACTCTCTCTACCTCCAAAAACCCATATTTTTTCCGTCAATTTTTTTTTGAAATCCAACTCCACGAAGCTGTTAAGGTAAGGATTCTATACTTCATGGTGCTTTTTTTTCCATTTTGCATTGTTATTTCTAGAGATATTTAGAGTTTTGCATTCGGGTAGAAAAATTGGATTTTTATGTATTTAGTGTTGATTTGTTTGATTTTAAGGGCATGTATGTTGTTAGTTAGGAGATTAGGACCGTTTAGGGTGTTGGGTTAGAGTTTTAGGGTTGATTTCGGGCAGATCTAGGTAGAGGGGGGGCTGCATTCTCGAACAGGTGTTTCCACGCATGTTCGTGCGTGAAAATACCGTGCGTGGAAATACCGAATCCACATATATTGGATTTTGGCGAAATCTTCGCAATTTAATGCGTGGATTTGCCTAATCCACGAATTAAATTGCGAATTTTCGCAGAATCCGTGACTTTTAATTTTTTTAAAGTTTCAACTTGTCTAATTGTTCGGTTTTGTCTTGTGCATTATGCCTCCTCACCCACGTCCTCCTCCCGTTACCGATAGAGACTACGAGACGGATCGGGAGACTGAGGAGCTCGATCGCGGTGAGACTTCTCGGAGCGTCCGGGTCCGTGTGAGAGGGACCTTACAGGCCGTTGAGCGCCCACCTGTCCAGCGTCACGTATCTACGGAGCAGCGCTTCCGTAGATACAATGCTCACGTCCTAGACCTATATTCTACGTTTCATTCGTACAGAGAGCACGAGGTATACAACGTCTTCAAAGGCGATGTAAGTTTTATAGTTTTAATTTACTTTTTAAAGTTATTATTATTATTATTGGTTTGTGTTAGAAATTTTATTAGTTTAGGTTAGAATCAATTTATATGTTACTGCATTGGATTTTATATTGGTTTGTGTTATAAATTATATTAGTTTAGTTTAGGTTAGGTTACTGAAATGGTTTGTGTTTTAAATATAAGTAGTTTAGGTTAGGTTAGAATTATTTTATATGTTAGAATGAAATTAGGTTTTAATTTTTAACACTGTCTATTGAAATGGTGAATGAATTTATACGTTACTGCATTGGATTTGGTATTGGGTTTGTGTTATAAATTTACTGAATTTATATGTTAAGAATTTATATGTTACTGAAATTAAGTTTGTGTTATAAATTTTATTAGTTTAGGTTACAATGAATTTATATGTTATGATGAGTTTAGGTTTTAATTTTTAACACTCACTACTGCATTGTATTTGTTGGTTATTGGTTATTGTTTTATCTTAGTTGTTATACTGCATATATATTGAACATGTTGGTTATTGGATTATCTTAAGTTTTAGATTGCATATATTTTTTTTTTTCGGAGGGAACCCGCAGCCGCTACTCAGAGTGCAATGAGTGCGCACAGGGTAAACCCTCAGTCTGACGCGATAGCCTGCAAACCAACGCCAGAAGGTAAACCACACAAGGTGACAGGCTCAGCCGAGAAAGCGTATGTAGAGGGACTCGAACTCATGACCTTTTGGTCATAAGAATGCCATACTCAACCAACTCGGCTACCCCTTGGGGGCATATGTTTATATATATTGTATTTTTTTAATGCATGCAGGCCCGACATTCACTACGCTGTTATGCGATGTACCACACACATAGTACCTGGGACTTGAAATCCCGGCAGCAGAAGGTACTCGCACAGGTTAGGAGCACCTGTTTCTGGCCCTTGATTGAGGCCTTGGGTAAGTGGTCTACTAATGTCCACTTGATTGAGGGCTTCCTAGAGAGATGGCATCCCGAGACGAACACTTTCCACTTCTCGTTCGGGGAGATGACCGTCACCCTCGATGACGTCCACATGATAACGGGGCTCTCAGTTCTCGGTCTCAACTGTGAGATATATGAGTACCCCACTGCTGATGAGCGCACTGCGAGATACACTCGCTTACTTGGGTGCAGCGCTGCGGAGCTTGAGGCGGAGATAAAGGAGAACAAAGGCGGCGGTAAGAGGCATGTTCGCCTTGCATGGCTGAAGAGGAGATTCTGCACCCATCAGTATTACGATGAGGAGATCACTGTGGCGGATGCCAAACGAGCTACGATGGGCTATTTGTTGCACTTCTTTGGCTGTACCATTTTGGCCAACAAGTCGGGCAACAACATTAGCCTCGACTACTTGCAGTTCATCGACGATTACACTAGCTCCGCGAGGTATAACTGGGGGCAGATGATACTGGTGCAGCTCTACTACCAGCTAGGCAGAGGCTGCCTACACTCTACTTCGGGTATATCTGGTTTTTTGGCCCTGTTAGAGACGTGGATTTACGACCATTTCACGTCGTTTGCAGTTCATCAGTACCCGAGGTATAGTATCGCACATCCTACTATATGCCTCCATGTGCCTGCTAAGTTTCGACAGAGCCAGGAGTCTCGAGACGGTATTAGACTTTGTCTGGATAGCTTCACCGAGCAGGATGTAAGTTGTAATCAGTTTCATTTCAATTATCGTATATATAATATAAGTTGGTAATGATAAATGGTATGTTAATATTTTACAGGTATTATTCACGCCGTATGCGGCCATGCGGGATGCTCGAGGTACCGCTGATATAGCCTGGATAGATGCGACGCTGAAGGCGGCGGACATTGTCGAGGCGTACTATCCGCTACGGGTGGCTAGACAGTTCGATCGCGTTCAGCAGGTAATATTTTGTAACTCGAAATATTAATATTGTTTGTATTGCGCATGTGTGGTACATAGTTTAGAATTTTTTTTTTCAAATACAGGTTCCTGGTCCATTGCGTCCTCTTCTTACCGGTTCTACTAGGGTTCGTCGTGCGAACACCCTCTACAACTGGGATGCATTCAGTTGGGAGAACTGGGAGTCACACTGTATTCACCCGAGTCTGAAGGGTGCGGAGTATATTCCTGGTCAGGAGGATGGTACCACTGTGATCTACTCTTCATGGGTTACGAGGAACTTATGGTACATCATATCTGATCCAGAGGCTCAGGTAGATGATGCGGCGATTGGAATAGATATATTTGCTATAATTGTTACTGCCTATAAAACGTATTTTTGAACCTTGTATCAATTATAAACACTTGTAAGATAAACACTGGGTAATGTCATCCAGTGCCTAGTTCCGCTCTCGTACATTTTGAAACAATCCAATCTCCGCAATAGATTGTCAACACGTTCTGCACCGTCAAAAACCCTTTCCCAAAGATCACGTTGACTTGAAAGTTCAAACATCAAATCTCTTCTCACTTCCTCCCATGCGTCCCCATCGCTTTTAATCGTCAAAGCTACCGCCCTAAATCCGCAATTACCGTCCGGAGCAACGTCTTCAACGCTAGCTATGTACTCGTGCAAGTACTCGGGAAAAAAACTCCCGTAGGCGCTCAATCCTTTTCCTTTATTCGATTTTCTAGATCGAGTCGCTTTCTCCTTTTTCGGTGGTGCTTTATCTTTGCATTTGCGTACTATAAATGCCTTAACCGCCGACGCGGCCGTGCTATCTATCGTGGCGGGAGTACTACTAGCGCCTACACTAGGGTATTCAAACCCGGATGGGTTCCGCTTAGTTGACTTGTCGACACCAGCTTTTTTCCGACCTTTCGTGACAACCGGTTCCTTAGGTTCCAACACATGGCTTGTAGCGGGATCTAGGATTTTCATCATCCTATTTATGATGTGATCTTGCACTTGTGGACCGTAACCGCGTATGGTACTATCAATTAAGGATAGCTTTCTTGTAAGCTCATCTTCGGTACCAACGTTTTCCCTAGGCTTGATCGCTAAAGTACTCCAATAAACATCACATTCACTCGTTTGAATCGACCGACCTTCTTTCGCGATCACATCACACTCACACGCACAAGGCAAATTGTGTGTTGTCCTAATTACACAACCACACTTTGCGGGAGTGAACCACAAATCCCCGGCCTTTCTAATAGTTTCTTCTAATATTTGAATGGCCGTACATGAAAGTTTACCTTTGATGTCGCGAAAGATAGCTCCCCTAGATGCTTGTCTAGGACGAAACAAACTCCGTTCGAACGTTTTAAAGATGGTAGAGTGTTGAATGCGAAGCAACGCATGAACTTTATCCCAAAATTGCTCAAAAGTGCATAGGCTTGTGCCGATTGCCCGTTTTAGACTAGAGTGAGCACTCTCCGCCCTAAACCATAAACTTAGATTAGTTACAAGTTTAACAACTAGTTAAACATAGTAATGTATAAATATGATAATATAACTCACCGGTTGCTAGTGTGGTTGCCCAAATGTTTAATCTTGTTAGTGTAGACATTAAGGAATTTGTGTCCGTAAGGGTCTATCCATTGTTTTATCAAGTACTCGAGAACCTTAGGACAATATGCGTAGGCTTTGTGAAGGTCGGTGAGGTTTTTCTTATACTCTTCGATCGTCGCCGAATGTTGAACCGCGACATAAAACTCTAAGAACTCCTCACCCATGTCCGCTTTGGGCAACACTTTCTTAGAGTATGAGCTAATGTTCCTGTTTATATGCCAAGTGCATAACATATGAGTTGCATCCGGGAATACCTCATCGATAGCGTTCATTAAAGCCAACTCCCTATCCGTGACGATAATATTTGGTAATGCGCACATGTTGTTCACCATCACTCTCCTTAGAACGCTCATTGCCCACGTGTAGTTCTCTTCTTTCTCCGAGCTCATAAAAACAAAAGCTATACAAAAGGTCTTTTTCGTCGAAGTTTGGCTAACTATTTCTAGCAAAGGAAGTTTATACCTTGTAGTCTTGTACGTGCTATCAATTATAAGCACTTGAGGAAAAGTGCGCAACAAATCGATGCTCGTGGGATGTGCGAAAAACAATTCTAGGATTTCGTCGGTTTCTTTGTTTGTGCGCTCCCAAACATAGTACTCGTGCTCCTTTAACTTACCAAACAAGTATTGCATTTGGGATTTCCCCGCTTTATCAACCAATTGGTGCTTGTGCCGCATGTTGTAGATGGTACGCATACTAGATACATTTTCCGGATCTCTTAACTTCAATCCACGGTATATATCTCTTGGCCGAGAACCGATTGTTGTGAGTTTACGAACATACTCCTCCTCTTCCGCCTTTAACCTCGCGGCCCGTGAATGACCATCCAAATGCAAGAAGGGTTGGTGGTTGTGTTTTCCAATTATAACTACCAATTTCCAATAGCCGGGTGCTTCTAACACCGGATTGCCCCTAAGCATGAACGGACATCCGTATTTTTTGGATGAACAATCTCTTCGTTTCTTCACAATCCCCGGTTTAGGCATCGGCTTGTAAACACCGTGTCTCTCGCACTTAAAATATAACCGCGGTGTTTTACCGTTTTTACTACCATCGTCATCTTTATCTACCACGACAATAAATCCTATACTCTTGCTCTCTTTGTCAACCCATTCGATCAATTCCGCCTTGGTTAAGAATTTATCCGTCGCAAATATTTGACTAATCCGCCATGTGACATGGTGCTTCGGCCGCTTCCTACAAAACACAAACATGTATTTACAAGTCAAATAATAAAGACAAACCCCATATTCAACAAAAAAGGCATGTAAAACCAAAACAAACCCAATATTCAACCAAAAAAACATGTAAAACCAAGAAAAACCAAAAATTAAACCAAAAAGGCATGTAAAACCATGGTTGCCAAATATTCGCATTTAAATGCAAAGATTTGGCCACATCTTCGCATGATTGTGCAAAGATTTTGTCAAATCTTCGCACAATCATGCGAAGATTTAGCAAAATCGTTGCATGACGATTTTGCCAATTCTTCGCATGATTGTGCGAAGATTTGACAAAATCTTCGCATGTTCATGCGAAGATTTGTCATCTTCCACGCATGTTCTTGCGTGGAAGTGTACAGTTGAAGGCACGAAAATGCAATTTTTTGTTCTGTGCTTAAAAAAACTTGAATTTTACCTCAGCAAGGCTCTCCATGTGATCAGTAAGCGGCTCCTCCTCCTCCGAAAGGAAATCATCAGCGTTGCAGCTCCAATTGTCATTTAAGTCGCTTAAATCCATGCTCGGAGTAATTGGGTTTAACTTTAGATAATTAATGTGTATTAAATGTTGTGTGGGAGTTTGCAGAATTCAAACTTTGTGGGTGTTTTTTTGAATTTTGGAGAGAGTTTTGGTAGGAAAGAGAAGAGGAAAAGAGAGAGAAGTGAGTTGGTGGGAAAATTATTGTTTTTATATGTGGGGGCAATTTGGTAAATTCACAATTGCAGAATATTTTTGAAAATGAAGTCTCACTATAAAGATTTTGGGTCTCATTTTAGCCTAGTCCATATAATTATTACTAACTTATATATTTTTAAGCCGGTAATTAAATCATCAAATGAATATTAAATAGTATAACTAGTATAAACCTTATAGGACAACAATTAAATACTGGGAATTAACTGGTATTAAATAACAATTTGAAAAGATTATGTATGTAATAAAAAAATAAAATTATTCTTCAAAAATACTAAATAGTAATTATAGTAAGTTTTTAGCAATTATTCATAATATTTTGTTTGAAGTTCTTTGTAGTAAAAGCACTTATTAATCCACACCCATGACTATTAGATTCTTGTTACGACATTATTTTAAAGGGAATTGCTAAAAAAACGGCCAAAACTACTCCGCGAAGTCGCTTAAAATTTTATTTCAGAACTACTCCGTGAAGTTATTTTGTTTCACGATTTTGCCCTTCCGAAATCGTATAAATACTCAATTTTATTCCGCGAAGTTATCATAATTTCGAAAAAAAACCTCAAACTCAAACTCTCCTCTACCTTCTCTCTAAAAAAAATTATACCTAAACTAAATTATACTTAAACTAAATTAAACTAAAACTAAATATACCTATATTAAACTAAAACTAAATATACCTATATATATAACTATACTAATTATTATAATAATTATTTAAACCTACACAAAATTAAAAACGTATCCTATCTAAAGACAGAAAACGAAACTAACCTACACCTTACCCACTGCCGCCGCACGTTCTACACCTTACCCACTGCCGCCGCACATTCGACCACCACACGACCACCGTCGGAATCTAGACGATTAAACCCACCACCGGCACCTCTTTCGACCACGACACGACCACCGCACGACCCATATACACCGGAATCGTCGCCGGACAGCCTGTTCGTAGTAGGAGGAAGAAACCGAAATCGAAATTAAACTGTAAGTCGATTTTGTTATTGTTTGATAGGCTAGTTAGGTTTAGATAGGTCTAGTTAGGGTAGATCTGTAGGAAAAAACCGTTTTTGGGCTGTTTCTCGGCCAAGGCAGAAGCTTAAAGCTTCTGCCATGGCGAAGATGTTCTTCGCCACGCATGGGCGAAGAACACCATCCCTACGCCATCCACTGGCGTAGGGTTGGACCACTACGCCACATGGATGGCGTAGTGGTCCAACCCTACGCCACACGAGATGGCGTAGGGAGGGTGCCCCACGCCACCACCATGGCGTGGGCATGTAGACCTACGCCAGCAGTATGGCGTACGTCTACATGCACACGCCACGGTGGTGGCGTGCGGCATCTCCGGTCACCGGAATGGGGCGGGACCGGTTTATTCTTGTTATTCGGTTTGTTATAAACTGCCTTATGCTATTTTTTGTCTGAAACGGGTACCACCATTACAATATGTGTTTTCGACGAAACCTGATAGTAATTATTTTTTTTTCGCAGATGGATCGCCGCGACGATGCACAGTATACATTGTCTGCTGATGGCTCGCAGACGAGGAGAGTTAAAAAGCGGAGTAGGGTACGTGGCCAGCAAGTTCCACCTGTGCAGATGGATGAGCTCCCCATAGTCTCCGGACCGCATGCGTCCGGATCGAGTACAGCTTCTGCTTCCGCTTCCCGCGGACGACGCCATCCCCCACCGGGTACAGGGGAGCGTAGAGCTCCTCCTCCTGCCAGATTGCCACCGCTGTTCGGCGAGGATTTCACCTCCCACGCTGCATACCACATTTGGATGGGAGAGGTAAGTATCTAAATTAAAATTTTACATTATTTCCAGCTATTTTGTTTTGTCCTATGATAATGGGAACAAATTTTTTTAGGAGCGAGAGATGCGGCTGTATGCCCATTATCCTAGTCATCGAGCATGGAGTTTGGCTGCACAGACTAGGGTACGCGCTGTAGTTGACGCAACCCCGTTCGGTCGTCTGATTGAGCCGTTCTACGAGATGCAGACACACTCCAACATGACGGAGGTTTTCCTAGAGAGGTGGCATGCGAAGACCAATAGCTTCCATTTCGCTTTCGGTGAGATGACGATTACTCTGGACGACGTTCACACTATTTTGGGACTCCCAGTTGATGGTGAGCTTGCTGTGTTTCCCTATATTTCCGACAAGAGTCTGGCCATGCACGAGTGCGCTGA
Organism: Limnanthes douglasii subsp. nivea; assembly: GCA_036936605.1. NCBI lineage: Eukaryota > Viridiplantae > Streptophyta > Magnoliopsida > Brassicales > Limnanthaceae > Limnanthes > Limnanthes douglasii. Next base: position 120,664,857 of record JAUPFV010000003.1, read on the forward strand.
ATTGCTTATGGTGGATGATCTTTCCTTCGTGACGGAGGTTGAGAAGTGCAAGGGCGTTGGTTTGGGATTTAAATGGCTCCGGAGTAGGTTTAGTGGGCCAGAGTTCTGCGATGACAGCCCTGGTCTGAGTGATCCGATGGTGGATGCTGCAGCCCGCGCCTATATATTGCATATGTTCGGCACGGTCATATTCCCCGACAAGAGCAACATGTACTCCAACTACAAGTATTTGTTTCTGTTGCGCGATTTGACTCCGGAGGGTGTTGGCAGGTACTCATGGGGTAGTGCTGTTCTCGCTTACACATACCACCATCTGGGTGAGGCCTCCCTGCACGACACGAGGACTATGGCCGGATGTATCGGTATGGTAGACACGTGGATACGGGATCATTTTTCTATGCTCCGGCCCGTTACTCGACGCACCTACACTGAGCGCGACCCCACTATTGGTAGATGGGATACAGCTGCAGCAGTATCTGACTCACGGACGAAGCTGAACCTTCGTATCTCCGTCAACAACCTCGGAGAGACCGATGTAAGTGTTTTTGTTTAGTGATCGCAAAATTGTTTTATTATTGTGTTTATGATCATATCCATTTTTCCATGCAGGTTTTGTTTGAGCCTTATCGTGCTATACGCGATCATTTCCCGTTTCAAGAGCTATCTTGGTTTCGGGATGTCATATGCGGTGTGGAGCACTCTCAGGCATACTATCCCGAGCGAGTTCAGCGGCAGTTTGGCCGTGTCCAGGGTCCTATCGCGCATCCCCTGCTAGCCATGCAGTCGAAATCAAGGAGAAAGCCTAAGACGATGGCGTATGCATTCGATCCGGATGATTGGGACCAGCGGCAGATTAACACTTTGCATCGTGGTTTTCGAGGAGGGATGGTGACAGACGAGATGGAGTCTTTCTGTGAGCCTGAGTACCTACTACTTCACCAGAGTATTAGCTGGTTCGATCTCGTCAACACCGCTATCTACTCGCTCGCTGACTACGTCCACGAGGATCGAGAGGGAGCTATCATCCGACATTTGCGCGCTGGTATGCGGAGGATCTCGTTGTTTCCTGGAGTGAGCGAGTTTGATCATGATTTCGATCGTCTGGCTGGGGCTTATGACGATGTTTTGTCCACAGCCAGGAGGCTCGCATAGACATTACGATGTTTTTTGTGTTTGTATGATACTTTTATTCTGTTGTCGCTTACTTGGTTTGTTTCTTGTTTTTTGAGACGTCGTATGATACTTTGGTTTTGGATTGTGTAATAGTTTCGGTTTGTATGATGCAGATTGTGTAATAGTTTCTTTATCATCAAAGTTTTAGGTTACTTGAAATTTATTTTGTATAATAACTGACTTTCTCTTTTGCTTTGGAAATAACAGTGAAAATATTTTCAAACACCTCATATTTTCAAGACTTAAGAGTTATTATAGGTCATTTTCATATCTCTAAAATACATATAAAATAGGGTTATGGATTAATCAAAACAGTTAAGTGATTAATCAAAACAGTTTATCAATTGAGAATTAATCAAGACTTTATCAAGCCTTCTCTAGTTCCCAGTAACTTCCATGTTACCCAAATTTCTAGCGCCTCAAAACATACATAATGATGGTTTCCCGCCTCATTAAGTTTTTAGCGGGAACAAACACACCATTTCGCGCTAATTTTTTGAGAAATGAACCAACAGAGCACGAGTATATAAATACTAGAATCTGGCTATGAACCCAAACAATTAAATTATAACGATGGGTGATTCAGGCTGGAACGTGTACGAAGATGCAAGCCTCCTAACCACATTTCATTTCGTCAAAGGTACGATGCTAGAGGATAATCCTGGTTATTTGCTTATGTATTTCTTATTATGCAATGCTTCGGATTAAATTGTAATGTTTTTATGCAATCGACATATTTTGCAGTGTTAGTGCTACTGTTTTCAAGATGAACACCCAAACATAAAACATCGAATGTTTACATTCATTCAATCACAAATTCAAATAACAACAACTAAGGAAATAAAAACGTCAAACAAATACTGGAATGAAACATCACAAGTTCATACAACAACAACTAACGAGTTGAAATAGTAGTACTATCTAAAATAACACACATTCCCGGAAATAGTGAAATGATCAGTCGAAATCGTATCCCAAATTGTCATCCGAATCATCCCCCCCATTACGTGCCGCAATCCTATCCTCCAGAAACGCCACCATATCCCTACTTATGTAGTCTACTACCGTCATGTTCCAGACCAAAGGTGCTTCTATCTTAATCCTGGCTGGTTGAAAAAGCAGGGCAGTGAGCGGTTGGATGAAGTTGTACCTTGATTTGATTTCGTCACGACTTCGCACTTGAACGTCTCCTGCTCCTAAATGCCCATAGTTGAAATACATCTGACATAGGAGGCGGTCGAAGAAAGCATCGCTACTATCTTCCCCCATTTGTCGGCGGACAACCTTGACCGCCTTGAGCATATGGTAGTCTTCATCAGCTGTAAACTCCATGTGTTCAAGTGTTTGTGTTCAAGTGTGTGTGTTTTATTTCTTAAGTGTCCCTTTGCTTCTATTACGAATATTGTATCATGTGGCATGTTTATATAGTATAGTCATTTATTGGCGGGAGTTTTTAGGATGTAGACTCCATGGCGGGAGTTTTTGGCTAGAGTCCTTGGCGGGAACATTTGTCTTGGCGGGGGTTACTTTTTGGCGGGTTTTTTTAGGCGGGACTTTTTGTGTTGGCGGGAGTTTTTGTGTTGGCGGGTCCCGGCTGATATCAATAATCTATGCAACTTCACAGAGTAATTCATGCGTTCGTCTGTATCCGTATCTATAAATACGCGAGCTGTCCACGCATAGAAGAGTAAAGTAGTTGAATAACTTAACAAACAATGTGTCCATTAAATTGTTATTCACTAAAATATATCTCAAAAACCTTAAATTTTATTTATTCAATTTATCTACATATTATACAAAATTTGTATTCATTAAAAAACCTTCAAAAATGTTATTCACTAAAATATATTTCAAAAACCTTAAATTTTATTTATTCAATTTATTTACATATTATACAAAATTTGTATTCATTAAAAAACCTTCAAAAATGTTTAAAAAAAATCATTTATTTTTTACGCAACTTCACAAAACAATTTTGACTATTCTGTCCCCAATTCCCAAAGTAAAATGGTTTTTTTTTTAAAAATGGTTGAAAAAAAAAAATTTAAATTGTAATCAAAGGGTACCCTGTTGCCGCCACAGCACGGCGTAGGGATACCCGTTTTCGCCAACCAGTGGCGGCAATAGGGTTAGCCCTTAGCCTTGCCTCTGTTCTTTTTGGACAGAGGCAAAAAAAGGTCCCCTACGCCAGGTGAATGGCGTATGGGGCAATCCCCACGCCATCCCCTGGCGTGGGGTGCTGCAGTTACGCCGTCTCCTGGCGTACGGGACGGCGGTTACGCCATTAGGCTGGCGAAAACAGCTATCTCGAATTTTTGAAGTCAAAATTTAAAAAAAAAAAATTCAATTAAATTAAAAAGGTTTAAAGGGTACAACACATTGTTAGTTTACAACAAAAAAAGCAAAAACATACCCGAACACAAAATAAGTTCAATCTTTCGTTAAGTCCACTATCGAATCATCATGTTCAACGGAGTGCGTCGGTGTGGGATTTTGTAGTCTTGAAAATACACGGACTCTATCTAGCAAAGGGATCGACCAAGAAATTGCGTCTTCTCTCGCCGATCTCATCCACGTAGGATCTATAGTCGGTATGGGTGACCCTTTAACCAACTCAACCTACAAATTTCCGTTCAATATAAATGCGCGTTTACAAAATAAAATGCTTAAAATGGGTGCGAAAGTTAAAGTTATTTACTCACATGAACAAAATGGTTTTTATTGACGAATGCCACGCCGATCTCCTTTAAAGAACCATCGCTCGCCGGTGCATTTTTCACCGGTAGGTAAGTCGTACATCCACCGGGAGCGAGGCAATAGAAAACGCAATTGAATGTAGTCGCGACTAGTTTTCCGCAACTAGGCAAGGACATCCATTTTGCGTAAGGTGCATTCTCTTTATTAAAAGTCAACCGGTTTATCTCCTTATCAACTTTGCTTTCATCGTCGAAATATGCAACCCGTTTATAAAACTCCCGATCGCTCTTTAGCTCGTGAACCAAGGCTTCTCTAACCATTAGCCATCCACTTTCGTTACCAACCATACCATGCGCGATGGCTCTAAAACCACAATTACCGTCGGGCATTACATTTGTAATTCGGGTTATGAAAGGACGCATATATTGAGGTATGTCTTTTGAAAATCTCGAGTCCAAAACATTTGGTAATCTAGTCGGTAATGGTATAGCCGTGAATGACGGTATAGCCTTGATGTGGGTCGACGTATCCGGAGTGCCTAAACCGACGCATTGAACCCGTTTTGCTAATTTTTTTGGGGGTTTTGCTCCGGAATTAGTCAAAGTATGTGCCTTAACCGTTCTTGCGGTGCTACCGAGAGTGCCGACCGGGGTTGCTATACTAGCGGCGGGTGTTACAACTCGTGGAGTTGCGGCACTATCGTGGGACTCAAACATTTCTTGTTCGACGTATTCGTGATATGAAGGATCTCTTTTCGTAGAATAATCACGTTGGACTTTGCTACCCTTACCGCGACCCCGACCCCGACCCCGACCCCGTCCACGACCACGGCTTCCAACACGTCCGGGAGTTCTACCGCGGGTTTTAACCTTCTCGAGGGGTTCGCAAAGGAGTGTAGTCGAAGGATCCAAAATTTTTTGAAATTTTTTGAGCCAATGACTTTGTTCGTAAACATCGAACTCTTCAAGTTTCGCATTTAGATTAGCCAAATTAAATTTCACTTCTTCTTCGCCGGTGAGTTTAACTCGCGGAACGATATCTAGTCTCTTCCAATGCTCATCTATAATCCGAGTAGGTACGTGGCCGTCCACTCTTCGGATTGCCTCAAGGTCGTGGGAACACGGCAAACCATGGATCGTACGATCGGTGCAAACGCACATAGAAATTTCACCGCCGCTTTTATCAACATAGTTATCATATACTATCGCCAATGCAATAGGTGATACGTACCCCCGTAAAAATTTGAACGGTTTGAAATCTTGGAATTTGTGAATTAAACGGCACTTGCTAAGCTCCATCGATTCTTTAATAGTAGAATGTTGCATCGCTAACAAGCCATGCACTTTATCCCAAAACCCATCGAAATCCAATCGGCTAGACCCAACATATTTTTTCAATGTAGCATGCGAGCTTTCGGCCCTATTAGAGGTGTGGTTATTAAAATGCATGATCTTGTTAGTATAAGCGTGAACAAACCTCTCTTTATAAGGCGTAATCCAGGAGTCAACCACATAGTCCACCGCCTTATCTTGGTCTTTGAACATCGACCGCATCTTAGCCAACCTCTCGTTCATAACCTCAACGGTATCGGATGAAACAACGTCGTTCCAAGCCCCCAAAAAACTATTAGCCACTTTTCCGTCTTCAAACATATTTTTCGTTCTCCCGCTAACATTTTTGTTGATATGCCACTCGCATAACATGTGACTAGCGCTAGGGAAAAATTTGTCGATGCTATTCATCAAGGCTAGTTCGCGGTCCGTAATGATAACACACGGTAATTCACAATCATTCTCCTCCATTACCGTTTTCAAGCATCCCAAAGACCATTCGTAGTTGTCTTGTTTTTCACTCACCATAAACGTGAAACCAATGCAAAACGTTTTGTTCGTAGATGTTACCCCGACTACTTCGAACAAAGGCATCCCGTAACGAATGACTTTATATGTGCTATCCATGATTAGCAAGCGTGGGAAGGTTCTTAGTAAGTCGATACTAAGCGGATGTGCGAAAAACAAATCGGTTATGACGTTAGAACCGTCATTCCCCGTCCGTGTCCAATACTTATATTTGTGCAATTGTAATTTAACTAACAAGCATTGCATTTGGGATCGACCGCCGTTTTCGTCCATCCTCGTTCTTTGACGGTGATTGTAAACGTGACGGATATTTGAAGCATTCTCCGGATCGGCCTTTTTCAAAGCACCAAATATTTGTCGCGGACTTGTCTCGTTCACCGCCAAAAGATCAACGAGCTCTTTTTCCTTACGTTTTAACTTCGACCATTGCAAATGTCCTTCGGCATACTTGATCGGTTCGTGGTTGTGCTTCCCGGAAAGGACACTAAGAGCCCACTTATCGTCTCCTTTTAACGGATTACCCACCAAATGAAAAGGGCAATTTATTTTTTTGCTACCGGTGGCCTTACGCTTACGGTCGCACTCTTTAACGGCCGACTTGAAAATTCCGGATCGCTCGCACCGATAATCGACTCTCGGTGTTCTACCCCTCTTCCCTACTTCCTTCGATGCTACGTTTATCGAAAAACCCAACGTTTTCCCCCTAACTTTTACCCACTCGGTCATCGACTCTAAGCTATACTCGTCGTGAGTGGTGAAATGGTGAGCGTAGTCCGAAACAAGCGAAATATCGCATTCGTTCACCTCCTGCAATACGTAAGAAGTAGAAAAACAAATTAAACCGGCATTCCGGATTCCGGAACCACATTTCGCCACTCAGAAGGCGTGTGGCACATTTCATTCGCCATGGCTTGGCGTGGGAGACCTACCGAGCGCCACACGTGTGGCGTACGGATGGTCTCCCACGCCAAGCCATGGCGAATGAAATGTGCCACACGCCTTCTGAGTGGCGTACGAAATGTCAGCCACGCCAGACTGTGGCGAAGAACACCTTTACGGGTTTTTTCCGTAAAATCGATTTTTTGGCCGAAATGAAAGAGGGAAATGCAATGTACCTCCTCGGCGACCATGCTGCTCTGCGTGGGAAGCACTTCCGACCCTTTTCCGTCCATGTTGTGAAGGTTTTGAAATTTTTCAAGAAATGGGTTTAGTTGGATGTTAAGTTTCTATTTTTAGTATGTTTGGAGAAGATGAAGTTTGCAACTTCATGGAGTAGTTTGGTTCTCTTCAATGGCGTCACTTGTAAATATTTACACTTCGAAGGGTTTTTTGGGTTTTTTGCCTTGTGGCATTTTTGTAAATATTGAAAATCAGAAACATGCGACTTCGCGGAGTAGTTTTGGCCGTTTTTTTAGCAATTCCCTATTTTAAATCGTACGATGTTCTTTGGAGTTGACCAAGTCGTAGCCGCAAAGGTTGACGAAATATTAGACCGTAAGTTGGACCAAGTCACTGTATTATATATTATTTATTTTATTTTAAGAAACTTGTCAGTAACATATTTTTCTAAATATTAAGTGGGATAGATATCAATTCAAAATTTGTTTTGTCGATTGATGAATGAAAACTTGGAAAGTACGAAACATGAAATATGTTAAAACAAACATATTCAAATATGGGTGAATGCGACATTACTTTGAATTGTTATCATGTAACTCATTTAAAAATAGTCTTGGTGGTGTAAAAATGTAGCGAGAGACTTTCCTACTCTTTCAAACCCTAATGTAGTACGCAGCCGGCTTTTTTTCCTTTCAAAATGTTGTATTCAATTTTTATTTTCATTCTTCTAACTTGCGTATTTCAAGTTTTATTTTTATTTATTTTTTGTCAAAAATCTATTTTTGATTCTAAATTTTTGTTCGGTTTTTAATTTTATCAAAGACATTTTTATATCATTTATTTGGGATGACAGTTTCATTGGAAATGGTTTATCTGTTATGTTCGTGATTGTTACTTCATTTATGTTTTTAGTTGGTCTGTTGAGGTTCTTTCTTTTCAAGTCTCGTTGGAAGCTACGGAAGCTGCTCTCTCAGTTTAAATATTTTTGAACCGGACAGTGTTGGCTATTGTTTGTAAGCATTTCGAGACTGCAGGTAATGGCCCTCCTGAAGCCCCCAGTCACCGTTGACCTGCTTGTTAGAGATATAAGGCCTAGGCCCATTAGCCCATATAGTTTATCTATATAATAGCTTTATACTCTATGTAATACATACTTTCTAATAATCAGAAACCCTAGCCGCGTATTGGCGACTACTTCTCTCTTTTCTCTCTTTGTTATTTAACATGGTATCAGAGCAAGGTATGTGTGTTTTAGAGGTATGTTTGAGGTATGTGTGTTTGAGAGGTATGTGTGTTTGAGTAAAACAATTTGAGTGAGAGGTATGTGTGTCTGAGTAAAACAATTTGAGTGAGAGGTATGTGTGTCTGAGTAAAACAATCTGAGTGAGAGGTATGTGTGTCTGAGTAAAACAATTTCCAATCTGAGTGAGAGGTATGTGTGTCTGAGTGAAACACAAAAAGAGTGAGGTATGTGTGTCTGAGTGAAACACAAAAAGAGTGAGGTATGTGTGTCTGAGTGAAACACAAAAAGAGTGAGGTATGTGTGTCTGAGTGAAACACAAAAAGAGTGAGGTATGTGTGTCTGAGTGAAACACAAAAAAAGTGAGGTATGTCTTGAAGTTTTCGCGTCTTCCGCTGTGCCGGCGGGTAGTGTTTTTAGCTGTCCGCCGAAATTTTTGTAGATCTACCAGGTATTCAATTTCGTAGTAGCATTGGATTTCGGCTTGGAAGCCACGGTTTCGGTAGATTTGTTTAGCTTTGATTTGGATTTGGTATTTTGATTTATTTTTGCATTTGGTTTCGGTATTTGGATTTTGATTTGGTTTTGGATTCGGTATAGATTTTGTTTGGATTCGTTTGGATTTGTTTTGCTTTGTTTGGATTCGTTTGGATTTGTTTGGTGTTTGATTTCGTTTGGAGTTTGGAGTTTAGAGTTTGAAGCTTGTAGTTTGGATTTGTTTGGTGTTTGATTTCGTTTGGAGTTTGGAGTTTAGAGTTTGAAGCTTGTAGTTTGGATTTGTTTGGTGTTTGATTTCGTTTGGAGTTTGGAGTTTGGAGTTTGGAGTTTGGAGTTTGGAGTTTGGAGTTTGGAGTTTGGAGTTTGGAGTTTGGAGTTTGGAGTTTGGAGTTTGGAGTTTGGAGTTTGGAGTTTGGAGTTTGGAGTTTGGAGTTTGGAGTTTGGAGTTTGGAGTTTGGAGTTTGGAGTTTGGAGTTTGGAGTTTGGAGTTTGGAGTTTGGAGTTTGGAGTTTGGAGTTTGGAGTTTGGAGTTTGGAGTTTGGAGTTTGGAGTTTGGAGTTTGGAGTTTGGAGTTTGGAGTTTGGAGTTTGGAGTTTGGAGTTTGGAGTTTGGAGTTTGGAGTTTGGAGTTTGGAGTTTGGAGTTTGGAGTTTGGAGTTTGGAGTTTGGAGTTTGGAGTTTGGAGATTGGAGTTTGGAGTTTGGAGATTGGAGTTTGGAGATTGGAGATTGGAGTTTGGAGATTGGAGATTGGAGATCTGAGATCGAAGATTAGAGTTTGAAGAGATCGAAGATTTGAGATTAGAGTTTGAAGAGATCGAAGATTTGAGATTAGAGTTTGAAGAGATCGAAGATTTGAGATTAGAGTTTGAAGAGATCGAAGATTTGAGATTAGAGTTTGAAGAGATCGAAGATTTGAGATTAGAGTTTGAAGAGATCGAAGATTTGAGATTAGAGTTTGAAGAGATCGAAGATTTGAGATTAGAGTTTGAAGATTGAAGTTTGGAGAAATGATTTCGATTTTGACGTTTTGTTTTGTTTTGATTTTATTTAAGATTGTCGTTTTGTTTTGTTTTGATTTTATTTTTTATTTTGAGAGAGGGTGTTAGAGATATAAGGCCTAGGCCCATTAGCCCATATAGTTTATCTATATAATAGCTTTATACTCTATGTAATACATACTTTCTAATAATCAGAAACCCTAGCCGCTTATTGGCGACTACTTCTCTCTTTTCTCTCTTTGTTATTTAACACTGCTCTTACCACCATTCCCGATTAAAGTCGGTATAAGACCAGTTGCCTAGAGCCGAAGATTTTTATGTATGTCATTCGTATATTTTGGTTTTTTGTTCGATAAAAATTTGTACGTATTTAAATCATTGTATTAATAGTAAGACGATAGTTTTGTTGTCTTTTCGTACATATTCCAGAATGGTGTGTACGGTGTATTAGCAATAAGGTAGTTTTCTCGTACAATTTTATTTATGAAAAATTTAATGTTTTTTAAACAAAAAAAAATTATTTGATTTTTTTTTTATAATTTTAAATATATAGAGGTAAACTACTAATAACCATGTAATATCTAACAAATTTTGGGTAAGATCGGGCTTTTTCTCGGAAGAAAACCTTCGATATCCCCTTTCCAAAAGAAAGTTCTAAACCCTAGATCAGAGTACAAAAGCCCATCTTAGCTTTAATCAAAGCACAAAAATCAGATTACCCAAATAACCACTATCTCACAATGAGCTTTTCTAAAAATTGAAGATTTTCTTCTTGAAATCCTACCATTAGAGCTACTAATCGAATACACAATTATAATCGACGGACAACCTTCTATTTTAACCTTTTTCAGAGTTTGAATCCTCATCTAATCGGAGCATGAACAAAAAAGAAGACACTGAAGCCATTAAAACCCTAATTTCAAAATCAACAAGTAAAAAACCAAATCGACACAAAAATTTGAAGAATCAAGAGAAAGATACTTCAAAGGAAGACAACCCAGCTCTTTCTCACAAAAAGAAGAACGTTGATATTTCTCTTTAGCTATAGGAGGTCGGAACCAACCCGATATTGGAAGAGTCATCACCTGAATATCATCAATGACAGTCTCAACTTCATGGCTTCAACACAAGATCAAATGCTCAGATAACAATAATCAAAGGAATTGAATCATCCACGATAATGTCCTATTCGAGGAAAAAAAAAGACTACAAAGCAGTAATTTTTCCTGAAAAAGATAAGAACTCTACTATTTTTGTTTCTAAGTTTACTTTAGTAGCTAATTTTTTATAATAGACCAAAATTAGAAAAAATAAAAAATTTACTCCAAACATTCAAATTTATAGGTTTATTCAGTATTTTAATTTGGGACTACAAACGTATTTTAATTGAATTAGATCATAAATAAGACATTAAAAAATTATGAAAACAAAACGTATAGGCGACAGTATAATTTTCCCTTAGATTACTCTAATGGTATCCAAGATTTAATTCCAGGATAGAGAGTTTAATAGCTCATCTCTGAGTTTTTTTCCCTAATATCTTTGAATATATGTATAATTATGATATTATACACAATGTTGCAAAGACCATACAGTACATCTTTCTCAATTTGGGTACCTAATAAACACAGAGCAAACTTTATCAATTTTAAAGCTTGACCATAAATAGATATATCTAAATCTCAGCCCAAAAGATCTGGATAGGCTTTGGGGAGAGAGATTGATATTGACACTATATCACTTTTGGTGATATGCAACCATGTTGTTTAACACGTAAGAGTATAAGGCATAAATCCTCAAAATACAATAAGTTGCCTATAAATATAGATAGGAAAATTCCAAAAGATAAACAACAAACATTTGAAGAAAATAAAAGCTACAATTTGTACCCAAATTCTCAAAAGGAAGTTTGGGTTCAAAAGGTCAAATATGTTATTGTAAAAAACAGTAGAAACCAGACCAATAACATAAATTTCTCTCATACATTCCATAAAATATAGATTGTAATGCAAATAAAAAATATGTTGAAATCGAGATAAAGAGCTTAAAGTATACAACCTTGGATTTCAATCAAGCTCACAAGTCATTCAACATTAAAATTATAAAAAAATATGGACCATTATAATGAAAATTTTCAGGAAAAACAACCAACATTAAAACTTGACTCTCCATAGGTCTTTAGTAATAAGACAATAGAAGTCCTCCACATAATAGAATTAGGAAACATATTCACTTCATCAAATGAATTAGAAAATTCTGAAAACTCTAAAGAATCTCTTAAAATATCTTCAGCATGCAGTAAACCCCTTTCCCATACACTTGAAAAGATTTTTGAAATAAAGGATATAATAAATACCATCAATACAAGAATAAAAAGAACAAAAAACAAAGCTTACAAAGTCCCACTTAATTCAAAGGCTGCCCATTTTAAAGGATCTTCCAGATATAATTCAATCTTTAAATGAAATTAACTTTTCTAAATTGGAATGCTCACTGAATAGGTAACAAAGAAATAACCATAGATTAAAATCTATAATTAAAGATGAAAAAATAAATCTTATTGCTCTACGAGAGCCAATGATATCTCTGGACAAACTTGACAAAGTCTCAAACACACTGAGCTTCAAAATTGGTTGCGCTAATATAAATAATAAAATATGAGTAATATGGAATAAAAAAATTAACTAATTTATTTAGAGGTCAGCCATTCATCATTGAATAAATAATTTTTAGTTACAATAATATATACTAAATGTTCAAGAATACAAAGGCTTGAACTTTTGGACAAATTAAGAGAAATAACTGCATCCAACCAATAATGACTTGTTGTAGGCAATTCTAATGTAATCACAAAAGCTGCTAAGCAGCTTGCGTATTCAATTATCTTACTTGGAAGAGAATGATGAATTTAATAGTATGATTATTGAATCTAAATTAGAAGATCCATACTTCTTTGGATCTAAGTTCACATGGTATAACAACACCAAATGGAAACGTCTCGATATAGCATTGTATAATGTTGTTTGGAGAGACATTTTTTATATTACAAAGGTATAACATCTGGTCAAAACTGGCTTAGATCGGTCACCTTTGTGTATATCAATCTCATTAGCCAATAATAAACCAATAACCCCATTCAAATTCCTTAATACATGGACTCTCAATAATGATTTCTTCAAAACAATTGATATAAGCAAGGCAAGAGAACATTACTGGTCATCCCATTAATGTTTTCTGGTCCAATTTTAAGAGATTAAAACAGAAGCTAAAGATTTGGAACAGAGAAACCTTTGGTAATATATTTAATAATATAGCCCAAATAGAAGATGAAATAAAAATTTTTGAACAATATTTTAAACAAACTAAAATCTTAGAAGACAAAATTAAATTATAAAAGGTTAGAGCAAATCATTTAAACCATCTTGCTAAAGAAGAATTATTTTGAGAGCAAAAGAGCTCTACAAAATGGTTTTTAAATAAGATGATAGAAACATTCATCTCTATAATTATGTTAAAACAAAAGAAATAAAAACAAAATATATAGAATAAAGATTGATGGATCATTGACCGAAGATAAATCCTTATTATGGAACTCTGTTGTTTAACATTTCAAAGAATTATTATCCTTTTAATCCAGTCTTGATATATTTAACCTTGGGGAAGTTATACCAGAGATTATAACAACCCAAGATAACCAATTTATATTATCACCTCCTACTGTTGAAAAAATATTCAACTTAATAAATACACTTAAACCAAACAATGTAGTTGGATTTGATGGTTTCAACTCCAGATTCTATCAAACTTGTTGGCCATTAAGTCTATGTACAGTCTTCAATATAATTTTATCTAAAACTATTAACCTAAGATTAGGTGAACTTTTACCCAAAATTATATATGTGGTTCAGGGTGGTTTTGTTAAGAACATAAATATACATGATAATATATTAATAACATATGGACTTTCCCATGATATTAAAAAACATCAGAGGTGGTAATCTAATACAAAAATTACATATGGCTAAAGCCTTTGACAAAATCTCTTTTAACTTCATTTCTGGTGAGGATTAATTTCGACTGAGGGTAATTTTTTCTGAGGTTTGAGGTGTTTCAAGGGTATTAAATGTTGAGTAAATTGTAATGAGAGATTTGAGCTGCCTAGTTGTATTTAATTCTCATTACCCTCATTAAATGAAAGTGGTTGGGTATTTATACCCTTAACCTTAGGCCACATGGGCTTTCGGGTCGTGTTTATGGATTCAGGTCGAGTTCAAAGACCCGTTAGTTTTAAGAAGGTAGGTAATTAGCTTAGTCATGAAGTGATTAAGTTTTTAGTACATTAGTTCAGTTCGGATGATTCAATGGGTGGATGTTGTCCGAAGTGCCCCTGTCCGGTTCTCATAAAGAGTGGCAATAAAATCCGGACTCATCAGTAACCCTTTTTTTAGGGCGTGTTCGAAGACCTTTGGCAAGACCTAAAAAATAGTCTGATTACACTCATAACTATGTTCAGACAGATTTTAAATTGTGTAACGAATTTATCCGGACTGAATAAGTTCTCAGAAACTGAAAGGCTTTATGGCAGAGATTGTGGGACACGTGTCTTTCTCTGATTCGCCACATCAGCTGTTTTTTCCCTAGAACGGCGCTCCCACTTGCTCCAAAAAGCAAACTCTTCAATTAATCTGGGTGGCATCAGCGCCGTCTTTAATCATTACAAAATCCTTTCGTATTCTCCTAGGTATCGAAGCATCTTTTATTCCTTTACTATAAATTAGTCCCCTTCTCACTGTTTTACCATCTTCACTATCTTTGCTCTATTAAATTTCAAAGCTTTCACTTTTCAGAAAACCCTTCTATTGGTGTGAGTTTATGTTCACAGCAAGAAACGCCTTAGTAAAAGGTGGGTGGCTCAACTTATCAGAGTTCGAAAAATCTCAAAAGGTCAAACGTGAAAAACGTATTGCTGCAGGCCTCCCTGTTTCCCCTATTAATAAATCAGAAACACCAAGTTCAGAGCCTGATCGGGGTTCTTGTTCAGCTAAGAGTGCTAAACCTAGGAGGTTGTTCCAGTCCAACCTTTCACCAATTGTTTCGGGCTCGTCGGTCCAGGAATCAGAGCCCGTTGTTGAACCAGGACAGGCAGTCACAAGCTTCAAGAAACCTTCCCTATTCATTGCCATGGGATCGAACGCAGACGCCTCTCCAGAGAAGCTAATAGATCACAGAAGAGGGCGTTTGGTGAAAGGGCAGGCTCCGAAAAATACACCTTCCAAGTCTAGGGCTAAAGATAAAAATACAGGGTCAGAAGCACCTATTAAGATTCCTAAGGACAAGCTGTCCGGCCCGGAGGCATCCAGTTCAAGTCTCCGGAAAGAAACCTCCGTATCTGAGCCCCAGCCTGAGTCCAGACCACAAGAAGTTAGTAATGCCCAACCATCTGGAGGGCCTGCTGAGCCAACCACTAGTTCCCCTCACCCAAAAACAACTGATAACCCTTCCATAATAATAGAAGAAGTGCGGGAGGATTCTATTGAAGAAGCTCCTTTTGAGTCTGAAGTCTCCGGGCAAACAAGTGAGGCTGCTGCTGCCAAGAAGGACAAGGGCAAGGAGAAGCTATGCTTAAAACATCCGGATTTACCGGAGAGCCTTGTGGGAAAAGTGGGACTTTGCTTCCACAAGGTAAGTATCAATTACCTGTTGGCTTTGTAAAAACTTAATTATGCTTTCATTCACACAGCCGAACTGGGTCGGATGCGAACAAAATGGGGGATCTCGGAAAATGTCAAGGTGAGGATTCCGGTGGATCAGGAGACACTGATGGATTGCAAGCTCAGTGAGAACTTTTCTTCACTGAGTTATTCAACTGGGGGCTAAGGTTTCCCCTAGACCCAGAGATAGTTAAATATTTTCACCTCATCAAACTCTGCCCAATCCAATTGAGCCCCAATGCATGGTATACCCTTATGGCCATTATTATGGCCTCCAGGCTCTCCGGAATCCCTCTTCCAATGGAGAAGTTTGCAGCTGTGGCCAGCCTCTGCGGAAACCACCTTATCCCCTTTTACCATTTCAACATGGGTGATGATTACAAGGTTGTGAACGACCTGCTTGAGTCATAAAGGAACTGGAAGACTCAATTCCTGTTTATTAGTGGCGTCTGGGAGAATGGGAGGAAGATTAAAACTGGTGTCAACCCAAGCTTGCTTACCAGCAGATGGCGAAGTGATGGTAAGAATCTCATCTCATATTTCCATTTCTACTTATCACAAATTTGTTTGTCTAACTTGTCTTCTTTTGTTTTTTGGTAGTGCTGCCTAAGGACTTTAGTGACTACTTAAAGGATGGGCAAACCACTTGCTCCAAGCTAAATGCTTGGGCTGCTGAGAAGTGGGGACACCGCTTCCACAATGCTTTTACTGGAGGCAATCTAACAAGATCCTACCTTTGGAACACAACTGACCGGAGGGACTTATCTTGGGAGGAATTAACAACTCCACCCCTTCTGGAAGTAATCCTCAAGAGGACAGATGCACCAGACGGATCGCTGTATCTGCTCGGTAGAGCCAAAGCCCCAAGCAAGATGAAGGGCAAGAAAGGTAAAGGCAAGCATGGCATGGTTGAAGCCAATCCTACCGAAGCGGAAGAAGCTGCCCCAACAAACCCAGAGGGGCCAGATCAAGGGCAGATTGATGTTGCTCTTCTAAAAGTAGTGGAGCATGAAAGTACTAGATAAGTGGTTGGATTTCCAAAATCCTCAAAAGCTCCTAAGAAAGATAGGAAACGGGGAGCAGAAGGCAAGGATAGGGAGGCCAAGAAGAAGAAAACCTCCACGGGTGATGAAATTTCTCTCCGGCCTCCGGAGCTTTTTCCTCTCGTTGACCCTACTGACCCTACTCAAGCAGAAGGCATCCCTGGTGACTTTCAAACCGGAGGGGGTGCAGGAGGGGACATCAGCATTGATGGCGTTGATATCAGTGGTCTTGAAGATATTGGTCTTTACTTCGAAAACCTCCCTAAAGATGATTTTGCTGGGCCTTACCTCCCCCCGAGTTCTTCGAACATCGTTACCTTCAATGGTAAGTCTTTCTCTGTCTCAAGTGAAAGAGATGTCATAACTCACTCCATATTAAGTAATATCCAGCCAGTGCTTAATTTGGAGAAGCAAGTACGAGGTCAGTCAGCCATCATTAATGCCCTTAATTCTGACAAAGAGAAATTGTCTGGCGACCTCCTCACTGTCAATCAAAATGCTGATGTTTTGAAGAGGGAAAATGAGGAGTTGAAGAAAATCCAGGAGGATTGGGCCATAAAGCTAGCCATTTTGGAAGATAATATCAAAGAACTCCTATCAAAGCAATCCGAGTTGGAGAGAGATCTCTTTTCTTCAAGAGAAGAGGTTAAGGCTAGGGACAAGGTCATTCATACTTTAACCAATGGGAAGATCTCGCTTGAGGACTCGGTGTCCAAGGCTGCACAAGAAAAAGCTGATTTTCTAAAGGAGCAAGAGAGAACAATCCAAGCTAGGATTGATGCTTATACCAACCACGTGATAGACACTCAGGAGGAAAAGTATGCCAAAGTGAAGTCGGACATGGTCTTGCTCTTTTATGAGAAATTCCCGAAGAGGACACTAGGAGACTTATTGACTTTTGTAGAGTATGAAGACCTCCCCTTCCATACGATGGCTGATGGTGACAAGCATGATTACTCCAGTGGCTGGGATGACACAATCGATGAAGAAGAGAAGACCGGAGAAAGTCTGGATGAGGAAAATGACGACCCCAAGAAGAAGAAAACTAGTGAGGCTGAGCCATCTAAGAAAGCTCAGTCTTGAAGTATTGAATATCTTTTTTTTTATTTTTTGTGATTGAACCAAAGTCCTTGGATGGCCAAGGAATTTTTGTAACCGTGTCCGGCTCCTGTTCGGATAAATCTTTTGTTTGAAAACTTAAAGTCCTTGGGTGACCAAGGCACTTCGTATATTTTAATGGGCAATTTTACTTTGCACAACTTGCATTGTTTCATAGTTTTTCAACTTTGGTGGCTAATGTTTAAACATCCCTTAGTTTATAAGCATTTTAAAGTGAGAGTGTTTAAATTCTCCGATGACAAATGTTTAAGTAGTCATCACTCTATCAATCCGATCTGACATTGATAGAAACTTTCAAAGAAAGCACTAACTGAAATACTTCGAATATGTTAAGAAGGCATCAAATTTTATTGAAAAGCCCGAACACCTCATTAAAACCTCCCCGCACCACCAGGGTAGGAAAGAGTATGCACTATAATATTTGCATGAACTTTAAAGCAAGTAAATATTTACATAGTCTTTATTCTAAGTACAACCGGAGGTGTTCAATGTTCCAGGGGTGATTCAAAACCCTTCCATCCTTATCTTGAAGCCGATATGTTCCAAGCTTAAGCTTTTCACTGACCATATAGGGCCCTTCCCAAGTTGGAGCTAGCTTGCCGAACTGCTTTTCTTTAGTGTGTAGGAAGACTTTCCTCAATACTTTATCTCTAGGCTAAAAATCCCTTCTTTTAACTTTGGAAGCAAACCTACTTCTCATTAGTCCTTGATAGTGTGTGGCTCTAAGGTGAGCCTTAAATCTTCTTTCCTCCATCAAGTCAAGTTGGCCTCTTACTGCCGCTTCGTTAGCGTGTTCGGAGAAATTATGAACTCGAAAAGGAGGAAGAGTAGATTCTATGGGAGCTATAACATCCATCCCATATACTAAAGCAAAGGGAGAGTCTTGTGTTGCAGCCCCAGGAGTGGTTCGGTAGGCCCATAATACCTCTTGTAGATAGCTTGGCCATTTACCAGCAGCTCCCTCTAAATTATTTTTAAGTCCGGACAAGATAGTCCTATTAGCCACTTCGACCTGACCATTTTCTTGTGGGTGGAAATGAGAAGAGAAGCAATGTTGTATGCCTCGAGAGGCGCAAAAATTCTCCATTTCCTTGTTGTCGAACTGCGACCCATTGTCTGTGGTTATCTTTTGTGGAATTCCAAATCTGCAACAAATATTTGATAAGATTAATTTTATAACAGCTTTCGAGGTTGTACTTGCCAATGGAGCTGCTTCTATCCACTTCGAAAAATAATCAATGGCAACAATTATAGTTCTACACCCTCCGGATGCCATGGGTAGAGGTCCCACTAAATCCAGACCCCAACGAGAAAAATGTATTGGTTCAAAAATTGACTCTAAAGGGATAAATGAAGTATAAATTTCATTGCTGTATCTTTGGCATGGGTCACACTTTTTCACCAACTCCTTGGCATCTTGCATTATAGAAGGCCAGTAATACCCAGCTAACAAAACTTTTCTTGTCAGAGCCCTGAATCCACAATGAGCTGATCCCTCACCGTCATGCAATTCGGAGAGCACTATCTGGGATTGCTCGACTCCCAAACATCGTAAGTGTAAGACTCTTTATGAAGAACATCCCTCAGGATGACGAAACCACGAGCCTTGTATTTAATATTTCTTTCCACTGCTTTCTCTGAAAGGCAAGATGCCATCTGAGAGGTATTGAAGAATTGAAAACCTCCAATCTTGGGGCTGTTTGATCTGTATATTCAAACTTTCTTCCTCCTTATCTGGATTGATTTGAATAGATGGGCACTCTTGCACATGTATCCAAGGGTAGGATTCAGAGTAGGCTA
Organism: Limnanthes douglasii subsp. nivea; assembly: GCA_036936605.1. NCBI lineage: Eukaryota > Viridiplantae > Streptophyta > Magnoliopsida > Brassicales > Limnanthaceae > Limnanthes > Limnanthes douglasii. Next base: position 120,684,115 of record JAUPFV010000003.1, read on the forward strand.
CGGTTACCAAAGAGTCTGCTAGCGTATTTTCCGTTCGGGGTATGTGCTCATATGTGATGCTTTTAAAATTGAGTGCCACTTCTTTAAGGATGAACAAGTATTTAACCAATTATTCTTTCTTGGCTTCGGATTGACCTTGTGCATGATGGATAAGAAGTTGAGAATCACTCATCAACCTGACTCTCTTAGCTCCACATATGAGAGCTAATTTTAAACTAGTTATAGCAGCTTCGTATTCAGACTCATTATTGGATGCCCTGAAGGAAAAATATATAGCTTGGTACATTTTGTCACCGTACGGAGAGGTTAAACATATCCCAACACCACATCCCATGGTACTTGATCCACCATCAGTCCGGAAAACCCAGACTTTTTTATCTTTTACATTGGTTGCTTGCTCAGCACCCCTCTCCGAATGGAATTCGACTAAGAAATCAGCCACGGCTTGGGCTTTAACTGCTGTTCGAGGAGCAAAATCAATATCATAGTCTCCCAGCTCTACTGACCACTTGGTCATTCGACTTGAGATGTCGGCTTTTTGGAGAACAATTTTCAAAGGAAAAGAAGTCCGGACGATGATAGAATGAGCCTGAAAATAGGGCCTCCTTTTTCTTGCCCCAATCACGAGGGCCAATGCTAATTTTTCAAGCTTCAAATATCGTTTTTCTGCATCTATCAAGCTTTTGCTGATGTAGTACACCAGACGGGGGTAATTGTCCACCTCTCTTACCAATACTGCACTTATAGCACATTCAGAAACGGCTAAATACACATAAAGGATTTCTCCATCAACAGGTTAAAACAGAGTCTTGGGAGAAAAGCCCGCCCTTTTGTGCTGTCCTTCTGGGGTTAGTTCTTAATTTTATCAAAAGCCTCATTACACTATGGGGACCAATTGAAGTCCTTTGCATTTTTTAAAGTTTGAAAAAACGGGGCACACCTGTCCGAAGACCTTGAAATGAATCGGTTTAATGCAACCAGCCTCCCAGTCAATCGTTGTATCTCTTTAATATTCAGAGGAGGCTCCATTTGTAGTAAAGCATTAAGCTGGTCTGGATCAGGTTGTATCCCTTTCTAACTTATCACATACCCCAAAAAATTTCTGGACTGCACTAAAAAAACGCACTTTTCTGGGTTTAGCTTTAAATTTACTTTCACCAAGTTGGCAAAAGTCTCATGGAGATCTGCCAAGTGTAGCTCTTCGTCCACACTTTTTACCATCATGTCATCGATATAAACTTCAATATTTCTTCCAATTGGATCAGCAAAAGCCTCGTTTACCAATCTCTGGTAAGTAGCCCCAACATTTTTTAACCCGAATGGCATTACTTTGTAACAATGGAGGCCCCTATCAGTAACAAATGTGGTATGTTCTTGATCCTTTGGATCTACTTGCATTTGATTATACCCGGAGAAGGCATCCATAAAGGACAACAGCTTGTTTCTAGAAGTGGAGTCCACCAGCTGATCAATTCGGGGGACTGGATATAAATATTTTGGGCAAGCCTTATTGAGATCCGTGAAATCGATGCACATACGCCACTTGCCATTTTTCTTCTTTACCATCACCGGATTGGTTGTCCACAAAGGGTATTGAGACTCCTTTATGTGACCATTTTAGTAAGCCGGCCAACCTCTTGAACTATGATATCAGCCTTCTCCTTAGAAAAAGCTCTCCTCGTTTATACCACAGGCGCTATGTCTCTTCGGATGGATAATTGGTGTGATATAACGTTTGCCGGTACTCCAGTTACATCAGTATTGCACCAAGCAAAGACATGCTGACGGTCTCTCAAAAAATCTAACATTTCATCCTTTAATTTTGGAGTCATCTTGGATCCTATCTTGATACTTTTCCCTTTAGCGAGAGAGTGAGTTTCAACTTCTTCTACCGGTATTAAAACACCAGGGGTCTCTCTGGGGTCATCAAATTCACCCTCTCCCCCAGAGGGCCCCTCAAACTGCTATTCCTCATTGATCCGTACTGCTCCCAATGTTCGAGGGGCTAGTGCTGTCGCATAACACTCCATTGCTACCTTTTGGCTGCTCCGAACAACTCCCACATGTCCTTGCACAGCATACTTCAAACATTGGTGGACCGTCGAAGCCACTGCATGCATCCTGGAGTGCCAAGATCTCCCCAAAATTGCATTGTAACAAGTGGGACAATCCACCATAATAATTAGTACTTTGACCATCTTTTTAAAAGGGCCTTTACCCAATAGAACATCTTCCTCGAACTCCCTGATCACATCTGTTGAGCTTCCAGTGAAACCCACAATTGACCTGTTCGAAAGTTGTATTACTGCTGGATTCTTTATTTTTTTTGTAGAGGGTTAAAAAGAGAATATTGGCCGAACTTCCGGTATCCACCAAAATTCGTCTTATATCATTGCCTCTAATGGATGCTCATATGAAAACAACATCTTCATGTGGACCAGCAATATCCCTCAAGTCATCCTCGTCAAAAACTATAAAAGGAAAAGGGGTCTGCGATTGATAGGAAGTCATGCCCTCTTCAAGCTGGGTAGCTAAAGTATGAACGTGCCTCTTTCTTGAAGAAGCAGTTGGTGCAGTCATGGTGTCCCCTCCGAATATTGTAAGTGACTCAAAAAAGTTAATAAGGCTGTACACCGTTCGGCAATGCTCCATGATAACACCCACTTTATTCCGGGTTGGATCAAGGTCCAAGTTGATGAGAGAATAAATGACTAAACGGGGTGATGTTGGATCTTGGACCTGATGTGAGTAAGGCTCAAAATTCTAGAGAGAGAAAGTAGAAAGAGAATATTATATTCAATTGTCCCCCTGCCAAGAATAATGGGTCTCCTTTTATAGTGGGGAAGGATGGACCCACTTATGTCCTTGGTGGTCTTGTTTTATTTCTCCTACGGTCCTTTCTAAAATAATTTGTTTACAAATCACCCTCTACGGTCGAAAGGTAAGCCTTCAGATATGGATTCCAATGGGGCCGCGGGAACGTTTATTGTATTCGCGAATCTTTGACATGTGTCGCATGTTTTCACTATCTGCTAAGCATCAGTAGTTACTGTTGGCCAATAGAACCCGACGAGGAAAATTCTTCTGATCAATGCTTTGTATCCACAGTGAGCCGCACCCTCTCCGTCGTGTAGTTCGGATACAATTATCTGTGACTCGTTTACTCCTAAACACCGCAGTAAAGGCCGGCTAAATAACTTTTATTATAAAACGTCCCCCAATAGCACGTAGCCTCGGGATTTGTTTCGTATCTTTCGGGCTGATAGATTATCGTCTGATAGTAGTCCTTCGGCTAGGAAGGCAATAATATCCCTTCGCCAATATGAAATAGTTACCGAGGACACCTGACAAGCCATTTCTGGTCGGTTATCCAGCTCTCTCCTCCGTATGATTGATGGGTTTTCTTACTCGGTTACCCAGGAGTAACTGTTTGAACATAAAGCCGATGCTAGAGAGTCGGCTACCATATTTTCGGTCCTCGGGACATGCTCATATGTTACCTTGGCGAAAGACGCGGCTAACACTCGTAGTGCTGCTAAGTACTGAACAAGATGCTCTTTCCTAGCTTCCAATGCTCCCGAGGCTTGATTGATTAAAAGTTGAGAATCACTGATAAGGCGCACATGCGTAGCTCCACATACCTGCGCTAGTCGCAAACCGGCCAGAGCAGCTTCATATTCGGCTTCGTTGTTCGAGGTTTGAAAACCAAATTGGATTGCCTGATGCATACTCATGCCCGTTGGAGTAACTATTTGTACGCCTGCGCCGCACCCTTTGACATAAAACCCGCCATCGGTTCGGATAATGCACTCATCTGGTTCGACCGCTTCATGCGACGTGTCTTGGTTTGGGCGATCAGAATGGAATTATACTATAAAATCAGCCAGAGCTTAGCCTTTGATGGCTGTCCGCGGCTCAAAGTTGATATCGAAATCGCCTAACTCGACCGACCATTTGGACATTCTTCCCGACATGTCTGGCCGCTGAAGTACGTACTTGAGTGAAAACGAGGTTCAGACGATTATGGGGTGTGCCTGAAAATACGGTTGCATTTTTCGCGCTGCGGTTACCACAGCTAGATCCATTTTTCCATCTTTAAATATCGTGTCTCCGCGTCCAGTAAGCTTTTTCTTACAAAGTATACCACTTTGGGGACCGCCCCCGATTCGCTGATCAGAGCCGCACTTACTGCAAAATCCGAAACCGTTATATAAAGAAAAAGAGTTTCCCCCATCAGGGGTTTCGTTAAGAGGTTCGGGGAGGATAAATAAGCTTTGACCCCTAAAAAGGCTGCATCGCACGACGGCGTCCAAGCAAAAATTTTGGCATTTCTCAAAACCTGAAAAAATAGAGTGCATTTGTCAGACGAACGAAAGATAAATCGATTCAAGGCCGCCAGACTCCCGGTTAATATCTGGACTTCTTTGATATTCTTAGGCGGTGTCATATTCGTAAGAGCCTATAGTTGAGTAGGGTCAGCCTCGATTCCTTTCTCACTGACAAAAAATCCTAGGAACTTGCCCGACCTTACCCCAAAGGAACATTTCTCTAGGTTTATCTTGAGGTTTATGCCCCTCAGATTAACAAAGGTTTCCCTTAAATCAGCGAGATGGCCTTCGTCTGTACCACTCTTTACTAGCATGTCATCGATGTAAAATTCCATGTTTCTCCCTATCTGGCAGTCGAAGGTCTTGTTAACCAACCTTTGATAAGTTGCTCCGGCATTTTTTAACCCGAACGGCATAACCTTATAGCAATATAAGCCTCGACCTGTAATAAATGTTGTGCTTTCCTGATCCGCTGGGTGCAATTTGATTTGGTTGTAGCCCGCGTAAGCGTCCATAAAGGAGAGTAATCGGTTACCAGATCTTGAACCCACCAACTGGTCGATTCTTAGCATCGGGAAGGGATCATTCAGGCATGCTCGATTAAGGTCGGTGAAGTCCACGCACATCCTCCATTTCCCGTTCTTTTTTTTGACCAAGACAGGATTGGATGTCCAGAGTGGGTAACTTGATTCTTTGATGTGCCCGACGCAGAGCATTCGTTCGACTTCTTTCATGATGATTTCTGCTTTTTCCGGCGAAAAAGCCCGCCGCTTTTGCGAAATGGGTCTAACATTCTTGTTAACAGTTAGTTCGTGAATCACATGGTCTTCTACGACTCCGGTCACATCCTTCGAACACCACGCGAATAAGTCTAAATTCTCATGTAGTAATAACAACAACTGTTTCTTGAAGACTGATGACAATTGGATTCCGATCCTTAAAACTTTTCCTTCTGGTAAATTGGTGTTTTTCGCACTCTTCGTCGGTGGTTAAAAAACTGGGAGCTTCTCTAGGATCATCGACGGGCAGTGACCCCAAGGGAAGTCCCACTAATTGCCAGTCCCTCGCTTGCTCCAACTCATGATCCCTTTTCGGGGCCAAAGCTGCTCGGTAACATTCCTTTGCTGCTTTCTAGCAACTCCGCACTATCCCCACGTTATTTCTGACCACGTACTTCAAACACTGATGAACCGTAGAGGATACCGCGTGCATTCGCGACAGTCACGATCTGCCGAAGATCGCATTATGTGAGGTCGGCGCGTCTACCATGACGAACAAAACAGTGACCTCATTTTTAAATAGTCTGCGGCCTAACTGAACTATGCCTTCAAACTCACCAACCACGTCCGCAGCCGACCCTGTAAACCCTACGATAGTTCGATTCGAACGTGTAATGACCGGGGGAGCCCTGAACTTGGCGAAATTTGATGCGAAAATTATGTTGGTTGAACTCCCGGTGTCTACTAAGATGCGTCGGACCTCTTCCGCCGCAATGGTCGTCGTCGTCAAAGAACAGAATCAACGAAGGGTCAGTTTTTGAATGGGGATATGGTCAAGCTTCCAATTGAGTGGCCAAGCTCACGATATATCGCTTCCTGGAGGAGTGTGTTATCCCTGCCATAGAGTCACCCCAAAAAATAGTCAATGATTCGAAAAATTGACACAGACTTCTTACGCTTCCGTTACTCTCTGCAGCTTGCTCTTCGATAACCCCGATGATATTACGATTTACATCTGGATCGAGATACTCTATGGAGACATCGAAAGGGTCGGTTACTTCGGAAATTTCCATGGTTGTCTCGGACTTTGGTATTGTCAAGATCTCTTTCGAGGAAGTGCCCTGTTGTGATTTCTTTTTCACGTACTCGAGTAGGTTTCCGTGCTCGATCAGCATTTGTATCTCCTTCTCGAGGGCAATGCAATCCTTGGTATCGTGCCCCACATCTTCGTGGTAGCGACAATACCAGTTGTTCCTATGTTCCCGGGGTGTTGGTATGGGAAAAGGCCTCCGATACATCCCACTTTTCTTAGTTTCTAAGTCGGCGAAGTAAGCAGGGTGAATCCACTTATTGGACATGGTTCGCGAGACCACTAGGTTCGTCAGCTTCGTTTTTTGACTCTGGGAAGTCAAAGGCTTGACTGGCAAGGACTGGGTCGGCGGAATTGTGCTGACTGGCTGGACTTGCTGAGCATAGCTAGATTGAGCCCCTTGTTTTATGACGACCGACGCTTGTGCGCTCTGTTGAATTTACGCAGCCAATTCATACGCCTCGGTCTCTTCTATCAGTATCTGTTTTTCCACCTGAGCCAGAAGGGCGGAAAAAGTGAAAGCTTGATTTTTTGTGACCGCTTGCTTCATCGGTCCCGACAACGATCCCAAGCGATATGCTGTTAGTGCCACGTTTTCTTTGCAATGATCCAGGTTGGTCTTAGCATCAATAAAATGCTTGTTGTAATCCCTAAGGCTCTCTCCTAGCCTCTGCTTATAGTTCATGATCGTATCACCGTTGGCTCGGAATATTTTGCTCCCAACGAAATGCTGGAACATCATCCAGAATATCCCAAAGTTTTTGATACTACCCTGCGGTAGACGGTTGTACCACTTTGATTCCCGGTCTCTGAATGTCATTGAAAACGCCCGACACAAAAGCTTATCGTCATTATCGAAGCTTAACATAAAGTTATTGAATGCTTCCAAATGATTATCTGGGTCCCGCTTACTGTCATATTTTTCTAATTTGGAAATTTCAAACCTCTTCGGGAGATGTCCCGATAATATTTCGTCGGACAACGGCGAAGCTCTCCAATTCATTTTGAATCTGAACGCGCCGCCTCCGAGCCCCTCGGTCTGAATCCCATACAGACCTTCATCTCCTGGGTTGATGAACTGGCTACTGACTCGATATCCCTGGTTCTGGCTGTTCGACGGTTGCCACTGGGCTTGGGGCAGAACTACCCGCTCTTCTCTACTGCCCGTTTGCATTTCTTCTTTTTCGAAAGACACCGGCGTCCTTTTCTCAGAGCTACCCTTTTTGAACTTAGGAGAGTCAGAACGAGGCGCCCTATTTTGTCAAGAGTGGCTCTTCTGCGCACGCTTGTTCAGTCTCTCCTTATGTCGGTACTCTCTTCCTGATGAATCGTCCGAAGTATAATCAACATAAATCCCCTGATGATCCTTGGTGTACTACCCTGTTCTCCCATTCTGCCTGTCCTCCGGGCGAGACTCCCGATAATATCTAAGAGGGCGAGCGTCGATACGCGGTCGATAGTCGGGTAGCCTTCGCCACGGTTGTCCACGATTAGCTCTTTCCCTTTGCCTTCTAGGGCCCTTTTATCAGCTAATGCCCATTCCTTTTCAGCGTTTAGCTTCGCGATGTCTTCCAGAAGCTGTCTCCGAGTCATGATGAGGGTCGACCGCTTGTCCCGACCCTGCGCATAATATTCCTGACCCGGTGCTTCCTCACCTTCAGACACCGAAACGGCTCAGATTACTTCTCTCCCAAGTCTCTCTCCGACCGCTTGGTCATTCATTCTTTAAGATCAGATCACGATTTCAAAAGAAAAATATTCCTTTTTGGTATCACAGATTCCCACAGACGGCGCCAATGATGAGAGAATAAATGACTAAAAGGGGTGATGTTGGATCTTGGACCTGATGTGAATAAGGCTCAAAATTCTAGAGAGAGAAAGTAGAAAGAGAATATTATATTCAATTGTCCCCCCTACCAAGAATAATGGATCTCCTTTTATAGTGGGGAAGGATGGACCCACTTATATATGATAATGGTGAGATTGATGTGTGTTTTTTTCTTTTTGGAGGGAACCCGCAGTCCCTACTCAACGAGTGCGCACAGAGTAAACCCATTGTCTGCAAACCAACGCCAGAAGGTAAATATTTTGATAAATAAAGTATAATGGTTAAAGTAATAAATGAAAAAGAAAAAAATGAAGCAAAGCGTTTACACTGGAAAATCAAAATGCTGATACAATTTTTTTAGTAACAGATCGTTTAAATACAAAAGAAAAACCATTGGCACACTTTAAAAAAAATTGACAAGTTATATAACAACAAATAGAAAATTAAAACAGCTAAGCCAATAGAAAATAAGAACATTTATCTAAACAATCTTAACACTTCTCTTTGTTTCGATGCTGCAAACTCTAAGCTTCTTGCTGAAATCTTCATACTTGCTAAGTGGTAGAGGTTTGGTAAAAATATTTAAAATTTTATATTTAGATTTGCAGTAACAGAGAGTCACATCACACTCTTTTGAACTTCTCGAACAAAGAATAACTTGATGTGAAGTACTTAGACTTTCCATGAAAGTTTGGATTATTGGAAATCACAATGGAAGCTTACTTATCAACTAGTTTTTTAGTTAATTTTTGCTCCATGTTTTATATAAACTAGAATTTTTGTTAACCAAAGACCTTGATTAACAACAGCTGTTGCAGCTATAAATTTTTCTGTAGCAGTGGACTAAGCTACAGTTTCATGCTTCATTGAGCTCCAAAAGAATATACGTGATCTAAGGAAAAAGAAGTAACCAGGTGTACTCTTTCTGTCATCAATTGAGCCACCCCAATCATTGTTAGAGAAACTAATTAGTTCATATATTTATATTTGGTTTGGTTTATTTTGGGCTGGGGATAGTTTGGTATATTGTTTTAGTACGTTTGAAGTATTTTGTGTTTAGTGTGAGGAGTAATGCGATAATTAAGCAACTTTCTTGTATTATATGTTGATCACCCTCATTAATGAGAGTGGTTGGGGTATTTATACTCTTAATTTAGTGGCATGTGGGCTTACCATGTCAAGTTGTAAAACCGGGTCAAGTTTTTAGACTCATTAGTCTTTTAAGTAGATTAGCAAATAGCTTAGTCAAAAAGTGTTTTACATTTTTCATGTCTGGATTTTTCAGTGGTGTGTTATGGTCCGATCTGCTCGTGCTGTCCGGACCAAGAAGTTTACTTTCAACACCAACCCAGTTCGAAATTTTTCAGGACTGGTTTCTCTTTCCAGAATTCCAAGAGTTTTCTTATTGGATCGTGGGACACGTGTCAATATTTGGTTCGACCTACCAACTGTTATTTTTCGTAGACCGGCGCACCCACTAAGTCTAGAAAGTTACTTAGGTTTTTGATTCTTCACACGTTTGCGCAACCTTTAATCATTGCAAAAACCCTCTTCAACTTCTCATAGGTAACTGTTACTTTTTACTGTTATATAAATACTCTTTTACTATTTCATTTTCTTCCACACTCAAAGCTTTTCTAGAGAGAAATTCACTTTTACCTTCAAAATATTCTTGAGAGATTTTATCTTCACAGCCAGAAACACTTTATTTAAAGGTAACTGGTTAAATTTATCAGAGTTAGAGAGAGAAAGAAACGTAGAAAGAGAGAATTGTATTGCCGCCGGCCTCCCAGTTTCTCTAGGTGAGAAAAACAGTCAACCAACTCAGAACGCCGATCAAGGGTCATCCTCTTCCAAAAAACCCTAGGTCCAAAAAACTTTCATTCAAACCAACCCTTTCACCCCTCCCTTATGGTTCTTCTGTTCAAGAGTCTCAACCTCTTGTGTCCAAAGAAAAATATGTTTCAAGCATCAGAAAACCCTCTCCATTTATTGTTATTGGTTTCGATACAGAGAAGTCTCCGGAGAAGATAAACCCTCGTCGGACGACTCGCCAAACCAAAACCCAATCCACAACATCACTGTCAAAACCCTCCGGACCGGAAGCAACTAAAGCAGCTCCGCGGGTCAAACCCTCCGAATCATAACCTCCACTAGATGTTAGGCCTTTAGAGGCTACAAGTTCTCAACCACCCAAACATCCTTCAATGCAAGAAACCGAACTATCTTTTTCTAAGGCCATTGACAAACCTTCCACAGTAATGGAAGAGATTATGGAAGACAGCATCGAGAAGGCCCCCTTCGAGACCGAGGCATCAGGTCAAACGGGGGTTGTTGCTTCTGATAAGAAAGGCAAGAATAAGATCAAAAAGTCTGTATGACTCATCGAGACTCACTTCCGGAGTGCTTAGAGGGCAAGGTGGGCCTTTGTTTCAAACATGTCAGCGTCAAATATTTGTTGGCCTTGAAAAATATCAACTATGTCTATTCTCACACTGTTGAGTTGGGACAAATTCAAACCAAGTGGAGGATTTTGGAGTCTGTAAAGGTAAGGATGCCGAATAATCCGGAGACCCCTATGGATTGCAAGCTGGATGAGGTGGTAGTGTACACCGGAGTACTAAACTAGGGACTCTGGTTCCCACTAGACCCAGAAATTGTTAGGTACTTTCATTTAGTCAAACTTTGTCCCAGCCAGTTAAGCCCCAATGCCTGGTTCACACTCCTTGCCTGCATCATGGCATCAAGTTTTACAAAGATCCCACATCTGATTGAGAAATTTGCTACTGTAGCCAGCTGTGCAATAACCATCAGATTTCATTATACCATCACAACATCGGGAATGACTTTAAAGTTATGGACATCATGTTGGAGTCCGAAAAGAATCAGAGGACGCAGTTCATGTTCGTTAGTGTAACATAGTAAAATGGCAGGAAGATTAAGGGCAACACCAACCCTAGCATGTTAACTAACAGGTGGAAAAGTACTGGTAATCTCCTTTCTTCTCCTTGTCTTCCAAGATTTTTCCTTTTTAAATTATAAATTTTCCTATTCTGACTATCTTGTTACTCCTTTTCAGTGCTACCAAAGGATTTCACCGGACATTTAGAGGAGGGGCAAAAGACTTGTGCAAAACTTAATGCATGGGCTTCGGAGCACTGGGAAATGCCTTCCACAATTGCTTCACATCAGGAAATTTTGTGAGGTCTCATCTGTGGAACACCACAGGCCGGAGAGACCTCATATGGGAAGAGCTAACCACCATCCCTCCACCGGGCGTGATTATCAAAAAGACAGAGGCCAAGGATGACGAATTGTTCTTACCTTCCAGAGATAAGGCTCCTAGAAAGATGAAGAACAAAAAGATGAAAGCTGCAACAGAGTTGGTTCAACCAGCTACAGAAGGGACTGGTTCGGGGAACCATGGGGGAATTGATGCAGCCCTACTTAAAGCAGTGGAGGTTGAAACAGTAATGGAGGCTGGAGGGTCGTGGAACCCACCCAAGCCTCCTGAGAAGGACAGGAAACAGAGGGCAAGTAGTGATGAGAAAGCTGCTAAGAAGAAGAAGGTTACCCTGGGAGAAGAAATAATTCTTCGTCCTTCAGAAATCCAACCTCCACTAACCGCTGTTGATCCTACCTTGCAAGAGAAAATCCCAACAGATCTTCGGTCCGGAGAGATTTCTGGCGGAGGGAATGATGAAGTGGACATCAGTGTCCTTCAAGACATTGATTTGTATTTTAATGATTCTAAGAAGTATGATTTTGCAAGTCCTTATCGTCACTCTAGTTCTTCCAATATGGTGACCTTCAATGGTAAATCATTCTCTATTTCCGGAGAGCAAGATGTCTTGAGCCACTCCCTCCTTGGTCATATCCGGCCAATACTTGATCTGGAAAGGCAGGTGAAAAGTCAGACCAACCTTATCAACTCCCTCACCTCTAACAAGAAATCTCTGTCAAACAGTCTCCTAAACGCTCAGCAAAGTATAGAGGAACTGAAGAAGGAGATAAAGGTACTGAAAAAGGACAAGGAGGATTCGGAAACTAAATTAGCCAGATCGGAAGCAGCCAGAACTGAGCTCCAGACTAAGTATTATGACTCAGAAAATTACCTCACAACGTTGAAGGAGGAAGTGAAGACCAAGGATGGTGCCATTCAAACCTTAATCGATAAGAAGACTAAACTAGAGAGCATTGTTTCGGAGATGACCAAGTTTAAAAAATGGGAATTAAAGAGCTAGGAGGAGCAAGCTATCCAAGCAAGTATTGATAAGTATACCACTGAAGTAATAGACTCTTTAGAAGAGAGAGATGATGGGATCAAGTCTGACATGGTGCTGCTTTTTCACGAGACCTTTTCGAAGAGGACCCTGGGTCCCCTATGGAAGTATGTGGAATACAAAAACATCTCATTTCATACTCTAGCAGATGGTGACAAACGCAACTACTCCAGTGGAATCTATTCCACTGCTGATGATGAAGAGGGAACTGGTGAGAGTTCGAGTTTCGAACTCAAAAGTCCTAAAAAAGGTGATGGTGGTGAAGGAATGTCCAAAGGGAACAAGCCCTAAGGTTTTATCATATATTATTTTTTTGTCTTTTTAAACAATCAAATTTCTTGGATGGCCAAGACACATATTGTATTACTATTCGGTTAAAGTCTGAATAGGTCCTTCAAACACCTAAAGTCCGTGGATGGTCAAGGCATATTTTGTTATCCTGTTCGGTTTAAGTCCGAATGGTTTTAATTCATCAAACTTTATTTTGTTTAATACCGTTCTTTAAATTTTTCATGGTTAATGTTTAAGTAGCCCCTAGCATTTCAGAAGTATTAAAGTGAGAGTGTTTGATATCTCCGATGACATATATATAATAGTCATCACTTAACCAAGTTTATATGATCCGCAAAAGACCCAATGTGTTGAACAGGTGATTTATACTTGAATCGAATTGTAGTAAAACCACTTCGAATGTTTTAAGAAGGCATCACATGTTATTAAATAAAAGATCGGACACCTCACTAAAACCTCCCCACGCCACCAGAGTAGGAAAGAGTATACCCCTAATATTTACATTGATATTTAACAAGTAAATATTTACACAAAAAAATTTCCTCTAAATATAACCTGAGATGTTCAATATTCCATGGGTGCTTCAAAACTCTCCCTTCTTTGTCTTGAAGTCTATATGTCCCAGGTTTGAGCTTTTCACAGACCTTATAAGGGCATTCCCAGTTCTGAGCCAACTTACCGAACTGCTTCTCCTTGGTGTGTAGGAAAACTTTTCTTAACACCTTATCTCCTGCTTGAAAATATCTTATTTTGACTTTGGAAGCAAACCTGCTCCTCATCAAACTTTGGTAGTGAGCAGTTCTTAAGTGAGCTTCAACCCTTTTTTCTTCTATTAAGTCCAACTGATTCTTAATTGCTATCTCATTAGCTTGTTCAGAATAGTTGTGGACTCTGTATGATAGTAGGGTAGCTTCTATGGGGGTAATTGCATCTATCCCATACACCAAAGCAAAAAGAGACTCTTGTGTAGCAGCCCAAGGAGTAGTTCGGTATGCCCACAACACTTCTTGCAAATAGCTTGGCCACTTCCCCACAGCTCCTTCTACATTTTTTTAATCCAGACAAAATAGTCCTATTAGCAACTTCAACTTGATCGTTTGCTTGTGGATGGAAAGGAGAAGAAAAACAATGTTGAATACCTCTAGAAGCACAAAAATTCTCCATATCTTTGTTATCAAATTGTGGCCCATTGTCTGTAGTAATCTTTTGAGGGATCCCAAATCTGCAACATATATTGGATAGGATAAATTTAATAACAGCCTTCGAAGTGGTTCCTGCCAAAGGAGTTGCCTCTATCGATTTCGAGAAGTAATCAATAGCGACTATAATAGTTTTGCACCCCCCGGATGCCATAGGCAGAGGTCCAACTAAGTCCATTCCCCATCGGGCAAAAGGTACTGGCTCAGAGATAAACTCCATAGGTACTGCTGGCACATGAATTTCATTGCCATACCTTTGACATGCATCACACTTCTTCACCATTTATTTAGCATCTGCCATTATGGATAGCCAATAGTACCCAGCTAACAACACTCTCCGGGTTATTGCCCTGTACCCACAATGTGTTGAGCCTTCCCCATCGTGTAGTGCGGATAAAATGAATTGAGATTCTTCAACCCCCAAACAACGTAGGAGAGGTCTACTAAAAGATTTTTTATAAAGAACTCCCCTTATGATCAAAAAATCACATGCCTTGTGTTTAATCTTTCTTGTCATAACTTTATCTGAAGGCAAAACCACATCAGAAATATATTGAAGGAGGGAAAACCTCCAGTCTTTAGGTTGAATCACCTGTATGCCCATGCTTTCCTCATCTTCTTTGTTCTGACTTGGTTGTATAGACGGGCATTTATATATGTGAATCCAAGGGTAGGACTCCGAATACGCTATAGTTGCCAAAGAATCTACCAAGGTATTCTCCGATCTGGGAATATGCTCATAACAAACACTTTTGAAGTTGGCTGCCACTTCTTTCAAGATAAGTAAATACTTGATCAGTTGCTCCTTCTTGGCCTCAGACTGACTTTGAGCATGATTGATGAGTATCTGAGAGTCGCTCATCAACCAAACTCTCTTAGCCCCACACAAGAAAGCCAATTTAAGACCAGATATAGTTGCTTCATATTCGGACTCATTTTTGGAGGTCCTGAACCCAAAGCATATAGCTTGGTACATCTTATCACCATATGTAGAGGTTAGGCAAATTCCAGATCCACAATCCATTGTTCTTGAACCACCATCAGTTCGGATTACCCACTCTTTCTTGGTTTTATCTTCTGAAGTTTGTTTGAAGTTCCTGTCCGAATGGAATTCTACCAAGAAATCAGTCACTGATTGAGCTTTGATATCTATTCGGGGGTAAAAATCAATGTCGTAATCGCCCAATTCTAATGACCACTTGGTCATCCTGCTTGATATGGCTGCCTTTTGAAGAACATTCTTTAATGAGAAAGATGTCTGGTCAATGATGGAATGAGATTAAAAATGCGGCCTCATCTTTCTTGCCGTAATCACTAAGGCTAATGCCACATTTTCAAGCTTTAAGTACCTCTTCTAAGCATCTATTAAACATTTGCTGACGTAGTATACTGGACAAAGGTAATTGTCCACTTCTCTTACTAATACTGCACTTATAGCACATTCTGACACACCCAAGTTTACATAGAGCGTTTCTCCTTGAACATGTTTGAAAATAGTCTTTGGTGAGGATAAATGTTTCTTTATTTTAACAAAAGCTTGATTGCACTGTGGAGACCACTTAAAATATTTAGCATTCTTCAAAGTTTGGAAAAACGGAGCACATTTATCCGAAGACCTTGAAATAAAACGGTTTAGGGCAGCCAGCCTTCCAGTGAGCCTCTGGACTTCTTTAATATTCCGAGGAGGATCAATTTTCAATAGGGCATTAAGCTGATGCGGATCGAGTTGTATTCTTTTTTCACTTATCACATAACCCAGAAACTTTCCAGATCAAACCCCAAAGGAATATTTTTCTGGATTTAATTTCAAATTCACAGCTATCAAATTAGCAAATGTTTTTTGAAGATCAATTATATGCAAATCCTCCTCTAGAATTTTAACCATCATGTCATCTATGTATACCTCTATATTTCTGCCAATCTGACTAGCAAATGTTTTGTTCACCAACCTCTGATAAGTATCCCCAACATTCTTTAACCCAAAAAGCATCACCTTGTAGCAATAGAGACCTCTGTGTGTTAGAAAGGTAGTATGATCTTGATCCTTCGGATCCACCTGTATCTGGTTGTACCCAGAGAAAGCATCCATGAAGGACAGCAAATTGTTTCTAGAAGTTTAGTCTATCAACTGATCTATCTGGGGGACTGGATAAAGATCTTTTGGGCAAATACACATACGCCATTTCCCGTTCTTTTTCTTGACTAACACCGGATTGGCAGTCCATAAAGGATACTGGGACTCTTTTATGTGTCACATCTTGGTAAGCTGATCAACCTCTTGGACTATCACATCATCTTTTTCCTTAGGAAAAGCTCTCATTTTATGTACAACAGGTGCAACATCACTCCGGATTGACAACTTGTATGAGATAACGCTTGCGGGCACTCCGGTTACATCACTATTGCACCAAGCGAAGATATGCTGATTGTTTAATAAAAAGGACAACAATTTTTTTTCAACTCTGGTGCGATTTTGAAACCAGTCTTGATATTTCTACCCTTTACAAGGGAGTGGGTTTCAATATCTTCAACTGGTATTATAACACTATGAGCCTCTCTGGGGTCATCAATCTCACTCTCTCCCTCAGAAGGCTCCAGTAACTGCTAATCTTCATTAATCTGAACTTCTCCCTAAGTCTTAGAAGCAAGAGCAGTTGCATATCACTCCCTGGCTATCTTCTGAGTACTTCAGACAACACTTACTTGCCCTTGGACTGCATATTTCAAACATTGATGAACTGTTGAGGCCACAACATGCATTCTGGAAAGCCAGAACCTCCCAGAAATCACATTGTAGGATGTGGGGCAATCTACTACAACGAATAGCACCCTCCCATTTTTTAAAAGGCCCCTTGCCCAACAACACTTCTTCTTCAAATTCCCCAATTACATCTGTAGAGCTCCCTGTGAAGCCCACAATGGTTTTGTTTGAGTGTTGAATAACGGCCATATTCCTCATCTGCTTGTAGGAGCTTAAGAAGAGGATGTTTTCCGAACTACCTGTGTCTATCAAAATTCGGTGTATATCATTGCCCCCAATAGATGCTCCTATCACCACCGCATCATCACGAGGCCCAGTAATATTTCTCAAATCATCCTCATCAAAAACTATGAATGGAAAAGGGTTTTGGGATTGATGGGATGACATTCCCCTTTCCAACTGAGTGGCCAAACTGTGTACATGCCTCTTTCTTGATGAAGGAGTGGGTGTTGTCAACGTATCTCCTCCAAAGATGGTGAGTGACTCAAAGAAACTGATCAGTCCAGACACCATCCTAGTCGGTTCTGTTATGACCCCCACCTTATTCCGAGTTGGATCAGGATCCAAGTACTCAAAATCAACATAAAATCTTTCAAGAATCACCATTGCCCCTTCTTGAGCAGATGTTCTTGCATTGTTTGTAGGGCCCGTTTGAGGAGCACTGTCAGACCTGTTTCCACTTCTTCTTTGACATAAGCTCTCAGCTTGCCTTTTTGAATAAGGTTCTGCACTTTCTATTTTAATGCTATGCAATCTTAAGTATTATGGTCTATATCATTATGATATTGGAGAAAACAAGTATTTTGGCTTTCTCTGGGAGACTGTAGTGCCGTCGGTTTCCGGAAATAGACTTCATCCTTGGTCTTGTCATATATTTTTGCATCATTCTCCTTTAACTCTGCAAACCACTCTGGTTGAACCCAAGGACCTCTTTTACCTCTTGACTGCTGGCTCTGAGACTGATTCTTGTTGGACTGAGTTTGTTTAGTCTGGCTGGACCCTTGTCCGGTCTCCTTAGCCTTATATCCAGACGGGTTAGCATCCGGAGGGGCTGTTGTGGTGGACCTCACTTGACGGTACACCCTGGTTTTCTTGGTTTCTTCCATATTAATCTGTTTTCCAACCTAATTCAATAAGCCACCCCAGGTCATGGCTTTCTTCCTGGTCACCGGATCAGCCAAGTTCTCAGGATTCAACCTTTGTCTTAGAGAAGCAATTGCCAGATGTTCGAATCAATCTGCTAATCCGTTCTTTGTATTCACTAATCGACTTATATAGTCCTTTAAAGACTCGTTTGTTTATTGGGCACAATGGATTTATGGTATCTCTATTGCCCTTCACCTCTTTACTCCTAACAAATTTCCTTCAGAAGGCAACCCAGAATGTATCAAAGTTTCTAATACACCCTGGGGTAAGCTATTATACTTCTTAAGAGCACTTCCCGTAAAATTTTGAGAGAAGGCTCTACACAAAAGTTTGTCATCATCATCAAAATTTATCATGAAGTTCTTGAATTGCTCTAGATGATTGTCCGGATCTTTACTTCCATCATACTTCTCCATTTTGGAGCTGTCAAATCTTTGGGGTAGGTTTCCGGACAGTATTTTGGTAGACAAAGGTGACTATCTCCAGTTCTTATTAAAACTAAAGACTGTATCTTCATTAGGTGTTGCGAAAAAACTGTTTCGGTCTGAAAAGAAAAAGGATCAATCAGAAATTGATCAGTATGCTTGTGGGATGACCTTTTGCCCAGATGTTTTTTAAGCCTATCATGCTTATCCCTCTTTCTTGAATATTTTTTGATTAGCTTCATCTTTTTCTGGATCTCCCTTCGTCACTACTTGATGACAAAGATTCCTCAAGCTCAGCCTCATTCGAAGAGCTACTGGAGGACTCTGAATCTGAACTTTCAACAGGTTTGGACCGATGTGTCTTCTTGGAGCTGATGTGAGTCTTTTTTTAACTCAAATGATTCTTTATTTATGGATCATTCTCCTAGGGTTGTCAGTATGATTAATAGTTGATGCCCTTAATTTCTCCCTTATACCATTTTCTGCTTGTTTTATGGCCCTTAGCACCTCTATTTCTGCTCTCAACTTGTCTCTCTCTCTTCAATGATGTATTCCTTATTTTCCCCAACCGTTTCCACCACAGGAGGTGGAGTTCCTTGCTCATTCGGATTCATCCGAACTGGGTTTTTTTACTAGTTTTGAATGCAAGATTCAGGCACCTTCGTGCTCCCACTAAGGTCGTTAATTTGGTTTGGTTTATTTTGGGTTGGGGGTAGTTTGGTAAAGTGTTTTGGTAAGTTTGAAGTATTTTGTGTTTAGTGTGAGGAGTAGTGAGATAATTAAGCAGTCTGCTTGTATTAAATGTTGATCACCCTCATTAATGAGAGTGGTTGGGGTATTTATACTCTTAATTTAATGACCTGTGGGCTTACCGGGTTAAGTTGTGAAACCGGGTCAAGTTTAAGGACCCATTAGTCTTTTAAGTAGATTAGCAAATAGCTTAGTCAAAAGGTGTTTTACATTTGTCATATCCGGATTTTTCAGTGGTATGTTATGGTCCGAATTACCCCTGTCCAGATTAAGTGGTGGACTGTGACTGAAGTATCCGAACTCATCAATATTTTAAAAACTTTACTCCATAATTTCATGTCCCATTTATGTATTTGATAACTCTTTTTGCAGTTCTTATGTAAATTTCATTGGAACAAAACATGACTCTGGAGAGAATTCTTACAATATTTAAGGTGTCAGGTCTGGTTGTTGTCAAATACATCAGACAACATACCAAACTCTTGAACTTAGCTTCAATAACTTTAGCGTAACCATTATCTTTGACTAGCTTTTCCTTTTGATTCATAAAGGTAACCACTGCTTTGTAATCTTCCATTTTAAATTTTTAAGTATCTATTTTGCATAGTTTCCTTAACATATAAACGCTTCATATTGGCTTTATTTTATCTCAATGCTGAGGAAGTATAACATCATACCAAGGTTTGTTATTTTAAAGTCATTCTCCATTTCTAGTTTGAACAGATTATTTCGATCAAGATTGCTTCCTGTAATTAACAAGTCATCTACATAAAGAGAAATGAAAAAGGTAGTTGTACCTTCATGCTTAGCATACAGTATGAGCTCGAATTGAATTCTGTGAAATCCAATACCCTCCAAATGGTCATCAATTCTATGTACCATGTTTGCAGAGCCTGTTTTAGGTCGTATAAAGCCTTTTTAACAAGTATACTTTATCGTTAGCCATTCTGCTTAAAAAGCCTTCAGATTGCTCGATAAAAAATCTTCTTGCAAAGATCAATTTAAGAACGCATATTTAAGATCTAGTTGAAAAACATTTTTCAGCTCTTTTGAGCAGTAAAGGCAAACAACTATCTTATTGTGTCAAGCCTAGTAAGGTGCAAATGTTTTTGAATAGTCAACTCCAAATACTTGTGCATATTCTTTCATAACAAGTCATGATTTGAATATGTTAACGGAACCATCGGGATTTATCTTTGTTCTGAAAATCCATCTTACTCCAATTATCTTTCTGTTTAGAGGTTGATCAACCAACTCCCAAGGTTCTTTATCATCGACAGTTCCTCACACATTGCAGCCATACAATATTGATTTCCTTTTGCATCATAGAACCATGTAGGATCACAAAAATCTACATTACACTGTGATAAATATTAGATAGAGACTTAGTACCTCTTATAGGAGCATCATCAACCAAAACATATTGCCCTTCATCTCTAGGCTCTTCTATCATACTACAAATGATTGAATTATTTGGTGCATTAAAAATCTAGTTCACCTTGGTTGAGTGTTCCCACTTCTATTGCTCATTTTTAACTTTTCAATAAAATAAAGATCACATCTCACTATAACCCGACCAATATGTGGTTGAAAAACTCTATAAGCTTTGGATATAATGTTATACAAAATAAATATTTTGGCTTCTGCCTTTTTATTAAGCTTATCTCGCTTGACCTGTGGAATGTAAGTGAAAATAAGGCAACCACATACTTTAAGAAACTTTAAAGAAGGTTTGTAACCATAACAAAATTTAAATGATGCCAGGTTCTTCACAACATTATGTTGAAATCTGATTCTGTAAGTACACATCGGAGTTTGCTTATTCTCCCCAAAAGCATTTTGGAATATTTTTTCATGAAGCATGCATCTTGTCATCTCCATTCTGAATCTAATTCTTCTTTAACTGTCCTCATTCTGTTGATAAGAGTATGTTGTTGTCAACTGATGTTTAATTCAAACATCTTCATAGAACCTGTTAAACGTTTCTAAAGTGTATTATCTGTTATTAATAGGCATTATAGTATAAATCAAACATCTACTTTCATTCTCATATTAGGATTTGAAGTTCCAAAATACACCAACAACTTCTGACTTTTTATTTAAAAATAGATCTAATACATTCTTGTTACACCATGAATAAAAATGGTGTAATAGAGATTACCATTTAGTGATGGCGTTTGTTGAGGACCCACAAAGATCAGTGTGAACCAGTTGTAGATTTCTTGAAGTTCTCCAAGCTTGTTTAGGAAACAGTTGGCTATGTTGCTTCCCAAAATTACAAGCACAATAAGGAGGCATGTCATCATCAACGTCTGTGAGTAAATCAACCAGCTTCTTTGACTGCATATGAAGCAATCCTTAGTGATGATAATGCCCAAGTCTTTTATCCCAAATCTGAGTGACACTAGCTCTGGATTCAAAAGCCATTTTCTCTTTCTCCATTGGATTTAGAATAAAGTTTTCTCCTTTTATTTTGACATTGAACAAGTCTTTGCCACTAGCATATGTGATCAATAACTGCTTATTATAGCCTTTATCGAGTAAATGACCAACACTTAAGAGATTTTGATCAATTTTAGGTACAAATTGGTGAGTTTGATCATTTGGATTGTTTCACTTAATTTGAGAGAGAGCTGATTATAGAGAGATAAACAGTTTAGAGAGAGAAAATCAGATGACACCAATTACCTAACTCTAAAAGCCAACCCCTTTATTGGATCAGCATTGGCCTTTATCGAAAGGCGCAAAGACTTAGTTAATAAGTGAAACAGTTACAGAAATGGGATAATAACACGTTAGTCCCTGACAAAAATACAAGATATCAATTTCCTCCTCTAATTTTACAATCTGTCATAAGCTGTTTCATTCTTCACATTTCAGTCCTCGAAGTCTTATTTCCTTATCACAAATGAAACATCTAAAACAAAATTTGTACCTTCATAGCTTGTTATAGTTATTGTGCCTTTTCATTAACTTCCAAGTGTTCATCGTTTCCAATCTTCACTCTCTTAACTTCAGTGTTTCTTGACTCCTCAAAGAACTTTTTATCATATGTTATATGATTTATGCACCCGTTGTCAATCAACCAGCTCTCACTTGATTATCTGTCCGAGAAATACGTGACCACAAACAACATATCTTTTCTTCTTAATCAGCTACCCATGCATCTACTTTTTGCATTTGAGCTTTGACTTTGCAGATGAAAACTATATGTCCTAGTTGATTACATTTGGAGCATTGAGCATTAGGTCTCCTCTAATACTTGTATGGTGGATGACATTTCCTCTCACAATGGCAACAAGGTGGGTATGATTTCTTGGCACCTCCTTATTTTCTCTTTTGATAATTGACAGATGAATATCAACTCGTCAATTGATTTTTGAAGTTTTTCTTTCTTCTATATCGGTTGTCGTCTTGATGCTTTACATGTAAGGCACATTCAATCACCATTTCTTGTCTCATAGACCTTCGTTGCTCTTGTGCCAGAGTAGTAATGGTGGCTTCAAACCTCTCTAGAACAGCGACCATTAGCTTTTCAATAATCCTAGAGTCTTTTAACTCATAACCAACTGATCTCACCTTATTTTGAATGCTGAGAAGTCTGTCCGAGTAATCTTTCACGCACTCAAACTCGTTCATTTTCTGCAACTCGAAATCCCTAATCAAATTTAGGACTTTCATTCCACGAATTCTTTCATCTCCTATTTATTCAGCCTTGAGGTAATCCCAGATTTCTTGGACTGTTTTGAGGGACATTATTCATGTGAATATCAATTGAGATAAACTGCAAACAAGCAAGCTTTTTCCTTTGATTTTCTTCTCTTCTTTTCTTTTTGTGCTTTAATTTGTGTTATAGTAGGATTGGCTGGAGTGGAGGGATATCATAATCTTCTTCTACTGCTTCCCAAAGATCCAAAGCCTCCAAGTAAGTCTCCATACGAACGACCCACATTAAATAATTATCTCCATCGAAGACTGACGGTGCAACGTCTGAAAAATTATCTTTCCATTTTAACCTCACAAATCCGTTAGAAAAAAATTATAATACCACTTTGCGAATCAACAAAAATGGAAGAGAAAAAATTGTGCAAAGCCTATAGTGAAAAATCAAAAGACTAATAAGATCCATTTAATTACAAATGATTTAAATACAAAAGAAAAACCACTCACACACACTTTAAATAAAATTAAAAAATTAAAACAGCCAAACCAATAAAAAATTAGAACAACTATTTAATCAATCTTAACAATAACAACTACTTACAGAGTTCTCTGATTTGGAGCCATGAATCTTTCTCCTAGATTGATACATATACGAGATATTCAAGATCAAATTGACATTGTTTTTTATTAAGTTTACCAAAATGACCATGATATGATCTCAGTTCGAAGGAGACTAAAAATTACAGTGTAACGTTGCTGGAAAAGGGTATATATATGAGAGAGTATGAGCTAATGTGTCCTCAAAACGCTACTTGTATTAAAGAAAGACATCTCTTAGGGTATGTGTATTGATAGTCCAGCGATCAACAAGAATTTAAATATACGAAATTTGGACAAATTAGATAGTTCCATTTTTTTTGGGAAACAAATAAAATAGAAGGATAATCTTCTTCCAAACGTATATTTAAGTGCCTATTTCATACAAATAACTTGATCACACAAAGTTTTACCAATCACAATTGCGAGGAGGAGATGAGACAAAAACAAAAGTTCACACAAGATAGTTGAAAAAATAGAAGTACGAAGCACTCATTAATCTATCTATAGTACAAATCTATGGTTCCCTTATTGTGTCTGTAAATGTCAACTGAAAGCAGTTCAATTATCTTAAATGGTAACGGTCCTAGAGCTTGTGCAAAATCAATTGAGCTCCAAACTGAGGATGAAGAGTCGCAAATTGAAAAGGAGCATGTGTATACAAGGGAGATAGATCCATCGAAAACTGTCCTAATATCATAGCCAGTGCCATCTTAGCTTCAGCCATCGCAAAATTTTGGCCGACGCAAATCCTAGGTCCCCATCCAAATGGAATGTAACAAACTTGGTTCTTGGTCGCTTTAGAAACTCCATCAGCAAATCTCTCTGGCTTAAATTCTGCTACATCATCACCCCATAGTTCCTTATCATGGTGAACCATTAAAATAGGCACAGATACCTGCACCCCTGCTGGTAGTGTTAGACTCCCAAGTTTCATTTCTTTGTTAACAACTCGAACGGATTCAATTGCAGATGAATATAACCTAAGTACCTCATGCAAGATCATTGTTACCTGTTGCATTCAAAAGAACAGTTTCAATGTACACATAACATATTTGTCTATATTTATTTCAACTATAGACCTGCAATACATTTGTAAGTTTGAATAGTTAAAGAACAACCAAACAAAAGATGCAAGCATAATAATGTATATAATTGGCTTAGAGTATTTCATTAAACCCATATACATGTTACAGGCAGGCTTTAATATTTTACACTGAAGGAGTGAAAGACTTACAACTTTAAGGTGATTCAACCCATCGAAATCAGGTTTGTTTTTTCCAAACACTCGCATGATTTCCTCTCTGGCACGACACTGCCAGTCTTGATGCTTAGCCAACAAAAGAAGCGTCCAAACAAGCAATATGGAAGTAGTTTCTTGGCCAGCAAAGTAAAACAGTTTACACTCGTCGATTACATCATTAATACTCATACCGACCTTTTTGTTATTTCCATGTTGTTGAATTTCTTTGTGGTTTGATTCCAAAAGGATACCTAACAAATCATCCCTGCCAGTATTATCGCCTGCTCTCATACTCTTCTCTCTTTTGGCAATGATATCTTTTAGCAAATTTCGAGTTTGACTGTCTACTTGCTTCATCATTTTGTTCATCTTAGTTGGTAAATACCTAAATGTATTCATACCGTCTTTATTAATATACTTATATATGAAATCAGATAATGGAAGCTTAGAGGGGTGTTACCTTTTTCCAGGAAAGTAAAATGTATTAAAAATCTGCGTAGTCAATTCCGTTTGTTGGTGAATGAGTTCGAAGATTCTTCTTCCTTCCTTGTAGCTGCTACCAAAGGCTGTTCGTGAGATCACATCAGCCGTTAAACTTTTGAGAAACGGCCATACATCTACATCGCATGATCCTTCAGCAGATACAAGTTCCTCCCATTTAGTAATCATGTCAAGACAGCTTTGCTCCATTTCGGGTAACATGTTCTGGAAAACATACCAAATAGATGAAGATATGCTATATAACATTGTTTCAGAATCACTCCAAAAGTCCAATTACAAGAATAGCTAAGATGATGTTTGTAACACGTGGCTGAAAACAAAAATAGAAAGGTAATACCTTGAGTTTCTGTACATGAAATGCAGGGTTGATGATCTTTCTGCGCTGAGCCCATTCGTCTCCTTCAAGTCTTAAGATTCCATCAGCCAGTAACTTGAATAGAGGGTTTGAACGTGG
Source organism: Limnanthes douglasii subsp. nivea (assembly GCA_036936605.1). Lineage (NCBI taxonomy): Eukaryota > Viridiplantae > Streptophyta > Magnoliopsida > Brassicales > Limnanthaceae > Limnanthes > Limnanthes douglasii. The sequence goes on from JAUPFV010000003.1 coordinate 120,709,393, forward strand.
CTTTTGAAAATCATTTATCTTGGTGAATATTACTTTTATCTGCTCAGGGTTCATTACGGTCACCCTTGGTGTCGGACCAGCCCATGTAAAACAAGTTTTCCCTGTCAGATAAATGATCATTTTATCATATTCCGATCTAAATTTCGGCATGATCCATGGTATCACTGTGTAAATTATATATAAATTTCTATAGTTTTCCGGAGCATAAAATAAATTGGTATACTAATCTAGAACTACTCCTAAAATAATCAAGAAAGCTTGCAAAAATCTTAAAACTATTCATACTAAAATACAATTTCGTAAAATATGGTATAGAATCATCAAGAAGATTAATTACCGTAATTCTGTACTGCCTGGTGGATAAAAGGAACGACTCTTGGGACGATGTCGTTGCTGAATTCCATAGGTCTGGATTTAGCTTCACTTATCATTTTCGATTTCGTTTTCAAGTCGCCGACTAGAAACCGATAAGGCGTCCCAGTAAGACCTTGCTGTGTGAGGAGCTTCTCAAGCTTCTTTGGCTTTAGCCACAACCAGTTTAGTACCCTCCATGCCACCACAGTCACCGTCAGTAAAGCAACATATGCACAAATTTGAGCTATAGAGAATTGCATTTCCGAGAGAGAAAGAGAGAAATAAAGGTTTAGAGAAGAGAATGATATAAAAAGGGTGTTAGTACAGGACTTTTTATAGTAAAACGAAAGGAGCCGTATGGCGATATGGGATCGGGAAGTAAAGTTCATCTTTTCCTGACAAAGTTTAAAAATATGTAGTCACAGATGACGTGATACATTTATTATCACCGATGACGTAATGCGCTTATTATTGTCTAAATTATAAAAAAAAAAATGTTTATCCACAAGCATGTATGAGATAATATTAAAAATTAATGATCCGATCTATTGTATTCATTCAACATTTTTGTAATATTCGAGAGCGGTGATTATTGGTTCTGTTTGAGTTTGGAGGTTTTTTCATTGAACTGTTAAAGTTATTAGTTTTATTGATTTAAATCGGTTGGATTTAGATTTTGGTTTGTGGATCGTGCCAACGCGATCTGATTATTAAAGTCGGCAACCCAATAATAGTTTTACTTAAATGTAATGTGTTAACATTTGTAAATATAAATTTAAAGTATTTCTTTTTACATAAAAAGAAAATTTATTGAAATTATGGATCCAAACCATAGGATTTATAAAAATTGGGGGCCAAAGATAATTTACCATTTCATAAATTGAACTTTATTTAGAATTTGAAATTGTTTCAATATCTTAGAGGAACCAATCTCCATCTTCAATTTAGTATAGCTTGACTTTGGTGCAATTTTGATCTTTTTTAAGCTTTCACATCTTTCTTTTTTTTGGGAAACCTCAAGAACATAAAAACAACAGATCGACAGGAGAATAGCTTTGAATTTATGTAAGATTTAATCAGAATTTGGATTTTTATAGCCAATCCCTATGCTTTCTAAAAGAGCAATTGTCAGAAGCTGGTTTGGGGGATGGAAGCGCGAAAAGTTAAGCTTTTCTTTGCATCTCAGAATCCATTTTATCTCAGAATCCATTTTGCAAGCCAGTCAGCGACTTCATTTTGGACTCTAGAGATGTGCTTTATAGACATGAAGAAGTTATTACTTTTCTGCAAATTGAAAGTAAAGGATTAAGATATGAAGACGATTCAATATCAACCTTTGACCAATTGATTTTCTTGCAGGTCTGGAGGCCTTCTAGTAATGCTCTTGCTTCTGCCAACAAAGGAGAAAGCTTGCTGAATGTGTTGCCTAAACTTTGAATGATTTCTCTGTTGTTGTTTCTAATCACCATACCCCTACTTGATTCGCCATTTCTAAGGCAAACTGCATCGATGTTCATCTTCAATCTCCCAACTTCAGGAGCCTTCCATTTGAGGTACATAGCTTTTTTTTGCGTTTTTTATTTACAGACATACAAGAAATTATATCTGCACTTAGAGCATTAGTCAAGTGCTTCCTAGTTAACATGTTAGATGAATCAAGACCAACAATGATTTTACTTATAGTATAAATATATTTAGTGGCCAAATCATAAACTCCTTTAAACTTAGAATTATTTCGATTTTGCCATATCACTCAACCAATAGTTGAAGAAATTATATGAGTTATATGAACTCTGTTATTAGAAAACCAAAACTAGTTTCTAATGACATGAGTTAAGACCACGTATCTTTCAATCTTAATGTTGAATAGGTCACTAAAATGCTTCCAAGTTTTCCATGAGTAATTGCATTTGACAAACAGATGGTTTGTATCTTCAAAATTTAAACAAAATTTAAATGTCTTTATTGCATTATAGAATTAGTTGAAATGAAATTTTTAATTAGTGTCCATAAGAGAAAGGAAAACTTTATGGGTGTTATAGTATTCCATATCAACATGTATAGACTTGATTTATTGTTCTGCTGCCTTATGCAATTCCATGTGTGTTTTGTGTTGAAGTTGTGGTCAAGTAAGAGTTTCCAAATCAATATGTCCTCCTTATTGATGTCAATGTTGTACAACTTGATTTGATTGATTCTATTTTCACTTAGAAAGCCTTCCATAGAGCCAATATCCTAATAGTTTTTCTTTTATAAAGTGTTAACTTTAGCTTCGAGGAACCAATGATTGATTTCATAGTTGTTGAGATCAATAATTGGAGGGTGATTGTGTCAGTCATCCATCCAAAAATCCATATATCCTCTACCAAAAATCCATCTAATGTTTCTTTCAGCTGAATCTTTAACACCTGCAAGTCTTTTCCAAGTCAAAGAACTATGCTTATTATAATTAGTTTTTAATGGATGTACCTTGTTGTTATATATGTTGTTCATTATGTTAGCCCATAGACTATCATTATTTTTTAATTGAAACCAAAGCTTTTGAAAAAATGTGTTCTGAATATCCGAGAGTTTTCTGATATTTAGACCTCCTTCCTCAAAAGGTTTGCAAATAGATGTCTAATTGGACCAATGAATGTTTTTTTCAATATATTTGGATCTCCATAAAAACTTGTTAAAGATTTTCTCAAGTCTCTTGATTATGCAGTTAGGAATTATGTTATTTTTCATCCAATAGTATGGAATAGACATTAAGACATATGAGATAAGAGAGAGCCTTCCTCCATAAGATAAGTATTTGTTATCCCACTCAGTGATATTAACATTTACTTTATCTATAATATTACTGAAGTTCCTTGTTTTGTTGTTGCAACTTAAAGTTATTCCAAGGTAGTTGGGAGGTAGATTTTCTGCTGTAAATCTTGTTTGGCTTGCAAGGTAATTGACTTTGTCTTCCTGAAGTCTTGTAGAAGTTACAATCTTTGTTTTCCCTTTGTTTATAGCTTGCTCTGAGACTTCTTGGTATATGTCTAGGAAGCTGCTTAAATTTTCAATAGAAGCTTTTAAACTGCTAGTAAACACTAGAATATCATCAGCATAGGCTAGACAGGGAACCAAGTATTCACTTCTAGATGCATATTGCATTTTTTGTTGGAATTGAATAAGTTATATACACCCCTAGTTAGAACTTATTGCCCAGAGTAAAGAGACTTTGGGACAAGGGATCACCTTGCCTCAAGCCTCTCTTAGGGTTACAGTATCCAATGACATCCCTGTTAATCAGCAAAGATATATTTACATCCTTTATTAGCTTATTAATTAAGGTTATGAACTCAGTAGAAAAACTAAATGAGTTTAGAAATTTGAACACAAAAGAATGGGACATTCTGTCAAAAGCTTTTGACATGTCCAATTGAATTATAATGTTCTTAGATTTTGGATTTCTATTGAGATCATAGATTAATTCCTTAGCTTTTTGGATGTTCTCATGGATGGACGTCTTTTTAATAAAAGCACCTTGAGTATTTGATCACATTTTTCATTTTTTTTATGAAACATAAGCATTGATCACCATCTTTTAACTAGTTATTATAGCATTTTTGTCTCCAAAAATCTTCTTCAATTCTCAATGCTTTAAGATGTAATATATTAGTCTTGTCTAATGCAACTTTGGTGTCTGGATTATTTGCATCCATGTGATCCATCTTCTTTCTCTTGACCTGATATTGTGTGTCCTTGATTTTGCTGAAAATATTACCAAAGTGATTGATGTTTTAAATATTTTTCAGCCTTTTCAATTTGATCCAGAAAACTTGATTAGGGTAACCATTGATCTTTAGCTTCCAATTATGTTCAACCACACTGAGTTTCTTTGAAGATGGTTATCCATTTATTGTTGAACATGGCTCTATCTACCCGTTTTCATTTTTTGTTTATGTTCTAGGTGAATTTTGAGCCATCAAATCCAGCATCTTTAAGCTGGAAATCTCTTATAATTTCATTAAAGTCATCTATATTATTGTGGCATAAAGCTATGCAACCAATTTTCTCTTCAGTAGAGGCAATAACATTGTAATGACCAACTATAAACCAACATTCCTTTGTAGATGTTATCTTTTTAAGTTGATCCCATAAATCAAGTCTGTGTAATCTCTTACACCTTGCGTAGACAACAGTTAGATCAAATCATATTTCAGAGTCAGAATAAATAACTTTCAGATGTAAGCATTGTTCATGATTGATAAGAGTATCAATGTTGTAATCCTCATTCCAGAAAAAACATATTTTATTAGATATGTTAGAAGTGTACTTAGTAAAATCCAGTTGAGTAGTAATCTAATCCATCTTCTCAATTTTGGCATATAGGTTCTTGAATAGCTAAGATTTTAATTTTCTCTTTGTAAACCATTAATTTTAGTATTCTAACTATTGAGTTGTTGTTAATCCCTCTAAAATTACAACTAAGAATCTTTATCATTATCGGATAGATATTTGTAAAGTTTGTTGTTCCCTGAATAGTTCAAAGACTTGATCATCAACTTACTTGGATTTTCTATTTTCTCGTAGTTATGAGCTTTCCGTTCAGGATGAGGTTAAATTCTGGATCAGGAGAAGGTTCTTTCTAGGTTGTAGTGATAGGAGAACTTCTAATATTGTCTTGATCTGGGGTGGTTCTTCCCGAGCAAACATTTTCATAGTCATTCAATTTATTTTGTAGATTACCCTGCTCTAACTTTTGTATAACATCAATGACTTTCATATTTTCAAGGGTAGTTGATTCTTGAATGTTTTCCTTAGATTGAGTGTAATCTATAGATCCTTTAATGATTAATGAACTTTTCTCTTTTGTTTCTTTGCAATTGTTTTCTTCTTTTTCTAAGATTTTATTATTTTGAATCACAATTGACTTGATTTTTGGTATGTAAACATTTTTAGAAGTATGATTTTGCCTTGCCATATTTTTGCTTTGCGATTAATTTTCAGGATTGATGCTCGGTTGAACTTCAATGTCTATGTTTTCTTTCTTTTTAATCTTCTCTGTTTTATTATTATGAGTCTTCTTGCATTCAGGGTATTTATGTCCCAAATGATAACAGAAGTCACAATATGAAGGAGGATTTTGTAAATAATTGATAGCCAACATCCTTCATTCCTTCCAAATCTGATCCAGATACATCTATTTCAATCAAAGCAGAGCAAGCATTCTTATATGCTATAAAGAACTCCCATGGATTCTGCTATATCTTTCAAAACCTTTGAACTATATAGATATTCTGGAATTTTCTCTATCCTTACCCAGACCAAAGCGATAGAACATTCCTTCTTTATGTTAAAATCTGGTGTCCAACGTAACAGTCGCATAACGGAGTCACCAAAATTCCAAACATTTTGAACCCAAAATCGGCTAACATCCTCATTTAGTCGCATAACAGAGTCACCATAACAGAGTATTTTTTGAACATTAAATTATAGATTATTTCACTTCTTTGGTATACTGGATAGATATGTGATTATATTTTTCATTAATGCTCTCTAGTTTTAAATCTGTTGAGGGAAGAGTGGTAACAGGTTTGACAGTTTCGGCGTACGATTTCTTGAACAAATCCTTGTTAATGGCTTCAACTCTGTTTTTTGAAGGAAGAACTGAAAATTCTTCCTTCTCAAAGACTTTATTGTTGTATATCTCCATACTTGATAAGAGAGGATCAAAGAACAAATAAGGGAAGAAGATAATATTTCTAACATGTCATTAATCGAAAAAGATGACTTTTCAGATACTTGGAAAGCTTTTTTCATCGGGGAAGATGGTTGTCTTTTGGTGGTTTTTTCAAGTATCGTTTGTTAGTTAAATGTTTCTTCAAAAAAATTAATAACATACTATCTTAGAATTAATTAAATATATCATTTTTAAAATTAAACGATAGTTCAAAAATTGTCCTGTTCTGAAGTTATAATTTATATTAATAAATATTTAAATTTTGATTTTAAGATAAGTTAAAAGATAGTAATATTTGAAATGATTTTTTTTTATTTATTATCTTATATATGTATACACTTTGTTTTTTATATGATATTTATACAAAAATGTAGGTGCGTGATTCAAAGAAATTATGTTGTCTAGGATACCTCACCTAGTACAAGAATTTTATCCTTATTGTACAATCATTAGGTATATACTATTTTTCTCTATGTCACAGATAGAATCAGAGAATTTTAAATGTAATGGGCTACTTCATTTCATTCAAAATCAGGCTTGTTAATCTTTTATTTTAACTCGGGTTTATTCTTCTTGTTTTCTTAATTTGGCTTATCTTTGTTGGGTTTGGGTATGTCCAAGGACGGCCCATAGTATATATTACTTAAGGATGAAACCCTAAGTACTTTACTATCTGTTTGAGACTGAGTCTCTTCATCTCTTTTACCGCAAAGCATCAAACCATTTACTTGAGAGTCTAGGGAAGCTCCATTTCTCACATCCCCTCTCAAGAAAAGGGTTGAGTTAATCAATCCAAGTTTGTCCCTTAGGAAGAGAAAGTGGCTCTGGTTTAGAGGCTTAGTCAGGAAGTCATCTATCTGATCATGCGGCAGGACGTAGCAAACATTCAGAGTTCATCAAAGAATGTGGTCTTTAACAAAATGTGCATTCATATCTATGTGGTAAAAAATACGTAGTATCCACCGATAGATCGGTGATCATCAACAGATGAGGCCTAGTCCGTATCTATGAAACCCTTCAACTTAAGCTCATGACTAGTTTTGATATGAAAACCAGCGACACGATACCAGATAAGTAACAATAGACTATTTTCACTATATGTAAATGTGCATTTGTATGAAATTGGCTTAGTTTGGTCACAGCATAGGCAATATATGCCCGTGTGTGAAGCAAGTATTGAAGAGATCCTAATATACTTTGGTATGTTGTAGGTTGTAGGTTGCAAAATAGATTCTCCATCATAGAAAGAAAGAGAGGGTGTAACGTGCATAGGAGTGGAGCATGATTTAGCACTGGTAAGTCCTACAGTAGCCAATAAATTTCGAATGTATTGTTGTTGTGAGAGATGAAAACCTGATGCATCTCTGAACACCTCTATTCCTAGAATGTAATGTAGGTCTCTCAAATTTTTTAGATCAAAAACATAATCGATTCTGTTAATGAATCTTTATAGATAAAAGGGTTGATTACATGTTATATTGTTGTCGTCAACATAGACCAGTAAGATGATGATGAGTTGGCTTGATTCATAAAATAATATAGAGTCATCATCATAAGAGTTTATGAATCCCCGGTGAAGTAGGGTGTCTTTTAGTTTTCAATACCAGCCTTGTGAGGCTTGTTTTAGCCCATATATAGCTTTGTCTAACTGACACACATGAGATGGCTTGGTAGTATCCTCAAAACCATCAGGTTGTTTGATAAACATTGTCTATGTTAGTTCATTATTAAGAAAGACGTTATTGATATCTAACTTTCTGACCACCCAACCTTTTGAGACTGCTAGTATCAAAATGAGTCTGATGGTAGAAATCTTAATCACTGAGCTAAAGGTCTCAGTAAAATTAACACCAAGTGTTTGATGAAAACCTTTAGCCACTAGTCTGGCCTTATGACGCTGAATAGTTCCATCTGGATTATACTTGACCTTGTATACCCATTTATTACCAACTGAATTCATGATAGGAACCAAATACCAGGTCTTGTTTAAAAAAGAGAGTATTGAATTTAACCTACATAGCCTTAAACCAAATAGGATTATTCATAGCATCAGAGAACCTCGTAAGTTCTGTGGAAACCCCTATTGTAGTGGTGGTAAAACCTAGATAAACACAATTAGGTTTACTAATACCATTTTTTCCCTTGTTGTCATAGAATGAAAATTTGTGGATATATCTGTGGATTGTGGTAATGTAGATTGTGTCTGGTCATGATTGTTGTATGAATTGGTAGCTGTTTATGTGTTTTCTTGATCAGGGTGAAAGGCAGTATGTGTGTGTGTGAGTGAGTGTGTGTGTGTGTGTGTGTATGTATGTGTGTGTGTGTGTGTGTATGTGTGTGTGTGTGTGTGTGTGTGTGTTTGCGTGTGTGTGGTCTTAGGTGGCATGTTTAGGTGATTTGTCTGTGTAGAAAGTTTGTTGAATGTGTGGTGAATTACTTTCATATTGTTCAAGACTATTTGTCTGTATAGGTGATATGTTTGAATCTGACTATGCTGGTGAATGTGATTTATTGTGATCTGTTTGCATGTTTATGGATTTTTGTGGTGTACTAGTAGGAATATAATGCCTTAAGGAATTTAAACCTAAGTATAAAAATTGGATGAGATAGACCTGGTGTAACAAATCCTGTATTAAGTGTAGTCAAACACATAGATTTGTGTTGTTTGAAGTTTAGAAAACCAGTAAAAAAAAAATTGCAGCTTATTAAAAACAACATTCCTAGAAATGTAGACGCTGCCAGTTAAATTTTAAGATACGTATAACCCTTATGAGTGTCACTATAATCTAGGAAAATACATTTAGTAGAATTAAACTCAAACTTATGAGCTTGATAGGGTCTCAAACAAGGAAAACAAGCGCAACCAAATTTTTTAAGAAATAAGTAATTGGGTTTGATTTGAAACCTTTTTTCAAAGGGTGATAAGTCTTCTAAGATGACTGTAGAGAGTCTGTTTATTAGATAAAATGCAGTGAGAAAATCCTATGGCCAGTAGCAAAAAGGGACCCTTGATTGAGCTAAGAGAGTAAGTCATGTTTCCACTATATGTTTGTGTTTCCTCTCAGTTGTGCCATTTTGGACAGAGGTGTGAGGACATGCTATTATGAGTAGAGTACCACACTCTCTAGCAATGGATACAAAAAACCTAAATTCACCACCCTATTCAGATTAGAGAGCTTTAATGTTTCTATTAAATTGATTTTCAACAAAGGTTTTAAAGTTTTTCAAAGCATTTAGTGCTTCTCCTTTCTATTATAAGGGGTATACCCAAGTGTACCTTGAATATTCATCCAAAAATAGGATGTAATATTTAAAACCAGTCTCAGAAAAAGTGGATGATGGTCCCCAAAGGTCTGAGTGTATCAGTCTAGTACATGTTTAGATGAGACTCAGACCTGTTATATTGTTGAGAATGGAATTTTCCCAGTTGACATGAGTCACAAAAAGAAAAATTCATTTCTTAAATTTGAAGATATATTACATTGTTTCAACACATCATCTAAAACTTTATCTAAATAATGGCCAAGTCTCTTAGGGAAACAGAACTGGTAGACCTTGACTAACTGTTAGGTAAACTAGAAACAGTAAAAAATTCTGGAGATTGGCTAAAACCCTTAACACTGGACTTGTTATTCCTAGTGATAGTCTCCAATTGATATAGCCCTTGTTTAGTTGTACCTATAAATAAACAGAATTATGTAGAATAAAGTGATGAATTGAGAGACATGTGAGATATTTTGTAGAGTTAAAGGTTTATTGGTAGATGTTATTTGGTTAGTGTTCCCTATGTGTTGAATTATAAGCCTTTCACCGCTCCGAACAGTAATAGATTTCTTACCAGAGTACTCAGTTTTCTGAGTCATGAGATTGGGAGATCCTATCACATGGTGGCTAGCTCTACTGTTCAGATACTAAGCATTGTCCTCAGTTAGATCTTGACAGACCATATAGGCCTCATATTCTTGTATAGGTTTGTCTTTCACACTATGAATGGTTCTCATTACACTGCGATTATCTTTGTAGTAGCAGTAAGGTCTTGAATGTCCATATCAACCAAAAATTTGACATGTTGGTTTGTTTGGAGTAGTGTACCTACCACTCTTGCCAGCCCTGTAGTTAGGTGTACCTTGTTGACTGTTGATCTTTCTTTTGTTTCTTATATTTTGCCCCTTGTAGGTACTCTGGCCCCTATAGTTGTTAGAGGTGTTGTTATTGTGTCTGTTGTCACCCATAAAGTTTATTGTTGCTATGTTTAGACTAGCTAGGTTGTGAGTAATCTTCTGTAACTGGTCTAGTCTATTCTCAACGGTCTATAGAGTATATTGTAAATCAGGCCAGTTATAAACCTCTCTTTTTGCTAGACTAACTGTAATAGGAGTATATTCAGAGTCTAAACCTGCTTGTACATGAGAGACTAGATGGTCAATAGGCAGAGGTGATCATGTTAAGTAAAGATTATTAACAAGGTTTTCCCTTTTATTCATGTAATTCTCTATGAAGTTGTTTTCTTTCCGAGTTATTTGAAACTCAGACCTTATAAGCATTATCCTAGACCTTGTTTGTGAACCAGTAATTCTAATAACAGCCTCTCATAGACCATTTCCAGTCTCTTCCTCCATTAGGTGATAAGCAATTTCTGGGATCATAGTATTATAAAGCCACCCCGTAAGAAGTTAAGGTTCAACCTATCCAATCTTTGTAGGCATGATTTTTAGTGATGTTACCATATGTATTAGTAATAAGATTAAAAAGACATGGTTTATCACCAGTAATAAAGTCTATTATTGGTAAGACCATAGTCTTCCATAGCATGAAATTGTTTTTGTCTAACCTAATGGAATTGAATGAAGTCATTTTGTTCATTTTCAGGTGGTTGTTGCTATTACTGAGGAGGTCACCATTGTAGGCAGATGTGACATACTTTTCAAAGGACATTGGTGAATCATCGTTTGTCATCTTTGAGGGTAAGCACCTGCTCTGATACCAAGTTAAAAGATAGTAATATTTAGAGTGAATTTTCTTCTGTATATTACTCATATATCTTTGTTTTTTACATGATATTTATACAAGAATGTAGGTGCATGATTCAAGGAAATATTGTTACCTAGAATACCACACCTAGTACAAGAATTACATCTTTATTGTACAATCATTAGGTGTAGAATGTTCGTCTCTATGTAACAGAGAGAATCATAGAGTTGTAAATGCAATGACCTACTTCATTTCATTTAAAAAATCAGGCTTGTTAATCTTTTATTTTAACTTGGACTTCTTCTTCTTATTTTCCAGAATTTGATTACATTTGCTGGGCTTGGGTCTGTCCAAAGCTGACTTAGAGTATATATTACTTAGGGATGAAACCTAAGTAATTTACTATATATTTGAGACTGAGTCTCTTCTTCTCTTTTACCACAAAGCATCGAACCATTTACTTGAGACTCTATGGAAGCTCAATTTCTCACACGATATTTAATTAAATATTTTCAAGTGATAAATTATTGTTAATGATGAAATCTCATTTCCTAACTATATTAATTCGACTACGATATCATTCTAAAATTAAATAGATAAACCTTTAGAGAAAAAAAGTTACAAAACTAAAAATAAAAAATAATTATTCATTATTCTAAATGTTATGACAATTGTATTCATTACCATATAAATAAAGTAATGCAAAATCAAATTCATGTTAAGTTAAGCTTATCCATTTTCTTTGTGCATGATTAATTATTTGATCCAAAACTCATTGATGATCTCACTAATTCTCTATCAGTGGTCCAACTAGTCATTGTGAACTAGCTAAGAAAATACTATATAAGTGTCATGTTAGCTAACAACTTAACTTGTCAGGATATGTTTAGTGTGTGTGTACCTCATCAGCAAGTTACTTCTTTTCACTCGTCTTATTAAAACTCTCGTATGTCTTTTTCTTGAGAAAAAAAATCTATTTTGACCCGGACGAAGTATCTCATGATGAATCCACCACACTTACCATTAAAGGTTGGAAACTCAAAAAAAGTAAAAGGGTTTCTGAAGTTAAGGCTAGTAAACAAAATCCTGATATAATTCCCACTATCACCATAAACATTAACTGAGCTTTCATAGATAATCTGATAGGAGTGTTATATATATATATATATCATGATCTGAATTATCTTCCTAGATTTCAGCACAAGTACGAGATCCATTACACTGTTGTCTTCGAAGATATGTTCGAGCTTGTGTTATATTATATATTGATGTTCTTAACTGGAGAGTTCAACTTCCACTCCATCACGAATTAATCAGATCTTTTGAGATTTTGGATTTATGTCCAAGTGAGACTATCCAAACACTTTGGAGACTGTTATAGGTTATTTGATAACTTCGAGCCTAGCTTGCATCTTCTTTTAGATGGAAGAGCTCGTGATAATTTACTCGATTATTATACATAACTTTTTTTTACTATATTATCGTTTGAAACCCCCCATAAAGTGATTAAAGATATGACAGAGTGAGTTAACTTGTTGAAGAAAAAATTATTTTTCATTAGTGAGGAGTGGGAGGCTTTCCGCATAAGATGTCGGTGCATGACCTGAAGTAGCATGCAGGATTAGAGTAAGAGGTTAGCTTCTCTAGCCAAAAGTAACGCTAATATATCGGCTTTGCTACTTTGGCTTCGTTGTTGTTTATTGTTTCTTGATTGAAATTTTACACTGTGTCATTAGTGTTAACCTTTCTTTATGCTATAAAGTTCGACAAAATTTCACTCTATGTTTAACCTAAAGAACCGCTCATAGTCGGTTTCTAACCAATGGATAACCAATAGTTAAATATGGATAAACCAAAAAATATATGTGAAGATGAAGAGACTTGTGTTCAATTTCACGCCGCCATGTCAAAACCATCTACCAAGCTATAACTACCCTCAAGAACAATATGTTCTAAGAATCTTCCAAAGAAAGTAAGGTTCACTCCACCACTGAAGCATGCCAAGAGGAATATTAGAATAAAATAGATGAAAAGGAAAATATTGACATAAGGTTTTGTGGGGCTAACCACTCCTCCGTGAAGGCTGATATTACTAGGGTAATGACCAATATAAATATATTAAAACATGATATGATTATATTCCAAATGTAAATATGTATGCTGCTTGAGATCTTTCATAAGTAAACGTATTCTTAGAATCTATTCCCTTTATTCCTATATAGGTGTCTACTTTAAAAATGTTAATATTCTAATTTATCTGTGGTTTTTCTAGGTCAAGACACTATAAATACAATTAGTAAATTATTTATTATGTTCACCCATTAATTCTCTTATTTCATGTCTCTTAGAGAAAAGAGAAAACCATTTATTATGCTAAACCAATCAAATTCTTTGTTTTTTTATTTTTATTTAAAAAGTTATCATTACTATTATTAATATCATGATAGATCCTTAAACATCCATTATAATAGAATAATAGGAATAAATTTTCCCCTCGTATACTTAATTGAAAAAAAAAACTTAGTATATGCCAAAAATTAATTAGAACCGACGGCGGTTCTGAACTGGTTTCAAGACGAGCTATAAAATTTTAAAGGCTAACCTATATCAAAACCTAGTTACATTCGATCATGAATTTTTTTTCAAAAAAATTAATCAAAAACTTAAACAGTGCAGCATACTCACAGCCCATATAAATATCTAATTGAACCTAATTATCTAAAATCAATCACATCCACTATCAGTATACCCAATATTTGATCTTTAAAATCGAAAAAAACAATTTATTTGAAATATAAACTTCGGTGTTGATAGATAAATTTTTGAAATTTTCTTATGCTACTAAAGAAATTTAATCTCTAAATATTTTTATCCATATTTTTATTTACCAATCGAATCTGAACACATCCATTGCGGTTTTTTATAATCCAATTATTGATTTAAAATATGAAATTCTCAATTTTGACATTTTAAATGTTTTTAGATGACATTTTTGTTAAACAATACTCTTCCTCTTTTTTAACTGTCGTTCTATACACTTACCCATATTAAAATGCCTAGTTATGACTTATCAACTCTATAAACAATTCCAACAATAATAGATGTTTCATTTGTTTTATATAAAAACAAAAAGCAAACAATGTGATTGTTCAGAAATATTTAATAATCTATTAATAACCAAAATTTTCATAGAACGTCCATCAACTCCAATGGGGTATTTGAGATCTGAATTTTGACGTTTAACCGGCAGAGAAAGCCAACTCTGCCTCCCCTAAACCGGGTAGAGTACCCAAGAAAGCAAAACCGCTTGAATTTAGATGGACACGTCCTATTTCAATTCCCTGTCACAGAAAAGTTGTTGGGCTAGGCTAAAATGAGACCCAAAATCTTTATAGTGAGATTCCATATTCAAAAATTTTCTGCAATTGTGAAATTACCAAATTGCCCCCACATATAAAAACACTAATTTTTCCCCCCACTCACTTCTCTCTCTTTTCCTCCTCTCTTTCCTACCAAAACTCTCTCCAAAATTCAAACAAACACCCACAAATATTAATTTCTGCAAACACCCACAAACATTTAATACACATTAATTATATAAAGTTAAACCCAATTACTCCGAGCATGGATTTAAGCGACGTAAATGACAATTGGAGCTGCAACGCTGATGATTTCCTTTCGGAGGAGGAGGAGCCGCTTACTGATCACTTGGAGAGCGTTGCCGAGGTAAAAATCAAGTTTTTTTCAACACAGAACAAATTTTTGCAAGTTCGTGCCTTCAAATGTACACTTCCACGCAAGAACATGCGTGGAAGATGACAAATCTTCGCATGATTGTGCGAAGATTTGACAAAATCTTCGCATGTTCATGCGAAGATCTGGCCAACTCTTTGCATAATAATGCGAATTTTTGGCAAAATTGGTTTTACATGCCTTTTTGGTTAAATTTTGGGTTCTTCTTGGTTTTACATGTTTTTTTGGTTAAATATTGGGTTTGTCTTGGTTTTACATGCCTTTTTTGTTGAATATGGGGTTTGTCTTTATTATTTGACTTGTAAATACATGTTTGTGTTTGTGTAGGAAGTGGCCGAAGCACCATGTCACATGGCGGATTATAGTCAAATATTTAAGACGGATAAATTCTTAACCAAGGCGGAATTGATTGAATGGGTTGACAAAGAGAGCAAGAGTATAGGATTTATTGTCGTGGTAGATAAAGATGACGATGGTAGTAAAAACGGTAAAACACCGCGGTTATATTTTAAGTGCGAGAGGCACGGTGTTTACAAGCCGAGGGGCAATCCGGTGTTAGAAGCCGACGAGATTGTTCATCCAAAAAATGCGGATGTCCGTTCATGCTTAGGGGCAATCCGGTGTTAGAAGCACCCGACTATTGGAAATTGGTAGTTATAATTGGAAAACACAACCACCAACCCTTCTTGCATTTGGATGGTCATTCACGGGCCGTGAGGTTAAAGGCGGAAGAGGAGGAGTATGTTCGCAGACTCACAACAATCGGTTCTCGGCCAAGAGATATATACCGTGGATTGAAGTTAAGAGATCCGGAAAATGTATCTAGTATGCGTACCATCTACAACATGCGGCACAAACACCAATTGGTTGATAAAGCGGGCAAATCCCAAATGCAATACTTGTTTGGTAAGTTAAAGGAGCACGAGTACTATGTTTGGGAGCGCACAAACAAAGAAACCGACGAAATCCTAGAATTGTTTTTCGCACATCCCACGAGCATCGATTTGTTGCGCACTTTTCCTCAAGTGCTTATAATGGATAGCACGTACAAGACTACAAGGTATAAACTTCATTTGCTAGAAATAGTTGGCCAAACTTCGACGAAAAAGACCTTTTGTATAGCTTTTGTTTTTATGAGCTCGGAGAAAGAAGAGAACTACACGTGGGCAATGAGCGTTCTAAAGAGAGTGATGGTGAACAACATGTGCGCATTACCAAATATTATCGTCACGGATAGGGAGTTGGCTTTAATGAACGCTATCGATGAGGTATTCCCGGATGCAACTCATTTGTTATGCACTTGGCATATAAACAGGAACATTTGCTCATACTCTAAGAAAATGTTGCCCAAAACGGACATGGGTGAGGAGTTCTTAGAGTTTTATGTCGCGGTTCAACATTCGGCGACGATCGAAGAGTATAAAAAAAACCTCACCGACCTTCACAAAGCCTACGCATATTGTCCTAAGGTTCTCGAGTACTTGATGAAACAATGGATAGACCCTTACGGACACAAATTCCTTAATGTCTACACTAACAAGATTAAACATTTGGGGAACCACACTAGCAACCGGTGAGTTATATTATCATATTTTTACATTACTATGTTTAACTAGTTGTTAGACTTGTAACTAATCTAAGTTTATGGCTTAGGGCGGAGAGTGCTCACTCTAGTCTAAAACGGGCAATCGGCACAAGCCTATGCACTTTTGAGCAATTTTGGGATAAAGTTCATGCGTTGCTTCGCATTCAACACTCTACCATCTTCGAAACGTTCGAACGGAGTTTGTTTCGTCCTAGACAAGCATCTAGGGGAGCTATCTTTCGCGACATCAAAGGTAAACTTTCATGTACGGCCATTCAAATATTAGAAGAAACTATTAGAAAGGCCGGGGATTTGTGGTTCACTCCCGCAAAGTGTGGTTGTGTAATTAGGACAACACACAATTTGCCTTGTGCGTGTGAGTGTGATGTGATCGCGAAAGAAGGTCGGTCGATTCAAACGAGTGAATGTGATGTTTATTGGAGTACTTTAGCGATCAAGCCTAGGGAAAACGTTGGTACCGAAGATGAGCTTACAAGAAAGCTATCCTTAATTGATAGTACCATACGTGGTTACGGTCCACAAGTGCAAGATCACATCATAAATAGGATGATGCAAATCCTAGATCCCGCTACAAGCCATGTGTTGGAACCTAAGGAACCGGTTGTCACGAAAGGTCGGAAAAAATCCGGTGTCGACAAGTCAACTAAGCGGAACCCATCCGGGTTTGAATACCCTAGTGTAGGCGCTAGTAGTACTCCTGCCACGATAGGTAGCACGACCGCGTTGGCGGTTAAGGCATTTATAGTACGCAAATGCAAAGATAAAGCACCACCACCGAAAAAAGAGAAAGCGACTCGATCTAGAAAATCGAATAAAGGAAAAGGATTGAGCGCCTACGGGAGTTTTTTTCCCGAGTACTTGCACGAGTACATAGCTACCGTTGAAGACGTTGCTCTGGACGGTAATTGCGGATTTAGGGCGGTAGCTTTGACGATTAAAGGCAATGCGGACGCATGGGAGGAAGTGAGAAGGGATTTGACGTTTGAACTTTCAAGTCAACGTGATCTTTGGGAAAGGGTTTTTGACGGTGCAGAACGTGTTGACAATCTATTACGGAGATTGGATTGTTTCAAAATGTACGAGAGCGGAACTAGGCACTGGATGACATTACCCGACTATGGGTTGGTGATAGCCACCCGGTATCAATGTATAGTATACCATGTCTCTCTCCAACTATCATACACGTATCTTCCTTTGCGTGGTGTGCCTCCAAGATCATGTCCTATTGTCGAAGTTGGCATTGGTTTCGTCCACGGTAATCATTTCGTGAAAGTAAGTAAACTAGTACATTCTTGATACTTAGATTTTCATTTTATCAAATAATCCACGACGTATTTAATGTTTCTATATAATTGAAATTTTCAGATTGTATTAGACGGACCGTTGCTGGATATATACCCAATGTGGTTTGCGTTCCGCACTTGCGCTGAAGTTACAAATTGGGCCATACCAATAGGTGCACGTCTCAACAAGTATCACCAAATTAAACCAGCACAACCTCCGACATTAAACGATAGGGATCATGAATGCTACGATTTGACCGGGGACGCATAATGCTTTGTTGTATTGTAATATTTTGTGTAACTTGTATTTTTTTAATCCTTTCGAGACACATTTCGCCACCTCCGACTACTAGACTTATGTTGTTTTGCTTGATAATATTTATGACTTTTACTTATGCTTTGTAGATGTGCCCAAAAAAAATTGTTTTTTAAGCGGCCGTATGATTTTTTTTACCAAAACAGAGCCTTAATAGGTACCCTTTGGCCATGATCTTTGGTGGAAGGCCAAATTTTTTTATTTTTATTTCCAACCTCAAATGTTGTTAAAACCACGTTTTGAAACCATTGGCACGCATGAAAGTACCAAAAAAAATTCATAAATGCCCAAAAGCCCTTGTTTCATTACTGGACAGAGCCTTTTTTGGCACACGTTTTCGTGTGCATGTACAAGAGCACGCAAAAACGCGCGTGCAAACGTACATGCACACGAAAACGTGTGCCAAAAACGGCTCTGTCCAGTAATGAAATTTGAGCTTTGGGGCATTTATGATTTTTTTTTTGGAACTTTCATGCTTGCCAATGGTTTCAAAACATGGTTTTAACAACATTTGAGGTTGGAAATCAAAAAAAAATAAAAAAAATTGGCCTTCCACTAAAAATCATGGCCAAAGGGTACCTATGAAGGACTAAAAAATGGGAAAAAAAATTCTAAAAAAACTGAAGCCGTAAGGTTTAATCATTCCAAAAACTAAAACTACTATTACGAGCATTAGTTTTAACAAAAAAACAACAAGCTCAACATTAGTTTGTGCAAAAAAATAAAACATGGAATCGAGTTATCACGTACGGCCAAACATATACTGCCAAGGAATAAATGCGGGAGATATTTTAGAGGTCTCGTTATAGCGAGACACCTAATAATAGAAGTTAGGCTATAATGAAACCTCTACTATTGCTCGCCCACCAAAATTGACTCGTCCCCTATAAAAAAGACATAAAATCAAGAAATCATAATACACTTGCCAAACACTGAGCATTCAACATAAATAAAACTCGTTAACGTTTACATATGGAGTTTACGGCGGACGAAGACTACCACATGCTTCAAGCTGTGAAGATTGCCCGCCAGATACTGGGGGAAGATAGCAGCGATGCGTTTTTCGAGCGTGTCCTATGTACGATGTACATGGGCTACGGCCGTTTGAGTACAAGAGGCATCGTTGTGCGTACTCGTGACCAGATCAAGGCCAGATATATTTTTTTTCATCCAATACAGCATTTGTTGTTCTTGCCATCGTTAATTAAACAAGAAGCTGCTACCGTCTGGAACCTGAGCACAATAGACTACATCACCAGGGATATGGTAGCATTTCTGGAGGATAAGATTATTGCAAGGGGTGGAATTGATGATGTTGAAAACAAACTTCGATACGAATAATCATTCCACTGATGTTATTTCAACTTGTTTTTTTCATATTGGTTGTTATTTTAACTTGTGATGGTTCTTTCCAGTATTTGTTTGAACTTGTTATTTCGTAAGTTGTTGTTATTTTAACTTGTTATGTTTCAATCCAGTATTTGTTATTTCGTTAGTTGTTGTTGTTTTAAATTTTGATCGAATGAATGTAAACATTCGATGTTTTATGTTTCGATGTTCATCTTGTAAACAATAGCACTAGAGCTTTAAAATACGTCGATTGCATAAAAACATTACATATTAATCCGAAGCATTGCATAATAAGAAATACATAAGCAAATAATTGAAGACAAATGATAGGTGGGCTAACCCTCTGTTAACATCTCACACTTAGATTTATGGAGTCGGATAGTTCATTCCGCTCCCGACCTTATAATCATCGGAATCATAACTTCCTTCGGGGGTTGAACACGTTTCAACTGCGCTTGCAATTGCGTCGGCCATTTTTTGCTCCCTTTGCTGCGTCGCATGTGACACCATCTCCGGCGTAACTGGACCGTGGGAGCCCATGTTGAATACGTATTGGACATGTAAACGGGTCTCGTAATCCAATGACTCAATCTGTACAGTCCTTGGCTTAAGATAAGCCAGCATCTCGAACACTTCTTCGCTTCTGTATGGTCGGGGCATTGAGCATCCTGGACACGATGCCTCCCTACCGTGGTTGAAGAAAATCCTGCACAAAACCGCATCGATGAAACCAGGAAGCTCCTCTTGCATCGTACATCTGACGAAGTCAAATGCGACCAAGAGGCTTGCATCTTCGTGCACGTTCCACTCTGAATCACCCATTGTTGTAACTTAAGATATTTTGTTTCATAGTAAAATTATAGTATTTATAGACTCGAAGTCGGTGTGTCAGTTCTAAAAAAATAAGCGGGAAGCGAGGTTTTTGTTCCCGCGTTAATTAACTAGCGGGAAAGTATGGGTGGGAAGTGTATTAAACGCGGGTGTTTTTGGCGGCAATATTTTCACGTGTCTCGTTATAGTGAGACGTCTAATAATGGAAGTTGCGCTATAATGAGACCCATATTACTGCACTGCTGCATTTGTGTAATTTTTTTAATGTAAACCTTGGGTTGTTTTAAGAATGATACATTGGATAGACTGGATACATTGGGTACAAAAAAATGAAAACAAAATAAAATGGGCAGTCAAATAAGAAATAGTAGTACATGATAAATGTAAAATACAAACCATTCAAACATTAACTTAAACAAACAGTACAGAAACTCCAAGAAGCAAACAAATAAAAACATAAGTAATGCCGATTAGTCGAAGTCATATCCCAAGTTATCGTCAGAGTCAGTCCCCTCTTCCCTTTCAGTAATCTTATTCTCAAGATACAGAACCATGTCCCTAGTGATGTAATCTACCACAGTCATGTTCCATACGGCGGCCGCTTCTTGCTTAATTATAAATGGTTGGAACAGCAAACGATCCATTGGTTTGCAATTAATGTACCTCTGTTTGATTTGTTCATGGTTACGCACAGCAAAACCTTCAGTTCCTAAGCGGCCGTAGTTGTAGTACATGTTACACAAGACTAGCTCGAAAAACGCATCGCTACTATCTTCACCCAACTCACGCAGGGCAAGTTTCACTCCCTGAAGCAAATGGTAGTCTTCATGAGGGGTAAACTCCATTTTTGCACTATTTATGTTTGAGGAGTGATAAGCATCCACTTATAAACTCGTGGAAGTTTGGGCGGGAAGTGCATTAAACGCGTGTGTTTTTTGCGGCAATATTTTCACGTGTCTCGTTATAGCGAGACGTCTAATAATGGAACTTACGCTATAATGAGACCCCTATCTTAAAAGTGTTAGGTGTCGCACAATCATTCGTCAACATGGATTACGCTATCCTTATCTTACAAGTGTTTATAATTGGTACAAGGTTCAAAAAGACGTTTTATAGGCAGTAACAATTATAGCAAATATATCAATTGCAAAATATGTGCCCATGGACTGAGTTGGAAGATCAATATTTGATGATGGCAGGTGCTGAAGTTGGTAACCTTAACATGATAGAGGGGGGTAATAAGTACTGGTGGGCATTGCTATGCAAGATGTACTTTCTGTATGGAAGGGATGGTGTTCAGCCGCCAAGAATTTCTAGGCGTGTCGATGAGGTGAAAGCTAGGTGGTCTAGCTTAGTGACATTCCGTCAACATCCAGTTTCTAGCTTCACTGAATTGGAACGTCGTGTTGCGTGTAACCGGTTCAACTGTCAACCCACGGATTTTTTAACAGAGGATCAGCTGGATTCGGTCCGCGCTGTCATTATTGACATCCGCCTAGACGAAATGCGTAACTAACAAGAATGCGAAAGATCTATGGAGTCTATGTTTTACAATGGGTTTACGTTATCTTTGATATTTTCGTTTGAGTTTATGTTTACGTGTCTGATTCGGTTTATGTTTGAGTTTGTGTTGTTGTTGGTGTTAAAAAAAACTTTGGGGTTTATGTTTTAGTTTATGTTGCATTTGTTTTGCATTCAGATACGTACCCCTAAACTTGGAGTTTCAAAGCTGGAGTTTGAACAAACATTCGAAAGTTATATCACTAAAATGTAACAAAATAACATAACACATAATAAAAGAACGAACCAGTACCACATCACACAAAATAAACCGGTGAAAAGTAAACAACACAGATAAAGTCTTAAACTGTAAACACAAAAGACATAAATGATAATTAGTCTCTGTACTCGTGAGATATGCGGTATATCTCATCCAAAGGATCCCGAAAGCTATCAAAAGTAACGCCGGGGTGTCTACGGTCGTACTCCTCCATCTCCAGTATGCGCGAAGTCAGCTCGTGCAGTGTGGTCGCATGTGTGTGTGGTGTAGGGTTCACCCCAATCTCCGCATCATCTCTGTGAGCCTCTGGATCAAATATGATGTACCATAAGTTCCTCGTAACCCACGAGGAGTAGACCACAGTGGTACCATCCTCCTGACCAGGAACATACCTCACACCCCTCAGACTCTCGTGAATACAGTGTGACTCCCAGTTATCCCAATTGAATACATCCCAGAGGTAGAGGGTGTTCGCACGACGAACCCTAGTAGTACCGGTGAGAAGAGGACGCAATGGACTAGGAACCTGTATTTAAAAAAAAAAAGTCTAAACTATGTACCACACATGCGCAATACAAACAATATTAATATTTCGAGTTACAAAATATTACTTGCTGAACGCGACTGAACTGTCTAGCCACCCGCAGCGGATAGTACGCCTCGACAATGTCCGCCGCCTTCAACGTCGCATCTATCCAGGCTATATCAGCGGTAGCTCGAGTAGCCCGCATGATCGTATACGGCGTGAATGATACCTGTAAAATATTAACATACCATTTATCATTACCAACTTAAATTATATATACGATAATTGAAATGAAACTGATTAAAACTTACATCCTGCTCGGTGAAGCTATCCAGACAAAGTCTAATACCCTCTCGAGCCTCCTGGCTCTGTCGAAACTTAGCAGGCGCATGAAGGCATATAGTAGGATGTGCGCTACTATACCTCGGGTACTGATGAACTGCAAACGCCGAGAAATGGTCGTAAATCCACGTCTCTAACATGGCCAAAAAACCAGATATACCCGAAGTAGAGTGTACGCAACCTCTGCCTAGCTGGTAGTAGAGTTGCGCCAGTATCATCTGCCCCCAGTTATACCTCGCGGAGCTGGTGTAATCGTCGATGAACTGCAAGTAGTCGAGGCTAATGTTGTTGCCCGACTTGTTGGCCAAAATGGTACAGCCAAAGAAGTGCAACAAATAGCCCCTCGTAGCTCGTTTAGCATCCCCGTCAGTGATCTCCTCATCATAATACTGATGGGTGCAGAATCTCCTCTTCAGCCATGCAAGGCGCACATGCCTCTTAGCGCCGCCTTTGTTCTCCTTTATCTCAGCCTCAAGCTCCGCAACGCTGCACCCAAGTAAGCGAGCGTATCTCGCAGTACGCTCATCAGCAGTGGGGTACTCATATATCTCACAGTTGTAACCGACAACTAAGAGCCCCGTTATCATGTGGACGTCATCCAGGGTGACGGTCATCTCCCCGAACGAGAAGTGGAAACTGTTCGTCTCGGGATGCCATCTCTCAAGAAAGCCCTCAATCAAGTGGATGTTAGTAGACCACTTACCCAAGGCCTCAACCAAGGGCCAGAAACAGGTGCTCCTAACCTCTGCGAGTACCTTCTGCTGTCGGGATTTCAAGTCCCAGCTACTATGTGTGTGGTACATCGCATAACAGCGCAGTGACTGTCGGGCCTGCATGCATTAAAAACATACAATATATATATAAACATATACGCAATCTAAAACTTAAGATAATCCAATAACCAACATATAAATAACCAATAACCAATAACCAACAAATACAATGCAGTAGTGAGTGTTAAAAATTAAAACCTAAACTCATCATAACATATAAACTCATTGTAACCTAAACTAATAAAATTTATAACACAAACCTAATTTCAGTAACATATAAATTCTTAACATATAAATTTAGTAAATTTATAACACAAACCCAATACCAAATCGAAATCCAATACCAAATCCAATGCAGGTAATATTCAATAGACAGTGTTAAAAATTAAAACCTAAAGTCATTCTAACATATAAATGAATTCTAACCTAACCTAAACTAAACCAATATAAAATCCAATCCAGTAACATATAAATTGATTCTAACCTAAACTAATAAAATTTCTAACACAAACCAATAATAATAATAACATTAAAAAGTAAATTAAAACTATAAAACTTACATCGCCTTTGAAGACGATGTATGCCTCGTGCTCTCTATGCGAATGAAACGTAGAATACAGGTCTACGACGTGACCATTGTATCTACGGAAGCGCTGCTCCGGAGATACGCGACGCTGGACTGGTGGGCGCTCAACTGCCTGTAAGGTCCCTCTCACACGGACCCGGACACTGCGAGAAGTCTCACCGCGAGCGACCTCCTCAGTCTCCTGATCCGTCTCGTAGTCTCTAGCGGTAACTAGAGGACGTGGGCGAGAAGGCATACTGCACAAGACAAAACCGAACAATTAGAAGAGTTGAAACTATAAAACAAAAAAAAACATGAAATTGTGAAAATTCACAATTTAATGAGTGGATTTGGGAAATCCACGCATTAAATTGCGAAGATTTACCCAGAATCCACATTTTGTGGATTCGGTATTTCCTCGCATGTTCTTGCGTGGAAATACCGGATGCCCGCATGTTCGTGCGTGCATCCGGTATTTCCACGCACGAACATGCGTGGAAATACCGACTCGAGTCTGCAGCCCTCCAAACCCAGATCTGCCCCAAATCGACCCTAAAACTATAACCCAACACCCTAAACGGTCCTAATCTCCTAACTAACAACATACATGCCCTTAAAATCAAACAAATCAACACTAAATACATAAAAATCGAATTTTTCTACCCGAATGGAAAACACTAAATATCACTAGAAATAACAATGTAAAATGGAAAAAAAAAGCACCATGAAGTGTAGAATCCATACCTTAACAGCTTCGTGGAGTTGGATTTCAAAAAAAATCGCCGAAAAAAATTTGGGTTTTTAGAGGTAGAGAGAGTTAGGGTTTCGGGGGAGAAGAAAGGAGAAGAAATCTGATTTTTAGCTATTTATATGGATGGCATTTTTATAATTAATGGGGATCTCACTATAACCAACCCGGATCTCACTATAAAGATTTTGGATCTCATTTTAGCAACTTATCCCGTATAGATCCTCACATTCACAATCACAAGAAAGACCTCAGAATTGTTGGTGTTTTACTTTTTCGGTCTGGATCCCCACATTCACAAAAATGGCCGTTTAGTGTTGTGATTAATCGCCTCTTTCACAAAGAATCAAACATATGAAATGAAACCCGTTACGATTTTGTCCCCGCGTTTATTCTTTGGAAATTTGAACTTAAATATCTGAAAATGTATAGCTTGGAGTGAAAAAAAGTTACTATCTTAGCTGAAGTAATATATACTATAACATAAAAAACGTCAAATACTCCAAATAGGTATTTGGAAATGCTTTACAGTTTTAGGTGGGAAAAGAGAAAAAAATAGGTTTCTGAGTAAATATACTTTTTTTTTATAAAGGGCTTTTATTGAAAAATCAAAGAAGTTCAGACCATTATTGCAATATTACAAGAAACTTAAAAAACTAAGAAAAAACTTCATCTTCTCCTTTAAGCCAAAAAGAAAGCCCCAAAATGCAAACCCTAATTTCCCAATCTCAGATAACCTAATCCCAAGCTTTCCAATTGAATAATCGCCCTTAAACCAGGAGGGGCATCTTCACTATTGAAATCAATGCTCCTTCTAACCCTTAAAACTTCCTTCGCTAACCAGTCCGCTCCATGATTCTCTTCTCTATACACATGTTTCAGTACCATTTCAGCACAAATTAGCTTTCTACAACACTGAATCAATGGCTCTAAAAACCAAATCGAACAACCATACAAAAGCAAGTTTACAACCACCATTGAATCAATCTCAACGTCAACTTTTTCCAAGCCCAACAACTTACAGAGTCTCAGACCATCCAACAACGCTCTACATTCCGCAATAAGAGGCGTGGCCTTGCCATAGAGTCTGCCAATACCCAGAACCATGCTTCCACTGCTATTTCTGATCAATGCACCTCCACCAGCCTCATGATTATAGGTACACGCTCCATCAACGTTTATTTTATATCTACCATGCTTTGGGC
Organism: Limnanthes douglasii subsp. nivea; assembly: GCA_036936605.1. NCBI lineage: Eukaryota > Viridiplantae > Streptophyta > Magnoliopsida > Brassicales > Limnanthaceae > Limnanthes > Limnanthes douglasii. The sequence goes on from JAUPFV010000003.1 coordinate 120,735,512, forward strand.
TTTTCCATTTTAGGAACATAGGTTTATTCATAGCACTGATTTGATTCACACATCCCAACTTCATAGCTTCCTTAGTAAAACCAGCCCAATGCTTCCTAGTTAATGTCTTTGCTTGATCCAAACCATTGATAATGTAGGTAATATGTTGAATGATTGTAGCAGCATTTGTTGATACATTGTTTATCTTCTTCTTGTTTCTGGCTGTCCAAACACACCATACCATAATAGCAGGCAGAATAGAGTAGATGTCACAACTCCCTTTCATAGACCAATACCAAGACATAGTGATGTGCGAGAGAGTCATAAAAGACTGAATAGAAACCTTGAACAAAGTACTAAAATATAACCAGACAGGCCAGACCTGAGAGCATTGAACAAAAGCATGTTGCGAAGTTTCAATATTACCACAATGCACACATTTAGAAGCCATCTGAAATCCTTTAGCTTGCATTACAGAATCAGTAGATACCCAATTATGCAAAGCCCTCCAAAGTAAAAACGAACATTTCTTAGGAGAAATAGCATTCCAGGTCTTTGCATAGATTTTTGATTTATTGCCTTTGCATCTTATAGCATTCCAGGTCTCTTTAAAACTAAACAATCCATCCTTTGATATTGACCAGCATAACAAATCCCTCTTATCAGTTAAAGTTATGCTTCTAATGTTACTAATCTCAGAATTAGTGACAGTTGAGGCTAACCTTTGCCAATCTAGATACTTATTTATATAAAAGATACAATTTTAAATATTGGATCATGATCTAACAAAAAGAATCCCAATCTAGGCATATCCTAATTCATAAAAATGAAACCTCGAAATAACCTAGCCATCAAACGTGAGCAAAATCAGTAACCACGGTTGCTTACACCAAAAAGTTGAGTAATCATGCGTGATAAAAATATTGCTAATCGTTAACAAATTAGCAAAATCACATAAATAAACCTCAGGTCGATATTCTTTTAGAGGGAGAAGAATAATGACCCTTGCAATTGGATTGTACCAAAAAAACATTATTACACTAGCTGGTCTCAGCAAATACTTCTAAAAGTATATGATCAGAAAGTTAAAGAGCAAAATTATTATCACTTGTTCATAAAAGAAAGTGAATATGGCAAGGTCTAAAGGTACATGAATTGGATTGTAATTCACATGTAAATTTGAAAAATGATCTTGCAGCTCTATTTGTAATGCTGTGACACCTCCCAGACAAGCTTGTCCATGAATTGGCATTTCTTGTCAAATCCCCAACCAGGATTGCTCTGCATTGTTAAATTTGCAGGAGTTAACAAAACTTCCAAATTAAAGAGTAAACATTGTACGATCTTGGATGCCATGCATCCATCATTGTATGCATAATAACCGGGGGGGTTAGTCAAAGAGACGAAACCAAGTATTATGAGCCATAAGGGAGGCGGAAAGATATATGTTCGACATTTAAAATTGCAAACAATATATCTCTGATCCTTAGAAAAATTTTAATTGTAAGAGGTCGTGTGTGTCTAGAGATAAATTTTAAAGATTATGCAGATTTAGCAAATTTAATATATCCTCCCGTCAACTTCCAGAATTTTGATAATCTAAAAACAAGTGAAAGAACTAAGAGTCAAAACAAGAGAGCCCTCGCGGCACATTTTAATAATACTGACCTGAAGTGAAAGAAGTGCTCGGTCAGTAAATCGCTTGACAGAAGCAGGTGCACTCTGGGGAAGTGTTTTAGCAACTCTTTCTAGCTCACCCTGTTGTTGCTTTGCAGTTACCCTATCTGGACCACTATAGTGTTCAAGAAGCTCTTTCCACACAGGTACTCTCGACATTGCTTCTTCTACCGCTTCCTAAAAAATTGAGAAGATGAAAAGGCATGATTGTCATAAAGACAGAAACAAATGTTCAAGCCATTTTAAGGGAATTTACAAGGTACAGATGAATTTTCAAATAAAGATTATGAACTTCTAATAAACATAACTTGTTTTAACAAATAGTAATAAATACCTCCCACTCCTCTTCATTTTGAATTCCATCATACATCATCACGAATGGCTTCGCCTTCTCAAGAGCATCTCGAAGAGGCATTGGTGGCTTGTCATCAATATCTGGATTCGTACCGAACTCTTCCATCAAGAACTCCGGCTCAAACTCAATCTACGATCCAGAAAAAGGAAAGACCAATTCAGTGCACCAATTAATCTAACCACACCTCCTACTTGCCGCTAAACTTGTACCACATCAGTCTACTTACAATTACAATGAAACATTACCTAATCATATGATCTCTTCTAGTAAGCAACTAAAGGATATGTTAATAATAAGTAATGTTATTAGTCCATGATCAGATTTAGTTCCATTTTTATTTTTGTTCAACTACTATTTTCTTCATCCAGAAATTACCACGCCGCACCTCTTGCCAAAGTAAAAAAATCCGAATTTGATAAGATGTTTGTTGTTTAATGTTATATTGCTTCTTTGTACAAGCAAACCTAGCTAATAGCTAGATTGAGTTCTAATTCAATCAGAATCCTATCATCTCTGTCAGCAGCTAAACAACCAACCTAACAAAAGTCTAAGCTCATAGTTCTAATCTAAATAAAAGTCCATCATCTTCCAATCTAAACTATACAGCAAACCAAGTAACTTCAAAATCTGAAAAAATAATGAAACTTACTGAATAGTTAGTGTCCATGGCCTGGATATACTCCTCATCCAAAGGACAAGGCAAGACCCTTTCAGTAATCTCTTCGAACGCTTCAGTCAATTCATTCATGCCCTCAGGTCCAAGGGTCTGAGCCAAACGCTCACCATCAGCATTATCTCCTAAATACAATGTTGGTGTGTTATCTTCCTCCCTCTCTCTCCTCCCCCTTCCACCTCTACCTCCTCTACCACCACCTCTCCATCCCTCTCTCCCTCTCCCTCTTCCTCTCCCACCTCTCCCTCTCATGCCACTTGCCTCACTTTCACCACCACGACCAGCGCCTGCACTGCCACCACGTGACAAAACGCCCAATGCCTTAGCAACAGCTTCCTCCCTGCTCAGTTTGGGCTTTCTGGGAGTTGCTGCTTCGACTGACTCACCTTCATCATCATGTGGTGGCTGCTGCTGCTGCTGCCCTGCCTGCGGTGGCTGCTGCTGCATAAATTGCGGTGGTCGCTGAATGTACCTGTTTCGGTTTTCCTCAACACGGGCTGAGCCAGTATCTCTATTGGGTTTTCCCCGACCTCTACCAGAGAGAGCAGAAATCACATTGGTGGGAAGATTGGCTTCCCTCGATCGCGTTACCTCGTTGTTATCATCGATATCTTGTAGTTTAACGAATATCGGTGACTTAGGTGATGGTGGTGGTGGCGGTACTGAACCTGGTAGCCACTGGGTGGTAGGCGACTGACTCGGTTGTGCCGATTCCGCACCGCCTCGTCCTCTTCCACGACCGCGCCCTGCACCAGGAACAGCGGCAAACGACGTGAATGAAGGGAGAACCGGGTCTGGCTTGTTCGGTATTCCACGGCCGCGGCCATGTCCAACCGGTACCGATTCGGGCCAGTTGCTTTTCAATCCGTCCGATTCAGACGACTTACCCGGCGCTGGAGTAAAGTCGAATGGCGACGGAACGGCATCGATTCCATCACCTCCGCCGCGTCCACGACCACGGCCGGAACCTGATGCAGAGGAGAAGTGAGAAGAAGACTGGAGGAAGAAAGGGGTGTGTTTAGATAGAGATGCGAAGGTATGCCCATTTGGGGTTGGTAATCGTCTTCTCATCTGGATGAATCTACCAAATCGTCTTCTTACAATAGTTTGAAAATGGGAGACTGTTGATTAAAGTTTAGGTTTTTTCGGGTTCTGAGATTCCATACGTGGTTCTGAATTTTAATTAATTCGGGTAGAGGTTTTTGTTTTGGAGATCCGGGCAGTCCGGCTCCCGTTTCAGGGTTTATAACCCAATTTTTCTTTTTAATTTAAAGGATCTGATTAAAGGTTTTACAAAATCAAGGAGTAAAAACGAAATACATCATTTAAGAAATGAAAGGGGACAAAAATGAATTTCATTTCCCTCTATCAACACATAATTGGGAGAAATGTCATTTTGAAGTTGAATCTTCATATTGGAAAAGACTAGTGAAGATGAAGAACAGAAGTTCAAGAACCGTTTTTCTCTTTTCACCTTCCTGAGATGATTAACCCTATCATCAACCATCAACCAATCTATGGAAGAATTTACCGTTCTTCACGTTCATGATGTTGATTATACTCAACAACAAACAAATAAACATTTTGTCGATCTATTCAAGCTTGGTAGTTGCTCTGGTTCTTTGAACCCTGAATTCATCAAGAAAACATAGAACTATTACTCTGTTCAATATGCAGAGGAAGTCAAGAAACAATTGCTGCAACAATCGAAAATAACTCTCCTTGGTAAGTTTAGCAACGGTATTCCTAAGAAAACGAAGCTTGATAATTTCTTAGTAACATTGAAATTCAAGGGAGTTTTTAGTTATGAAGTCTGGGATTCGCATCACATCTTCTTTGAATTTGATTTGAAGGAGGATGTTTGTAAGATATGGTCGAAAAAGGTCTGGAGATTCGATGATTTCGTGATGAGAATCTTGAGGGGGAATCCTAATTTTAACAAGAAGTACAAAAATCATACAGTTCTGACTTGGGTTCGTTTCGAAAATCTACCAGAAGGCCTATGATGATACTAATTTAGTGAACGGTCTTGTTGGTGCTATAGAAACAACTTAAAGAATTGTTGTGCGTGAGAAAAACAGAGCACACACCAACGCTTGTTATGCGCAAATTGAGATTGATATCTCTAAGAATTTGAAACGGAAAATGTGGATTGGATTCGGGATAAACGATGGATGATGGGTCTCCATCAGTTATAAAAATGTTCCATCTTACTCCAATTACTGTTATCATATAGGTCACAAGTTCTCGAAATGTAAGAAAGCGCCAAAGAATGAAGAAGAAAACGTCAAAGAGAATAATGGATCTGTTAAAAACGATTCTGAAAAGCAGTTGAAGGAAACCTCGAGTAATAACGATTCAAGAAACACTCAAATCTTCAAAGTTTCTAGGAGGAAACTTAAGTCTATCATTACTCAAATTGATCAAGATGAAGAAAATAATGAAAGCAGTAATCAACTAAATCAAGATATTCAGAATGTGCATCAACAAGTTCAACGGAATCAAGAATTACAGTCTTTACATCAGCAAGTTGAAAGCAGTAATAAACAATCTAACTCTTCACCAGGAAGTAGTAAAGAAATCATCGAAGCAATTGACAAGTTGGGCCATGATCATCTGAGAATGAGTTATCAACCATTCACACTCCTAATCCTGAAAACATAGGAAGTTGCTCTACTTCTCCTACCTATTCTCCTGAACAAAGTTTCAATGAAGTTATAAGCTCCAAACTGAAAGGTGCAAAACGAAGAAGATCAACAGGAAAATTAAAAATTAAGTCTCTATATTCTGGAAACAGACTACATAAATCCTATTCTGATAATGATCAGAATGATTAGTTGGAATGCAAGAGGTGTGAATAACAAACTAACTTTAAGAAGACTCAAGTCAATGATTAGAACTGAAAGTATTAAGGTTCTTGCTATTCAGGAACCTATGACTAAGCCTGGGAAGTTAAGGGAGGTGGCTGATATTCTTGGTTTTAATGAATGTTCTGCTAATTTATCTTATAAGTTTTGGGTATTCTGGATGGAGGATATCAAAGGTAACATTGCTCTTAATATGGAGCAATGTTTTCACATAGAAATTGATTATCCAGGGGTTGAAGAAAGATTCCACATCACTTCTATCTATGCTAAGTGTAATCGAATTCAAAGAATTGATCTCTGGAAGTGCTTAATGACTGTTGTTGACTCTAGCAAGGCCTGGATGTGTGCTGGTGACTTCAATGTCATTTCAACGCACGAGGAGCAGCTAGGATGTACCTCTAACTGTCAAGCAAGTATGGATAACTTCAATAATACAATAAGGGCTTGCAATCTTAATGACGTTGGATATCGTGGTTCTAAGTATATATGATCAAGAAGCAATAAGTGGAGGATGCTGGACCGGGCTCTTATAAATGATAAGTGGATGAATACCTTTCATGATACTCAGGTTTTCCACATGGTCTAGAACATGTTCTGACCATGCTCCTTTACTTTTAACTACTAACTCTTCTAATATTAATACTTCAATTCATAAAAAAATAATTTTAAGTTCTTAAATATGTGGTCTAATGATGATTCTTTCCAAAGTATTGCTGAGCAGGATTGGAAGCAGCCTATTGGTGGTAATCCTAGCCATATATTCTGGTACAATTTGAAAAGGATTAAGTGTTGTCTTAAGGATTATAATATGAAGAAGTTTGGCAATGTCTTTGATAATGTTAAAGCTACTGAAGGCAAGGTGAATGAAATGGAGATTCTGCATTACTCAACCAATAACCTGAACACGAAAGCTAGTTTGGCTAAAACTAATAGTCTGCATTTACAGGCCCTTAGGAATGAAGAAACCTTATGGAGGATAAGTGTTTTAACAGTTGGTTAAAGGACGGTGATGGAAACTCTAAGCTCTACAAAATTTATGTTGCCAAGAAAATGAGAAAGAATGAGATTAAAAGCATAAAGGATGGAGATACCTGGATTCTGAAGCATGAATACATTGGAAACTCTGCTGCTACATAATTTAAAGATATCCTTGCTTCTGGATCTTGAAGCATAAAGACATAAACTTTGATTGCATTCTTTTTATGGTTACTGACGATGACAATAAAGCTTTGCTTAAAAGAACAAATGAGGATAGAATCTGGGACATTATCACTAATATTAAGAGTGACAGTGCTTCTGGCATTGACGGTTTCAATCTTTTCTTTTTCAAACATTGTTGGAATATCATTAAAACTGACTTATGTAGCTCTATAAATTATTTCCTTAATGGTAGCTTCATCCCAATTGGGATCTTTGCTACAGGAATTTGTTTAATTCCTAAGAATAATAACCCTACTTGGTGGAATAATTTCAGGCATATTGGGTTATGTACTCTAATTAACATGATCTTATCATCTCTTATTAATCAAATATTATCTTATCTTCTGCCCAGAATTATTTCTAGTCTGCAGAGTGCTTTTGTGAAGGGAAGGCTAATCCATGACAATATATTAATAGCCAAAGAGCTTCTGCATGACATCAATAAGAAGCCTAAAGCAGGGAACACCATGATTCAACTTGACATGTCGAAGGCATTCGACAGAATTTCTCATCCTTTCCTATTCAAAGTTCTTCAGTCTTTTGGTTTTTTTCTAAATTCATTAACCTTATTAAGAAAATGATCAGTCATATTCATATTTCTTTGCTTATTAATGGAGAGGATTTCGATTACTTTCATATGAAGAGAAGATTAATGCAGGGAGACCCACTCTCCCCTAGCCTTTTTATCCTTGGTGAAGAGATCCTAACCAGAGGAATGTTCAATCTATTTAGTAGAAATCCTAAGATGAAATACGCTATGAGAACTAATCTTATGATTCCTTGTATTGTTTTGGCTGATGATATACTGGTTTTCACTAACAGTTTACCTACTTCAATTGACAAGTTGAGCAGGTTTTTAGATGAATATCAAAGAATATCGGGGCAGGCTATAAACAATCAGAAAACTAAGTTGATTATATCATCAAAATCTCACCAATCAAGAATCCAAAGCCTAAAGTTGCAAATTGGTTTTAATGTTGATTTTATGCCTACTTCTCATTTGGGTGTTACAGTCTCAAACAATAACAAAGGGAAGATCTTCAATCCCATTTTGAACAAGAATAATGATAAAATTACAGAATGAGACAGTAAGTACTTTTCATATGGTGGCAGGTTGTCGTTAATATCTAATGTTCTTCTCCCTGTTATGTATCATGGGATGCAAAGCTGTGTAATATTTACTGTAAGAATGGACATCCATTATATGTAACTAACAGAAGAGGATCCTTAGTTTAGAACAGGTTGATTAACATCAGAGAGCATGCTGATAAGAACATTACCTAGATTCTTGGTCATGAAGAGATTGACTTTTGGAAGGACTCTTAGCATAATCTGCCATCAATTGCTATTGAAAATAATATCAATTGGAACCTGGACACAAAAGTTAAAACTTTTTGGAGGAATAATGCTTAGGATTTTAATGAAATGCAGGGTCTTTTATCAAGGGAGAGACTTGAAATGATCAACAATCTTAAATTTTTCTCTGACATTGAGGACATTACCTGTTGGAATCTCTCTAAGGACAGGAACTTCAACATGAAATTAACTTGGAACAGCTTGAGAATCAAGCATGTTCATTCAAACTTGTTCATGAAGATTTGGAATTCAAACATTCCCACGAAGTTTTCTTTTATTACTTGGAAACTTATTCACAACTTTATATCGCTTGATTCAATTATGATAAAGAGGCATCTTAACTTAGCTTCTAAGTGTATATTTTGTAACAATTGTGAAGATAAGAACCACTTGTTTGTCAGCTGTAAATTTTCCTGGCAGATATGGAACTGGTTTGCTTGCAATTTTAAAGTTAAAATCAATCATTACATGGTTCTAACGCACATTCTTAGATGCTGGTTCTGGTTTTCAAGCAAAAAGTTTCATATTACTCACATAATTCCTCAGGCTATATGTTGGGTGATTTGGAAAGCTAGGAATGCTATTAAATATAAAGGGCATGAATTTAATACTATCAATGTTATTGATCTAATTATAAACATCGTTAACGGTATGGATGTATATAATAAGCTCAACTACAAGAATTGGAATATGTCTTATAATGCAGGAGTGTCTCTGGGTTGCTCTTCAATTGAAAAATATAAAAATCTTGTATACCTGAGATGGCTTCCTCCATTGAATACCAGACTCAAGATGAACGTTGACGGAACCTGTGCTAGAAATGGAGAATCAGGTGGTGGTATCCTAATCAGGAACAACTCCTGTGAGATTGTTCAAGCTACGGAGATGTTATTCGGCAAATCTTCTCCTATTCTGGCTTAAATGAAAGCGTTGCTTGAAGGTCTAATCATATGTTACAAGAATAATTGGACTCACATTGACATTGAGTCGGACTCTCTGATTTTAATCAATCAATTGGCTAGAAACACTGATACTGGTTTTGAGGATCCTAACGTAAGTACCTGTAGAAAGCTTATCATGAATAATATGAGTCTTAAGCACATCTCAAAGGTTCAGAACCAAGCTGCCGATTATCTTGTTAAATGGACCCTAAAATTTAAGCTTAAACATACCTTTAATAAGTTTAATGCTCATCTTAAACTTCTTGCAATTGTTTTTCTTGAAAGCCTTGCTTGGTTACATTAGTTCTGATTAATCCTTTCAAATAGCTTGGATACTGCTGCTGGTTTGTTTTGTTAATGCAGGAAAGGAAAGGCTGGCTAAGAAGATGAAGGGATATGAAGATGCAAGGTGAATGGACAAAAAAAGGGTCGATATTGCTCGGAAGACCATTTCGATGTGGTTGATGGAGAATCTATTCAAGAATAGATGAAGATGAAGTGAAGAGTTTTTGAATACTCTGTTCTATTGCATTGGATGGAAACTTTGGTTTCATTTTCAAATTTTCAAATTGAAAAATTGGGATAATTGCTTTTAATCCCTAGAGTATTGTAACATTCAATTTTCAGTAATAAAAGTTCTTTTGATTTAAAAAAATTGAAGCTTCATCTTCTTCACCTATTCAACAGCAAAAGATTGAAAAACGAAATTTCTTGAGTAAAGATGAAAAATAGCTTCACCATCAGGACCTAACGAGAAAAAATCACCGGATCTCCCTGAGGCTTTAGATAAAGATTTTCCTTTGAATTCATCAAATCAAAAAAATGCTAACTCTTCAACATCTAATGGAAATCTGGAAACACAGAGACTACATCTCGGTTCAGCTCTAAATTTCTTCACAAGAAAAAATCATCTTACGTCATCACTCCGAAATATTCATCTACACCTAGAAAACCTGAAAATTCGAGAAAAAGACAAGAAAAACCTGCTAACATAGCAAAAAAGCAAGGTAGATATTAATCTGGATTTTTGTTGAAGTAACCAAAATCCAAGTTTTCTAAAAGAACAATAACTTGGAGTTGATTAGGGGTTTGAAACTGAGAAAAACTTGGCTTGTCTTTACATCTCATAGTCCATGTAGCAAGCCAATCAGCTTCTTGATTTTGGACTCTGGAGATATGTTTAATTGTCATGGTCGAGGCTAGAAGATTTCTACAAATTTTAAGTAGATAGTTAAGATACCATGGCAAGTTTCCTTCAGCAAATATCTTAATAAGCATTAAACAATCAGATTCAACGTCAATATTAAACCAGTTGTTATTCTTGCATATTAAAAGACCCTCAAGTAAGGCTCTCGATTCAACCATAAGAAGAGAAATTTTACTGAACGTATTACCAGCACCCTGAATGAGGTCCTCGTGACTATTTCTAAGAATTATTCCTTCACTGGTCTCACCATTCCTAGGAAAGCAATATCAATATTCATCTTTCAACTCTGCCTTTAACAGGAGCATTCCATTTGAGGTACATAGACTTTTCTTTTTTAGATCCAACTGATGGACATCATACAATTGCACCTGCATTTAAGGCATTAGTCTAGTGTTTCCTGGTTAAAATGTTTGAAGTATCTAGACCAAAACTTATTCGATTAATAACATTGATAGTTGTATTAGCATAGTCATAATTTCCTTTAATTCTAGATTTATTGCGATTTTTCCATATAACCCAACATATAGCAGAGGGAATAACATGAGTTATATGGACTATATTTCTAGAAAACCATAGCCAGTTTCTGATAACGTGAGTCAGAACCATGAATCTTTCAGTCCTGACATTGAATATATCACCAAAATGCTTCCATATTTGTCATGAATAGTTGCAATATACAAATAGGTGACTAATGTCTTCACAACTATTGCAAAATTGGCATTTAGATGCCAGATTCAAATGTCTTTTTCTGCAAATAAAATCAATTTGAATGTAATTATTAATGAGTTTTCATAAAAGAAACGAAAACTATCTGGGGTTTAAATTGTTCCAGATTTTCTTGAATAAGCTTGAAGAATTAAAGTGTTGCCTGATATTGTTCCATGTTTGCTTAATATTGAATCTAAGATCATATGAAATCTTCCATATCATAGAGTCCTCCTTGTTAGTGTTGATGCTATAATTCTTTATCTGATGGATTCTAAAAGAAGGCAGAAAACCTTCCATGATAGTAATATCCCAAGTGTTGTTTTTTCCAAATGTGCTAACTTTTACCTCAATGTACTAGGAATTGCTACCATCATTGTTATTATTAATGAGAGGAGGTTGATTGTGCCAATCATCAAGCCAAAAGTCCATCTCTCATCTTTTAAGAATCCATCTAATGTTGATTTCAGCACTATCCTTAATACCTGAAAATATTTTTGAGGTTAATGATCGAGGATTATTATAAGTAACTTTTAATGGATGCATATTGTTGTTATATATTCTATGCATAATATGGGCCCAAAGACAATCCTTTTTTCTGTAAAGAAACCAAATATTTTGAGAGTAAGTGTTTTGAATATTAGAGAGATTTCTGATATTTAGTCCACCTCCTCAAAAGGTCTAGAAAGAGAAGTTCATTTAGCCTAGTGGATCTTCTTTTCGCAAGGTTTCGATCTTCATAAAAACTTATTAAAAGTATTCACAAGTCTTTTGATTATACAGGTAGGTATTAAACTATTCTACATCCAATAACTTAGGATAAATAAAAATAAAGGAGATAAGGGTAAGCATGCCCCCGAAAGATAAATGCTTGCTTTCCCAGTCTGAGATTTTGGCATTTAACTTTGTCCAGAATAGTATTAAAGTTGCTATATTTGTTGTTGATGTTTAGAGTAATTCACAGATGATTCGTTGGAAGGTTATCAACTGTGAATCCAGTTTGATATTCAAGATTGTTAATTCTGCTTTGCTGAATTCTGGTTGATATGATTATCTTTGTCTTATCTTTGTTTATGGATTGACCTGATACCTTTTGATATTTGTCCAATAATCTACTTAACTTTTCAATGGAGGATTGCAAACAATTAGTAAGGATAAGGATGTCGCCGAAAAAAGCTAAACATGAGACCATGTATCCTTAACAATTAGTAAGGATAAGGGTTTTTTTCTCGAATTATGAGTAGGCTTGGAGACAATAGATTATTTTGCCTCAGGCCTCTCTTTGGGTTGAAGTAGCCAATGACACCCTCATTTATAAGCATAAATATGTTAACATCCCTAATCATCTTGTTAATTAAGTTTACAAAATCAATTGGAAAACCAAATTTAAGGATAAATTTAGTTATGAATGAGTGATACATTATGTCAAAAGCTTTTGACATGTCTAACTGGATCATTATGTTTCCAGTTTTGGATTTCTATTAAGATCTTAAATCAATTCCTTAGCTATTAAGATGTTCTCGTGAATGAATCTATCTTTCACAAAGGCACTTTTGGTGTTAGAGATGATATTAGGGAGAATTCTAGAGTGTCTAAAATTAATTAACTTGGACAAAATTCTATTTAGCATAGAATATAATCCAATATGTATTTAGTTATTTCAATAAGAAGGGTTTATAGTTTTTGGAATTAGATATAAACCAGTAGCAAAGATACCTGTAGGAATGCTCTCACCCAGGAGAAATAAATTTAGAGCTTCACACAGATCATCCTTGATAATCTTCCAACAAACCTTGTAAAAAAAATATTATACTCGCCAATCCCAGCTGCACTTGAGGGGTTCATCTCATTTTTTATTTTCCAGATCTCCTCTTCATTAAATATGCCTCATTAAAGAGTCATTTTCCTCATTAGTGACCAGATTAGGGATGTTATCAAAAATGTCATCTTGCATCTTAATCATGTTATATTTAGGGTTGTTGTAAGGATAGGTTGTGAGAATGGTTAAAAATAACATTCAGCAGATTTGCCCATTTCTTCAAAATCAGTTATCCAGTTGTTTCATTCTTTAATGCTCTTTATCATGTTCTTTCTATGTTTCTTAGATACAAAATAATGATAGAATTTTTTATTTTGGTCTCAATCTCTTAACCAATTACTGTAAAAAAATTGTCTCAAAGAATCTTCCTCCATCCTTAATGCTTGAAGGTGTAGACTGTTGACTTTGTCAAGACAATATTTCGTTTCAGGAATGTTAGTGCTATTGTGCAAGGTCTCCATTTTCTTAACATTTTCTTCTGTATCTTTAACCTTGTTAAAAAATTACCAAACTGATTGGTATTCCACTCTTTTAAACAATTTTTTAGCCTTCTCAATTTGAACCATAAATCTTGATTAAGATATCCATTCATCTTAAGACTCCAATTCTGCTCAATAACACTTAGAAAGTTCTCATCATTAGCCCACATATTCATAAACTTAAAACTTCTCTTGTTGTTATTAGAGTTAAAAGAGATATTAAGAGAATCAGTAATAGGAAGGGGAGCACGGTTAGAACAAGTTCTAACCATGTGAAGAACTTGAGTCTCTTTGAAAATTATGGACCAATTGTTGTTGAACATAGCTCGATCTAACCTCTTCCATTTTGTGTTTCCTAACCAGGTGAATCTTGAACAAACGCACTCGGCGTCATCTAATTGGAAATCTCTTACTGTATCATTAAAATCCTCAATGTTATTCTAACACAAGGCAGTGCATCCTATCTGCTCTTCAGAGGAAGCAATGACATTGAAGTCGCCCACAGTAAGCTACCCTTTGTTAGTCTAAGCAAATCTTTTAATCTGATCTCATAACTCCCTTCTATGTATTCTCTTACACTTTGCGTAAATAATAAAAAGATTAAAACGGTTTTCTAAACCAGGGTAGTTAACTTCAAGGTGAAAGCACTGGTCATGATTCATAAGAGTATCAATTTTAATGTCATCCTTCCAGAAAATCCATATCTTATTAGATATGTTAGCAGTGTAATTAGTAAAGTCCAATATAGTAGCAATATCATTAATATTTTCCATATTGACCATTGGCTCTTGAAGGGATATAATTTTAACTTTATCTTTGATTATCATTGAATTCAGTCTTCTAAAAGTTAGATTGTTATAAATACCTATAACATTCTAACTAATTAGCTTTATCATTATCAAAAAGAGATTTGTAGAGTTTGTTGTTCCTGAAAAATTTCAGGGACTTGATGATCAGTTTATTTGGCATCTTCAGTTTTCTGCCAGATTTGAGCTTTCTGTTCAGGATTTCATTGAATTGAGGATCATGGGAAATGGCTTTTAAGATTGGAGTGACTAGAGTACTTCCAATATTTTCTTGTTCAAGAGAATTACTTCCAGAGCATAGATTTTCATAATCTAGCGAACCATTATGTATATAACCTTGTTCTAACTTCTGTAATGCTTCAATAACATCTAATTCTTCGGGAGTAGTAGTTACTCGAGTATTCATCTTAGACAGACTATTTTCTGTTGAATTTTTATTTTACAATGAAGAAATTTCCTGCATATTTTTACTATTATTGTCTTCTTTATACCTTTGAGAATTTGAATCGCCATTGATTTGATTTTTGGTTTGTAAATTTTGTCGCAAAATTGATTATTTATGGGCTTATTCTTGATTTAAATTTTATTTTCTAGGTTGAAGTTGGGATGATTATCTTTGTCCAGATTCTCACACTTTATTTTCTTTTCTGAAAGTAACTTTTGTTCTTTCTTGCACCCTGAGTGGCTGTGACCCATGTGATAACAGAAATCACAATATGGGAAAGGTTTTTGTAACTTATAGATAACCAACATCCATTATTCTTTCCAAATCCAATCCAAACGCTATGGTGAAGTTTCTTTGAAACATCCAATTCTATCAGAACATAGCATGCATTTTTTTGCTATGTTCTTATCATGAACAATAACTCTATAAGGAATACCAATAGATTAAGCAACATCGTTCATAATTTTCGAATTGTATAGGTATTCATGAACTTTTTTTATCCTCACCCATATTAACTAAAAAACACTTTCTTTCTTTATGTTGAAGTCTGGAGTCCAACGCAGTAGCCTCATTACAGATTCTCTAAAGGTCCAAAAATTTCGCGCCGATAAATTACAGACGTCCTCCTTTAGATCAAATTCATAAAATATGTGTCGAGAGTCCCAAATTTCTACATTATAAACTCTTTTAAACTTAGAGGAATTCAAAAACTGAATCATAGCAGATCTTTTTGGTAAACCATTTGTAAATTTCCTAATTATAGTGGTTTTAGATTGATGAACAAGTCAGTCTTTCACATCTTGGGAGTATTAGATTGATATATGATCATATTTTTTGTTGATGATTTCAGGTTCTAGATCATGGCAAGGAATATTTTTTAATGGTTTCACTATTTCAGCGTAGGATTTCTTGGTATATTCCTTTGCAGAATCTTCAACCCTGTTTTTTAAGACAGAACAAGAAATTCTTCAAAAAAAAATGATTTTTGTGGATCTTCATGATAAGAGATTAGAAGAAGACGACGATGAAGAGATCGAAGCAGATTAAGATAGCAGATGAATAGAATCAGGTTTTCGACTTTGAGATCTTGGAGCTCATCTTCCTCATACCCCAAAAATATGTTATTCGAGGTCGATTAGATTCAAGTTTATAACCCAATTTAACCCATACGAATTCAACCTATTATATTATTTTATTATATATATAAATAATATGAGTAGAGAAACATTTAAATTACCATATTACATAGGCGTAAAACCTGAAATTTGATTTTCAATCTTAGATTTCACCTTTTTATTTTCACCTTAGTAAAAATTCACATGATTTTCTAAAATTTGAGTTCAATTCACTAAAAAAACTAGCTAGCTACCAGCCGACTGAAGGTCCCTGAAAATGCTTAAACATTTTCATAGAACGGAGAAGAGAATAAGGGGTTACTCGAACTCAAGAACAGAGAAACGTGAATAGCAATACATAATCACTACAACGAGATATGATTGGGCTTAAGACAAGCTTTCGAGGAGGAATAAATTATCATTGGAGCTGAAGCGATAACTTTAGAAAAAAAATGGAGGCCATTGATGAATTCACATATAACTTGAGGACATTCATCAGCAATAGAAAGGATGTTTACTCTTTGATAAAAAGACTCAACTAGATAAGCCATTAGATCATTTATATTCTTAATTTTAAATTGGGAAAACTTGATAATTTCACGAGGGTAATTCCACGAGGAACTTGAAAAACTTCCATCAGTAAGAGGAGCTAATTTTCAGTGATCGAATCCAAGGAGAATGCTTCTTATAACTTCAATGGGGATTACCAATTTGCTTGAATTGGGAGCATGAGATAAGAAGCTCAGAATTGGATAAAGAAAACCAGAAATTTTGAAGCAGAACCAACAAATTTAATCTTCTTAACAACAATTGAGAATTCAGTATTGCAAGATTGAACTTCCTCCAGACTGAAGAGCTATCTCTAGGTTGATGGAATTCAGATTCACCAACTCTGCTTCCTGTAAAAAAATTAAGAAGAACTGTAGAAATCGATTTGCTGACATAACTTAAAATAAGAGATAATGAGTATTTGATTGAAGAAATAGGCTTATTTTCTCACTATCATTTCTTCTGTTGTCGAAAGAGATAAAAACTGAGAGATTAAAAGTCTTTCATTAAAGAAATATACATAATTGAGCTTGAATTGTTGATCAAGATTTCCAGTGGACAGATCATAGCTAGATTGAATATTGTCCAATTCACTTGAACTGAGAGCAGGAGATAAGGAGCTCAGGATTGGACGAAGAAAATCATAGTTTTTGAAGGAGAACCAACATATTTAATCTTCTTAACAATAATCGAGAATTCAGCATTGGAATATTGGACTTTCTCAAAACTTTTCTAAATTCAACAACAAGATTGAATGAGATATCTGCGGGTTGATGGACTTCATATTGACCAACTCTGTTTTTACTATTTCTTTTGTTATTGAATTAAACTAAAACTTTTAGAGGCATAACTGAGCTTGAAGCATTGATCAATATATCCAATGGAGAGATCATAACTAGATTGAAGATTGTCCTGCAATTGATTTAGTCAGGTAAATTACATGCTTATTAAGATTGTTAGAATAATAGAAGGATAATAGAGAAACTCTTTATTTGAAACTAAGAAATGAAATTCAGAATAACATCCATTAGCTTAAGAATCTAAGAATCTAACTTTAACGCTAACTAATAGAATTATAACTCTTAAAGGATTAGGGATATGATCCTTGTTTATATCATTTTTGAATTTGCACTTGTGAGTCCATTTTGCGAGATAGTCCACGATAACATTTTATTATTATATATATATATATATATGAGATTCATCATATTTTATTATATCATTTTTCTACAACAATTGAGAATACGAGAAAGATATCATGGATAATTTTTATTAGATAACATAGCTATTAGGATGTTAGAATTAGATTCAATGTCAATATTTGTGAGAAATACAAATTCAACCTATTAAAATCATAATAACTATTATCATCCATTTGACCTCAAAATGTATATTTTATTGATATAGACTTCAGATAGCATCAATTCTATACCAACACTTCAACTTTTTATATATAGTCCATATTATATTTTTAAACTTTTAAAATTATAACATTAAAAATTTAAAACATAAATCAAACAATATTAAATTAATAAAACAAAATCAACACCGGAAAATATCACACAAACCCTAAACTATATATTTTAATGTTTTTTTTATGTTTCATATTCATTAAACACCAAAAACCCAATTTTATAAATACCACCTTTTTATAGAATTCACCGTTAAATTCGCAAAAGTGCATATGCGATTCCAATCAGTTGTCTTCCAAAAATGTATTTGATTTCGAGTCTTAGGTTCAAAATCAGATTTTTCAAAAAGAGTTGATTCTAAAGGTGTCATTCGAAATTAGTTGCTTTTTGAAAAAAAACATATGATTCTTACCATGTCGTTCAAAATTAGTAGTTTTATAGTGTACAAATGGGATTTTACCAAAATTGATTTTTCCTCTGAAATTTCTTTAGCAAATATTATGTTGTCGGATCTCACTCACTTATTCACCACGCATATGCACTACAGGAATCAGAACTTACATATTCATTATAGATATGGTTTATGCATTAACGAAAAGTAGGTATGATGATGGGAAACATAGGAATAATCCTCGATTATTTTATACTTGCAATAGTTTAGAAAGTTTAAAGAAAAACAAAAACACCTAAGGTGAAGAGAAAAGATACAGACATAAAAAAAAATACCATTTTGAACTTATAGCTCATCGTGTTAACGATGAGCTATACATTTGAATACGGAAGGCATAATCATGCACTAGCTGAATAGTTTGAAGGATGTTCTCTAGCGAAAAAACGTACTACAGCAAAAGAATATTTGGTGAAACAATTGTTTATACGTGTTTCCCATCCTCGGGATAGTTACCCGCATTAAATGAGCTTAACTCTTATACCATATCCAATGTGCGTAATATTTAAAATATTAGATAAAAATATCATAGGTTGGAGAAATGGAGTCAGTCATAAGTTAAATATTTATTGGATAATATAAAGGGAAAAATACATTGAATGACATTGAATGGGAAGTGATATGTCTCAAATAATCGCCGATTTGTTTTTTGCACATCGCATTTATCGATCTTCTAAATAAATTTCTTGAGGTCCTTATAAGATCAATAAGTGGGCTTTCAAGAGTAGGATGGGCCTCTACAAAATTTAGTTAAACAATCTATCAAGACTTGAGCCTTAATATATTATGTTATATAAACCAATATCATGTTGTGCATCTCATTCATTTTTTAAGTCGCACAAGGGTTGAAAATTGCACGTAGGTATAATACCGTTTGTGGCGCTTTACCTAATATTTTAGTTAGTAATAGATAATTGGCATTAAAGAAAGCAATTGATAATATATTTTTGGAAGCGACGCACATGATTTAAAAAGATTTAAAACTATTTATGATACATTTTTTTATTCGTATATTATAAGAAATTTAAAAGGATACATAAATCAAATTAAAGAAAATACAATACATATCTCGGATCCCTCGATTACGCTCAAAAATGGCTCAAACCTTACAATAAAAAGTTCCTTTATGTATACAATAATATCTTAAAGAATATTGTCAAAATCACAACAAATTAGCAAGTTAAACCTTTTATCATTAAAGATATTCTTATATTATTATTTTCATTTTGAATGAACGATTAATTACACACATATTCGGATAGAATGTGCACATGTCTCCCTGAAATATTTCATTGGGACGAGTCAACTTATGTTTGATTTCTTTTGCGAAAGAGTAGATATATTATTGGAGATCTAATACACGAATATAAAATCATCATTAAAAAAAGTATGTTAATATTTAAATTTAACTATGATTTTTCGATATTCAAGACTATTGGACGTTCTATATCAGAATTTACCCTCAAAATTTTGGAAGACCAATACGAAAGGACTAGAGTAATAAGAGCCAACAAAGAGGAATGCACGTGTGTTATTAGAACCATTCAAGGGTTGTCTTGCGCGTGCGAGGTTGGTTTACTAGTAATAGAGCATCATATATTTGTTGCAAGTATGGTCAACAAGAGGTGGACAACGTTAACTTTGTTAAAGCACGTTGCTTGTAACGAATATAATTTTGTCGAGTTAGAAATAACGATGATCAGTTCTATGATATGTGGTTACGATTGCGATCATAGACTTCATATTATAAGGAAAATTCACGAAGTACTTGAACCTAGAATAACAGAAGCCATTCCACATGTCAAGAAGGTAAAAGCTAAAAGTAGAAATAGTAAATGTGCTAAGAGAAATTCAACAAAGAGAAGGAAATCATTTTTCAAACATATAAGTGAGCAAGACGATAGTGCGAAAATGTGTCATACCTAAGTTCTATTTTCCCACTACAATTAAAAGGATCATTAGATTATTAGCTAGACATACAAAAGCTATACCATCTTGGGAAAAAAAACTTCGAAGATTCTCAAGCTTCCAAAATTGAGAATACCTAGTAATACGTTATTATTTTTATAATATGTCCCCTAATTTTTGCATTAATATATGACTGCAAGGACATGAATTTGGATGGTCATTATGGTTTCATGACCATTGCAGACGAAATTTATTATGACGAACACATATTGGTGCATATGAAGTATGCACTAAAAGAAGAAATCTTATTAGGTATATATTTGTATGAACTAGTTTACGGTATTCGTAAAAGTCTTGATGTTGAACTGTGTAGGTTAGACTGCGTAGCCCTAAATACCCCTATGAGGCTTTGATAATGACGTACACATAAATATATAGGTGAACTAGTGTTGAATTTTATGGATCCGTGTAAGAACTACACAACTTAACAAATCTACTTTTGGGTACCTTCTAATAAACATATGTTACTTGATAATTTTCATTTTTACTTTTGAAAAACGTGATATTCAAGACTTGCGAAAACGAATATAGTAGATATGTATTTTACCCATGAAAATACTTGTGAAAAATAGGAATTTTTGCTTGTGAAAGATCATGTTGTTTCAATACTTACGAAAAATTGTGTATTTTACTTCTGAAAGTACTTACTTGAAAAAAATAAGCATTTTTACTTGTGAAAAAATATGTTGTTTAAAACATGTAACAATTAGTTGTTTTTACTTATAAAAAATATTACTGGAGAAAATTTTACATTTTTATAAGTGGAAAGAATGTCTCTCAAGACTCGCGATCATTATTTTTTACTTAAGAAATTATTGCTTGTGAAAATACTTGTGAAAATGATCATGTTCAAAACATGCGAAAATTAGTATATTTTACTTTTGAAAAATACTTATGAAAAATATGTAGTTTTACTTGTAAAAAACAATGCATGTATCTTACTTGCGAAAATATTTGCTTGTGAAACATAGACATTACTTGTGAAAAACATAATTTACAAACAAAATCAAAATAACTGAAAAAACACAGTAAAGAAAAAACGAGAACTCAAAGAGAATCTCTCCTCTCTCAAAAATATAAAATTTGAAACTTTATTCTTCTTTTAATACAATGATGTGATTTCATTTACTAATAATGTCATAAAAGTTTACATCAATTTGACACAAATATAAGTTTATATAAATTTTATATCAATGTGATAAGGGATCGTAGACGCACATCCTAAGGGTAAGCTATACGTAAATCCAAACAATAACCCTTGATAAATTTTCTCGAGTTCCACGGGGTTAGATACTAAATTTGTATCTTTGTATCCAAATTTGTATCTTTGTCTTTTAGAGATTTAATTCTAAACATAAAATCCTAGCTAGAGATACTGTGAAAGGTATTGTTTGGACCCCCATTTGTATCTTTATCCTATAATTAATATTATTTAGAAAATACTCATTAAAACATGAAACTTTATACCTCAATAGTAGTTTGTTAAAATAACTTATAAATATAAGAAATATTCCTCAGAAACCAAAACGAAAAATATAAAAAAATTAGGTGAACCAAACATGCATTTATGATACTATTGAAGCTCAAGTTTAAAACTTTCAACTTCCCTAGCTCTGCAAGACATGAAAATGCATTTAGATCAAGTTGTAGTACAAAATGTAATGAAATACCTAAGAAATTTATAAACTACTTGAGAAAAAATAGACAAACGAGAGAGCTTATCATATCCAACATTGAAATAGGATAGGAAAACTGAATCATCTTAGCCAAACAAAATCAAATATAAAATAGTTCAAGTTTTCCAAATATTATTTTATAAATATAATAAGGTTAGTAAGATATTTGATGACATAATACAAATACTCATAAAGAATAGAAACTCATAGCAACATGAGCTAATGTTGACTCTTTACGAGCGATATTGCATAACTCTAAAAGAGTGTAATTTACTTCAACTGCCAATATTATAAATGTGTGGAATATTATAATTTGACTATTCAAGTTACCTTGTCAACTAGTATGCGCATAGTATCTTTAGCACCTGATTTGCTGCCACAAACCTTGTGGCAGTGTTGGTTCATCGGACAGGTTCATGTGTGCGTAATATATAGTGACATCATATTCCTTGTTTGAAATCACATCATGCAAGAAATCGATCTACTCGAGATAACTCCCAGATGAGAATAAGTTATACAAGTTCTAGCACTACATATTAATAAATTTAAAAATAAAGAAAGTAGACATCATATTTGCATTAAATTACTAAAAACAATTTTTTTTTCCAAAAAGACTAAGTATGAATGAGAACGTAATGTCTCAAAAGAATGAGATAGTTCATTTGGTGTATTATACCCTCCATCTAAGTATCCACTGACAGATAGTCTACCGACATACATAAGAAGTAAATGGTAACCAACTACAACTTGATATCATTCGGTATAAATTAATTACGAAGATAAATACTATTTGGCCCAATTCATCATACAATGACAAAGAGTCGTGTATTAAAAATTACATAGAGATTACCAATTTTATAATACTTGAATCTAACCTTAACTTCAAGAGAAATATGTTGGAATTTTTCGGAATACATCTCTCAAACCACAGTGAACAAATAACTATTTATTGGTCGTCGTTTATTAATGGTTTATCGATGCAACCATTAATTCTTACATCCTTATTGATCCCGAGAACCTGCACATACAAGCCAAAGTTCAGTAAGCATAACTTCTAAATTATAAAATAATCATAAATGACATACATTAGCATAAAGAACATCCATAAAGTAGGATATTTATTTGAACTACCATGCCAAGTTACATTATTTTTCAGTTGGTCAAGGTCAAGTTGAATGAAAGTGCAAATAGTAGTATAGATTTTATAGTCATTTAAAACCAATTTTCACGGTTAGCTGCAAACTTGCATTTAAATCTTATTGAATTTCCTAAACATATAAGGCAACCTAACATAATTATACATTTGTATCTATCAATAGTTGTATGGAATCGTTCATGTCTATTTATCATCTTCTGAAACCATTATCCCTTAGCCGAAAAAGTAAATCTACTTGTTATTTTGTTTATTGTTATTCATAACATTTATATATGTTACATAGAAAACATAATCATAGATGCAACACAAGATATATATATATATATATATATATATAATGAAATATCAATGCAACTTACTATCAACTCTTTGAAATTCTGGAAACAATGATAATTGGATTATTAAATGAGAGGTCAATCTTTAAGGTAACAACTCTGTCAATCTCATATTTATGAATTAACCAATCAAATCCTCTAACTTTATTAACAAGTTTTATGGTTTCTTCAATATGTGGGGTAGAAAATCCTACGAAGTAAAATGTTATGTATAAAACTAAGTCTTTATCAAAGTCAAATTCAAGTAGCAATCCTACATTATTATTTAACACACAAACAAATAATAAACATCAAATAAAAAATTACAACAATGTAAATTTGAAATTCATATTTCATGAGTTAAAATTTGACTTATATTTAATATGTAAGCCAATACATTACTCAACCGGATCGGTTAAGCTAGTTGTTACTTCTTACTTCAAGTTTTCCTTGATTCACATTGGCATACTACAATTGAAAACCAATTAAAATACTTTAAGTTTAGCTATTATGGCTTATATTAGATGTTCCAATATCAAGAAAACCAAAGTTAAAGTATGTAAGGATTTGGAGATTACCTCCTCAATAAATCTATAGAGAAAAACAATGGGAATAACATAAAGTGACAAGCTAAAATCATATCTTTCAGTCGATGATAAATTTGAATTATACAATGTTAGAGTAATCTTTTTTATTATAGTTACGGTTAGCGTAATTACTATGAGAGAAACAACTAAGATGGTTGCACTAAAAAACTATAGAAAAAAAAATAAGAAGTACCAGTTCACAATGGGTATGAAAGCTTGACTCAAACTTTGGAAGAAAACATTTGGTTTTTAACAAATAAACAAGTGTGGTTTTGGAAGAAAGTTTATATATTTTAGGTTTTCAATTCTAAGAAAGAGGCAAGAGGTTTTGATTTTGAAGAAAAAAGAGAGTTGATAGTGAATCGGATTTCGTGTATCAATTTGTGTGAGTTGTAACAAATCAGGCGGGTTAAGTTGGTGGTCTAGTTAGAATTGGGCGAGTTTACTATTACATCGACTCATTCGTTACAAATGGGTTAGTAAATTAATTTTATAAAATTAAAATAAAATCATTGCTAATTCGTTGCAACATAATATATTTTGCAATAAATAATATATTTTTCACAAATTTGTTATAAAGTTTGATCTGAATTTGACTTTATGAGTCAAAACATGCTCTAGTGTAAATTCGTTACAATCACATTGCTAGTAACGAATTAAGTGGGAGGTTGTAAAAAGTTATGTCTCCAGTAGTAGGCATGAATTCTTTTGAAGCTATTTACTATAGACCATGAAGATCGTCGATATGTTAGCTAAAAGTTGCAAAGAAAAATTAACTTGACATAATTTAATTCATGCAAAAATGGATAAAGTATCATTGAGTAGAAGACGTTTTGTACAATACAATATTTTCAAAAGCGTTATGCAGAAAAAAATGAACTTGAGATTAAGGATGAGATACTTTAAAAACTATAATCTACCCGTAAAATTATTCATTTTGGAACAAGAAATAAAAACTACACTAAGATAAATTAAAGATAGAGTTTGGAAGGTTACATACAGACTGTCTTTATCCTTTCATAGGGCTAACATACGTAATGTAATTGATAGATCGATATTAAAGAAATATATTTTTTATCCTTCTTACATTATCCGATAAAAGATAACTACATTTATGTTGAACCACTTGTGCTTATTATACACTATGTGATTAAAAAATTAATAACTAAAAATTATTGTATTGGTCATTGTTCAATGAAATCGCTGTAACACATGTGAAGCTTCGTATGAATTAAGAGCATATACAAATTTCAATAAATGAATATAAAAATTATGAATATAAAAATTTACATTAAATATGATATAATATGACAACCTAAAATTTATTTATAAAATTAAGTTTAATTATATCTAATATATATAATTATTTTGGATAAATTAAATTAATATAATCAAAAATATAAAATTATTCTTAATTATAATTTTATATTAGTGGTCATGAATTATATATTTAATATATAATATTAAATATAGAATAGATTAAAAATATATTAAAAAATACTTCTTGTTGGTAGATGTGTAATATTATTAAAAAGATATAAATTTTAAAATAAATAGAAAACATGATATTGGATATGAAAATTGAATTGAGATATATAGATTATTATTATTATTATTATTATTATTATTATTATTATTATTATTATTATTATTATTATTATTATTATTAAACTAATACACATATGAAGCACGAGTGTTAGTGTTAGTTAAAGATGAATGAAAATTTGTATACAAATATTTTATATTTTGCCTTTTGCCATGATTAATTTTGTATTGATTTTAAGCCTTTTGTGTTAACGTTGGAACATTTGCTGCAACCAACACGAATCTGGTCATAGAAAATTCTCATGACATATTTATCACTCTTGTTTACCTGCTTTTTTTATTAGTTTCAATGATCATAACTCTTTTTTCGATCATATATATTTAATCAACATTTATAACCATCTCTCATTTGATTAAATATTCTCTCGTTTGTTTTTATTTTGAGATAAATGCTGCTTATAAAATAAAGTATCTTTTGATTTGAATTTTATCTTACTTAAAGATAACAGTATTGAGTCGGAAAAAATTGGTAGTCGTAACTTTGAACCGACCTACCATGTGACCTAACTCGATATCTCACACATGAAATTGTTTATATCGAACTTTTGTCCACATTTTGCTTTGGCACTATTTTGGGCATGTCCTTATAACGTTTTCATTATCTTTGGAAACACATGTCACACTTAGACCAAATATATTAAAAACTCTTTTGAACTTATCCCTCCATTATAACGACCAACATATCTCATATTCATCACAGATGAAACTTTATATGTTATACTTTTTCACAAATGCTTTGTTGTTATCTATTGTTAATTTTATGTTTATATTCTCTATAGTTGAATTTTGTTGCAATTATAAATAATTATTTTCAAAAGTTTTGTTCACCTACCTCTAGGTGTAGAGTTAACCAATTCCTGAGCTAATGGTTTGATAAACGGAACCGCAAAGTTCTCATTAGAACGTATGTATCAGACCGATATAATTCAACTTCGAATTAGTTGCGTTACATACTGATGTCTTAGACTTATATATTTAGACTTTCCATTATAGATTTCATTGTATGTTTTACCTAATGTTGCTTGACTATCCTAATGTATTTGTATTATCATAATACCCCTTGTAGCCAATGCCATGAATTCAAATTCCATATTCGAGTGAGATATACACGTTTATTTCTTAAATCCCCACAAAACAACATCACTTGCAAATGTAAACACTTATCCAGTAGTTGATTTGTTCTCAACTAGACTAGTGATCCAACTTTCACTGTGTATCCTCAAGTACCCTGGAAAAATTAGAATATTAGAGACATGTGTCTTTAGTCTTTTTCAAGTACCCCTAAAACTCTACCAATTTAATTCCAATGTTTTATACTTACATGACTCGTAAATTAACTTAATTTACTCACCGCAAAATATGTATTCGCTTTAGTACGAGAAAAACGTCTTATTTTGCCACACAGAATACAATTTCCCTTTACACTATTAGAGATATTAGTATTCTTGATGTTAAGTGATTTTTGCCCAATGTTTTGTTTTTTTACTGTGGTTTCATTACATTTACACTCCTAGAAGTTCTGACCTTGGATTATTCTTCCGCATCTCTAGCACACGATTCTTCTTCAATCCTCATGTATTTTTGGATATGTTCCAAACTATATCATATTGATATGATTTTTCCAAAATAAAGGCAACTTTTCAATCAAGATACCATTTGAAAAAAGTCCATAAGTACATATCTTACGGACATGAGTTTGTTTATAATGTTTTGTAACTCGTGAATTTGAGAGAGACGTGTTTTACCATTTAAAAACTCAAAATCAAAATCTTGAGAAATTAGAATTTATTCATAATTTATTCTTTGGTTATGAATTTTTCTTCAAGAGAATTATATATTTTCAGTATTGAATATTCACTTGTATAGAGGTCGAAGAGATGATCTGATAAAGCATTCAAAATACGGCCCACCATATAAGATTTTCTTATTCTCGTGTGTGCCTTTTAATATTTATTTGATATGTGTCTTTGTTACTTGCTTCAAAAAATTTATTAAAGCTTGGATCCAGAATATAATAAAATTCGAGTGATGTCAACACGAATTAAATTATGTATTGTCATCGAATAAAATTTGAATCATCGAAATGGTCCAAACGAACAAGGTCTTAGTTTATCACCTTGATTGTAACCATGATTATTTTTGTTGTCATGATACTATTTTTTATCATTTGAAAATAAAAATAAGGAAACAACACTTATAGTAATTGACCAAGACAAGTTCTTCACTCGTTGGAAAGTCTTCGGAAACTATAGAACCTTGAGAGACGTATATGTATACGTTTTCCAAAAAGAATTATTATAATCTTCTATACTGTTTAGATATTTTTAGGAAGTTCTTTTGGGGTATATCAAGAATTTAGAATTATAATTTATGCAACAAAAAAATCTAAATCAAAGAGACAATGTTTCAAATATCAAATATAGAGTTTTCATGTTTTTTTAGATTTGAGAGATTTTGTTCAAGTTGTGTTATTAATCTTGAATGAATTACATGTTTATATAAATTATTAAAAATTCCAAAGGATTATAGTCTTTTTGAAAACTATAGATAAGATTATAGCCTTTTTGGTGTGGTTTATTTTCGTCTGAGGGTAAGTTTGTAATTTTTGTTTAGAGTTGTATGGAAGTTTGTGAGTATTTAATATTTGGGTAGAGTGTAAAGGGAGAATTAAGCAGTCTGGTTGTATTTAATTTTCATTACCCTCATTTAATGTTGATGGTTGGGTATTTATACCCTTATATTTGGGCCTTATGGGCTTTCGGGTCGTGTTTAATGGACACGGGTCAAGTTTAAGGACCCATAAGTTCTAAGTAGGAGAGCAAGCAGCTTAGTCAAGAAGTGATTATGTTTTTAAATACTTTAGTTCTATTCAAACAGTCTAATGGATGATGGTGTTCGAACTGCCCTTATCCGAAAAGGTGACGGAATCTGGACTCATCACTTTTAATAAGACCTTTTCAGAAAAATGCTTTCTCTCGAATAACATAACGGTTTGCGTTTGGGAGGCTTTGTCATGACCAACCATGTTCTGGTCTCGACAAGCATCGCCTTATATCAGATATATTGTGGTCACGAAAAAATAGGTTGATCATGACCACAAGTTATCCATACAAGACAAATACATTTTGCCTTGTTGTTTGTCACGATCAGACTTATGCCTATCGTACCAAAGGCCCCAGGTATCCGTGGCTGCACGTTTTCTACAACCAACACGAGTCTAATCACGACAAATTTTCTCCTGAATTATTTTCCAGTCTTGCTTATATGTTTGTTTCATGAACTTTGATGATCAAACTCTTTTTTGGTCATCTTCATTTAATCAACATTTAATAACTCAAACTTGACATGATACAATTTGAGCTATCATGGACAGATAAAAAAACTCAATTTTTACATACCACAACTAAAATTTTACTTAATTAATATGCTCATTTATATGTGCGAGAGATTTTCAGACTTCACATTGCTTCAATCTTATTGTTGTGATATTGAGATCCAAATTACGAATCAAGAATGAAGAATCATGCGAGCACAAGTTTGGATACTAAAATCAAATCTACTACAACATTTTACCCACAAACAAATAATCACTTAAATAATATTTTATAAATGTTAAAATATATATCGAAAGGATATGTGATTCGGTTTTTAATACTTGTGACTCTCATTTACCATAATTAAATTTTCAAATAATAATAAATATCATACTAAAACTATCGCTTAAAGATTTATATATAAGGAAGTGTTGTACACCTATGTGTTGGAATAAGGTAAGATAAATATTCAAAATCATATGTATGGATCACACTTTTATAATATAATATTTTTAAGAAAATTAATATTATACGTGTGGAGAATAAATATCCCAAATTCGTTAAAGGAACAATTATGATGTTCATCGATGTCCATTAACATATAATGTATGAGACTTCGTGTTTCTACGTTGTAGAAAAAGTTCAAATATTTGGTAAGATATGAAAATTAAGATCAAATGTTTCAAATATATGTATGAGACTTCGTGTTTCAAATGTTGGCATCGTAACGTATTGTTTAGGCTTACGGACTGATTTATTGAGATTATATGATATATTTCACATATTTATGCTATAAAAGTATGTTCAATACTGATGAACTCATAATATTCTCAGGTAAGTTCGGAAGCGAAAATGTTTGTAGGAGTGTGCTTGTCAAAGAAATGTTTGTATAAGGTAATAGTAATTGTAAGATTAATGTTTTGTAGAGAGAGAAAGGGACAAAAAGAATAAATGTAGCAATAATTGACTAATCATTGGACATTTCCCCAAAAGGGAATATCCTTTATATAGTACATGAGGCGAATAATAAAATTACATAATTATCACCATTAAGGTGGATTTCTCACCCCACTCCTCTACTATTTACAGACAAGTTCTTGGGGCATATCACCCAACACTTCTATTTCTTATGTTTGTTTTACTTTGGTCTTTAATCATTAAATACACAAACTTAGTCCTTATATTTTACATAATTAACCTTGTTATTATTTACATTTTTCTTCCCTTATCATTAGCCCTCCAGACATCATGAAGATATCCGAGTGAGGACTGCAGTTATTCCTTCCTTTCGAACCCCTTCGGATTTTGTGACACTCGAACTTGTGTATGTCTGGTCCCCAGATCAGATGACTTTTTGTTTGTGCCTCATGAATAATTTTTTTTGGTGCTACCCTTCAGTTCACGTGCCTCATGACCTCACCCTTGGTCACGATGACCTCATCTAAATTATTATTTGTTTTGAGCTCGCGTGTCTCTTCTTAGCCGTTATAGTGTCAGAGATATTTTAGATGATGAAGTCACCTCTCGCCATGTGTCGTGTCCCTACCATAGCTTGCCAGCGCCTTGTTTGAAGTAGTTTATGAGAGGGGAAACGTGTCAACACTTTCTTAACCTTTTCTCTTCAGCCCCCTTTCACTATAAATACTCACTTCCAACTCTAGTGACAGGTTTACACCCTTTGATCTTTGTTCAATCTTGAGCCGAGAATGTTTGTTCTAGAGAGACAAAAGTTTAATCCCAAATTTCCTCATTGCTCTTTCATGCCTGAGGAGTTTATCAATCTTGAACGGTATAAGATTTGAAGGTGGTTCAATATCTCAATCCAAGCTGTTGCTCACGAAACTTCTGGTGGAAGAGGGCATCCCACACCTGCATATATTTGGGAATCAACCTTTCGCGACAACTGGTCCCCCATTCGAGAATGTTCCTTCCCTGCTACTCACCCCCCCGATCGAGCTTGTTTTAAGGATAACAAGGTTGACCCTTCGTCGTCTGATCTTGCTTCAAAAAATTCTCTCTTCTTAACCATGGGTGATGAAAAGGGAAAGCCAACTAAATTAAACGCAAGGGAACACATTAAAAGGAAAAGGTCCCTCGATCCACCTGTAAAATCTATTCGAGTCAAAATCTCTTCTTTTGCTGTGACCCCTCAAGTGGCTCCGCAGGGGTCCTCTCAAACAACTCCAGAAGTGAGTCCCAGGAATTCTTCGACAAGGGGTGTTTATTTAGAACAAGTTTTAAAGTTCATCCCTAAAATCTAAAAGAGAGCTCTATTTGATGAGCGAGACAGTGATTAGGAACAACCTGATGTGGTAGTTGTTGAGGCACAACCCTTACGAGCCATACCTTGCGCCAAGCCAAGGTGCCTCTTCTCCTCACCTAGAAATTACCACTGATCCACACCCCTTGGAGTGGAAAATCTTCCTAGGTGAAAAAAGACAAAAAGAAGAAGAAACGTACCACAAACTCCACTATCTGTTTACAACCATGAATTGATCCTTTACACCGAGCTCATGAACTGGGGCCTTCGTCTACCTCTTGATCCTGCTCTAGTAGAATACTTACACCTCATTAGACTCTGTCCTTCTCAAGCTGGTGCTAACATGTGGTACACAGTCATGGCCTGCATCATGGCCTCCAGACTTTCTGAAACAACATTTTCCATGGAGAAGCTTATCTTCATTTCAGGTGTGGCTAAGAACTCTCATTATCCTTTTTACTCTCTTGGTTTTGCAAGGCAGTTCAAGGTGATCAAAGATTTCTTAGAAGCTGATAAAAAGTGGAAGCAATAATTTGTCTTTATCTCTGGGCTACGGGAAACTGGCTTTGAAAGCTCTGACGACCTTCCTCATCAGTTAACTTTGAAGTGGTCAAGACAGGGTACATATTCTTACGTAGTCTTCTATTTTATTAGTTAAAGTTGGAGACTCCTCAAATATTTCTTTCAAAAAGCTATACAGGGAATTGCCAAACTCTTTAAGGGTCACACCAAAGCTGCCAAAAACATCTTTATGAAGCTAAACATCTGGGAAGGTGAACATTGAGATCATAAATTTCATCAGATTTTTCTGCCAATGAATTTTGTGAAAGTCAATCTTTGGAGGTATGACCTTGGAGAGAAGAGGTCCATGTCCAATCTCATGGTGCCTCTTCCAAATGATGCTATCCTCAAACGCCTGGAATGTTTGGACAATGCAGTTTACCTTCCTACTCGAGCTTGGGCTCCGAGTCACCAAGATGCTGAAAAACTTGAAGAAGGTGGTGAGGGAACCGAGGAGGATGCAGAGTCAGAGAGTGATTCTCCCGAGGAACAGGAAGTTGGAGCCCAAGGAGATCACCAGGATGAGACTCAAGAAGATAGGCCATCAGAAGTTCAGCAAGAACTAGGGCTGTCAATTTCGGGTTTCGGGTCGTGTTCGTGTCGGGTTTGACCGACCCGAAATTTTAAAACCTGTGACACGAACCCGACACGAACCCGAAATTCGTGTCAGGTTCAAAGACACGAACCCGACCTGTTAAAAACCTGTTGGACCCGAACCCGACCTGTTGGACCCGAAACCTGTTGGACCCGAACCCGACCTGTTAGACCCGAACCCGACCTGTTGGACCCGAAACCTGTTGGACCCGAACCCGACCTGTTAGACCCGAACCCGACCTGTTAGACCCGAAACCTGTTGGACCCGAACCCGAAACACGAAAACAAACCCAAAACACAAACCCGATACAAATGTATAACACGAACACGACCTGTTAAACACGAAAATATGAAAATTGAAAAACGAACATAAAGAACATGAAATTTAGAGAGTATTAACTTCACATCTTACAAAATATTAAAAACATTACATTACACAAATTTTGTCTTGAACAACAAATGTTTAAATAAAAAAAACACGAACTTTTGGAAGTGGACCAATTTGAAGATCCTACAAAAATAAAGTAAAATAAAAGTTAGATCTCAAATATATATTATAATCGATAACATATTTATACAATTATATCATTAATTACCTTAAACGAAAT
This sequence comes from Limnanthes douglasii subsp. nivea, assembly GCA_036936605.1. Lineage (NCBI taxonomy): Eukaryota > Viridiplantae > Streptophyta > Magnoliopsida > Brassicales > Limnanthaceae > Limnanthes > Limnanthes douglasii. The sequence continues at coordinate 120,768,188 of JAUPFV010000003.1, forward strand.
CAACTAATTGAAGCATCACCCATGTTAAGATCCAAATCCAAACTCAAACAATCCTCCGTGAGTTTTTTCATCTTCTCTTCTTGCAAAGCTAGAAGATATTATCAAACAATAGATATTAGAATCATATAAAATAGATATAAACTATTAAATTTTTAAATTTTAGAATTTAGAAAACTTACATTTTTCTCCAAATAACCAATCCCTCGTACAAATTAATGCCTCAGCCGTATCCGGTTTAAGCGAACTACGAAATTGATCAAGAACTCGACCCCCAACACTGAATGTCGACTCTGATGCAACCGTAGATATAGGAATGGACAACACATCACGAGCCATGGTAGCGAGTTCCGGGTATTTATATTGAGTTATCAACTTATCAACTGAAACGGTGTTAGAACTTGCATTATCTAACGTAAGAGCAAACAACTTATCTTCAATGTTCCAATCATCAAGCATAGTATGCAGTTTCTCATATAAACACACACCATTGTGAGGAGGTGGCATATAACTAAAATTTAGAACACATTTTTGTAAAACCCATTCTTTATCAATAAAATGTGCGGTGAGACAAATATAACCATCCGTAGTGATAGAGGTCCACAGGTCAGATGTCAAACTAATTCGGCCCGGAGTTAACTCTAACATTTTCTTAACTTTCGTTTTTTCTCTATCATAAATCTTCATCACATCACTCTTGCAAGTATTTCTACCAAATAATTGAACATCATTTCTTAAATACCGAAATACTTGTCGAAACCCTTCATACTCAACAAATTGAAAAGGCATCTCATGAAGAATAATTATTGCGACAAGTAACTCTCTAAACTTTTCCGGATCATAAGGACGACTAGCAAGAGACATGAAATCACTTGATTGTGAAATAATCATCTGTCCTACATCACGACTACTAACCTTTTCACATTTTTGTATATGATGACGTAAATTACCCGTACCATAAGTACTCTTACACAATAAAATAACACCACATTTTTTGCAAACACATCTTTCTTGCATATCTTCAGAAAGGGGGAGCATACTAAAATATAACCAAACATCGGATTTTAATTTTCTAACCTTTTGGCTTTCGTTTTTCTCCATACTCGTACAAGATTTTCTCACTTTATTGTTGCCGACATGATTCATTCCAAAATCCTCGACCTCAACTACGTCATCTATGTGGTCCGTACTTATATTTTCATTCGTAGATGAATCCATCTCACCTAAACATGAAAATAAAAAATACATGAGATAAATTAAATAAATCTTAAAATAATATCAAGTCTATATTTAAGTTTTCGTAAGAAAAAAAAATGTTAGTTAATCATTCTATTAATGATAAAACTCCATTTAAACTTCTTCTGTTTCCTTTCTCCATTTAAACTCGAGTTTCCGTTTCCTTTCTTAATCCACAGAGGCCTCCATTCCCAGCTGAGCACTGAATAACTAGATATTTGGGCTCGGCTCGTTACAAGTCCATAGTATTCGAGTCAGAGTTCGAACTTATATAATAGAATTTGGCCTGAAATAAAAAGATCACATTTCAGTTTAAAAATACAACTAGAATCTATAACTAGAGATAAAATCATTAAAATCCAATATAACAAAGAGATTTGAGAATAGCTGTGTATCATATAGAAACAAATAAAGGTACATATACTAAGCAGAAGTTTTAATCAAACACTGTGTATCTTGAATCACATATGGAAAACCATTGCAGTGGGTGATAATGTGATAAAAACTATTCTTTTGGGGGTGACGTCCTAAAAGCCCTGACAGAACTGCATTTGTTCGTAGCTTTTTGATGTAAAGTGAAGTATAGTGATAAAGAAATAAACGGGGATCTATATACCTTTGTACCATTGCGTACAATAGTTCTATAAAAATATAACTAGGTTTTATAGAACTGGATCATAACTCGGTTAATAGTCAATTCAAATCTAAATTCAAATTCAAGTTCGATTTTAGAAAATCTCTAATTGAACTTTGGAAGAGTCAAGTTCGAATCGGGCTCGAAATAAACTATTCAACTGACGACATCTCTACTCCTGTACATTTTAAATGAACCTATCAGCAAACAATTCCAAACAATTCCAATTGGTTTATACGCCTATAAAATCACCTTAAGCTCATCTAGAAATCTATTTGAAAAACTAGACCATTGTGCTAACCATAATGAAAACAACCAAACAATAAAATGTTTGTACTAAATTGATTGAGTTTAAGTTGTAGACGTTTGTACCTGCCATTGCTTATAGGCCTCCGGCCGTTCTACCCTCTCCATCCACTCGCACGCGATCACATTCATTGCATCACGACAGTAACTTAACATTTGTCAAGCTAACCGGCAATCATCGAATAAGCCGCGAGCACCCAAACTCTAGAAGCCACACCCAAACTCTAGAAGCTTCATTTTCCTTTTTCTCTGTATCTTTCAAGTTTCAACTCCTACTAACAAGAGAGGAAGATAACAGAACAAGAAGCTGATACTGATAGTGATATTCATCATGAGACCATTTTCTGCCATTTTCTTACTCTTTCTCTCTCTATCATCATCAGTTCTTACACCGACTCGTCTGGCTTCTGGACAATCACCCATCAAAACTGTCGTCGTTTTAGTCATGGAGAATCGTTCTTTCGACCACATGCTTGGTTGGATGAAAAAATCCATTAACCCATTAATCGATGGAGTCACAGGACAAGAATGCAACCCGGTTTCAAAACCCGACCCGAACAATACCACAGCCAAGACAGCAACAGCAACTCAAACAATCTGTTTCACCGACGATGCCGAGTTCGTGGATCCGGATCCGGGTCACTCTTTCGAGGCGGTTATGCAACAGGTGTTCGGGTCATCCTCAGGTTTCAGTGATACTCCTTCCATGACTGGTTTTGTGAACCAAGCTTATTCCATGTTTGGCATTGATAATGTTAATATGTCTGAAACTGTTATGAAAGGGTTTAAGCCTGATTCTGTTCCTGTTTATGCTTCCCTCGTTAAAGAATTTGCTGTTTATTCCATGTTTGGCATTCTCGAATCTCAGATACACGAACCCTCAAACGCAGCAATATCAGAATCGGTTCCCCAAAAAGAGAGAAGAGAAAGAAGAACAAAACCACTAAAAATTAATGGGATAAATATGAAAAAACTACAAATAAGGATTGAGTACCTCTCAGATTTGGACGATTGAGTCTTGCTGGAGATAAAAATTTGAACAATTCTTCCTAAGTGACAAAGAAGAAGGTGAGTCTCTACTCTCTAGATGAAAAAGGGGCTGAGAGCCTGAGAGTGGGAAATGCCGAAATAGGGTTAGAACTTGAAAGTTAGGGTTAGGGTTAGATTTATTAATTTAGTTATTTTAGAAAATAAAATTATTTTATTAATAAATTTTTATAAGTTTCGTGTTTTACAGGTCTTTACGGGTTTACAGGTCAATTTTGGGTTTACAGGTCAGTTTCGGGTTTACAGGTCAGTTTCGGGTTTTACAGGTCTTTTCGGGTTTTACAGGTCAGTTTCGGGTTTACAGGTCTTTTCGGGTTTTACAGGTCAGTTTCGGGTGACACGAACCCAACCCGTTTTTTTTCGAGTCGGGTTCGTGTCGTGTCTTAATTTCATCGGGTCTGAAATATCGGGTCTCTAACCCTAAAATTTCGGGTCGGGTTCGTGTTGGGTTTACAGGTCGTGTCCAAAATTGACAGCTCTAGCAAGAACACCTAGTGGGCCCCCAGAAAAGTCCTCTAACCAATTTCCAAGAAGAAGAACTGAGGGATGCTGATATATCTGTTGAAGTGAGACTAGCTGGGAGAGCTGGGGCTATGAGACCAAAAAGACTTACTGCTGAAGAAAAGAAAAATAAAATGGTTGATAGTGAAGGAGAAAGTGACAACACAACCTGTCCAGGCTTGCCTCCAATAAAGAAAGTTGTCATAGTCGACCCGGACTCTGGGGGGGATTTTTCCTTCAGAAATAACAACCCATGAGTCAAGAAGAAAAATTTGAAGAAGGTGCATACCTTTCCCCTGCCTCAGCTTACTTTGATGTCTACGAAAACGATTTTGTTGCCAATGAGCTAAACAAATTGCTCTGTGCTGCTGCTCTCCTCGAACGGAAAGCCAACCACAATGATCGTTACAATAATAAAGTCCTTCAAAGAAGAGCTGAAGTAAAGACGCTGACCTCCGAGGTTACTGAATTGAAGCAAAAGGTGAAAGACTTGACATATGAGCTTGCTAAGAAAACAGAGGCATCGTCCCAACTTAAAAAGGTTGAAGATGAAATTTCCAAGGAGAAAAAAACGTATGATGATCGTTTGACCAAAATTTGTTCCTTGGAGACTGCACTTTCCGAAGAAGGGAAAAAGTTCGAAGACGAACGAGAACGATTTAATACCAGAGATAGCGAATGGGACACTCTGGTTGATGGCCTTACCGAGTCTTGTGTGAAGACTAAGGCATATTTTGAAAATGCTCTTGTAGATATTGAGAAGCTGTTGAAGGAGAATGAATCTCTGAAGAAGGACTTTGAAACTGAATAAAAGAAACGTCTCGATGCATACTCGGCTAGTATTTTCTCTCGCCTCGAAGAAAGATATGCTAACATGAGGTCCGCTATGATGCTAGAGATGCATGAGAAGTTTCTGGATCTGAAGCTAGGCTGCCTTTGGCTGCGCGTTATTGAAAGGAATCATCCTGCGAGAATTTCCATGGAAGATTTGTAGACCCAACAATGACTCAGAAAGTTCATGCTCAGAATTTGGTTCCCCGAAAGGCAGTAAGGAAAACTCCGCATCCGACTAGATAAGTTTGAATGTTTTTACTCTTGTCTTGTTGACTATTTGTATCCATAACCTACTGAACTTTTTGTTCTATGAGGATTTATGATGTTGTGCTTTTCAAGTTTATTTCTTATTGAAGAAAAAAATGCCTTATGTTAAAATGTTTAACCTAACACGATTTTACCAGACAAAAGGTTTCTTAACATGAAAACTTTTCAAAATTCCTATCTGACTCATTTTGTTTCTTACCTAAGAAATTCTTCATGTGAAAACATTTTATGTTTATAATTGATATTTATTATTTTATGATTCAAAAAGATGAATTCTTGTCCAAACTTCTTTGGAATGTGTTTTGAGTTCAAAAAGATGAACATTCTGGTCCAAACTTTTTTGGAATGTGTTTTGACTTCAAAAAGATGAACATTCTGGTCCAAACTTTTTTGGAATGTGTTTTGAGTTCAAAAAGATGAACATATCGCAAATCATTTTAAGAAAGCAATGGGATTTTATATATAAGTCGGCTATTAGGCACCTCATTAAAACCTTCCTGCGCCACCAGGGTAGGAAAGAGTATGCCACCGATACTTACACATTTACTCTAAATAAACTGGTAAAGGAAATATCTACATATTTACACTTTTACTCTAAATAAACTTTGAGGTGCTAAATGTTCCAAGCGCGAGGAAGATCTCTTCCTTCTTTATCTTTTAGTTTGTACGTCCCAGCTTTATCTTCCTGGTTACCATGTACAGACCTTTCTAGTTGGGAGCTAACTTTCCCAGCCTCCTTTATTTTGTGTGAAGGAAGACTTTCTTTAAAACTTTATCCCCAACTTTGAACTCTCTTCTTCTGACTTTTGATGCGTACCGACTCCTCATCAAAGTGTAGTAGTGTAAAGAGTTTAACTGCGCCCTTCTTCTCTTTTCTTCTATTAGGTCCAACTCGGTGCGCTTTCCTCTATTATTTGTTTTGTCATAGTATTCGCTTAACCTGCATGATGGGAATATTTTTTCTGATGGTACCACGGCATCCATCCCATAAACGAGTGTAACGGGCGACTCGTGCGTTGCAGTTCGAGGAGTTGTCATGTAAGCCCATAGAACTTCTTGTAGGTAATCCGACCATTTTCCGGCCTTACCCTCCAGATTCTTCCTCAGCCCATCTAAGATTATCCGACTAGTTACTTCGACCTGGCCATTCGCTTGAGGGTGGAAAGGTGCTGAGAATCATTTTTATGTTCCTATGGATGCATAAAAACTTTCATCTCATTGTTATCGAATTGTGGTCCATTATCCATTGTAATTTTCCTTGGTACACTAAAATGATAACAAATGTTGGAAACGATAAACCTAATCACATCATTCGCTCTTGTTCCTACTAACGGCTCAACTTCCACCCACTTGGAGAAGTAATCTACTACAACAATGATCATTTGACGACCTCCTAAATCCATTGGGTGTGGTCCGACTAGATCAATACCCCATCGGTCAAATGGCAAAGATTCTGATATGGATTCGAAAGGCACACCGGGTGTATGGATCGAGTTAGCGAATCTTTGACAAATATCACATTTCTGCCCTAAATCCTTTGCATCCGAGGAGATGGTCGACCAATAACAACCAGCTAGGATAACTCTTCTTATCAATGTTTTATAACCGCAGTGTGTTGATCCTTCCCCATTATACAGCTCTGAAAGTATCAATTGCGACTCATCCTTCCCTAAGCAACAAATTAAATGCCGACTAAAATATTTCTTATACAATACATCTCCGAGAACCACATACCTATATGCTTTGAATCATATTCTTTGAGCCATTACTTTATCAATTGGTAATATGTCATGGACTAAGAACTCTTTTATCTCACTTTTCCAGTATTTCACTATAGTTGTAGAAATTTGGAAGGCCTCGAAACCTCCTTCAACTGATTCAGATCTTTTAATAAATGATGGATTTTCTTGGACGACTATCCATGGGAACTCCTTTAAGTATAATACTATGGCCAAAGAATTAGTCACTGAATTGCCAGCCCTATGAACATGTTCGAATATGACATCTTCGAAACTCAAGGTTAAGGCCTTCAAGACCCCCATATATTTTACTAAATGATCTTTTCTTGTCTCTAACTGTCCAGAAGCATGGTTCCTAGAAGTTGTGAATCACTTATCAACCTGGCTATTTTAGCTCCACAAAGTTTTGCAAGTTTTAAGCCAACCAAAGCTTCTTCGTACTCTGCTTCATTATTTGACGCTTTAAACCCGAGTCAGATAGCTTGATACATAGAAATTCCTCCCGGAGATGTCAATTGTACTCCTCCACCACAACCAGATGAGCTTGATCCCCCGTCAGTTCAGATTACCCACTATAAGACAGATTCTTCTTTACCAATATCCATTTCATTCCGATTGGAGTGGAATTCAATTAAGAAGTCGACTAATGTTTGTGCTTTGATAACAGTTCGTGGTTCAAATTCAATATCAAAGTCTCCAAGCTCTACCGACAACTTTGTCATTCTTCCCGATACATCAGGCCTTTGTAGCATGTTCTTCAATGAAAAAACATGTTCATACCATGATTGCATAAGCCTGAAAATAAGGCCGCATTTTCCGCGCAGATGTTAGCAATGCAAGTGCTAATTTTTATAACTTGAGGTACCGCTTCTCTGTATCCAGAAGACTCTTACTTACATAATAAACCGGCTTCAAGACGTTTGACTTCTCTCAGATCAAGACCGCGCTCACCGTGAAATTTGACACTGCCAAATAAATAAACAACTTCTCCCCGAGATTTGGCTTGGTCAGGAATTCCGGGGAGGAAATGTATTCATTAATATGGTTAAAAACATCCAAACATTCTTAAGTCCAATCGAAACAATTTTCTTTTCTCAATACCTGGAAGAAATGGACGCATTTATCCGAGGACCTTGATATAAATCTGTTTAACATTGCCAATCTTCCAGTCAGGATCTGTACTTTTTTTATTGTTCTTGGTGGGGCCACAGTACACAGAGCATTTAACTGTGTCAGTTCGGCTTCAATACCATGTTCACTGAATATGTAACCTAAAACATTTCCGGATCTTACCCCGAACGTGCACTTCTCTGGGTTCAATTTTAAATTTATCTTGGTCAAATTGGCAAAAGTTTCTTCCAAGTAAGCTAAATGATTCTCATATTTGAGGATCTTAACTAGAATGTTATCGATGTAGATCTCAACATTTCTACCAATCTGACTCTCAAAATCTTTGTTCACTAAGCGTTGATCTGTTGCCCCAACATTCTTTAATCCGAATGGCATCACCTTGTAACAGTGCTGACCCCTTCCAGTAACAAACGTTGTGCTCTTTTGGCCCCTTGGGTCCATCTGGATTTGATTGTACCCAACATATGCATCCATAAAGGATAACATTTTCCATTTTGAATTTTTCTTCTTTATTAATACTGGGTTAGCAGTCCACAAAGGATACTATGGCTCGCGTATGTGGCCCACTTTTTTCAAACGGTCCACCTCTACTATTATCACTTCAGATTTTTCTAGAAATAATGATATTTTCTTCTGTATGATCGGACGAACTGTTCCGTATTGCTAGCATGTGACAAATGACACATGCTGGAACCCCTATAACATCTTCTGTACACCAAGCGAACATGTGTAATTTCATATAAAGAATTTGAGTAAACTTTATTTTACCTCCTGGGATAACCTTTTACCAATCTTCAGACTTTTACCGGGATAAAAGACACGATCCTCAAAACCATCATCAGGGACCATGAACCTGGGGCCTCCCTCGGATCATCAACAGGATTGGAATCCGCGGGAGGCCCCACAAATTGTTATTCTTTTTTCGATTCGACTCCCTTCAACTGCTTAGGGCCAATGCAACTCGGTAACATTCTCTTTCCATCTTTTGGCTGCTTCTTACCGTTCCCATGTTGCTACCTACCACGTACTTCAAACACTAATGAATAGTAAATGACACACCGTGCATCTTAGACAACCAAGATCTTCCGAAGATAGCGTTGTATGATGTGGAAGCATCTACCACTACAAACAGTACTGTGACTATCTTCTTGAATTTCCCTCGACCCAATTCTACCATTCCTTCAAACTATCCGACTACATCAGCAGTTGCTCCAGCAAATCCCATTATCGTCCGGTAGGATCGTAAGAGTTTTAATGGCTATAAGTTGAGATAAACATTATGTTAGTTGAACTCCCAGTATCAATTAAAACTTTTATTATCACGTTTCACGCTATCTCTGCTCCGATTACCATTGCATCCTCATGCGGACCAACTACGTCTCTCATGTCATCTTCTTCGAAGCAAAGAATCACGGATGGATTTCTGTACATGTGTGATAAAACACCTGCTTCCAACTGTGTCGCCAGACTAACAATGTGTCTCTTTCGAGAGTATTTTTATATTCCTGCCACTGTGTCCCCACCAAAAATGGTTAGTGACTCAAAGAATGTGCATAATTCACTAACCTTTCCTCTAGCAATTAGTTCTTTAACCATGTTTATATTGTTTTGCCCGACTTTGGATCTAGATACTATGCAGTGATATCAAATGCATCAATAGATTCTTCATTGAGCGCTTCAGATATCATCATAGTACCCTCTTGTTTAGGAGCATCTTCTTTCTTAGGTACAACCGTGGAATTATTTTTCACAAAATAGATCAAGTTTCCATTCTTTATCAAATACTAGACTTCTTTCTTCAATGCCACACAATATTTCATATCGTGTCCAATATCTTCATGAAATTGACAATATTTATTCTTCATATGCTTCCTTGGGGTCTGCAACGTGAAAGGCTTACGAAAGTGTATATTTTCTTGTGCTTTCTCAAAAATGGTTGATACACACTCAGTCAACTCGACATAGTGAGCAGGTCGTACCCATCTGTTGGACGTACTGTTGAAACATTTGTCCAGCAGGTGCATACTGTTGATTGTGTACTTCCCGTTGAGGAGTTTGACTTGTTGCTTGAACTAGTGCTCGGGGTCGGACGGTTGTTCTTGGTTGTGATGCTTGTGTTCAGACATGCACCATTGATGTACTAGCTCTAATCAAGGTCAGATCATGATAAAATTGAGACATCGATTCTATCTCCGAGGCTCTAGTTTCTTCTACTCGAATCCACTTCTCTATCTGATCTGACAAAGCTCTGAATGTCATGGCATATATCTCCACGATATAATCTTTCATTACCCCCGGAATCAAACCCATTCGGAAAGTAGCCAGTGCCACATTGTCCTCACAAAACTCCATATCTGTCTTGAACTGAATAAAGCGTTTCGTGTACTCTTTTAAGCTTTCCCCAACTTTCTATCTGTATTAAATGATGGTATCCCCATTTGCACGGAATTTCTTGCTACAAGCGAAATGTTATTGGAACATACTCCAAAACATATCAATTTTTTTAATACATCCCTAAGGAAAACGATTATACCACTTGGATGCAGCGTTCTTGAAAGTTTGGGAGAATGTCATGCACAATAGCTTATCATCATCATCATAATTTATCATAAAGTTCTTAAACTGTTCAATATGATTATTTGGATCTTGAGTCCCGTCGAACTTTTCGAAGTTGGAAATATCAAACCACATGGGCAGATGTCCGAATAAGATTTCCGGAGAGAGTGAAGATGACCTCCAATTATGTCCGACTTTGTAAGCACTCCCCCCGAACCTTTATTATTTGTCATATAGAGCATTTTCTCGGTTGAAAAAGTAAATTGATTACTGACTCGGTAATCTTGATTGTAACTGTCGGATTAAAGCTGCCTCCGTGGAGTTACATGTTCTAGTCGGACATTCCCTACTTTGTCGGGCTCCTCGAAATATAGATTTCTTTTCCCATGATCACCTTTCTTCCTCGAGTCCTTCATTCTCCGACTGGTCCGATGAGAGTTCTTACGCCATCTTTGAATCTCTTTGCTTCAGATCTAATTTGTACCTGGCATCTGTGTCCGAGGATGAAAATTTATCTGAGCTAAGAGAAGTATACTCACTAGGTTCTGATGGTTCATATCTTTGTTCTGATCTAGCTCACCTTTTGGAAGACTGATAACTTTTCCTCCGATGTCTTTCTTCAGGTTGAATGACATCTTGAATCTGATCAGGCACGACTCTCTCTCGTTGGACTTTAGATCTAACTTTTTTAGAGATTATTATCGCTTCTTTCTCCATGTTTAGCCTTTTGATATCTTCCAACAATTCTTTACGCTTGGCAACCAAGACCGATTCTTCAAGAAGCTCTTCTGCGTATCGGTTCGGGTCATTTCCTTCGTTTGTGACTTGTTCTTCCATCAAATGGTCATCAAATTCATAACCAATCATATCTTTAGTCTGATTCATCTCAGTCTCACCAGGAATTTCCGTCTCCATTTTTTTACATTATTTTGAAGGTTTTAGAACGTTAATTCTGGGTACCACTTAGTTCCCACAGATGACGTCACTGATGAACTCATAATATTCTTAGGTAAGTTTGAAAGCGAAAATTTTCGTAAGAGTGTGCTTGTCTAAGAAATTTTTGTATAAGGTAACAGTAATTAAAAGATTAATGTTTTGTAGAGAGAGAAAAGGACAAAAAGAATAAATGTAGCAATAATTGACTAATCATTGACCATTTTCCCCAAAAGGGAATATCCTTTATATAGTACATGAGGCGGATAGTAAAAGTACATAATTACCACCGTTAAGGTGGATTTCTCACCCCACTCCTCTACTATTTACAGACAAGTTCTTGGGGCATATCACTCAGCCCCTCTATTTCTTATGTTTGCTTTACTTTGGTCCTTAATCATTAAATACACAAACTTAGTCCTTATATTTTACATAATTAACCTTGTTATTATCTGTATTTTCCTCCCCTTATCAAATACCACCACACATTTTAGAAACACTAATGAGAAGTTCTTGTTTAAGATATAAGGCCCAAGCCCGTTATTTCATATGCTTTATCTATAAATTAGAGCATATGCACTATATAGTAGATACACTTTCTAAATAAACAGAAACCATATTTACTTATTGACGACTACTTCTCTTTTTTCTTTTTATTTATAAACATGGTATCAGAGCAAGCGATCCAATGGGTGTACTGAGTGAGGCGGAATGCATATAATGTATTGAGTGAGAATGCATTCCGCGGATCAAGTTTAAGGGAGAGTGTTAAGAGTGAATAAAATTAGTTCTTTATCTTATATCGCTTAAACTAAAAACAATATACAATATATAAATAAATCAAATATCTCAACTAATGTGAGGCCTTATGAGAGTGAACCAAAAACAAAGACATACGAGTCAGATCGCCCAAAGCGGACAATATCACATTAGTTAGTGAGATATATTATAACATGGTATCAGAGCATGTTCGATCCTTGGAGTAATATTACTGATTTATTTGTCAGGTGCTGTGCTTCAATTTAATTTGTTTGATGTTGTGTTGGATCTACTTTTGCTTAGTAATTTGGATTTTACTTTGGGGTTAAGAGCTGTTATGAGTTGTTTTGTTTCAGATTTATTACTATTGTGCTTAAATTTGATTTGTTTGATGTTATTTCATATCACTATTGCTTAGAAGTTTGGAATTTGTTTTGGGGTTAAAAGCTGTTTGGAGTTGTTTTGTTCCAGACCTATTACTGTCTTGTTTCGGTCTTATTTGTTTGATGTTACTACTGTGCTTCAATTTGATAATTGTTTGTACAATAATCAGGTCACAAAATCATTAGAAGATATACAGTTTCCAGTTTTCTGATTTGTTACGTGCATCCCCAATCAAACGGTCTGATCGAAAGGCAAATAGTGTTTGTTTTTGCTGAATTTAAGAGAGTGTGTTTGGGACATCCAATCTTTCAATACAGCTAGTTGGATTATGATTTGATAATACAATTTAAATAAATTATTATTGGACAAGTGCAGTGCTTTTTGTTGGTAAAAAGGTTTGATTTTAAACATAAATTAATATTTAGATTTGATGTGGATTTGGGGTTTGATTAAGTTTTTGATTTGATTTTGATTTTGATTTGATTTTAATTTGATTTTAATTTCATTTTGATTTGATTTTAATTTGATTTTGAATTTGATTTGATTTTTCCGATTTGAATTTGGTATCTCTTGATTGTTTGATTTTGTTCGATTAGAGATTGTGGATCGTATTGCGAGTATGATAGAAAAATATGATTTTCTACAGTTTAATAGTAATAAACTGAATAAGAAGAAGTTTGTTATATCTACATCTGTATACCATTCAGGTATGTCCTCGTCTTCCACTTTAGGTATGAAATCATCATTGTGGATTTTAATTTTGGGTGCGTCTCAGCATATGTCACCTCGTATATTGAACTTTGTTTCATTGTCTCATGTTTCACTTATATATGTTTTGTCTGCTAGTGCTACACCAATGTCAGTAGAGGGTATTAGCTGTATTTATACCCCTCATATATCGATATCTGTTGTTTACTACTTTCCCACACTTACTTTGAATCTTATTTCGGTTAGTCAATTGTACGAATCTGGTTATTGGGTCTTGTTTTCTGATTATGTTTATGCTATACAAAACCAAAAAATTCATAGAGTGATTTAGACAGGTTTTAAAATAAAGGAACTATAAGTTTTAGAAAAAAATCGAAGTAACATATGTGGATGTATATGATGTTGATAGTGAAAAAATATACTTGAGCTTTGTTTCGTTTGAATCCTTCATCGTCTGAGTTTTATCTTTGGCATTCTCATCTGGGACATGTATCTGCATTGCATTTTTAATTTTTAGTCCCTACAGGTGCTTTAGGTTAGTTAAACACTTGTAATACCTCAGATTGTAGTGGTTGTAAGCTGGCAAAAAATTTGGCGTTACCGTTTGATGAAAGTGTCACTTATTTTATTGCTCTGTTCATATTATTCATTATAATATCTGGGTCCATCTCACGTCTTCACAAAATTTGCTTCGTCATATTATATATTGTTTATCAATGATTATACTCGATATACATGGATTTATCTAATGAAATGGAAGGTCAGATTTCCTTAAAATTTATAGAGAATTTAGAGCACTGGTTAACAACCCAACATTCTGCCGTGATAAAATGATTTAGGTTTGACTTAAGGGGTGAATATACCTCCAATGACTTCAAACATTTAATTACATCTGATGGTACTATACATCAATCATCTTGTACTGATACCTCTCAACAAAATGGTGTTGCAGAAAGAAAAAATCGTCATATTGTTGAGAGTGCTCATTCTTTTCTTTTATCAACTGAAGTTCCAACTGGTTTTTGGGAAGAAGAAATTATGACTGTTGTTTATGTGACATATCGAATCCACACTACTCATAATACATGAATGTCTCCATTTCAAAATTTATATGGAAAATTTGATATTATTCTTCCTTACGAGTATTTGGATGTACATGTTTTGTCTTTCGTTCTCATGTTAAACGCAACAAATTGGATTTCAAAATAGTTATATGTGTTTTTAGGTCATGGTGTTACACAGAAATGTTATCATTGTTATGATCACACCATCCAGAAGCTATATGTATCTCGTCATGTCACATTTCTTGAGCATATCATATTTTATTTGATTCCAATAAAATCACATGATGTAACAAATACAGACCTTCAGGTTGTTGATCATTTTGACATTAATAGTGATACATCTTTTTACATTAACATTCAAGATCATGAGACATTTACAATAATTTATACTACTTCTGCTTCATCAATGCCTGAGCCAACTCCTATCTCTGGTAGAACAATAGATCATTTACCTTTCATGATATCCACTCGTATAAGTAAGTCTACTAAACTACTAGATTTTATGTACTCTTCTTACTCAACTCTTTTTTTTCTTTCATAGAAAATATACATGATTTGTATGAACCCGAATCATTTAAAGAAGCTGTTTGTGATCCTCGTTGGCAAAATGCTATAGTTGAAGAGCTTACTACTCTGTATCATACTCATACATGAGATATAGTTAAACCTCCATCCGGTAAGCATATAATCGATTCTCTTGGGAGTTTAAAATTAAAACAAAGTCGGATGGGTCTGCTGAAAGATATAAGGCTCATCTTATAGCAAAAGGGTTTTCACATAAGTATAGTATGGATTATGATGAGACATTTTCCCAATAGCAAAAATGAGGACAATTTGTACTCTTATTGCGGTTGCAACAATTCTTCGGTGGAAGATTTTCCAACTATATGTCAAAAATGCATTTTTGAATGATGATCTTCATGAGGGGGATTACATGACTCCTCGCTAGGTGTTGCTCACCAGCCAAATGAAGTTTGTCGACTTAGGATTTCTTTATATGGTCTTAAACAAGCTCCTCGTGCTTGGTTTGAAAAATTCTCTACGATTATTACTTAACTTGGTTTTCTTGTTAGTAATCATGATTCAGCCTTGTTTATCACATATACCCATGTATGACGTATTATATTATCTCTATGTAGATTATATGATCATTACATGTGATGATATTGATGGAAGTAAGGCACTAAAACGTGATTTGGCTCAGATTTTTGCGATGAAGGACTTGAGACTATTATGTTATTTTCTAGGTATTAAGGTGGCTCACTATCTAAAGGGTTATATTATCTCTTAGACAATATATATATATATATATATATATATATATGATTTATTCGAGCGAACGCGAATTTATGATAACATGACGATAATTACCTCTCTTGAAACCAATGTTGCTATGCTCCGACTGATTGTGTTCCTTGGTCAGACCCAACTCTATATCGAACTCTTGTAGGATGCTTGGTCTATCTTACAGTTACTCGACCAAATATAACTTATGTTGTTCATGTGTTTAGTCAATTTGTTACTTCTCCTACATCCGTCTATTGAGGAGTTGTTCTTCAAATATTGAGATATCTTCGTAGCACTCAGTTCCAGAGAATTTTGTTACCTTCGACCTCTTTACTTGAACTACGTTATTAAAGCGATGTTGATTGGGATATTAATCCTCATGACCGAAAAATCTACTACTGACTTCTGTATTTTTCTTGGAGATTCATTAATCTCATAGAAAAGTAAGATACAAGATGTTGTCTTTAGATCGTCTAAAGAAGCTGAGTACCTTGTTATGGCCGTGACGATATGTGAGATTGTTAGTTTACTATAGCTTCTTGCAGATATGAGGGTTAATGTTACTAAACCCACTTCTTTACATTATGATAACAAAAGTGTCACGCAAATAGAAAATAATTCTATTTTTCTTGAGAGGACGAAGCACATTGAAATAGATTGTCACTTCACTCGGCATCATCTTCAGATTGGCACCATCGCGCTTCCATATGTTCCATCAGCTTTGCAGGTCGCTGATATTTTCATGAAGGCTCAATTAACAGCGCGGCTTCGATTTCTTTGTGACAAATTCTTAATGCTTATTATTATTGCATTCTGAGTTTGAAATAGGGTGTTAAAGATATAAGGCCCATGCCCGTTAGCTCATATGTTTTAATTATAAATAAAGCCTATACAGTATGTAATAAATACGTTTTCTAATTAAACATAAACCATAGCCGCTTCTTGGCGGCTACTTCTCTATTTTCTCTCTTTGAAAGAAAAAACTAGTTTAGATTTTGGATCGTAAAATAATACATCTTAAGAATAAAATGATTCAAGTAGTAAATGTTTTTTGAGTGATTTTGGAGCAAGTACCTTGTCTACAATATAATATTGTTGATTTTCTAACAAACTTTGGTTGCTTGGAAGGAAATCCTATGGTGATACTTAAGTAAAGCTCGTCAATAATAGTTATCACAAAATATTTGAAATTAATGTATATGGATCTTACTATTGATTGACGTCAAACTTACATTTGATTTATAATGGATCAAGTTTTGCCTTAAAATAAGGCTAAGGCGCGACATTTTAAAATTAAAGTAGCAAAATTTGGTGTACTTGATGGAGCATCATATAGAAAAATCTTCACAAAACCACTTATACTAAGTTTTAATAAAGAACAATTTTGTTAATTCCGAAGGATTTTCACAAGGGTGTAGTTGAAAAACATCATGGATACAAGGGATTTTCACTTCTTATGTGTATTGTTCTGAGTAATTCCAACATATACTTTACGTTTATCAGAAAATGGCAGGAACATGAGATCCTTTTGTTATTTTTTATTTTGAATTTTACTGTTATATTTCCATTTTACTACACATATTTTAATTATCATGTCATCCTAACTTAATTAAATCAAACAAAACCGTATTTTAGAAAAATAATCTATCAAAATTCACTTATAGTTGATTTTGATACATATTGTTATTCCTGTTATTCTAAATTAAAACTTGACAATATAAAAAAAACCGTATTTATATTACAATGACATGTTATATATATTATTCTACTATATAGTTTACATATATATACAATTGTGCCCAACAAGATATTATGATAATCCGTCTCATTATTTGGGAATCAATATTGTCTTGTTGGGCACATGGTGCATAAACCTTTATCTTTGTTATTGATGACAACTATGGTGTAAGAGAAAAAAATGCAATACTATGACGAATATATGTTTTATAAGCAAGTTTATTAACATGTACAAAATATATAAACTTTAGGTCTAACATTGAGATTATAGAAACCCTATCCTTACATGTATAAAAGGACAGAGAACTTGGAGAGTGAATATTGTCTTGTTGGGCACAGGGTAACCAACAAGACTATATGGTAATTAGTACTCATTATTTGTGAATGAAAACCTATATCATAAAAACCAAAAGAAAACCTAAACCACATAAAAGAAAACCTAAACCATAAAACGAAAACGTTAAAAAAACCCTACATAAATTATTAGAAACATGTGTGATACAAAACGGAATAAAAAAAATCTAAATAACAAAACACAACCTAAAACTTAAATAACAAAACACAAATTTAAATCACAAAACAAAAATCTAAATAAACTAATAGAAACACACCTAATACAAAACATAATCCAATTTTTTTTTACAAAATCTACTAAAATACCAAAATCCCAAAATAAAGTAAATAACAGTAATTAAAAAAAAGTTGATTCTTTAAATAAAAAATTAAAGTTGAATTGAAGCAATCCTTTGATTGTTGAGGAAGAAAAATAAAAAAGTGGTTGATTTGAGAAAAAATAAATTTTGACTCATGTTAAAAAAGAAAGAAAATAAAATAAAAGATATAATTTAATTTCAAACCATAAGGATTTTTTTTTAAATAACTAAACCAAATAAATAAGGTAGTATAATAGTTTTATTTAGGTAGCAAAATGTATTAGTAAGTGTTAATTTTAGTCGTGATTTTGAATAAATACTATTACTTCTACGATTAAATAGATCAGATTTTATAATAAAAATATGATATGATATGATTTTATGATAAAAGAAAATTTAATATTTTATTATTAAAACAAAATATTGAATACCGTTTATGTGGTATTACTTATTCTCGTGAACAAAAGTTTTTAATAATTAAGATCTTATAATAACTTACTGTTTAGTAAGTATTGTAATATTGGTATGAAATCATACATTTTTTAGAATTCAAGATAAATATTGCAGGCTGAAACAAAAGTTCACTTCAACGCAAAAACCAATCACTATTCAACCGTAGTTCCACCCTTTACTAAGAAAACGGCTCTGTTAGTAAATACACGTGTAAATAATATAGAATTTTTTAAGAACAAAAATGAATTTTGTATTATTTCAAAGTAATATAATAAATATGAATTCTTGTTTAAACAATTAAATATTGAAGTTAGATGGTTTTACTCCAAGAACAGTTTCTCTTCTTTGATTCTCTGGCGAGGTCATAATCCATTCCCGCTTATCTCGTTGCTGGTGTTCTTCTTCTTATCTTCTTTTGGTGGTTATCTCTGTTATGGAGATAAGAAACAACGTGTTATTTGAAGAAGAAAACTTTTCAGCACTGTCTCAAGATCTCAGACATGGAAATGTCGATCAAAACTTAGAAAAAAGATCGTACGTAGATTTATTCAAACAACAATTTGCCGATCATCAAAGAACAATGTTTAAACCGGAGAGCATTCAAAGAAAATTGAACCACATTTTTGTCAAATATTCTAAAGAGATCAAAGATGCTCGGTTACAGAATTAAAATACTACGTTAATTAGTAAATTTTTTGGGTCTTCCAAAGAAAGTTGTTATATAAAATTTCTTGAGTTCGTTAAAATTAAAAAGAAATTATCGAACTGTTAATTGGGATTCACATCATATCCTTATTGAGTTTGAATTAAAGGAAGACGTCTGTAGGCTGTGGGCTATAAGTGTTTGGAAGGTTGGAGTTCCAACTATGAGAGTCTTACGTTGGACGCCAAAGTTTCATATCAAGATTGAAAGCCCGATTGCAATGGTTTGGGTTAAGTTCGAAAAAATCCCTAAGTTTTTATATAATGCAGATTTTCTTCATGAAATAACTGCAACCTTATGAACTCCCTACAAAGTTGAGGTTCCAAATGAAAACAGGGCTTTTAAAAATTCAGCCTTTGTGTTGACTGCATTAGATGCATCAAGAAAAATACACAGTAACATATGGATTGGCTTCAGTGTGAACGATGGTTGCTCGATTTCTGTTAAATAATCAGCCTTCCTACTGCAGTTTATGCTACCATATGGGACATAATGTGGATGAATACAAGAAACATTCTATGAATATCAATATAAGAGATCGTGACAAGAAATACCAGATCAGGAACAATGGTAATCACTCTTCAAAAGGTAAAGAAACCAAAGAAAATGAATTAAAAGGGTCTGATACAAACAATCAAGAAGTTGTTGGCTCCAATTAAGACTTCATTTCTAATGCCAAATCCATAGTGGTTCACAAAGAAAATAAGAAAGATCGTTCGAAGGAAATTTTTTAAAGAAGAAAGCAGATGGTTAACACTATATCTGAAAATGATTCTAAGTCAAAAGACATAAGCCACAAAGTTACATTGCCAGAAGATATAGAAACTATTGAAGCAATACAACAACGGGATATGCATTGTGATCAACTTGATGTACAAGACGGCGATAACTTTATATCTGGTTTAAACTCTCCAAACCAAGGAAATATTGGCAGTATTTAACATTTCCCAACTAGAAAAGTAATATCTCCAATTACCCAAGACTTCAGTACCATCATACATAAGAAGCTCAAATCTGCAAGGAAAATAAAAAAACCAAGCACAAGAATAATGAAATCTATGAAATATACAGGGATAGACAAGAAACACAAATCATTATCTGATAATGATAAAGATTTTTAACTGGATTTTGTGTGGTATTAACAACAAATCAACAGTCAGTAGGCTGAAAGATATCATTTTCAAAGAGAAAGTCAACATCTTAGTGGTTCAAGAGCCAATGGCTAAGTCTAAAAAAATTGCAGAAATTGCTTTGGTGTTGGGTTTCTCTAATCATACTCTCACTCTTTCTAATAAAAATTGGTTTTTCTGGGCAGATGATATTTGTATGAACACTCTGGTTAATCATGATCAATGCCTGAATATGGAGATCAAAACTAACGATAACATCAATTTTCATTTAACTGTGGTTTATGCTAAGTGTAACGGGTTGCTTAGGCTTGATTTATGGGAGCAATGAAATTTGATCTCTATGACTAAGCAAGGCTGGTTTACTGCTGGTGACTTCAACGTGATTGCCTCTTCTGAAGAGCAGCTAGGGTGTAATGTTATTGATCAAAATAACATAGACGATTTTGTGCATACTATTAGTGAATGTTAATTGGAGGATGCTGGGTTTGTGGGTTCAAACTTCACCTGGAATAGAAGCATGAAGTGGATAAGACTTGATCGAGCAATGTTCAACACTAATTGGACCAGTATTTTCAACACAACTCAGGTCCATTATATGGTCAGAACTTGTTTTGACCATGCCCCTATCCTTATATTTGTTTCTAATGATATTATGGGTTTCTCTAATTATAAAAACAAAAGGTTCAAGTTTATGAACATGTGGTTAAATGATCAGTCATTTCTAAGAGTGGTTGAACATAATTGGAGTTTGCAAATTGGAGGCCATCCTAATGAGATCTTATGGTTCAAGCTTAAAAGACTTAAAAATGTCTTAAAGCTTGAAACATTAATTGTTTTGGTAACATTTTCAGTAAAGTAAAAGAGACTGAAGATAATGTTAAGAAAGTTGAGCTGCTTCACTCAAGGTTTAACAATCAAAATACTAATGCTGATATGAAAAAAGCTAATAGTTTATATATGCAGGCTCTGAGAATTGAAGAGGATTTTTGAAAACAAAAGTCTTACAATTCTTGGTTTATTGAAGGTGACAACAATACCAAATTGTTTCATGCTTATGTTTACTATAAAGGGCATTAAAGAAGATAATAATTGGATCCATAATCCTGAGGACATTGGTAGATCTGCAGAGAAGTATTTCAAGTCCCACTTCACTAGAAAGCCTTACGAAAGCCATGAAGATGAGATAAATTGTATGCAAGATGACATCATGTCTGTTATTCCTAGTTTAATCGCTGCTTCAGATAATGATTCTTTGATGAAAGCTACTAATGAAGATGAGCTATGGAACATTTTAAACACGATGAACTCTGCAAGTGCAGCAGGCATAGATGGGTACAATGTTTCTTTCTATAAAGCTTGCTGGAACATTATAAAAACTAATTTGATTATGGCGTGAGTTCTTACCTTTCTGGCCATAAGATTCCAAATGGGATCTTTGCAAGTTTCCTCTGTCTTATTCCTAAGACTATGAATCCTATATACTGGAACGATTACAGTCCTATAAGTCTTTGCTCTATGACTAACAAAATCCTTTATAAGTTGATTAACACTAGACTAGTCAGTATTCTCCCTAAAATCATCTCTAGCACTCAAGGTGCCTTTGTTAGAAACCGCTCTATACATGAGAATATTTTAGTTGCTAAAGAGATGACTTATGACTTAAATAGGAAGCCTAATAAAGAAAACATCATGGTCAAATTAGACATGTTTAAGGCATTTGACATAATGTCTATTCCTTTCATTATAAAGGTCCTTACTTTGTTTGGTTTCTCTAAGCAGTTTATTAAGCTTATTGGTGACATGATCACGGAGATTAACATCTTCATATTGATCAATGGTAAGGTTTACGATTGTTTTTAAACTTTAAGAGGCTTGAGACAAGGTGACTCCTTGTTACCAAGCCTCTCTATCATTGGTGAAGAGGTGTTGTTACGTGGGCTTTCTTACCTTTATAAATCTAATAAAAGCATGCAGTATGCCTCTAGATCTACCTACATTGTCCCTAGTATTGCTTTTGTGGATGATATTTTAGTATTTACTATTAGTTTGGACTCTTCCATCAATCTCTTAACCTGTTTTCTAGACAAATATCAACTGGTTTCAGGGCAGTCTATTAACAAGGAGAAAACTCAGATCATTACCTCAAACAGGCTTTATCAAAGTAGGATCCATATCCTTGAAACCAACACTGTCTACAAAGCTGAGCAACTTCATATAAGCTACTTAGGGATCAACTCAGCTGTAACAACAAAACAAAGAACTTCAGCAAATTGTTAGATAAAATAAACGGAAAAATCACTGAATGGGATAGCAAATTTCTTTCCTTTGGGGAAAGACTCTCTTTAATCTCTTTTATTCTCATGTCTATACCTTATTATTGGATGCACAATACTATGTTGCCTGTTAGTGTTATTAAAAGACTTGAAAAAACCTTCAACGAGTTTCCATGGAGATCTAAGTTTAATGTTAAAAGCGTCCACTGGACTCATTGGGTGAATTTTTGTAAGCCTTTTGGTGAAGGAGGTCTGAATATCAGAAGAATAACTGATATTCAGAATACTCTTTCTCAAAAGTTGTGCTACAATTATAGGAAAAAAGAAAGTTTATGGTCTCTAATGATGCATGACATTTATAACAAAGGAGTTCATCCTCTTAAAGCTAACTTTTCTAAACCTAGCTCTCGTACTTGGAAACGTTTGATCAATATTAAAGATGTTGCTGAAACTAATATTAGATGGTTATTGTGAAGTAGTGACATGGATTTTTGGATGTAGAATTTGCACAACTAAGCTCCAATCATAGATCATTGCAACACTAAAGCTAATCCATGGTTCCTGGATGCAAAAGTTAATACTTTATAGAAAAATAATAGGTGGGATACCGATTTGATGAGAGGTTTTTTAAACGAGACCAGAATCAATCAGATTATTATTTACAAAGAAGACCCTGACAAGAAATATACAATTATATGGATAAAATCTCCTAACATGGATTTCAACACAAACTTCACATGGAACAGCACAAGGCAACATTTCAACAAATCTTCGCTTTATAAGAAAATCTAGAATCAAATTACGCCTAGGAAGTTTTCTTTTCTCTTATAGAAACTCATTAAGAATTTTCGGCCTATTCACTCTACCTCTTCAACATAGACACATTAACCTAGCCTCAAAGTGCTAATTTTTTCTAATTGTGAAAACTTAAACCATTTATTTGTGAATTGCACTTTCTGCTTGGAGAATCATGAAGCATTTCAGTGTTTTATTTAAAATTAGAATTTAAAATATATATGATATTAACTCATATTGTTAGAGAATGGTTCTGGTTTTCAAATCAAAAGATCCATATAACCCATGTTCTTCCACCTATTATATGCTGGGTGATATGGAAAAATTGCAATGAGTAGAAGTTTAAAAACAGTGTCTCTATCGATTCTTCTATCCATCATATTAACAAAATTATTTTTAGTCTTGAAACATCTAAGAAAGTAACTAGAAAGCCTTAGACTAAGGTCACTGATGCAGGATCATCTTTAGAATGTGTTTCGATTTACGACAGAAACAAGAAGGAGACTTACCTGAAGTGGATTGCTCCTGCTTGTGAAAGAAGGAAGCTCAACGTTGACGTTGCTTGCATCCCCAATGGTAAATCTGCTGAGGTATGATAATCAGAAACAACAATGACGATATTGTTAAGGGCTTGGGCAAAACATTTGGAAAGCTGTCTCTTATTATGGCCGAAAGTCGTGCCCTGCTTGAAGGTTTGCTAATTTGCAGATATAATAGCTGGTCCAAAGTCGACATCGAATCTGATTTCCAGACTGTAATCGATATTCTAGCTAAAGGGAAAAACCCTTGGTATTTGCATACTATAATATCGATATCCAGAAGGTTAATCCACCTTTTAATGACCATCAAGTTCATTCCTCGAACGCAGAACAGAGGTGCAGATTGGCTCGCTAAGTGGACGTTGAATTGCAAACATAAAGTTGAGTTTTCTCAGTTCAATGCTCCTTCTGATCTCCTGGAGAGTATGGGTATAGGGTACATAAACTCTAGTACTGACTAATCAGTTCTGTTGTTGGTCTTCTAGATTCAAGATTTTGTCTGATTTCTTTGATGATTATCAGTTGGTTCTCTACGTTCGTTTCTTCTTTGGAGTAGTTTGATAGCTATGGAGGTTGTCAACTATGGAGGCTGTCAAAGTCTGAAGATTAAAACCATGTTTCGAGGTTGAAGATGACTCTGTTTTTAGATTGAAACGGTTAGTTCTTTTAAAGGTTTTTAGCCTAATGGTTTGTTAAACAATTTTAAATCCTTGTAATTTGACCAATCGCTCAGATTGGTCCTTAAAAAGTAATAAAAAATTATTTTTTTGCCAAAAAAATGTAATATAACAAAAATTTATTCGTATATATTATTATTTGGCTAAAAAGCACCCGTGGTCCCCATGTTTACCACTTGTATCAACTTGGTCCCCTTCCTTCAACCATGCATAGAACTCATCCCCATCCTTTTTAAAATTTGCATTTTTAGTCCCCCGCACATGTGAAGCCTATGAGCTAGACACGTGGCATTAGTTTTTGTTGCAAGAATGGTCCCCCAATTTTTTTTCCAAAATTTCCCCTTCCCATTCCATCTCAGCAGCCTTGTCAGCCTCCACGTCAGCTTCACCATTTACCTTCAGTTTTTACCTTTTAACTAAAAAATTTACCATTTACCTATTAACTTAATAAACGGACCGAGTCGAACCCTAATTTAATTAAAAAAACCTGAAACCCAATATAACCCAGCCCATAGCAATATAACCCGATTCGTTTCTTTTTACCCAAATCAGACCCGTGGTTCTCGTTCTTCTCTCTACTTACCCCTCTCTCTCTCCTCTTCCTATATCGTCTCCATAACCTCACATTTCTGGGCTAAATCAAGTACAACAGTCATGGAACTGGATAATGGGGAATCAAAACTAACAATCTTATCCTAACATCATCAAGAAACTAAATAATATATACGTCACTGATCTTGATTTTATTAAAAACAGCATACATTTCACCATTTCTACCCAAAATTTTTAATTTCCTTCACTTGCTGCTGCTGCATTATCGAAGACACGAAATTTCGACAGTAGTTTGCTATCTGTTTCAACTTTAACTCTTATTCCGATAGTGAAGTTGGCCAAAGGTGTTTTCATGTAGCTATGTCATCGTTAGTTTTAAGTTTTATGATTCCTCCGTAAAATCCATCTGCTTCGTTTCCTTCCTCACGGTGGTCTTTCCGGCTAACAGTGGTGTGTCTCCACCTCGAACCGGGAGTGTACTGGTTGAACTCTAGCACTACTGTATCTGTTTATATTAATTACATAAATCTAAGCATTAGAGACCAACCAAAACAATAGTAGAAAACATAAATTTATACATGTATTGTGCATTGTGAAAAATAATGATAAAAACTTCTTTTTAAGATCCAATAAAGCCCAATAATTTGCAAGTACTTGAGCACCACATAACTGAAAATAAGAACAACCAAAACAAGACCGAATTATATGAAGGGTGGTTGGCCAAAAATAGTTCCACTAAGACACAACTTATCACAATGTTGGTCGAAAGTGAGACTCAATGATAGCGGTATGTTTTCTGGGACCAAAAGATTAGAGCACATAGGTAGAACACAGGTCCATGCTTTTAGAAAAAAAAAAGATTCCACAAAAGGTCTTAAAATCAAAACCCGAATTAAAAGGTTCAATCGATTCGTCTTAACTACGGATATGGACTTTACCGCTTTGATGGCATCGACAATAGTTTCGATTTCCATCACATGATTCCAGGTTGTTAGGATAAGATTGTTAGTTTTGATTGGTCATTATCCAGTTCCATGACTGTTGTACTTCATTCAGCTCAGAAATGTGAGGTTGTGGAGACAGAAGAGGAAGAGGTAGAGAGGAGAACGGCGGGTCTGATTTAGGTAAAGGGAAACGGGTCGGGTTATATGGTTATGGGCTGGGTTATATTAGGTTTCGGGCTTTTTTAATTAAATTAGGGTTTGAACCAGTCCATTTATTAAGTTAATGTGTAAATGGTAAATTTTTTAGTTAAACGGTAAAAACTAAAGGTAAATGGTGAAGCTTGACGTGGAGGCTGACAAGGCTGCTGAGATGGAATGGGAATGGGCAATTTTGGAAAAAAAATTGGGGGACCATTCTTGCAACAAAAACTGATGCCACGTGTCAAGCTCACAAGCTTCACATGTGCGGGGGACTAAAAATGCAAATTTAAAAAAGGATGGGGATGAGTTCTATGCATGGTTGAAGGAAGGGGACCAAGTTGATACAAGTAGTAAACATGGGACCATGGGTGCTTTTTAGCCTTACTATTTTAATTTGTTCTTTCATGTAGGAGTATCCAAATAATTATGGTTTAAGATATTTTTTAATAAATTTATATACTATTCCAATTTTTATAACTTGTCTCGTAACTCTTGTTCTATAAAAACCCGCATTGATGTAGCCGAAGGGTCACCGAATCGATCGTTATTCTCCCGCCCGGTCTATCTGTGTCTCTCTCTAGAATTCATGGAACTACGAGCCAGAACTCAAAACACAGAGCTTGACCTATCAACTTCACAGAAAAGCTACTGGAGATGGAGCAAGCCCGACTTCTTCCCTGAAAACTCTTTCAAAAGCTTCAGCGGCCTACCAATCCGCCGTCTCCCAAACATGCCTGCGCCTCACTGACCATCTCCTGGCTCGTCCTCCGACGCCAACGAGCTCGTCACGCTCCGTAAAGAGAGCCAGAACCCGATGGATCGGTGCTTGACATGGTGGGACCTTATCTGGCTCAGTTTCGGCGTCGTCGTCGGATCTGGTATCTTCGTCGTCACTGGTAAAGAGGCTCATAATAGTGTTAGTCCAGCAATCGTAGTCTGTTACGCAATATCCTGTATTGCTGCGATGCTTTCCGTGTTTTGCTACGCATAATTCGGTGTTGAGATTCCTGTGGCAGGTGCTTCTTTCACTTATCTTCGAATTGAATTATGTGATTTCGTTGCGTTTATTGCTGCTGGCAGGGGCGGATTTCCTAAAGGAAGATTAGTATTATGAAATTTTTATTTTTGGAATTTTTAAAGAAGTTATGTATAAAATGTTTGATCAATGGTCAAACGGTGTCAGTTTTGGCTGAAATTTGGACAGCATGTTTGAGACATATAAAACTTCAATATGTCTGGTTGGATTGTTATTTGATGTTACGGTTCCGGAGAAATCACATGTGGAATAGTGGAGTAGTTCTTGTAATATTATTCATTTTTGTTTCTTTTTTTTTGTTAGTTTATTATGTTTAAAATTGTTGGTGGGTTGTAGATATTTATTATATTGAATTTGATATACTTTTACCTTCAATTTATCATAATAGTAGAATTGTTTTTTGTGGAATCTTCATTAGTCTCGTGGTCTCTTACTCTTCACAACGAAGTGGTCTTTTCATATAAATGTTTTGGTTGTTGATTTATTTTACCGTTGATTATTTTTCAGTGATTAGGTTTGTGGTTTTATTTTGTTAATAAATCGGTTGTTTTATTATTTGGTTGGTTGTTTTGAAGTTAATCTCGCGTGTGGCTGATATACTATTATTTGGATCTAATAGTTGGTATTAGAGCTTCAAACCCAGACGAAAACGTGATATGGATGAAATTCTTGGATGTCGAAGATGATGAACCATCAGTCATGCTCATCAAACAGAGTGACTTTATGAGAGTGTATAAAGATAGTGTGACTTGATTAATTAAAGTGACGCTAAGGAACTTCTAAGATGCTCTAATAAGAGTGAACAAATATATTTATTGTAAAACTTAGATATGAATCATGAACCAACCTAATTAGAGGCAGCATTAGGTAAGTCAACTAAGGGGAGGTAAAAGTGGTAGAATTTGGATAGGTATGAGAAGGATAAATGACATATCTTAACTAGTATGAAGCCTCTTGATTTTATACATAAATGCTATAACTCGTACTAACTCATATATAAACTTAAGATCTTTTAGACATATGCCCCATAAATCAAATGTATAATTTTTTTTTTATATATTTAATATTAATAAATATTCATGATTTTCTTAATCAATAAAAATGTCAGGATTAATTTTTTTTAATATTTCCAGATAAATTATTAAAAAATTAATTAAAAGTACGAGGTGAAAGAAAAAAAAATTAAAACATGTCTAGTTTGTGTAATACTTGAGCTCCTCCTGACCTGGATTCGTGGTTCCACCAACATTCTGCTAGAAGCCGTAGTTGGTGTTGCCGGTGTAGAAAGGGCTTGGTCTTCTTATTTAGCTAGCATGGTTAAGAATGATACCGACTTCTTTAGAATTAAAGTTAATTCTTTGAGCAAGGGTTTTGATCTTTTGGACCCGGTTGCGGTTCTAGTGCTTTTAGTTGCTAATGGTATTGCAGTGAGTTGTACAAAGAGAACTTCTTGGTTGAATTCGATTAGTTCTATAATAGCATCGTGTGTTTTTATGTTTATAATAGTTATTGGTTTTGTCCATTCTAAAAGTTCAAATTTAGTACCTTTTTTCCTAAGGGTGTCGAAGGAGTTTTCCAAGCGTCTGCAGTTGTTTATTGGTCTTATGCTGGACTTTATTGGTCCTATGCAGGATTCGATATGGTAGCTAATATGACTGAAGAAACTGTCCAGGAATATACCGATAGGTTTGGTTGTTAGTATGTTTGTGATTACCGTAATGTACTGCTTAATGGCTTTGACACTAACTATGATAGTTAACTACACTGAAATCGATGTGCATGAAGCTTGTTTTGTAGCTTTCGACCAAATTGGCATGAAATGGGCTAAGTACTTGGTCAGTATATATACTACTCAGATTGCTCGAGCCCATATGATTCCTCCTTGGTTCGATCTTGTTCACCCCAAAACTGGGACTCCGGATAATGCTACAATCTTGATGACACTGCTTAGTGCTGTTCTTACGTATTCACTAGTTTGGATGTTCTTTCCAGCATTTTTTCTTTCGCTACCCACGGTTTTTACGCTTATATTTGTGGCATTACTTGTACGGCGATACTACTTGAAGGATGTCACTCCTAGGAACAATTTTGTCAAGTTTATTGTTTGTGTTGCCTTGGTCATTGGTTCTTCCATCGGAATAACTGCACTGTGGAACTCTCATCAGAAGAGCTGATCCCTTACAGGATAGTCTGTGTTATTTGGTTTATGGGGACTTTAGGGATGGCCTTGCTTTTGAAGCAGCGGGTGCCATAAATTTAGGGGTTTCCTCTTGTTTGTTGGTTCCGGCAGTGTTTATTGCGATGAATTTATTCTTTAAGGTCACTAGGGAGGTTAGCATTTCTGAGGTTTATTATTTGCACGGGAGCAATGCTTATTTAATATCGGTTTACCAGACTTCATGTTCGGCTGATTAAGAAGGTAGCCATATATGTTACGGCCTACCTTAAAACCTATAAAAATTATATATAGTTTGATCATGTAAGTAATGTTTTAGTATTTATTGAACGGTTGTTTGTTGTTTAAATTATGTAGTTAGATTAAATTGATTATGCAATTAAGTATTGCATGTGCTTATCACTTATTTAAGTACAATTTTATGTTTAAACCATATATTTTGGTATAGAATGATGCTTAAACCATGTAGTTAGGTATAGATTAATGCGTCATAGTACTTCCATGTTCCGTGCAAATTTAGCAAAAAAATTGTACGTCCGTGCAAATTTTCGTAAGTTTCGTGTAAATTTAGCACAAATATGTTGAACTGTTTGTTATATTAGTAGTTAAGAGTAGTTAAGATCTACTATATAAGAGACCTTCTATTAAAAACAACAATACACAACATCAATAAAACTCTCTTTCTTTTTCTCTATTTCTCTTTACATTTTAGTTCTTCAACATTAAAGAACCTCTACATGGTATCAGAGCAGGTTCTTGCTCAAAAACCTTATTAATTATTGGAAAAGAAAATGGATAAAAGAAGATGGAGATTGAATTTTACAAAAATGTAGTATTCACAATAAAAGATGCAGCTGATCCCATGCCTCTAACCACAACACGGTACTGCAACTTGTTGGTTCAATGTACTATATCAAAGTTCTTTAAACCCAAGCAATGAATCATTCAATTAATTTATACTCTCATTGTAAAAAACAATTATATGCACGACAATTGGTTGATGAAAGTCCAGAACCAGATTTGGTTTCTTAGTTCGCTTCGATATCTGGTGTGCTCAAGGCTTGTGGGGTGCTCAACAAATTGAAGATGGGATACACAGGGGCAGGTATGATATTGTTGATGTTTCATCTCTTTGGGATGTGAAAGATGACTGTTCTGGCAGATTAAATCAAGGACAGACTTACTTGATATATGGACATTTAGTTTGTTCTCTTGGCCTCTAGATCAGATCTATCTTTAAACTTTTAATTTAAGCATTCCCTTATGAAGATATATGGGAAGAAGATTTGATACCAAATTACTGGTATTTTTGTGCAATGATATTCTTGAAATATGTGAATATCAAGAAACGGCTTGAATTTGGTTGTTTTTTTATTAATATAAGTGTTTTGAGGTGCTTCTTTTACTTTATTTTGGATGATATATCTGGAATTTGACTACTACAAATGTTTGTAGTGATGATGAGGTGTGTACAAGTTACACATTTTTTTAGCAAGTAAATTGCCACTTGTTTTGAGACGATAATGGATTTTGCCTTGTTAATTAAGGAAATGAAGATGTTACGGAATGCAAAAAAGATTGTTCTTGACTTCAAGAACTAAAATATTGCAAGGAAAATAATTTGTTGTTTAACGAAAAATAAAGTGTGGTGGCGTATCTTGATAGCTTTGCAGGTTTTGTGAGATATGGTTATAAGTACATGAAGACTATTGTTTCAGGATCTTGGTATCCATAGGCTTCCCTGTTTCTAATTTTATGGAGTCGAGAACCCTTGGTCATGTATGCAGCTTTAGTTGTACCAATGATACGGTTGATATGACAGATCAAGTGGGAGGAGTTGCTCCAGAATCCATAGATAAAGATATAGTAGGATTGAAAAACTATATGGATGCTCAGTATTATCAGAAGAAAGTGTTGTATAAGACTGGAACTGTTGTTGCGCTGAAGGAACAGATTACTTCTATTATTGGTGTAGTATCAGAAGAAGAGTGTTTAATATTCAGGGAAATGGTTTTGAAGGATGATCCGTTTCTATCAGATTACCATGTGCAACTGGAATTGAGAATTTTAAACGGAATAACATAATGTGAAACGACAAGTACGAGCTGGTTTCTCCCTTAAAGACAAAAAATAAAGTTACTAAACTTTGGGATGATGGTAACTGTATCTTAATTGTAGATAGACAGACAATAATTCTTGTTGGTGTCCTAAATGCTCATGAATTTTGGCCAGGACGGTTTGTTTTTTTCACCATAAGTGCAGAATCTACTTTCACGAGTTCAATTAGTTCCCATACTGCATGTGTAAGACTATATGAGGCATTTGCGAATGCATTTGTGATGGGTTGCCGTTTGGATAAGAAAATATACTTCGGAAGGGAGATCGACAACCTGGATTGCCAGTTGGATCTTTTGAAGCCTTAAAAGCTTCATAAATAGAGTTCAAACTGATAGATGTGTTGTTCGATCTCACGGTGTTAATCATGGCTACTTCTTGAGTTTTATTCGTCTAATTTTTTTTTGTCCCTTATTGTCCAAGACGAGCCTTCGCGATAGCTTTAGGTCTCGTCTTGAAAGGGGGATGTTGAATTGTTTGTTATATTAGTAGTTAGGAGTATTTAGGATCTACTATATAAGAGACCTTCTACTACGAACAACAATGCAGAGCATCAATAAAACTCTCTTTCTTTTTCTCTCTTTCTCTCTACATTTTAGTTCTTCAACATTCAAGAACTTCTACAAAATATTAAATAAATATAGCACAAGTTTAGCACAAATGTAACACAATTGTCTTACATTTTTTTCATACATTTATTTTTTGTTACTTTTTTGTATTTATAAGTTTTTTTAGTTTACCCTTAATTTTAGTTATAGATCCGCCTCTGATGCTTCTTACGATGTTTGCTCTCCCAAATTAAGAAGACTTGAGATCTGCTGAAAAATTGTAGCATTTCTCTGGTTGATACTAAATAAAGTTTGAGTGCCATTTTATATTGTAACCCAATATTTTATTTTCAATAAATAAATTATTCTAAAAAACAATATTTATGCCTTGCTATATCTATTTGGGCAGGCGTTCTTTAATGAGATGATGTATAGATTCATTATTATGATATAAATATTTAATGAAATGATGTATTTGATATTTATATTGGTAGTTGTCCGGTTATGACATTTTAAGTATGCATTGGACTAAATATATAGTTGGTGTAGGACAAAATAAATTGTTGCTCAATTTGGATTGCTATCGATTATTTTCGTAATCGTGAACAACATATTGTGATGGTTTGAATAATTTTCATTTAAATTATACACGTATTCAAGAATCATTATAATAGTCATATGTCTATCACCAAATATGTAAACCATCATATTTGTGGTTTGATTTTTAAAACCAATAAAAAATCACTTTGTCTTGTTAAATAATTTTCATTTAAATTATTAAAATAAAAAAAATTATTACTCTTTTGAATTTGTAAATATTTTTTAAGGTGGATATCGTTTGGCTTAGTAATAGTATAGATAAAACTAAAAAAAATGTTTGAAGATATTGCATTATCTTATAATTTTTTAATTAAATATTTGATATAATTAGAAAAATTAATTGTGGACGTCAGTTAGTTTTGTAATAAAATCTAGCAAACAACGAGATTTATTAAAATATTTACATGCAAAATAATTTTTTTATAAATTAATAATGTCAAGATCGTGATATTTTATTAATTCATCGAGATATTATTATATTAATAAATTAGTAATTTATTAATTTAAATAGGTGTTATGTATGATTATTTAATTTTCAAGTCCAATGTACTAGTTACAATGTATATTAGTTAGAGTTTAAAAAAGAAATTGCAAAAATAAGTTCTAAAGCGCATTTTAATGTACATTAACAAATTAATTAAATTTGTAAAGTTCATTGCTTTGTAATAGGTAAAAAAGTTAGTTCAGGGTACCGAAAAGTTGGTACATGGTACCAACGCAGTACATTAAACATGGTTAGAAATTGTTCATTACAAGATGTTTAGTGAATATTTTTTAAAATCATATCAAATATGGCTCATAAACTAGTGTTAAAAAATCAACCATAACCAATCAACAACGAAAACTGTTATGGGAGTATAAGAAAGATCACCAATGATGCACTCAACAAGATTTGGTGCATTGGGTCGACATTACTTTCAATTTAAAAGTTAGTCAAATAAAAATATCAAACACTCTCAAGCGATCATTAGAGTTCCTATCAGCTGACTTTGACAAAGGTGGATCTTCTAAGCGTCACAAACCAACCAAGTACTCGGACATAGAGAAAGTTGTTTTTAAATGGTTTCTCCATCTTCAAGAGCATGCGAGATATAACAGGCATAGAGAAGGCGGTCGAGGCGCTTAAACTTTTGTATCCACATGATTCATCAGAGTATAAACTTTCATAAGATTGGTTTGAGAAATTCAAGTTAAGGCATGCATCAAATCATATCGGCGTTTTGGAGAAAGTAGCTCAGTCGACACACATGGCATGGAGAAGTGAATTTAACTCTATAAAGGAAAAAATGATTAATCTTATATAAAATATATTTTAGCATGGATGGAACTGGATTGTTTTACAGGTTACAAGACGTTCATTCACTTGCAACAAAACAAGTGTAAGGTAGAAAATAGGATAAGAAAGACTTACAATTGTTATTTATTGCAATGAGGATGGCTCGATCAAAATTATTCTATGGATCAGTGGTAAGTATGCAAAGCCATATTGTGAATGTCATGCCAAAAAAAGAGCATGGATGACTGGGTTTCTCTTCGAACAATATGTTCGTTGGTTGGATGAACAAAATGCACGGTCGAAATATTCTCTTGGTAGTGGATAATTTTTTAGCCCATTCAAATAACATCCAAGGGTTGTAAAACATTGAGTTGTTATTTCTACCACCAAACATGACTTCAAAAATTCAACCATGTGATACTGGGATAGTTAGAGCTTTCAAAATATACTACCGTAAAAGGTTTTACCATAAGATTTTAGAAGGTTATGAGTTGGACATTTCTT
Source organism: Limnanthes douglasii subsp. nivea (assembly GCA_036936605.1). NCBI lineage: Eukaryota > Viridiplantae > Streptophyta > Magnoliopsida > Brassicales > Limnanthaceae > Limnanthes > Limnanthes douglasii. The sequence goes on from JAUPFV010000003.1 coordinate 120,802,483, forward strand.
CTCTGGAAAAGACTCAAATTTTTCAAATACTATCAATTTGGTCATTCTTCTTGGAGAAATATGCAACAAGAGGTCATAACATATTGCTTTTGACATTGTAAAATTCGTTTGGCGAATCCAACCGACTCAAGTGATTTGAACGATGTAAATTCTGGAGAACACATTCGTGAGCTTAAGGACTTGATTACAGATATGCATTATCAACACAGAATAAATATAAATCACTTGCTAAATCATCCTAGTGAAAATATGAATGTTACAAGATTCAAAGCATTGAAAAATTTATGGAGGAAACCATTCAAGATCTGGTTGATGACGAAGTTGAGGATGATTCAATAGCTTTGGAACCGATCACTCACAAATAGGTATTGTAAGCGCCAACAACTATTTATAACCTTTTGTTTCTATATAGAAAGACAATGGCCCAACTCTTAGGTGCAGTGAGGAGATGTAAAGTTGAACTCAATATATATTTGAAGTTCAACAAAAAAACAAGTGACTATAGATTTATTTTGTTGTACAAATTAAATTAATTTTGTCAAGTTCATTGGAATCTTTTGATTAGTAATTCATAGTTTGGCTAGGACCAATATATATATATATATATATATATATATATATATATATATATATATAATGGGATTTCAAAAAAACATTATTTTATTATTTTATCTATTAGGGTCCAATTTTGTACTGGTCCAAAATTGAATTGGATAAATTATTACTTGTATTGAGGTTATTAATTATTAATTTATAAAGGTTTTACTAAGAAAATAAATCATTTGGATGTATATTTAGATGTCTTTATTTATATATATATAGTAACGAATGAATTGTTGTTTAAGATCAAGCTCAAAATAATAACAAACTCTATACCCAAAATTTCTTTATATATATTATCTTTTGTTTTTTTTTAATTTAACATTTTAAAAGTCCATATCTTTTAAAAGGTAACTCATAAATTATTTGGAATATATTTTTTTTTTAAAACGAACAAAACTAGATATATAAATGATATTTTTTGAATTTATTTTTTCACAAGCCAAGATTATGTATCTCAACTTTTAGAAAAGAATAGTGAAATACAAATCATAAGTGTCGTTAACCTCGTTACATCATTTCCGTATTCTTCTATAGTTTTAGTTGAACTCAATAGAGGACATTGTCATTCTCCTAGATAATAAAATTAATTTGTTTTTATTTATGTTTGATTCTCGTTCTTTCGTTACCTTGGACTAAAATACTTCTTGTGTATTCTGCGATTTTATTGTTGTTTAATCTCAGGTTTCACTTTAGAAATTTTTTTATACCAACATAATAATCCAAATATTACTCTTACATCTATTTATGTGAATGGTACTTAGATATTCTCCAAGTTTGAATGCATTATCTTCTTTCTTGTATCGATTTACTATTTCCATAGTTAATGTTTTTTCTCTCTAAAATTTGGTTTTTTTGGCCTTTAAGTTATTTATCTCACTTAATAAGTAGTATAACAAAGTCTTCTTCAAAGCTACGAAATGTATTTATTCATAGTTAAAAATTCATATTATTTAAATTATAAAATTAAAGCTAGAACCGAATTAATTTTTTGAAGTATAGTTTTTCATATCTTCTCCTTTAGTTGTCAAATCTGTATTGAAAAACATTTTGAAAGAACATTTAAAATAATAAATAAAATAGATATTAAAAGATATTTTTATTCTCCTAAAGGACATTTTCAAAATATATTGTCAAAAGACATAAAACTTCATATTTGATTAAAACAATAAATAAAAGAAAGCTTAAAGAAAACCAAGTATACAAAGCTATATTTAGCAGGGTACAAATTGTGGAAAGAATCTTACATACATGGACAACATATATTATGTTTTTGTTACATAATGAGGTTATGGAAAGACTTTTCAAACAAAAAGGTTCAATCATTCTATGTTAAAAAATATCACAGTTCATAAAGATACTGTGATTCACATAACTCTCTATTTAGTGTTTATCTCTCACCTCACTTCTTTATCTAAAAGACCACAACTTTCTCTTACTATAAAGAAAATAGAGCAGAACTCTCTATTTTGTTGATAATATATGTAGTTGCTGTCATGATTTCTCCCCATAATCTTAGGCTCATTTCACTTGTACGAAGCATACACCTAACCTTCTATAAAAGTTCCAATTCATTCTCTTAGAAAGAGTCATACTCATGTTCAAGTGTCTAGAAAATCAAAGTTTTGCATAATAACTAGTGAAATATTTATCCACACATTCCAAGCAATTAGCAGTCTAAAACTTCTTCAACGCTTTGCCAGTTTTATGCTTTACCAATGTCTTGTAGCTCAGAAAGAAAAAAAAAGCTTCGTCATTGGTCTTCAAAATTATAACCTATATTTTCCTATAATAATCAGCGACATGAAGTACCTTGCACTACCTATTATATGTTAACGTATCGAACTCCAAAAGTCTGAATGAATATAATCAAACACTTCAGTGGTTGTTTGGTTGCTGGACATAAACTTCATCATCTTGCTCTTACCCAATATATAATTTTCATAAAATATTGGTTTCTAAACGACGGTACCATCTAATAGCCCATATTTGTTTAGTTCACCAAGTCTTTTATCACTTAATTATTTCATTTGAAAATGTCACAACTTGGTAGAACATTTCTACACACTAGAGATACCCCTACTACTATAAAGCTTCAAGAACTAACACATTTTTAGTCATACAAGCTTTCATAACAACAATGGATCCTTGCAAGACCCTAAGTCCTGCTATTTCCACCCTTATAGGTAAACCATTCTTCATCTAACATCACAATATCAAAAAGATTATGTTTAATTTTGGATACATAACTTACGTTTTTAACAACTCTCTCAATTCATGTAGATAACTTGAGCCGAGTAGTCCCAATCCATTTGACATCACATGAGTTTCCATTACGGAGGATGAACCTTCCACCATCAAGCACTTTCAGGTCTTCAAACCAATGATTATTAGATGTCATATGGAATTATGTATTCAAGTCTAATACCCATTTACTTTGGTACAAACAATAATAAGAAGTTATTAACCCATCAACATACTCAAAATCATCATACATTATTCCAGCATCTTCGTTTTTCAGTCTTCTGATAATTGTTGCCTTTTACTCTTTCTCTAGGTAGTGCATACATATATAGTGTTTCTTCTTGCATATCCAACATATCAATTTAGAACCAGTCTAAAGCCCCTTGGACTTAGACTGATAGTTTTTTCTCCTCTTACTTGTACTTTTTTAGCCTTCTCCTCACAATCAGTATTTACCCTGCAGAGTCACCTTTGATAACAATCCTCCTTTGAATATCTTTGGAGTTCAAGGTGCTCTACACTTTTTCCATCATAAGGTAGTCTTTATCGTAGAGAATGATTTTTATAAAGTGTGTGTACTCATTCAGTGGAGAGATTAAAAAGATGATTGGTTGATTCTCTTCTTCTACCTTTGCACTAACTCTATTCAAATCAAGTATGCATTTTTTTATTGTTTAGGGGCCTTCAGATTTCTTTGCTACTATTTGTTGATAGTGTGTAATTTGTTTTATTGAGATACAGTCTGTTTGTCAAGGAGTTTTCATGTAAGATGATTTCATATCCCAAGAATCGTAGGATTTTCATAAACCTCAGACAACATTTCATATCTCAAGTTCAATATGTGGGCACTATGAGCTTTATACGGTATCGTGACATCAAAATGCGTATATTTCTCGTTGATAACAACAACAAATCCCTTATCTACTAGCTAACCCTTAACTTTAATTTCTAAGAGGTTAAAGTCATTCGATTTGTCTATTTTGTTTATTCTAAGCTTCGTGGAATTTACTTTTCGTAACTTTTCGATTTTCCAAGTGAGATTTATTTCTCCAACCTTCATATCAACGATCAATCTACTTATCATTCCTTTTTAATACACGCTCCCCACATCATTCTTTATTAAAATGTTTATATTCACCTTACTTCTTTCTATTAAATACTAGAACTCTTTCTCACTAAAAAAATTACAGACTCTTCTCATAAGTCACTCATCACACCCCTTGTAAAACCGTAGCTTTGTGTTTTTTTTAGGCTTAGAGGAAACCTTAATTCCTTAAAATACGCTCAAGATTAAATCTTATTAATCAACAGTTGTAATAAATCTCTAATCCTTTAAAATAGGAAATCTCATAAATATGAAATCCAAATCTCAATTAATAAGAAATCTAATCAATATGAAATTCAATTAATAAGAAATCCAATTTAATATGGAGCCCAATTACATATGAAACTAAAAAAATAAAATAAAAATACAATTAGATAAAGAACTTAAGCATAATAGAAGTGAAGCTTCATCCCATATAACTTCATATGAAGTCATCCGCAAAAGACCTCTGACTGAGTTTTTACTCATTCGACCCAATAGAAAACAACCAGCATGTCTTCATCCAAGTTTTCCCTTATGTTCCAACGAATATATTTGCACCTAGCTCTAGGCCATAACTGTGTTTTGAGAGAGTCCAACACTTCCTACCTATATATGTCTTCGGCTAATCCAGTTTTGGCCCATGTAATCCTTCAGCAGTATTTCTGTTGATGCGTTACTTCTAGCATACACCTAACACTATAATATGAACCTCCATCAAAATATAAAGTATGTATCCATTAAAGATGTACATATAACCATGTCCACACTTAACCATATATTTTAAATACCCACTAAAACCTAAGCTACATATGCATTCAACATTGAAATGTGAACCTATCCTTTCAACTATACACTTTGAACATCCAAAAAAACCTAAACTACATATGAATTAATCATTCACCTGTAACCTTGTCCGCATTTAACCATACAATTTTGATATCAATCAAAATCTAAAATACGTATGTATTTAACATTTACATGTAAAAATGTCCACATTTAACCATAAATTTTGAATACATAACAAAACCTAAACTACATATGTATTGAATATTTACATGTAACATATGCACATCCAATATGAAATTTGACCATCTAGCAAAATGTAAACTACATATGCATTAAACATTTACATGTAACATATGTGCATCCAATATGAAATTTAAACATCTAGCAAAACATAAACTACATATGCATTGAACATTGATATTTAAACATGAGCACATATAACCATACAGTTTAAACACCCAGAAAAACCTAGACTACATATGCATTGTTCATTTACTTGTATCATGTGCACATCCAACCAACCATTTTGAATACCCGGAAAAACCTAAACTACACATGTATTGTTGATATATCTATAATATGTGCACATCTAACTATATAATTTGAACATACAGTAAAACCTAAACTAACATGTACACATATAACCATACAACCTCAACATCCTTCAAAACCTAAACTACATATGCATTAGATAGTTACCTATAGCAGTGTCCACATCTAACCATACACTTTGAATACCCAACAAAAACTAAACTATATTTGCATTCAACATTTACATGCAACTTTGTCCATATATAAAAATACATTTTAAGCATCCAGCAAAACCTAAACTACGTATGTATTGAGCATTTACATGTTAAATATGTATATCTAATCATACAATTTGAACACCTATCAAAACCTAAACTATATATGAATTATACATTTACATTTAACCATGTCCACATTTAACCATACACTTTGAACATCCAACAAAATCGAAGTTACATATGGATTGATTGTTAACCTATAACCATGTGCATATGTAAACGTACACCTTGAATACCCAATAACACATAAACTACATATGCATTGATTATTTACATGCATTGATTATTTATTTGTAACCAATTCACATCTAACCATACAATTTGAACACCTATAAAAACCTGAACTACATATGTATTACACTTTACTTGTAATCAGTGCATATCAAACCATACATTTTGAACACCTATAAAAAACTAAACTACATGTGCATTGATCATTAATTATAACCAATTCACATCTAACCATACAATTTAAACACCCAACAAAAACTAAACTACATGTACATTGATCATTTTTTATAACTAGTGCACATCTAGCCATATAATTTAAAAACCCAGAAAAACCTAAACCACATATCCATTATACATGTACCTGTAAATAGTGCATATTTAACCATACATTTTGAACACCTAAAAAAACTAAACCGCATATGCATTCATCATTCACCTATAACTAGTTCACACCTGACCATACAATTTTAACACCCAACAAAACCTAAACTAAATATGCATTAATCATTTATTTGTAACCAATGCACATCTAATCATAAAATTTAAAATACCTAACAAAACTATATACATCTACTTTGATCATTTATCTATAATCAGTGTATATCTAACCATACAATTTTAACATCCAGCAAAACCTAAATTACGATAATTTACCTATAACCAATGCACATTTAACCATACAATTTAAACAGCCAAATATATATTGATCACACTTGTGACATATGCATATCTAACCATATATTTTGAATGAAAGACTACGAATATCCAAATATTTTGTATTTACTATTATATATTGAGTTTTCTAAATTATAACTTTGATGAGTCTGGATTCTGTCACCACCTCGGACAGGGTCAGTTCAGACAATGTCTACCTAACCGGACAGGGGCAGATCGGACACCATCATCCATTGGACTGTTCGAACAGAACTAAAGTACTTAAAACCTAATTACTTCTTGACTAAGCTTCCTGTTCTCCTACTTAGAACTAATGGGTCTTTAAACCCGATCCGAGTCCATTAAACACAACCCGAAAGCCTATAAGGCCCAAAAATAAAGGTATAAATACCCAACCACCAACATTAAATGAGGGTAATGAAAATTAAATACAACCAGGCTGCTTAATTCTCCCTCTACAATCTACTTAAACATTAAATACTTACAAAACTCCACAAAACTCTAAATAGAAATTACAAATTTACATTCACACGAAAATAAACCACATCAAACTTAACTATTAGGATTGTATCTACTAATGATTGTGTATATATTGAGCCCATATGTTAATGAGAAAGGCACGAGATTATTTTATTTCATTGTATCACATAGGATTGATCAATTCTAGCTTATGCAACCCTAATTTTTTTTCATCTTCTCATCTATCTTCTTCCCTTCCCTCGACATGACTCTCATATTATCTTCCTTATTCTTTTACTCTACTCTTGTTGTTTCCAAAATCAAGATACATGTGCCTATCACTTTTGAGATGAAGAACAACCAATATAAAAATTGGATGAAGTTATTCAAGGTCCATTTTTTATCTTACAAGATTCTGCGTCTTAAATTGTTGATCTTACAAGGTTCTACGTCTTATTCAGATCAGATATCGTTGGAGGAATATCGTAGTGATTCTGATTTTATCTGAATGGGCAGTTTAGACCGGATAAATAAGATTTAAATAAAAAACAATAACTCAAGTTAACCTATGACTCATCTGTGTGCCTAGGACCTTATTTCTTGGGCTTGGAGACTCATGTGATTGTCTGACCCGCACGACCCATGGGTCATAGAAAAAATTATAAATACCCCAACCAACAACATTAAATAGGTTAGACTTTTTCCTCAAATATTAAATACAAGCAGCTCTCTTCTCTTACTACTCTCTACAAATACCTTAAATACTAAATTACCGAAAGATCTTCCAAATCTAAGAAAAATAAAAAGGTCGGTAGATCACGATATTAATAATTTACTAAGTGGTTAATTTGTTATCCAGTCTTAACCAGTTATATTTTCCACTCCTGATGAAGACAATATGTTTAGTTGTAACCATAATTGGAGGCAATCACATTTGTCCTCAAAGATACTCACTGGACATTTACCAAGGCAGTTTGACAGTTCCAAAATGGAAAAATACGATGGAAGCAAAGATCCTGATAACCACCTCGAGCAATTCAAGCATTTTATGATGAATTTTGATGATGATGATAAACTTTTATGCCGGGATTTCTCACAAACTTTCAAGGAGAGTGCTTTAAAATAGTATAATAGTTTACCACAAAGACCTATTAAAAACTTTGATATGTTCTAGATGACATTTCGGAGATAATTTGTGAGAATTAAGGAGCTTAAAGAGAATGGTGATATTATCACCCATTGTGCCAAAAAACCGAACGAGTCTTTAAAAGAGTATATCAGCCGTTTTGTGAATACAAAAAATGGATTTTCCGATGTTTTGAACATGAAGCCATTTCTTTCCTGAGATAAGGGTTAAATCCGGGGGAATTTCCTGATCCGGTTACTAGAAAAAAAGCAATGACATGGGGAGGATTCTAAAATCAGGTAGGAAAACATATTAGGATAAAGGAAACTAAGAAATCTGTAGTACCGCGCCAGAATAGGTCTGCTTCTACAGTATCAATCCCACAAGCCAGTACTCAATCCTAGGTTACAGTTAATTACAAGACTAAGGATTCCGGACAGGGGTCATATCGACCAAGATAGAATCAATCAAATTAAGCCTAACAGTTTAAACCCAAAAGGGGTCCATGGATTCAACCTGAATGGTTTGCCGAACTGGATAAAAGTTTGTCTACCATTTATGATAAAACTAAGAATGTTGTGCATTTTAGAAGACCATCACTAATTCAATCTCTTAGAGAGAATCGTAATACACGTTTTTGTAAGTACCATAATGATGTGGTCCATGATACCCAGGATTGCATCTTCATAAAACAAGAAGTGCAAAATTTGATTGAGAGAGGGAAATTGTCAGCTTTTGTCAAAAAGCAAAGAAGCAACCAACAAGTTAATACTCACTCTCAGTCTAATGTGAATACAATGCGAGCAACATCACCGACTGGTCCATGAAAAAATATAGATGCATCTATGTTCATTACAGAAAGGTTTGATGTGGATTCATAATATCTAGACCCTGATCCAAATCGGAATCAAGTTGGGATGATAATAAAAAAGACTTCACTAGTATCCGATATGTGTAACTTCTTTGATCTTTAACCATTTTTGGGGAATATACTATGACTGCATCCTCAAGCTGTTCAAGAAAGAGACATGTAAATAGCCTAACTACCCAGTTAGAGGGAAAAATATCTACACATCTTTATCAAACCCTTGCTTCATTCATTATGAATATGATTTAAGGAATATTACAGGCCCAGATGAAGATGCTTTGGTGATAGGGGCATCCATTGGAGGTAATGATATACGTCAGATTTTAATTGATACAAGCAGTTCGACGAATATATTATTTCTATCGACTTATAAACAAATAAAAACCCCTCAATCATCCAACATTCGAATATGACCATAGTAGGATTTACCGTGAACTCAACCGATTTAATTGGAGAGTTTGAAGAATAGGTCTTGTTGGGGAGAGGGCCATTTAAAAAGATGGTAAGGTTTTTGTCTATAATAGTTGATTGTCTGACATCCTATAATGCCATATTCGATAGATCTTGGTTATTTAGGATGCATGCAGTAGCTTTCACTATCCACCAATGTTTGAAGTATGTATGGGAGGACAAGTGGGTGTTGTTCGAAGTAGCCAAAAAGTAGCTTGGGAATGTTATGTCACTGCTCTTGCTCCAAAGTCGACAGAAGCAGTAAATGTTGACGAGGAATAACAGTCAATGAAGCCTTCTTCCAAACTAAATAAGATAGATGATCTAAGGGAGGCTCATAGTGCGATAATTCCAATTGAAGAAATTGAATTCATTCACTGGCATAAGGTAAAAGTGTCCATATTTTATCTAAGTTGTCTTTAAAGGTTAAAAAACAATAACTATCATTTTTGTCTCGTATTCTACATGTTTTTTCTTTGTGTAACGAGGATGTAACTAGAGTACCATCTAGTATAATTAATCACAAGTTGTCTGTGAGATCCGATGCTAGGCCACTAGTGCAGAAAACGAGAGCTTTTTCTAGAGAAAAATCCAAAGCAATTATTCAAGAAGTAGATCGGCTAACCAAAATAGAGCATATCAAAGAATTTTAATACCCTCTTTGGATTGCTAACCTAGTCTTAGTCAAGAAAAATAATTGAAAATGCCATATGCGCATTGACTTCACTGATCTCAATAGAGCTTTCCCTAAAGACCTCTTTCCAGTGCCCCAGGTAGATCAACTAGTATACTTAACATCAAGGAATAAGTTGTTTTCCATTATGGATGCTTTCTTTGGGTATAATCAGATACAGATAAATCTTAATGATCAAGACAACTGCGTTTATTACCGATATGGGGCTCCATTGTCATAAGCTAATGCATTTTGGGTTGAAGAATGTTGGAGCTCCTTATCAACGATTGGTGAATAAGGCATATGCTAATCAAATCGGCAGTAATATAGAAGTTTACATTGATGATATGATGGTAAAAAGGCCTAAGGAGGAAGATCACATATCTGATCTCCAACCAATGTTTTCTAACTTGAAAGCTATCATTTTGAAGTTAAATCCAGAGAAATGTACCTTCAGAGTCCGATCTGGTAAATTTCTAAGGTATATTATAAGTGAGAAAGAGATTCAGGATGATCCGGACCAGTTAAATGCTTTCTTAGCTATGGATCCACCTTGAAATACTAAATAAATTCATATATTAGCTGGAAGACTGGCTGCATCGAACCAATTTATTTCAAGAGCATCAGTAAAATGTACGTAATTTTTCCAAGTTTTAAAGAATGCTAAGGACTTTAATTGGTCTCCTAACTATGATCAAGCTTTCCTCAAAATAAAAAAGCACTTATCTTCACTCGATATGATGTTCAAACCTGTTGAAGGAGAAAGGTTGTATATGTATCTATCAGTATCAGAATATACGGTAAGTGTTGTATTAGTTCGGGAAGTGGATAATTGCCCCCGACTGGTTTATTATATAAGCAAGAGTTTACTGGAAGCTGAGAAACAATATTTGAAACTGGAAAAATTAGCTTTAGTATTGGTAATAGCATCTAGAAAGACGAGACCTTACTTTCAAGCACACGATGTCATAATCCGAACTTCTTTTCCGCTGAAAAAATATGCTACAAAAGACTGACATATCGGGGAGAATGACCAAATGGTCAGTTGATCTTGGAGATTATGATATCGACTTCGTACCTCATATTGCAACCAAAGCTCAAGTTGTGGCTGATTTTTCAGTTGAATTTCATTCTAAGAGGCCTCGTAAAGAAGCTCAAGTCAGTAAGTTGAAGAAGGAATGGGTAATCCAAACTGATGGTGGATCTAGTACCATAGGGTGTGGAGCTATAATTTTTCCTAACCTATCCATATGGTGATATCATGTATCATGCTATATATTTTGGCTTCAGAGCATCCAATAATGAGTTAGAATATGAAGCAGCTATAGCTGGTTTAAGGTTAGCTCAAATATGTGGGGCTAAAGGAGTCCGATTAATAAATGATTCACAATTCCTCATTCATTAAGCTCAAAGAAAATCGGAAACCATAAAAAATCACTTGATAAAATATCTACAAGTACTAAAGGACGTCACCATTGGTTATAAATGTATTAAATGTGAGCATATCCCCATATCGGAAAACGCTATGGCAGATTATTTAGCCATTTTAGCATATTCCGAAGCATACCATTGGATCATCATGCAAGAATGTCCTTCCATAGATGCAACCACAGGAAATAAGAGCGATGCAGGAGAGATTCTGAAGATTGGAGAAATGAAATCCAAGAATTTATCGCTAATGGAGTTCTACCTTCCAACAAGGCTTTGGCCAAGAAAATAAAATACAAAGCTCGTGGTTTTCTAGTCATAAGGGGGGTTCTTTATAAAAAAATCTTTCAGCAAACCTCTATTATGTTGCCTCAGATCCTATGAGTCTCAAAATGATCTATCAGAGTTACATGATGGAGAAAGGTCAGCACGTTATGGTTATAAATATCTAACTATAAGAGTCTTATTGGCAGGATATTATTGGCCTACTATTATAGAAGATGCTAAAACATTGGTGAAAAGATGTGATCTTTGTCAAAGATATGAAAATGTAATCCATGTGCCAGCAGTCCCCATGGAATTAATATCCGAACCTATACCCTTTGATAGATTATGACTTAATTTGGTTGGACCACTTACAATGGCTTCAGGGGGTTGTCGTACCATTGTTTTGGCAATAGACTATTTCTCCAAATGGGTAGAGGTTGCACCTTTATCTGGAACAACATTTAAATAAGTAATAAAATCTATTCTCTCCAACATATGTTGTCGATTTAGTATTCCCAAGCACATCACGACAGATAATGGTCTGCAGTTTGATAACAAAGATATGGATGTATTTTGTACATCAAAAGGAATGCAACACTGTTTTCTTCTCATTTTCATCCTCAAGCCAATGGACAAGTTGAAGTAGCGAATCATAAAATGTTGTCAGGCTTAAAGAAGAATTTAGAAGGAGTAGCTAGGAAATGGTCGAGTTACTTGCAAGAGGTACTATGGGCATACCGAACTACCCCTCACACAGCCACACAGGAGTCCCCATTTGCTCTAGTTTATGGGATGGATGTTATCACACCTATGGAAGCTACTTTTCATTCTTTTAGAGTTTAATATTATTCTGAAAGAGAAAATGATATAGCTATGAGGACTCAGTTGGATTTAATTGAAGAAAAAAGAGTGAAAGAACATTTGAGAATTTAACATTATCAAGGTTTGATAAGGAGCAGGTTTGCGTCTAAATTAAAAAAAAAGGTTTTCAAGTAGGAGATAAGGTGCTAAGAAAAGTGTTCCTGCATACTAAGGAGAAGGAGTTCGGAAAGCTGGCTCTAAACTGGGAAGGACCATACATCATATGTGAAAGAGTCAAACAAGGAACATACAAGCTTCTAGATAAATAAGGCAGTCTATTAAAGCATCCTTGGAATATTGAGCATCTCAGGTTACACTTAAAGTAAATTCACCTTGTAAATATTTACTTTATTTTACTTTA